>CADEBD010000282.1:1864528-2486038 GCA_902825455.1 Arctia plantaginis
AAAAAGTAAATTTAACTTCCCAAATAACTCAATATTACGCGAGCAATAAAAAGGACATTCAAAAAATCTAATCTGAATAACGCTCGCCGTAGGAATAGACCGTTTAAAAACTTTTTTCTTTGGGGACTTTGTACAGCGGATGGTACGATATCTTTGACAAAACTTTTATTATTTATTTCAGTACTTAATTCGGCATAAACTTGAGAGTCTTCAAACATATTACTGTTTTGATTTTACTTTTGGTTAACAAGTGTTTTTAAACAGGATTGATATGCTCTGTTGACTTTATTTGTCTGCCTGCCAACGCCTATTGTAGATCTTTCTTAGAAAGGAGGTTGTGGCCGTCCTATGCTGGGCATAGACCTCTCCTAGGAAGGAGATTGTGGGTTACTATACCACCTTGGCTAGACGGGTTGGTATAGGGTTTGTGTCAAGTTTTCGTTCATTCTGCAGTGCTGGTGTCCTGCATTGTTTTGCGCCCTTAGTCGGCTCTTACAACACCCATGGGATGAATTGGGGTAATGAGTATTCTTAATCCGTCACCTGTTTCACTGACATGTTTATTGTATTTTTTTTTTTTGGGATAATGTTTATTGTAATATAGTTTACTATAATTAAAGTAGTAAAACAAACGTTCAATCAAAATACCAGTTACGTAATATCTCAAAAGAAGTAACTTTTCAGGTCAAGTATACCTTAAAAGTAAATCAAATATTATAAAATCGAACACATAGAGTTAAAATATATAATTATTGTTGAGCTAATTTATGAGCTGTCAATAAATTTTACCTTTCACCAAATTGCTCATTAAAACTTAATTAATTAATAATTCTGTATTGATAAGATTTATTACTAATTAATATTAAATTGAAAATTTGTCATCAATTATTTTTTAGAGTTTATTTCTACAAAGTGACACATGTTTAAAGTCGTGAACATACTTTATGAACGACTTAATAAAAAAATCGATCATATTTTTAGTGCTGGTTACCTCAGAACTTGAATATTTTTGAACAAATTTCTTTATTCGAGTTGAGTAAGTTTTCATTCCAATTTAAAGACAAATTATAAGCTGCTTCATTCATATTTAAAGAAAAAAAATATTTTAAGCTGTAAACTGATTAAAAATATAATTGAGATAGTATTCACAAAAATATGTGTCTGTTTAATACACGAGGTCTTGCAAGATGACGGAGATACCAATCAAAGAAAAAAAGTATTTAAATAGTGCCCATTTCGGTCAATGCTTTTTAATGTAAATGCATATTTCAAAAAAAAATTGCATTTTTCTACGGCATATTGGAAGAACCCAGTTTAAATCAAGATTCTTTTTATATTTTTGTGGTTTTAATAATATCAGTACTCTCTACGAAATAACCATATGCTTTGTGGATTCATATTGAAGTTCATTTTGACAGTTTCAGATTCATGATAGTTCTAAAACCAATGTACTTAGTCCGCTCTTTACGTCATTTACGATCTTTAGAGTCGTATACTACCACGGTTTGCTGTCTGAAGTATTACGTTATGTACTATGTATGTAAATGATAATAATTTCACACATCTCATACACAACCGCCTGATTCCAGACCAGGCAGAGCCTGTACTATGTGGAAACCAAACTGCTAATAAATATATTTATTTATTTTTAAATACATCGACGACCGATGGACTAAGGCAGTTAACGAATGGTGGCCAAGAGATTTGTATCGGCCTCGAGACCTCGATGCCAGGAGGCCCGTGATAGAGAAGAGGCCTATCTGGATATAGGGTGTATCTGGGTGCAGTGGGTGCAACAGGCTGCTTAGATAGAAAGATAGAAATACATCTTATAGATAAATGACACCCAGACACAAAACAAGTGATCTAATTCATCACACAATTATTAGTCCCGGGTGGGAATCGAACCCACGACTTATGGCTTAGCAGTGAGGTTCACTAACCACTAGATCAACAAGCCAGTTATGCAATAAAAATACGAAAACCAACATTTAATATTAACTTCAGTAGGCAAATCGACCGGGATGAGTGCTTTAATAACCTGACGGATTATTTATAGGTAATGCTTATATTGATATCGCTTATCGGTTGAACTAAACGAGAATTTATTGAGATCATTGAGCTAGAAAGCGTCGCGCTTAAGCCTTTTTCCAATTATCGCTATATCCACCTTCGCGGTGTAAATTTAGGATTTCCATTTAACGACTGCTAGGCTTGTAATATAAGGAATATATATTACATTAATACTAAAATGATCTGTTATTTTATTACTCTATGGATTAATTTTTTTTTATAGAATAATATTATATATAACAATATTTAGAAAATAGAATAATATATAGACGACCGGATGGCGTAGTGGTTTCTGTAACGGACTGCTATTCCAAAGGTAGGGTCTGGGTGTTTCTATGTAGAATATGTATGTATTTACAAAAAAAAGTATTTATGTATTTATATCAGTTGTCTAGTACCCATAGTACAAGCTCTGCTTAGTTTAGGACTAGATGGTGTTGTGTGAATGTGGTAGAATATTATTATAATTATATAAATCATGGTAGGTATTGCTCTCTAAAGTCGAAAGTGTGAAGACGACAGTGTACTGAAAGATAGTTGTAAAAATGCTAAGAAAGAGAAAAGAAAAGAAGCAGTTATCACATTGTGTAAACAATAATAGCTCATCACCTTAATGGGCAAACGACAAACGATGAAGCAGTTAAATTCAAATACCCGGGTATACCCTTAAATAGAAGAATCTGAGTATAAATCTCCGAGAACACCTGCAGATTTTGGCTGACAGAGGAATAGCCGTCTACAGCAAAGATTAATCAATGACTAATGTGCAATCATATTTTGATAGATTATTAAATCCCAAGCAGAGTGTGGGAAATTTAACTCATATATAACAAAATGGAGTGGTTACTGACGTTCAGTCCTCATGCAGGTCAAATACAATCAAACCAAAAATATTTTCACGTAAAATGTTAACAAGACGCGACCATGTGGTTCGCACTGTCAAAAAGTTATTAGATCTTACGTAGAGACAAACTTTTAAGTCTATAAACCCTAACTCCGCAAAGTCTACAACTTAATCCAAACTCAAGTTACAAGGGTAAAGAAAACACTACGGAGCACTTCGAGAAAAGGTATCCTTTTATGCTTTTTTCTGTTAATTGATTACACCATAGAACCATAAAAAGTGTTTTGAGAGGTCAATGTTACAAGCTTAGATAGGTAGCGTACTTTGCTCTGTTATTGAAAATCATTTAAAAAAGGAACCTACAAAAAAAACTAGCAAATGTCTGAGCTAGTTAGTTTCTATTTTTTTACCACTATTAACTAAGTAAAAAAAATATATTTTCTATTTAGATAAGGTGTTTGAAAAACAACAGTCTTAACGTTATAACAAATATAAATCATTTTTCTATTTGTTTATTGCAATGATCTGTCCTCCACAATATGTTACCAACACTTCGAATAAATCTCACTTCTCCAGAGAGTGAATTGTTTCGCAGAATTTTATGATAATACGACCTACATACGTACACAAATACACTCACGAGCTTATCCTCAAAGGGATAGGCAGAGACGAATGAAACACCCAAATTTTGTTACCTGTAATTTAAGAATAATATATTTCGTAAGCGTTATTTACGTATGTTAGTGTAAGACCCATCATCGTGGCAGAATGATTCACTCTTTAAATAGGGTTTTTGTCAGATTTTATAGATTGTCCCTATCGGGTTCGTAAGTAGTCTGACATACCAGAAATACACTTATGAGTAACCCCATACATCACACTTATATTATAAAGGCGAAAAGTTGGTGTGTATTTTAGTTACGCTCAAGCGGCTGGACCAATTTTGATAAAAGTTGCTGTGTAGGTAACTAAAATGCCGGATTAACACTACTTTTTATAAAGAAAAAATGGAGCGTTCCCGTGGGATGTGATTGTTTTACTTACCAGTTTTAAAGCATCAGATTATACTAGTCTTTAATAAACTACAATTTTATTACTAAATACCACTTACTAAGGCAAGAACTGGCCTCTTGCCTTAGTAAGTGATAATGTCGTAAACCACTTAAGGGATAAAAAGAAGAAACATTTTAATATATTTCAAAAAAAAGATAAGCAAAAAAGAAAGAAAACAGAAGCAAATAAGAAGCAATCAAAGAAATATTACTTTTTCCATGGTTTTTGGAGTTGACTATATATAAAGCTCCTGCAAATAAGGATTCATACTTGTCTAACGATAATATCTACATATAACGTTTATTTTCAGTTATTATTTAATGTTGATGTTAAATCAAAATCAAGCAGGATTATAACAGCTAGCTTACACATTAATTATTCTGTTGCGAGATCAGTTACTAATTCAAGGGGTCAGAAACACTATCTAGTTAATAATACAACGTTGGTCTGCGTTGAAAATGTTTAAATAATTTATTTAAGTGTTTTGAATTTTATGAGGCTGTTCAGAACTATGTACCATTTTATGATCTTAATAACACTTTATATGCTGACTCATCAATCATTAACAGCCTATAATAGTCCACTGCCGGACATAGGCCTCTTTTGGCCTACTATACCACGCTGGCCAGACGGGTTGGTATAGGCTTTGTTTCAAGTTTTCCTTCTTTTTGCAGTTCTGTTGTCCTGTGCAGTTTGTTCCCTTAGTCGGCTCTTACGACACCCACGGGATGAATAGGGGTGGTGACATTCCGTATTCTTAATCCGTCACCACACAGTGATGATTGCTGTGCTATTGATTGGATATATATGTGAAGACACAGGTAATTTTTTTCTTGTACATGTTATCATGCCTGGCGGACAACAGACTAACGGATGATATTGTAGAAAATTGTATAATTTGCATAAAATATAAATCTTTGAGAACTTTGACTACTACTCTAACCGTGGGAGAGCCATGCTTCGGCACGAATGGGCCTCACAGAAAACCGTTGTTAAGCAATTCTTCCGTTCCCTGTCACTGAGTGAGTGAGGTTACCGGAGCCCAAACCGCTGACTCGAGCGGGAGGGACTCCAAGGACGGCAACGCACTTGTGGCTTTTGAGTTGCGGGTGTCCGTGGGCGGTGGTACTTGCTTACCATCAGGTGACCCGTCTGCTCGTTTGCCCCCTTATACCATAAAAAAAAAACCCAATGAAGGATAAGTGGTTAGTCTGTAATGCGGGAGTCGTCGTTAAATAGTGCTAAAGTATATTTATTTTTATACGTAGCAGTTCAGGTTTAAGCGTCAAAATTTAACAAATACACAGATGTGACAGATTTACATATATAGATAGAATTACATTCCAATAAGTTTCAAAGTAAACATTAAATACGTATATATCTACTCTTTTACTTACCCACATCACCATATTAAGATCTTTCACCGACGTGGTTAACGGTACTCCGCATTTAAAATATTCAAAATGCGTCCCCCGAATTTATATTATTCGACAGTGAAATGTGCCCAAAGGGAGCCAAATTGGATTTAGGGGTAGCTTTCACAGACTGATCATTGTGGTTGGATTAAACTTCTGGATATTTATCTAAGTGAAATTTTCTTTTTTTATCGTACAGGGATAAAACTGGCAGGTAAAGGTCAGAATCACTTGAAGCTACCGGCACCCATTGATACCTGCATCTCCAAATGCGAGTGTATTGACACCTTTGAGACCCAGGTTCAGGAGATCCCTAAAATTAGGGGCGTTGGGCTCCAGTAACCTAACTCCCTGTTCATTATTAATTACGTTCGGGTGTAATGGGTTCGATTAAAAAAATTTGAAGGATTTTCTGTGACGATAACGGCTTTGACCGATTTTAAAAATACTTTACTACCAGGTAGCTGTCTATATAAGGAGTAACTATGTATAATATGTATGTATTTACAAGAAGAAAAAAAAAAAAGTATATATGTATGTATTTATATCAGTTGTCTAGTACCCATAGTACAAGTTCTGCTTAGTTTGGGACTAGATGGCGTTGTGTGTATGTGAAAAAAAAAAAAAAAAAAAAAAAAAAAACTTAGGCTATATTTCCTCTTAGAAAACAACTATAAAGTTTTGCCCGGTCTGGGAATGGAACCCGAGTCCTCATAGACTGCAGTCGAGTACCATACTACACCACTTAGCGCTTTTCAAATCCCACGCGAACGAAGTCGCAGGTACCAGCTAGTAGGTAATAAAACGAGTTGAAGGTACTTACTTACCATCAGTTGACCCATCTCCTCATTGGTGACCTCTATCTTGAAAGATAACTCTACATCAACTCTTCAGGACGTGCAGAAAAGCTAAAATAGCCAACTTCAAACATGTTCATTTAGAGAATTGATATCAGTATTCGGGCAAGCCTTCAACAACAAACGAACGTATATTAACGAATTTGTCAAACAAGGCACGTCGTAAACAAGTATGTGTTGTGTGAGTTAGTGGGTTAAAATGGGGTGCAATGGAAAAATAAACTCTTTCCGAATTGTTCGAATATATTTCTCTCTCATTGGGTAACAAGTGATTTATACGAGTTTTTATCTTCTATTGACACACACAAAGCGATGGTTTATGATACTGAAATAAATATGTGTGTACCTTTTTTATTCTGGTATTGTGTGATTCTTTTTTTTCGAGAAATAAAGATTTATATCATATGAGTTGGTTTATTACTCATAAAATACTTTCTTAAAAAACATAAGAAGCTACCTGTTTCTTAACTACAATGAGCAGAACACGTTTAAGAAATGTGCACTTGAAAGCAATTCATGCAGGTCAAAAAATCTTTCTAGCTTAGTGAAATAAATAAATACATTTTAATACTTTGGGTTACGTACGTGTATAGTTATGCACCGTAATGTAATATTGTAATATGTAATATTGTACCACATTCACACAACGCCATCTAGTCCCAAACTAAGCAGAGCTTTTACTATGGGTACTAGACAACTGATATAAATACATATATACTTTTTTTTTGTAAATACATACTTATTATACATAGAAACACCCAGACCAAATCAAACATTAAATGTTCATGCACACAAATGTTTGACTTAAGCGGGAATTGAACCCGCGACCTTTGGAATAGCAGTCCGTTACACAAACCACTACGCCATTCGGTCGTCAAATCCGTCCGTGTAGTGACGGATTAAGAATACGGAATGTCACTACCCCAATTCATCCCATGGGTGTCGTAAGAGCCGACTAAGGGCGCAAAATAACGCATGACACCAGCACTGCAAAAAGAAGGAAAACTTGACACAAACCCTATACCCACCCGTCTGCCCAGCGCGATATAGTAGGAGAAAACCTCCTTTCTAAGCAGAGGCCTATGTCCAGCAGTGGACTATTAAAGGCTGTTGATGTGATGTGATGATGTGATAGTTATGCCATCAGTACTGTAACACTTATTTTATCTGACGATGATTCTGAATATTCTCTAAATCCTCTACAAATGTAGTTTTAAGGTTAAGGTTATTAAAGAATCGTCTGGTAAGGGTCATTATTCTCCAGTGTATATTATATTCTTAATTCAGGTTGCAGAGTTACAATTCTGTGTACTAGAGGCATGCATTTAGTACTAAAAGCAAAAAATACCCGTGTGTTTGTTTAGTACATTTTATATACGTTTAAATAATAAAAAAATATCATGAAAGCAACTTAAATACAAAATCATATGTAAACAAAAACAAACTCACAACGGAAAACAATGCCCTGAAACCAGGTCACCCAACAGATATTGAGAACATTCCCTTCCATGGTACAGAATATGTAATAACCATCCTCACTGGGGATAAGGATAGAATATTAACCCTTTCCGGGGAGGGTTTGGGTAGCCGAACCATTACAAGCCATGTTTTTGGGTCTAATAAAACGTAAAGGTTCAAACTGCAATGAAATAATAAAGCGATATTGAACACCCGGTGGATTCTTGACCGAGATAAGGCATCATTAGCTTTTTTTTGCAAGTTTAAAAAATTAAAAGTCACGCATTAAATATTGTACACTGCCTTTATAAAATCGCTCATTTAAGTATTGTTGACCATCTGTTGCGATATATCAAGCCCTGATTTTCATATTGAAATCAAATTTAAAATTTCAGCCACTGTCCTCGGCTTCATTTTGATTTTCTAACTTTATTAATGAGGAACTTACATAGGTACAACCGTTCATCGGTTATTTTACTCCCTTAGGGGTAATGTTTCCAATCATCATATCACATAAAAAGCATCAGCTGCCAAATTTCCCGTTCGTAGGTCCATCAGTCAGTCCATGAATGCAGTAATTTTATATACATAGATATGAGTATAACTTAAATACACATTCAGCCCAGAGTGTTAAATAAAGGCTCATTAAAAAGCCAATTACCTTGTTTAGGAAAGAGATATTGCTCTTCTGCTGGATTAGTGAGCGTTAGTGATAGAAAGCTACCATGATCAACAGTCTTTAATAGTCCACTGCTGGACATAGGTCTCTCCTTAGAAAGTTGATATAGGGTTTGTTTTAAGTTTTCCTTCTCTTTGCAGTGCTGTTGTCCTGCTTAGTTTAGCCCCTTAGGCGCCTCTTACAACACTAACACGATGAAAAGAGGTGGTGACATTCCGTATTCTTAATCCATCATCACACAGACTCGAGCAGGTGCATACCCATAACTCGACTTAAATGTACGGAGAGCCTGGAGTGTCTGAGACATCTAACTTCTATCAAGTTCAGTCTAATTGTGATAAATGAAAAACCCCGAACAGAAACTCGTACATTATTTAACACCGTCGTTACGCTTCATAATTGAATAACCTTTTGTAAAAGTTACAAAGATGAAAGTTAAGGGGAATTAATATTGTTCGTAAGTCATAAAAGTTTTTATTAAAAATTCTGATAAAGAGTTTTGTGAATTCTAATTTTTGTTCGTTTCAAGACGCTATTACGTTCTTTCCAAGATGCGTTCCTAGTTCTGGATGGGAAGACTCAAAGGGCGGCAACGCTCTTGTGACTCGTGTAGGTGTCCATCCGTGTAATGACGGATTGAGAATACGGAGTATCGACTCCTCTTTTCATCCCGTTGGTGTCGTAAGAGTCGACTAAGAGAGCAAACAACAGCGCTACAGAAAGAAGGAAAGCTTGACACAATCCCTATACCAACCCGTCTGGCCAGCGTGGTATTGTAAAACAAAACTTTTATTAAAGACTGCTAATGTGATGTTAGTTGTCTATCAGCGACGGTAGTTACTATTCATCAGGTGGCACGTCTGCTCGTTTATCCCAATAAGCCGTAATTTTTTATTTAATAACCTTCTTCTCAATGGGCCTAAGTGAACATAATGCTTACGAGCCAAGATGAAGAGTTTCAGTTGTTCACTAGTTTGGGTAACCGGGTAGCTTACAATTTTAACGATCAGTGAGAACTTGAACTCGCAATAGAAATGTCAGTGTTATTATTTATTCCAACAGTTATCGAAACGTAGTTACAGGGGAAACTTCTTTAAATGGCTTTCTAAGAAAGATGACTCTGCCTTCAGAAATATTGCGCTTTGTTGTTATTTTTTTGGTTTGACTTGGCGGTGGACTGCCATTGTCATAGATGTACGTAAAAACAGTTAGTTCCATAAATTAACAACATTATAGAAAGCTGAAGAGTTGGTTTGTTTGTTTAGTTGAACGCACTCAACAATCTCAGGCACTTCTAACTTACAGAAAGAAAAATTCTTTTAGCGTTAGATAGCCCATTTATCGATGAATGTTTTATTTATTTATTTAATACTTAAGTTCTTCACAGCTGACAGTATATAGTTTACTTAATAATAGTCGAACGAAAATGTTAATATGACATACACGCTACGTAACATCATGAGCATCAATAAAAATGTGGCAAAAACGAGCGAAATATATTAATATATTCCTTTTGAAATCGTTTACTAGTAATCTTATCTCATTATTTTGTAATGTATCATATTTATTTATTTAATACAATATTTATAAATCCATTTACGAGTACATTATGACATTTACGAGGCACGGAGTATGCGTTTACTCATATTAGTTTTCGATTGATTTTAAGCTTTAATGTCAAGAAATAATAATATTTTTAAATTTGACTAGTTACCAATATTTAAGTAAAACTTAACGTAAAGTAATACTTTTGAAAATAAAAATCTACCTTTATTGTAAATCGTGTGCAATACCCGAGAGAGGTAGGAATTACGCAACATAGTTTTCTAGAATGTCGATTTAATAAAAACTTCGATATCAATAATAAAATCTAAGAAACTTTCTGTTACTACAGTTTAAAAGCTTGATAGTTATTTGGCAAGATATTATGAAGCTGTTTCTTGCACAACAAAAATTTTGTGTTCGTTTTAATTCAATTTCGTAGTGCAGCGTAGCAACAAACTTAATGAAAAATGTGAAAGTGAGTGTGTTTGTTACACTTTCACGCCTAAACCACTAAACTGGTTTTTAAAATTCGTTCACCAATGGAAAGTTACATTATCAGCGAGTAGTATATACCGCGCGCACCGCGGGCGGAGCCACGCGCAAAAGCTAATATTCTATTTACAAAGAAATACAACTTCTCTACGACCATGTACATTTACAGTAAAGTTAAAGTAAGTACATTTCTAGATTATTATTTTTTTGTAATTTTTTATAATTAAATCAATATATTAAAAATAATGTAATTAACTAGAACACACATTTGTAATTTAAATGTTTATTGTAAACTATTAAACTGTATTATTAGGAAACAAAAGGCTTACTAACTTACATTTTTCGAATTGTATTATTTCTTAGTTTCTGTGCTATATCTATCGAAAATAAATCGAATCGAACTTAATCGAAACTTGGTAAAGCAATGCTTAAGATTTTCAGGCTACAAATGTAGAAATATAATACATAATACCATCCAGTTTTCTCAAACCAATACCTATCAAGTAATACAAATAGATAAAGATTAACTACAGCTGGGCAATAATGCTTTCGGCATTATTGTGGGCCACAAATTGGGTAATCTTTCATTGTGTGTACGAAATACCCTATTCAATACAAGATCGCATTGCGGACCAAATCCTATCATATTGGCACAATGCAAAGACTACTGTGCGCACCTATACTTCTAAATAAGTCTTACTGTTTTATATTACTACTAAAAAAAGTACTTAAAAGTATTTTTTTAGGGGGCTACAAGGTGCGAGCTTGCGATGGTTGGGTCGTGCCAGGGCCTCAATTCTGTTATTTTATGTTCACGCCAAGCCACTGTCATACCACTGACACGCTATTGAGATGCCATCGAGTGGCCATTGGCATCGGTATAAATATCGGTAGGCTACACTAACTAAACAACAACAAAAACAGCAACGATAATTCTATTAATTAAAATTAAATTACATTTTCAAATTATAAGGAAATTATTTATTTATTCATCCAAATATGGCAATCTTTTTGATATCACCACTGATGAGCCACTGCTTTTCCATTGCCACTGTAAAGACACTGAGTTAATGGAGACTACCAATATTTATACCGATGCCAATGGCCACTCGATGGCATCTCAATAGCGTGTCAGTGGTATGACAGTGGCTTGGCGTGAACTTAAAATAGCAGAATTGAGGCCCAGTTCTGATGTATTCCTTTGGTATACTTATATGGACTCAGACCAAATTAGACACAAAGAACACCTAACCGAACACCTAACCGAATTTGGAGATCACACGAAGTATTGTCCAATATGGAGATCCATCCAACTCACAACGCTCAGAGCAGTAGTAAGCGCTGTCCTGACCGCTTAAACCACATAAGTTCAGTCACTCTTAGTAATAAATGTTGATAGTCATTCGAACGTTCTGTGCTGAACAGCTGTCTACAATATCGTGGAGTGTGAGAGTGTGGCCAACCGCCAAGTAGCCTTTCTGATATAAGATCGCTCCTGTCAAGAAACTAAGATGCTTCTGACAGGAATTTTGATGGCTCACCTAGCCAACCTTATCCTCATGCATAATGGACCATTTATGAGCCTTTATTTGGTCATATAGCCCCAACCAATACCAACACCAAAACCAAATACAGCGTTCTTCCTCTACTGAGTTGCTACTTCTATTTATTCATTTTTTTATTAATTTTTAAAGACAATACCAACATACATGAAACGAACACTAAGAACAACAATTTGTGAATCACAGAAAGTTTCGTCCCATATGGAATCGAACCCACAACACTCAGTAGTAGGAAGCGGCGTAGCGACCGCTTAAACCACTACGCCATGCGTGCAGTCCTCTTTAATAATGTTCGGAGATAACCTCCAGCAACCTCACTCAGTGTGACCAACGAAAGAAATGCTTGGGGGAGTGTCACTCCCTTGGTTCCAGTAGACCCATTAGTACTAATGGGCCTACTGGGACGAATGGAGTGACACCACAATTAATATATTCACTATTCAACATAAATCTATAACACTTACCAGTACCTATAATACAACATTTCCAGATACGTCTAAACCACATTTGTGGAATTCGGCAGCGGAACATCGATATTGCAAATCTACGCAATCAAATCCCAAATTCGTGTCGCCTTCAGTATTAGACTGTTTTATTATGAAACATCTTATGAACTTAGATTGTATATCTATACAATCTAAGTTCATCATCAATCTAACATCTGTTAACCAATACCAAATATACAATTAAAAAAAACATTTATTTTTATGAATACGGTTTATAAGTAGAGTTCCCACTTGGGGTTACAATGGAGATACTCATAAGTTACTGTGAAGGTAGTTAATCTTAACAAACCTGGAGTACTCTCTTGAGTTGCCGGCTTCGCAATTATGACTTCTGAGCTACTTGTGCCCGTGAACAGCTGTAGTCACATTCTATCTTCCTTTTAATCAAATTTATTTTTAAACTATTTAAAACCTATATAGATTGATATGAATAATGAGCCAGAGGGAACGGGCATGTTTCGGCCCATGACGGGCCCATGACGGGCACGTTTCCCACCCGGGACGAATATTGTTTGATGAGCATAATCATTTGAGCTGAAACGCCCACGTTTTAGTAATAATGTTTGACAGTTTATTTATCCTAATTTTTGTTATAAACTAGTTATTCCTCGCAGTTTTATTTGCTTTTATAGTTACTGCTCCGCTTTTAAGGGTCTTAGCGTTATGTTACTGTGGTGGGAAAAGGTACAAATAGGATAATTTCTAAAATTAGTTGAATAGAAGTACAAATTATCGCCATTATTATAACAATACGAATTAAATTTAGAGTCTGCGAGATATGTTATATTTTTAAAGATTTTGGGTGTTTTTGTTTTTAATAAACGGTTACCTGTGTTACATTGAACTTCCTTTCCAATAATAAATTAATAGCTTGACACACTTCACACACGGCCATCTGATCTAAAACTAGGCAGATATTGTACTATACATTTAAACCTACTTCAACATCATCAGTCTATCGCAGTCCACTGCTGGACATAGGCCTCTCCTATTGCACGCCACTTAGATCGATTTAAACATACTTAAATATAATATATAGGTACACTGACCCGGCAAACATTGTTTTTCCAAAAAAAAATTTAGGGGTGGGTTACACTTAGCATTTAGGGGTTACTAATTACATTGATATGCACACAAAATTTCATAAAAATCGGTCCAGCCGTTTCGGAGGAGTTTGGTAACAAACACCGCGACACGAGAATTTTATATATTAGATATTATAAAAAAACAGCCAGGCTCAAAACAAATGATTGTGTTTATCACACATTATTTCCTCCTGAATGGGTAATCGAACCTATTAGCCTAAAAGGCTCGTCAATAATACTGCAAGGGATGGGAAAACAAGTTTAAAAATAATGCTTTAAATCGAAAATACAGAGATCGCGTACCTATGACATGAGGAACAATTAATGAAATAATCTTAATGAGTTATGACAAATTTATGTGTTAAAAAGTTTTAAGTTCTTTTAAAGAAATACGTAAACCTTAGTTATACCCAAATAATAAACGAGAATAATATTGTTCAGGCCACAAAATATTTTAATCACATAGAGTTTTACACAGCTTAATAAAAACACGGTAAAATGTTTGGTCTGGTAGACCAGTGGACGAGTTACGTGAAACGCACATATTAGCATATAAATTTGTATAATCCAATACATAACAAGTACAAGTATAATTGGTTATTTAAAGGGCTCAAAGTGTCGTATCACAGAGAGCAAGTCAGACAGAATAATTTTGCCGGGCTTCGCCACAAAAATGCCCCGATTCGACCGGCGTGGCGTGATACGACGGCACATACCACGGTCCCAAAGAAATACTGGTGTTAAGCTATTCTTTCATCGCTTTTACCGAGCGGTTATCAGCGCCCAAACCTCGTCTCCCACTGATTCTAGGAGGAGGGGCTCAATATTTGTGAATGTTGAGTTGCAGGTGGCTATGGACGGTGGTAGTCACTTACCGTCAGGTGACTCATCTGCTCCTTGCTCCCTCATAAATGTAAAACATGACATGCAAAACTGATTAGTATGTACTGACTATTTTTTGCTTTTATTTAAGTTAAGTTTTTAGTCCTTAGTAGTTTCCTTGTTAATTTTGTATTATGACATTTTTGTAAACCTTGTCATTAGATAAGACAACCATCCAACCAACTACATATTCTCAATAAATAGAAAAGAGAATGAGCAAAAACCCTCGTGCAGTCACCCCACCGTCGTTTTCGGCGGAGTGGTGTGCCACTCTATTCACTATTAAGACATCCGGACCCCTCCTAGCGCCTGCCCGCAACGGCGCGGGCACTACCTTCAGGTCCATTCTCTTTTTAGGCGACGTCCGGCACACGAGAACTCCTCGCGGCTGGCCGTTAAGGCGGGTGGAGGGGAAGACCCGTCCCGTCCACACACGGCCACATTCAAGGCTAATTAATCCCTAAAGTTAGTGGTTGACAAAAATAGGCATGCCTCTTACTACGCGAATTAAATTCTAGTCTTAAATACACACATCTTCGACTAAAATCAAATCAAATCTAAGTATTATTAAACCTCAAGCAGAATTTCTATCGTCAAATTTAAACCTGCCTGTGGTTCAAATTGCGGTCCAACTAATAAATAATTAAACGTATAGCTGTAACGAACCACTAATAAGTTAAATCCGATACCACGAGTCTCCGGACCAACCAATTATGGAGATGTATAGCTCACTGGGGCTAACCCTACAAGGAGGCATCCAATTCCAGCTATCTCTGTCGGATCGGTCACGGTGTTGTTTATAGTCAGAGAGGTAGTCACACTCACACTCGTGAATATATATTTTAGACATGTAAAAATTAGTACAATAGTGTTAGTATATCGTATCGTATTTACCTTAGTGTGTTCCACCAACACCCTTAGGTTAATGATAATAATGATATCCTAGGACATTATAGATGTGGTGTTGCCAGTGAACAGTGTGTTTTAAACCTTATTAGTCTATATTATTGTGTTCTTATTCTTTTGCTATGTTTTATTCTTGTGAAAATCTTTGTAGTGGAAACGTAAGTAATATACTTACGTAAAAATACCTAGACCATGGGTTGATTAAAACATTTTACGAGTATCTCACTATTAAGGTTAGTCTTAATTTTCATAGCCAATCATCATAAAGAAAGAAGTCTGCAGATGCGTCTAATCACTCCTAAAAATGTTCTTACTCAAATATAAATTAATAATTCAGTTAAATATTGTACTTTTAAATACTAGCTCTTCTCCTATTACAACAGTCAGAGCCGCAGTATATAGTTCTTTAGTCGAATGTAATAAAGTTCAAAATTGCAAATCATTCTGATAGAAAGGTAGCAAAAATACGTGGTGAAATGCCGAACTAGTAATTACTTCCAAAGCTTCCGTCGAATTTCTACCTAGATCTGTGTGTACGACTTAAATAAATACAAATTGTATTTACACATGAACTGACTAGTTGTACGGTGAGTTCGAGTTTATTTAGGTTCAGTTTCTAACAACTCGTTCCGTCTAGTTTATTTTTTGGTTATAGTAAAATGTAGAACATTGAAGATACAGCATCAACAGTCTTTAGTAGTCCACTGCTGGACATTGGCCACTCGTTAGGAAGGAGGTTTTGGTATATTTAAATAATACATACGTTATGGAGCTATTACCGTTCACACTGCGGAAGCTCTGAAAAGCAAAAAAAAAAACCGATTTTGAAATATTCTTCATTGGTGTTACGCTCCTATCGGTCTTAGCGTGATGATATATAGCCTATAGCCTTCCTCAATAAATGGGCTACTGAAAGAATTTTTCAAAACAGACAGTAGTTCTTGAGATTATCGCGTTCAAGCATACAAACAAATAAACTATTCAGCTTTATAATATTGGTATAGATGAATTATAATTTCTCATCATCATCATCAACAGCCTTTAATGGTCCACTGCTGGACATAAGCCTCTCCTTAGAAAGGAGGTTTTGGCCTACTATACCACGCTGGCCAGACGGGTTGGTATAAGGTTTGTGTCAAGTTTTCCTTCTCTCTGCAGTGCTGTTGTCCCGCGTAGTTTTTTCCCTTAATCACTTAGGGGTGGTGACACTCTGTATTCTTAATCCACTTGATATTAATTATAAAACAAAGTGATCATAAAGGGTTGATCATTTTCTTCCTAATCGATGTCACTTTCTGCAACTCTTACGTTTGTAAAATGGTGAGATTCAGACTTTGAACAAAGTTGACAGTAAGTGACACCCGTAACTGAGTCACAACCTTAATGCCTTTGAGTGAAGAATCAGCGTATTCCGGTGACAGAATAGAATAGAATAAGTTTTATTGTACACCAATTACAAAATGATATACAGATATAACAGAAAAAAAGGTATGTACTATGGGTGGCGTTATTATTAAAATTAATCTCTTACAGGCAACCTTTGGATGGAAAAATCGACAGTAGATGACAGACGTCACTCACCAAGTGAAACGCAAGGAAAACTTGACACAAACTCTTTGAACCAACCCGTCTGGCCAGCGTGGTATAGTAAGGCCAAAACCTCCTTTCTAAGGAGAGGCCTATGTCAAGCAGTGGACTATTAAAGGCTGTTGATGTGATGAAGTGAAATGCAACAAAATAATTTCTTAGCACTGATTTTTTTTGAAAGGCCGTGGTAAGGAATGTAGAGGCAAGCTGGATACTGAAAATAGAGGTTGCTGGCATACGAAAATCTACGATATGAACATAGCTGTAATAGACGGAGTGAAGTGTGCTGAGTTCAAATATTATAAGACTTTTATTGTCTGAAAGTTACTACACGTTTATTTATTGTTTGTAAAACTCATTGACTATTTGCGCAGTCTAGACACAGTGTCTTATTATTATTTAAACCAATATAAATTTATCGAAGTTATTGAACGCGTTTTTACGGACACTTTTCATACATAGAGATGGTTCTCCTTGCCTCTACTCTCCACAGGTCATTTTATCACTGGTCGAGCTGGCCCATATGTGAATCTGAATAAAATGAGAGTCAAGATAAAAATGGATTTCAAACATCTCTGTTTACCTAAAACGATATATAAATAGGGATGTAAATCAAAAACTCAATTCTTCATCTGAAGAAAGTGTAATCGAATCAAAAAATCGAAATCTCTCGTTTAGTTTCCAAGACCATTGGTTGCAGAATGTCGCCTGACCGTATTATTTTTATAACTTACAAAACTTGTTATTTATAACTTGTTTATTGTTCCGACGATTTATTTTCTTTTCTGGCAATTTCGGCAATACTCACGCCTTTCCACGTCATTAAATCATTCGTAAGTTACTTTGCAAGATTAGGTAGAAGCGTCTTGGCCGTTGTCTTCGATCGTATAACACTTATGTTTATTATCAAAGGTTCTTCTTTAAATATAGATTTAGCTCGCTTTCCGTGAATTAGGGATACAGTAGGATAATAAAAAAACAGTGTGATAACTGAGAGATTATGTCATGTCATTTCTTACAAGTATTTCTACCTTTCATACATTAAGTTTTATTATTTTTTCTCTGTTTGGGATAATTACAGCTAGCATTATTAAAAAACACATAAGACATAATACATTAGAATCTGATGGCCATTTACAAATATCCGCGATTAGAAAATACACAATATCGTCGTCTTTTTGGACAAGACGTCTTTTGCTGTTAATATAATATCTATATATGTATGATAAAGAATTTTGATAGCCGGCTTTTTCTTGTAATCTCTTCATAAAAATGAAGCATTGAAACTGACACGATGTTTCATAATATATTGTTTAGAAATATGCACCTACACCAGAGTGAGGACTCGACTGAACACACGCTGGCAATTTGCCCGGCTTGGGTGTCGGATCCTTGTTGCAGTCAGCGGAGAGGACCTCTCGCTACCGGCCGTCATACGCTCCATGGTCGGTAGGGACAGATGTTTTACTGCGGTCGCATCCTTCTGTGAAGATGTCATGTCGTAGAAGGAGGCGGTGGAGAGGCCCCGGGAAGATGACCTCCACTTAGGCCCGGCGTCGCCGCGCTTACCAGCACCTCATGCCGTCCTGAGTGTGCCTGCGGGTGGACGGGACGGGTTTTATCCTCCACCCGCCATAACGGCCAGCCGCGAGGGGGCGACGTCCGCGTGTGCATACATAGTACAGATAAATTACACCCAGACACAGAACCAATGATAAAAATGATTGTACTCAACACATAATCTTTTGCCATGGGTGGGAATCGAACCCACGACCTCTGTCTTAGCAGTCAGGGTTACTAACCACTACACTCTCTACTACTCTCTACTCTAATTTAATACATTATAAGAGCATTTAAAAGTTAAACTTGTTTCAATACACAGTTTTATTTTAGTAGTAAATTGTAATAAAACTCTTCGGCTTAACAGTCTAAATAAATCATTCCCAACTACTTTCATACCGAATTTTCTACAAACAAATAAACAACAACGTAAACAATTTAACTACTTTATCAAAAGAAAATAAACTCCTTTTAAGACGTAACCGGTAACTTCACACTTTTACCCCGTGAACAACAAAGCTACATAAATATTCGTAAACAATGCCAGGTCAGTAGGTCAGATTATCAACTTGTTTTGACGACTTGTATTCTAGTGATTTATCTATTAAGGAGTTATTTTGCTTCCATCCAGCCATTTACATCCTTAACGACGTCCTTTGAGAATTCTTTTACAACGTTCTGCCGTATTTATGTTAGGGAAAAATTGCTAAAATACGTTATTTTAATGGGTAATTATAATAAAGAAGAGAATAGTAGTTTTTTTTTTAATAAAAACTAAAGCTTGTAGCCGCTTTTCTTGTCAGGCGGACTACTCACCGGCTTACCCAGTGGAGAGATTCACGAGATTACCTCAGGGCGCCTTGTAGAAAACAGAAGTGTGTGCGTGTGGGAAACCTACGGGACTCCTTAGAGAAAGACAACTTACACCTCAGTCATACATACATGTATATTTCCAAAAAAAAATTAAAGTTACAATAATAAAAAATAAATAAATTAGTGGGTATATAAAAAAATCGCAGCGGCGCGCGTCAGAGCCGAGCTGATGCTGCTCGGAGCCTCCTCGTCTTCAATCCAGGAGGTCACAGGTATAAAGGAAGGTTCAATATTGATATTAATAACGTTAACGAGAAGTACGTAACCCTTGAGTACGGCTGTCCGCTTGCTTCGTGAGCCGCGTGACTGCCAGTTTTCCAGAGGGTACTAAGAAACTTGATTTCGCACCAGATAGCCACAAAGGAAAAAGCACGCCGTCTGAGACTGATTGTCTTGACCCGAAATCTGGAGCTCTACGAATGTATTAGCACTCATATTATCGATCAGGTTCCAGAAACAAATAAGTACAAGAAAATTATGAACATACTCACCACTGGCGTGGGTACTTCGAACAGATAATATATTACTAAGATGAAATCACCAGACAAACAAAATACTATTTAAGATCGAAAGACAAGAATTAGCAGAGTGTCCCCTGTGGCTGAAAGCCGGACTTATATATGTTCGGTTTGTGAAGTTTCTAGAAAGAATCCCTACTTTAGTCATTTCAAACTGTCACTCAAGCTATCAACGAGGTCAACACGAACCAAATCAAAAGTAACTCGCTTCCTACCATAACAAGACACTTTTAACACCAATACAATTTGTCAGGATAAATTAATACAGTGACTTACCTATAAAACAACGCCATCTAGTGGTCCGATGGCGGACGAAGGACATCAATACTATAGTTACAATCTACTTTGGGTAAATCTATAAATGCGACGCGGGCAATAGGTTTCGCTGTTTACAACTCCGTACGCAATACTAATATAATAAAAAAATAACTGTTACAAGCTATTGTAATAATAAATTTCGTTTTTATTGATATAAATTTGCAACTAAGTACGATAAGGCAGGAGTGTAAAGTTATTATACGTGTGACAGAAAGAACGTCAATTTTGTTACAATTACAAAGGATTCATTAAAGAGTTTTATGGTTAAAAAATAACTAATTAGAAGTTTGTATACTAATCTTTCAATTGAAAGAGCGATCGAGCAAAATCGGGGGTCAAAAGTAATAATAATAATAATAATAATAATATTCTACCACATACACACAACGCCATCTAGTCCCAAACTAAGCAGAGCTTGTACTATGGGTACTAGACAACTGATATAAATACATATATACTTTTTTTTTGTAAATACATACATATTATACATAGAAACACCCAGACCAAATCAAACATCAAATGTTCATGCACACAAATGTTTGACTTGAGCGGGAATCGAACCCGCGACCTTTGGAATAGCAGTCCGTTACACAAACCACTACGCCATTCGGTCGCCATAGTGTTCGTACAATCTCTTGGAAGAAGCCACCTGACAAAGTTGACTACAGAAAGTGGAGAAGTCGTTGCTTCGAAGCCGGCAGTCCTTTTGGAAGTGGAAAGCTTCTATGGCCGGTTATACGCTTCGCATGCATCTCGACCTGATCCCGAAAATGAGGACTCTAGAGCCACATTAACACGTCACTACACCGAAGACCTGCCAGAAGTTAGCATTGACGAAATCGAGATGGCTCTTGGACAGCTGAAAAATGGAAAAGCCCCTGGAGAGGATGGCGTTACAACAGAGCAGCTGAAGGCCGGGGGTAAACCCGTACTAAGGGAGCTCCAAAAGCTCTTCAACGCCGTCCTGTTTGAAGGGAGAACTCCAGAAGCGTGAAGTAGGAGTGTGGTCGTCTTGTTCTTCAAAAAGGGTGACAAGACCAGGTTGAAGAACTATCGACCCATATCCCTTCTAAGCCACGTCTACAAGCTGTTTTCGAGAGTCATCACGAACCGTCTTGCGCAAAGACTCGACGAATTCCAACCACCGGAGCAAGCTGGGTTTCGGAGCGGATATGGCACCATAGACCACATCCACTCAGTGCGGCAGATTATACAGAAGACCGAAGAATATAATCAGCCCCTTTGTCTAGCATTTGTGGACTATGAGAAAGCCTTTGACTCGATCGAGATCTGGTCTGTTCTGGAGTCCCTGCAGCGTTGCCAAGTAGATTGGCGATACATCCAAGTAATGAGATGTCTCTACGAAGCCGCCACCATGTCCGTCCAAGTACAGAATCAGCAAACAAGGCCCGTACCATTGCATCGAGGAGTGAGACAAGGGGACGTTATTTCCCCGAAATTGTTCACAAATGCAATGGAGGACATGTTCAAGACGCTGCACTGGAAAGGGCGTGGCATCAATATCAATGGCGAATACATCTCTCACTTGCGATTTGCAGATGACATCGTCATCATGGCAAAGACGTTGCAGGACCTACAGCAAATGCTGAATGACTTAGCTGACACTTCTGTACGCATCGGCCTACGGATGAACTTGGATAAAACCAAGGTCATGTTCAACAAACATGTACTACCGGAACCGATTGCGGTACACGGTGCCGTTCTCGAAGTTGTTCAAAATTATGTGTACCTCGGGCAGACATTGCAGTTAGGTAGAAACAACTTCGAGGACGAGGTGAACAGAGGAATTCCGTTGGGTTGGGCAGTGTTTGGGAAGTTACGTCGAGTCTTCTCATCGTCGATCCCACAGTGCCTTAAGACGAAAGTCTTTAATGAGTGCGTCCTACCCGTCATGACATACGGAGCTGAAACGTGGACACTTACGGTACGGCTGGTCCACAAGTTCAAAGTCGCTCAACGTGCTATGGAAAGGGCTATGCTCGGCGTTTCTCTAAGGGATCGCATCAGAAATGAGGTGATCCGGCAGAGAACTAAGGTCACCGACATAGCGTACCGGATCAGCAAGCTGAAGTGGCAGTGGGCTGGCCATATTAGCCGCAGAACCGATAACCGTTGGGGAAAACGAGTTCTTGAGTGGAGACCGCGTCTCGGCAAACGTAGTGTAGGACGCCCACGGGCCAGGTGGAGTGACGATTTGCGCAAGATGGCTGGCAGGAGCTGGATGCGAGAAGCCCAAAATCGATCTAAATGGCGTGCAATGGGAGAGGCCTATGTCCAGCAGTGGACTGCGATAGGCTGATGATGATGATGATGATACTAATCTTTGCCAGGTCAGTCTATTGATAAGTGATCATTTCTTAATACATTGAAACCTCTCCATGCCTCGGAGAGCACGTTAAGCTGTCGGTCCGGGTTGCCATACGAATATCTGTGGCAATCGTTACGGGTAGTTAGAACCCTAAATAGTTCGACAACAGTCTTTCGACAAAAATTCGATATCACCTACTTGGGTTGTTGAGGCCTGATGGTAACCGCTTCATGATTGTTTCGTTAAAGTATTCTGCATATATTTTGGAATGATGAATACCAATTTATTAGTTAATTCGGTTTACTTTAGATATATTTTTTTTTATTCAAATTTAATTTCACTATCTGTAAAACATAACATACATTTATTGGAAGTGTAAAAAACCTATCTAAAAGTCTCGCGAATCTACTAAAGAAGTCGGTGGAGACGTGCTGAAATACTTTTGCAAGAAGAACTGAGAGCACTTCAAGAGATATAGTTGGTAACGTAAAAGTAATACATCAGATATTCCATGTAGATACTTGTTGAACGATTTAGTTATAAATAAAACTACACTTAGGAGATTAAACACCATTTATTTTGAAGTTATTTACAGTGAACGATGTCCATAAACTCACATAAACTTACCCTGAGGGTCTTATTCTATAATCCCGTAATATTTAGAGCGAAAATGACTGTTTATTCTAATCATGGAACGTGAAAGTTTAAACAAAATTTTACAAAACTTATTTAAACACCTGTTAATTTTTTTTTTTTTAAAAGACAACTCCCGCATTAGGAATAAATCCTGTGTCGCGGGGGACTTTACAAACATACATGAAACGGACACAAAGAACACCCAGACTCAGAACAACAATTTGAGGATCACACAAAGTGTCGTCCCATGTGGGGTTTGAATCCACAACACTCGGCGCAGTAGGAAGCGGCGTGGCGACCGCTTAAACCACTACGCCATCCGTGCATCCATTTATACACCTTTAAATTAATCCACTTTTAAAGAAAGAGCCTACCTTTAAAAACACAGAAAATAGTACTGTGAAAACTGTACTAGACTGTGCAAAAACTTAAATGAAGCTATTACTATAAGCTATTACTTACCCAAACTTCTTTTAAGTTGATACCACAAAAGAAAAAAAATGTTTCTCTATTTGTAAACATCCTGTTTTTGCGGGAAAAATGAATAATGTTGTTTATATGCGACCTCTGTTTACGTAAACAAGTTAAATCGTGTCACCGCGTGATTCTCTCGAGCCCATATGATTATACTCATTTATTAAGTGTCCGTAAACTGTAAAAATGAGGTTAAGATTAGTCAAGAGGAACATAAAAACCTTAACTCAAGATAGCTTTAAGAACGGCTTATGGCCGATTTGTTACAAGTAACGAGCAGTGTGGTGGAGATAGATAATAGCTCATTGCCAGTTGATGTGCTATTTGAAGATCTAAGGCACTAATACTTGCTTGAAACAGAATGCATAATTATCAGGGATAATAATCCATATACTCAGCTGTATCTGCATGTATCTCTATATTACCAATATACGTAAAAAGACCCTACTATCGTTTACCTACTATTCAAAGGTACCTTATTTACCGGTTTTCGAATTGACTTAAGCTGTAAGAAATAGCTAAAGCCACATTTGCCTTGCCTATGAGGTAATGTGCCTGTATATTTTCCCTGCCTGTATATTTCTAAATCTGCCCATGAAATTACCTATTTACAGTCTATTTGTCCATACAAAGGTTGCCTATTAGAGATTCCTTTTTAGCGATAGGGCCGCCATTTGTACATGGTCATTAACTTGGAATACTATTGTATGTATAATATCCTGAATTGGTGTACAATAAAGATCATTCTATTCGATTCTATACTCTATTATAAAAAAAAATCTTAGGCGAATCCTTAGATTGAGTTGGTTGAGAAACTTGATTTTTAATTATTATTTTTTCTTTAAAAAGACACTCCCGCATTAGTAATATATCCTGTGTCACGGAGGACATTTTTACAATTTAATTTACAAACATACATGAAACGGACACAAAGAACACCCACACTCAGAACAACAATTTATGGATCACACAAAGTGTCGTCCCATGTCGGGATCGGACCCACAACACTCAGCGTAGTAGTACAGTACTACGCCATCCGTGCAGTCAAATTAGCAAATTGCCACAGCCATAAATATCTAACATTTAATTTCAACATGGTACCACTACACGTTCTTGGAAAAGGGTTCTCGACCAACATAGAGATAAACGTGCGACTAAGTGAATGAGGATTCCTTTGTTCCTTTTAAGGAATGGGCCCCTTAAATACAGTGATGTTTAAAGACTACTAAGGTTCATCATTTTAAATTTCTAATACCACGAATTACAAATAAAATAGTAATCTCACATACGCAATTATTCAGTACCCCTTGATCTCAAATCCTGTAACTGCTGTAAAAGTACTCACGAAATATTCATTCAACGAATACATTTGCCAAACGCACGAGTATATCTCGACAAGCAATTTAAAATCCAATATTCATGTTTTCTATTTGAACCTACACCGGGGTACTCACGGTTACAGGCAAGACAGAGTTATTGCCGTGATATATCAGACCGAGAACGTTGGTAGGGCGTGTTCAGACTATGCAAACTCAATTTAGCATGAGAGACTATTCATTTTTTTTACAGATGGCTCCAACGACCAGACGGGCTACTTGATGGTATGGGACTAGTCCCTCCCACATGCCCACCACTGTAACTCCTGTACACCAGGATTATCAGCATTGACCCACGAACACACCGAGTTATGACACTCGGGAAGTCCCAGAAAAAAAATCAAACTGTCTTGGGACCCGCTACGAAATTAATCAGAAGAAAATTGGAGGAGTTGGCAATATAATAAATCTACTTGCAACTCTTTAGCAAAGCGGGGGACTAAATGAATTAAAATAGGCATACACCTTTTTTTAAAAGGAAAGCACCACGATCATAAAATATTATGGGTCCTAAATGAGCTATATTTGATTTCTATAATAGGTGTGGCAGAATCGCCTAAATGCACGGAAATTCACACAAGATCCCCAGATTATATCGCCCCAGATGTCACCTGTAAGCTATTCACCATTACATTAAGTTCATTATGTTTGTCCCATGTGTCATAAAAAAGTAATTAACTTCAACCGAATCTTCTATTCCCAATTCGACTGTATTATTAGTCGTGTAATGGGCGAACCATTGCGAAGTAAAAAAAAAATGTAGATATTATAGGTTTAGGATAGGTTTTTTCAATAAGATCATAATTATTATACTCAAATAACTTAACTTTAAACACAGTTAAACAATTCAAAAGCAATCTACAACCCCAAGGCAAGGCAGATGTCATCTGTAAGCTATGCAGCATTATATTACGTTCATTATACCAAAGCCTACCTCCCTAAACCTTTACCTGGGTCGCGAGTCCGAGGCGCTCTCGAGGTCGCATGTGTTGCCCCCATCTATCACACGGCACCGGCACGGTGAATCCCGGAGGATATGATGAGCAGACTGTTCACAGTCAGAGTCAGGTGTTGAGCATTTGCGCAATGGTTACTCGACCAATTTAAATGAATACATACTACATAATGGTATGTGACTGCCGCCGTTCAAAGACAAATGTGCTTTTTGACCTATAAGTCCTCTCCAAGGCAGGAAAGGTCACTTACATCCTCTCATTACTGTTTAAACTTCAATCTAATCCTGCAACCCCTATCTACTTAAGGAAGCGATTCGCATTTATTCATGAAACTCATACTCGATACTTAAGATCATCGGAAAATTTGACCTTGGAAATTCGAACCGACAACAACTTTTACCGATAAATCTTTTACGGTGCAAGCAGCACGCCTCTGGAATTAGTTACCGGCAGCTATAAGGCGGGCAAAGTTAGTGGGTTCTTTTAAAGAACTCGTCAAGGATCACTATTTATCTCTATAATAACTATATGCTATATGGATATGTTTATGTATGTATTTATATATGTATGTTAGTGTATGAATGTGTATTCGTGTATATGTATGTGTAATTATTGTAATAATAAAAAATAAAAAAAATTAAAATTATATTGTGGGGTGTGTTATAAAAGAAATATAAAATAAATTGGTGGCATCAAATAGAAACAAAATAACAAAATAAAAGTCTCGGGCGCCAGATACCACCTTAAAAGAACACAGAACCCACCACAAACACAACAAATACCTCGGACATCTCAGCCAGCACCGAACCTTTTTAAAACAAGGCGGGAGGACAGCTAAAGAATACAAGATGTTAAGTTCTAATGGCTGTTTATTATCCCGTAGTGTCTGTAGAGTACAATGTGTCTTATGTCTCTAATTACAATAGGTAATTCTTATACACAAATTAGTACTGTCATTAATGCAATCCTTTTCAATAAGAAAAATATAAGGTTTAATAAGTTTTAAAGAGTCACATGAAGACTAAATAGACAAAACAATAAACTCTAAAGGTAGACATAGCATTGACCTACTCTCTAATGAAAAATAACACCCCTTGGGGACCTGCAGTGTTCAATGCCACGTCGCCAAGAAAAATATATAACAAAAACACATACCGATGACCTTGGATCAGTCCGAACGAAATGAAATCAAACCAACTCCGAAACTTCTCACTCCGGATCCCACGTGGTGGAAGAGGCGGGTCAGCACTCCCAGGCTCCAGACCATGGCGTACAGCTAAGCAGCTTTTTCTACCAATCCGGTGCTCCACAGCAATCTAATTTCTTGGGGTCAAACTCCGGCGAGAGACAAAAATCGAATGCCACGCAAGGACATTCCAATAAGAAAGTAAAATAATTTAGGTAATGTAAAGACTTTAGATATAAGCTAAAAAGAAACCCTGATTCATCTGCAAATAAGGAAAAATTATAGGTTAAAAGCCTATCTCACAGTATGAATCATAACTCTGACAAGAAATCATATTTCACTTACCAGGGTTCCAAAACGTTTCACAAATCAAGCAGCGGCATTATAAGCATTATAAGCATTGCCTGTAACCAATTAAACAAAGAGTTAAAACCACAAATTCCGCCAAGCCAAGCGTGAAGCACGTGGCCGAACAAACTCACCTTTTTTATCAAAAATAATCACTCGATCCAATAATTTGATTCTTAACGAGGTTGGCCGAAAAATAAAAGTAAGAAATAAGCCCTCGTAAGAAATAAATTACAACAAAAAGTCTACATTTTAAAAGAGTCCAAACTGCTTCGTCCGGTCCGACGCCAAAAGTGAAAAAAGTGATACCAGTGCAATCACCTCTCGCTTCATAGAGCGGGGAAACAAAAATGTTGCCAGGACAGGAAAAATAAATCGACTAACCAATCGCGGGCGAACAACATCGATTATTACTCTCGTCCGTCCCTCGACCATCGGCACACGCAGAAACGACAAAAAATTCAATCTAACAAAACAAAAACGAGACTAAGGTTCAAATTACTGTAATGGTGCGAAATGCACCGTTACATTACATACCTTCCCGAAAAAAAAATAAAAGAAAGGACTCTTTCTTTTTTGCTGAAAAGTCACTACTCAACAAAATATATCAAACAAAAAGATTGCAAAATGTCTAAACTCCAAAACTGACTCTACCAGAAACTCTACTAAAACTCTACAAACTCCAGGAATACAAAAATCCATACGCCAAAAAGGACTAGGAAACTAAATATAAGATCAAAATAAACTCTACAACAGAATCACACAAACCCAAAAACAAATCCCTACACCAAGCTACCATTAGGACTAGAAAGTCCAAAAAGTGCGGTTGGACACCCTCGTCACCGACTCTAATGGAGCTACAAACACAACAAAATATACAACACAAACTGCTTCCATTGGGAACTGTACATCTAAAAAGATACCAGCTTCCATGAAGTGCGGTTGGACACCCTCGTCACCGACTCTAATGGAGCTGCAAACTACAACAAAATACACTAACAACAACAAAGTAAACTTCACAAACAACAACAAAGTAAACTTCACAAACAACATCCATTAGGAATTGTATCTTAAAAGATATCAATATCCAAGAAGTACGGTTGGACACCTTCGTCACCGACTCTAATGGAGTTACGAACTACACAAAACAAAACAACATCCATCAGGAAATGCATATCTCAAAGATATCAATATCCAAGAAGTGCGGTTGGACACCTTCGTCACCGACTCTAATGGAGTTACACAATGCTTCACCCTAACATTCAAACACATGTCAAACATGTCGAACCAAACAAAATATTCATCCCAACAAGGCGGGGAGAATATATAAAAACCTGTGCATTGTGATCGGCTCAACTCCACCGAACTACCGGGCACAATGCAACAGAAACCAAACCAAAATATTCATCACAACAAGGCGGTGAGAATATATAAAAAAAAACTGTGTATTGTGATCGGCACAACTCCACCGAACTACCGGGCACAATACGACAGAAGCCAAACAAAAATATTCATCCCAACAAGGCGGGGAGAATATATAAAAAACCTGTGCATTGTGATCGGCTCAACTCCACCGAACTACCGGGCACAATGCAACAGAAACCAAACAAAAATATTCAACACAACAAGACGGTGTGAATATATAAAAAACCTGTGCATTGTGATCGGCTCAACCCCACCGAACTACCGGGCACAATGCAACAGAAACCAAACCAAAATATTCAACGCTTAAAAAAAACGTGAATCCCACCAACAAACCAATCATCACCTGAAAAAAAGTGTGAAACCGACAGAAAAAACAAAACAAATCATTCAACACCTGAAAAAAGTGTGCATCCAACAAGAAACAAAACATTCAACACCTGAAAAAAGTGTGAAACCAACAAACAACCCGTTCAACCCTTGAAAGGAGGGCGAACCTAACTCCAACAAAACACTCTACACTAGGTAGAAGTGCAAATAAAATACAAACAAAATATTCTCTTGATGTGGTTCCTATATGAATGAAGTTCCTAAATTAATAAACCAAAAAGACCTAAGTAACTTTTGAACTCTTAAACCCTAAAATTAATATATTGTTAAAATGCCTCACACTACATCCACATACAAACTACCATATTCTAGCATACATCCATTTACATACTTCCTCACACAAAGGTAGTAATCCAACAAATATATCAAATTAAGATCTAAAGTCAATGACCGAATAGTGAAATTTTAATATTTAATAATATCTTTAATATGATAGCGACCAGAGGTGTTCTTTGAAAGGTCCTGCAAAAGGTAAACGTTATCTGAAATTTTCTCTATAATTTTACATTTAATAAACTTAGGTGCAAGCTTTGCCGAAAAATAAGCTGGAGCATTAGACTGAACAAAACTTCTTCTCCAAACAATATCACCAACATCAAAAGAAATAGTCTTCCTTCCAACATTATAATAACGCGCATTACGTTTATACGCCTTCAACAAATGAGACTCAACTCTAGCAAAAACATCACTAAGTGATTTAAGAGAAAGGGCATAAGAGTCCCTTTCACCAAACTCAAGCTGGTCTAAATTACTCAAAGAATTGCTAAAACGGTGTAGAGAAGCATCAACAATCAACTCTCTACCAAACATAAGAAAATTAGGAGTAAAATCAGTAGCCAAATTTACACTACTGTTTAAAGCTAATTGAACGTGAGGCAAAAATTTGGACCAAGAACGTTGGTCCTCTTTAACAAAACATGAAATACAAGTCTCTACTGTCTTATTGTACCTCTCCACAGGGTTATTTTGAGGTGTGTACAATGTGTTATAAAAAATTTTAGTAATGTTGTAACCCTTCATGAAATCTACAAAATGTTTAGAAGTGAATTGAGTACCATTATCACAAACTATTAATTTAGGACAACCAAATTTAAGAAATATCTCTTTTTCAAGGATTCTACAAACGGATAAGGTGGTTGCTTTTACTAATGGAAAGACCCAGCAAAATTTTGTGAAAACATCTACAACTGAAAGAATATATTTATGTCCAGAATAACTTTTAGGCAAGATTCCAATTATATCAAGCGAAAGCATGACCATAGGGCGGTCTACTTTCTTTGGGTTAACCATAATGCCAAAAGGTTGAGAAGTGCTATGCTTATAGGCTTTACAAATGTCACAAGATCTAATGTAATTTTTAACATCATTAAACATACCGTTCCAAACATAATGTTGTTTTAATTTCTTAATAGTTTTATGAATCCCAAGATGACCAGAATTAATATCATCATGGTTTGACTTAATAGTATCCAAAATATGTTCCTTAGGAATAACAATTTTCCAATTTAATCTACTATCCGGATTGAATTTATTCTTACAAAATTTATATAATGTGTTGTCATCAACCCTGAAATTTTTATATCTAGAAGGGAACTTTTGACAATTAATGAATACCTTTCTATACCAAGGGTCTACAATCTCCTCATCGGGTGAGACAACCTGTATAGCGGAAACCAAAATTGTAGATGCCTCAATACGAGATAAAGCATCTGGAACTAAATGTAAGGAACCTTTCTTGTGAACAATTTGGAAAGTAAATTGGGAAATTCTAGCAGCCCATCTTGCTAGACGTCCACTAGGGTTGTTTAATTTTAGAAGCCATTTTAAACAAGCGTGATCAGTGATAACGGTAAATTCCATTCCTTCAATATAAGGCCTAAAATGTTCTATTGAATCTAAAATTGCTAATAGTTCACGTTCCGTGGTGCTATAATTTCGTTCACACTTATTAAGGGATCTAGAATAAAACGCGACGGGATGCTGCTCTCCATCCTCGTCCTCTTGACTCAAAACACTACCAATCCCAACGGAACTAGCATCACAATGTAAAAAGAAAGGTTTAGAAAAATCGGGACAACGTAATACAGGGGAGGTTACTAAAGCTTCTTTAAGATTTTGAAAGGCATTTTCAGCGTCATTATTCCAAATAAGGGGTTTTTTAGAGTTTTTACTACCAGCTGTTAATTTTGTCAGTGGCGAAGCAATGTCAGCAAATTTACAAATAAACCTACGATAGTAAGAGCACAATCCAAGGCAACTTCTAAGCTGCTTAACCGTTTCAGGGCGGGGGAAATTTTCAATAGTTTGTAATTTAGACGGATCAGTGTGTAAACCCTTGCTATCCACAATGTATCCGAGGTATCTGAGCCTGTCTTTACAGAACTCACATTTCTTTAAATTTACAGTAAGGCCAGCATCTTTAAGTATCTTATAAATTTTGTTTAAGTAAACTATATGGTCTTCAAAATTATTATTTATTAAAATCAAATCATCCAAATAACAAAAAAGTACGTTATCAAATTCAGGTCCAAAAAGTTTATCTACTAATCTCTGCAGTTCTGCAGGAGCGTTGGTTAATCCAAAAGGCATTCTAACGAACTGAAATAACCCTTTACCCGGTACTACAAAGGCAGTTTTCTCGCGAGAAGATTCCTCAAGTGCAATCTGAAGAAAAGCTTTAGAAAGATCTATGGTTGTAATATAACGGGCGCCTCTGAGGCTGTCTAAAATTCGGGAAGGATAGGGAAGGGGATACGAATCTCTAATTGTAATGGAATTTAAACGTCGAGAATCTAAACATAGAGCACTAGATTAAGTGCTACCGTCTTTCTTTTCTACGGCCAAAACAGGAGAACACCAAGGAGACTTAGAGGGTTCAATAATACCTTCCCTAAGCAGAGCTTCAACTTCAACAAAAAGTTCCTTCTGCTTAGCAGGACTCAAAGGCCAATATCTCTGCTTAAAAGGTTCACCAGTAACGTTAATTTTATGTTCTACCAAATGAGTGAGACCTAATCCTTTCTTTTCATACGAAATGTCTTCAAAAAGCGAAACTGTTCTATCAAGCTTTAACTTCTCAGAAGGAGTAAGTTCAGCGGCGCAAGTTACCGTACAAGTTTGAATTTTATCATTACTCACGAAGGTTATATTTTTCCACAAGTCCTTAGCCAGGTCAAACTTAAGCCAAAAATCAAATCCTAAAATGATTGGAATATTAAATGAAGGTATAACAAGGAATTTAATACTTTTTGTTAGATTATCACAAGTAACTGGTAAATTAATAACTCCAATAACCTGGGAGGCGGAGCCATCCGCGGTGTAAGCAGATTTAGAAGTGTAGTTAGGCACTTGCTCAATTTTAAAACCCATTTTAAGAAACCGTTGGTGACTATTAGAACCTAGAATACAACCATTGGACCCACTATCTAATAAACCCGAAAATTTATCCCCTTTAACAGAAAATTTTAAATACGGTCGAGAGTCATTATTTTTGACAAATAAAACAGGCGCAGCCCTATGAGTGCGAAAGAAAGTTTTTAGGAATTCCACCCAGTCCAGAAATTCCCTACGGCATGAGGCTTTATCGGGCCTTTTAGTGTGTCTAATAATTTCTTTAACCATCGAGACATCCTTAGGTTTCTCAGGAACCCGAGCTCGATGGAAACTAATCAGTTTTTTGCCCCGTTAGGGTTCACTTTGGCCGAATTGCACACTTCACACAAACTTGTGATAACCCCCTCCTTCCGGCACCTGAAGCAGATCACGCCTGGGATAGAAGGACAATTCCTATAAGAATGACCGACCGACTTACACTTCAAGCACAAAACGCCCTCCTTGTCAGAGGTGACAGCGTTGGACTGTACCCTTTCAAATTTAAAAAATTTGGACGACTCCCTAAGAGGTTTCCTAATACCTGAAGCCTCTAACTCCTTTCCCAATCCTATAAAGTCCTCGAGCGAAGATATCTGTTTACCAATCATATAAGGTGCATAAACCGGCAACATATTGTATTTAATAATCGTAATCAACGACGGCTCTGGAACAGCAGTGCCCAGGCGGCTTTCCATGTCCATGATTTCCGTGATAAAGTCTGGAAGAGACTCACTAGGCTTCTGTTTGCGAATGCGCAGTTCATGCTCCAAACAGCTATCATAGTCCGGCCTATCAAAACGTCTAAGCAAGGCAGCCCTAAGCTCAACCCACGAAGAGATCTTCCTACGAATAGTCCTAAACCACTTGGCAGCAGTACCAGCAAGCAGATCAGCAAACGAACCAATCAACACGGCCTCATGAAAGTTCCTGAATACAAAGTAATCCTCAACACGAGTGATAAATTCTCTAACACAGGTCTTACCGTCAAAGATTATCTTGCTCCTAGTTAAATCAGGCAGCTTCGTAGTATAGGCAGGCATATTCCTCCTAACGTGTTCATTCATGCTGTTGAACGAAGGCAGACTTCGTGCAAGAGCAGGAGTATCACGAACATATGACAAGTCTAATGGGACGCTCATCTCCGCTGACTCATCCGCAGCTGTGCCAACATCCACATTGGCAGGCGACGTTGAAGGTGGAGCCTCCTTGTCCATATTACAAACCGACATTAACCACACAATTCCAAAACAGCCGTTCAAAGGTTAAATTCTTTAAGATTAATTAAGTTTAAATTTATTCAAAAGTCACTGTTGTGAAAACCTAGGTTTAAATTATTTAAAAGATAAATCTTATGAAAGGATAAGTTTAAATTTATTTAAGAGTTAAATGTTGTAAACAACCAGGTTCAAATTATTTAAAAGTTGAATATTGTAAAGAAAAGTCTAAATTGATTTGAAAGTGAAGTAAAAAAGCTAAGTTTTAATTTAAATATCTAAGTTCTGTATTAAAAAGGATTTAAGGATTGCAGTAACCACTAACAATTGTTCTAGTAACTAGATAATAACAGCAAGGCTAAGCCAAGTTAAGTTAATCTTAATTTACAATAAGTTATATTATAACAATTCCAAAGCGGAGGTATCTATAAAATGTTTCTTGAGCAGACTTACAATTAACATTCTAAGCTATTAAATTGTAACACAAAATGTTTCAGTAACTATACCCTTAATTGAGAATACAATAGGCAGCAGTATAACTTAAATTATTGTTGTTTGTTAAAGCAAAAATAACATTGTAAAGGAAAGTCACAATGTTGTAAATTATTATTGGAAAATTGTAAAAATAACCTCACTTAATGATAATACAATTATAAAATACACAAGGTATGTAAGAAAAATATAGGATGCAGTAAAGACAGTATCTAATCAGTTATCTAATTAACCTACAGACACTACTTCAGTCCCTGAGCGCTGGCGACAATTGTAATAATAAAAAATAAAAAAATTTAAAATTATATTGTGGGGTGTGTTATAAAAGAAATATAAAATAAATTGGTGGCATCAAATAGAAACAAAATAACAAAATAAAAGTCTCGGGCGCCAGATACCACCTTAAAAGAACACAGAACCCACCACAAACACAACAAATACCTCGGACATCTCAGCCAGCACCGAACCTTTTTAAAACAAGGCGGGAGGACAGCTAAAGAATACAAGATGTTAAGTTCTAATGGCTGTTTATTATCCCGTAGTGTCTGTAGAGTACAATGTGTCTTATGTCTCTAATTACAATAGGTAATTCTTATACACAAATTAGTACTGTCATTAATGCAATCCTTTTCAATAAGAAAAATATAAGGTTTAATAAGTTTTAAAGAGTCACATGAAGACTAAATAGACAAAACAATAAACTCTAAAGGTAGACATAGCATTGACCTACTCTCTAATGAAAAATAACACCCCTTGGGGACCTGCAGTGTTCAATGCCACGTCGCCAAGAAAAATATATAACAAAAACACATACCGATGACCTTGGATCAGTCCGAACGAAATGAAATCAAACCAACTCCGAAACTTCTCACTCCGGATCCCACGTGGTGGAAGAGGCGGGTCAGCACTCTCAGGCTCCAGACCATGGCGTACAGCTAAGCAGCTTTTTCTACCAATCCGGTGCTCCACAGCAATCTAATTTCTTGGGGTCAAACTCCGGCGAGAGACAAAAATCGAATGCCACGCAAGGACATTCCAATAAGAAAGTAAAATAATTTAGGTAATGTAAAGACTTTAGATATAAGCTAAAAAAGAAACCCTGATTCATCTGCAAATAAGGAAAAATTATAGGTTAAAAGCCTATCTCACAGTATGAATCATAACTCTGACAAGAAATCATATTTCACTTACCAGGGTTCCAAAACGTTTCACAAATCAAGCAGCGGCATTATAAGCATTATAAGCATTGCCTGTAACCAATTAAACAAAGAGTTAAAACCACAAATTCCGCCAAGCCAAGCGTGAAGCACGTGGCCGAACAAACTCACCTTTTTTATCAAAAATAATCACTCGATCCACTAGCTCGAGTCTTAACTAGGTTGGCCAAACATTTAAAGAGGAAATAGGCCCTCGTCCATATCAAATAAATACGGATTTCTAAAAAATTAAATGACCAAACTTGGTTTGCCTCACTTCTCTCGGCGGCCGATCCAAAAGTGAAAGTCAAAGTGATACCAGTGCAATAGCCTGTCGCTCTATAGAGCGGGGAAACAAAAATGTTGCCAGAACAAGAAAAACTAAATCGACTAAACAATCGCGGGCGAACAACATCGATTATTACTCTCATCCGTCCCTCGACCATCGGCACACGCAGAAACGACAAAAAATTCAATCTAACAAAACAAAAACGAGACTAAGGTTCAAATTACTGTAATGGCGCGAAATGCACCGTTACATTATGTATGTAAATATTAGTTAATAAACGGAAATTGTAAATGCGCACCACACGCTACGTATTACGAGTTAGTACTCGTAATACGTAGCGTAGCGCAACCTGTAGATGAACTATACTACTCGTATATAGTTATACGAGTAGTATAGTTCATCTACAGGTTGCCAGCTATAAGGTCGCCCACTGTTTTTTTTTGTATGTTATTTATGGTGTGCAGTAAAGAGTATCTATCTATTTATCTATCTAAGGTGTGAAATAAATGTTTTTCTATTTTATAAAATTTTACACTTTTCATACACGGCCGTCTGATCCCAAACTTGTCAGAGCCTGTATTATGGCAACCAGACTGCTGATAAACATACTTATATATTTCGAAATTCATTATATATTATAGATAAAGTACACCAGTCATTTGTTCTGTGTCTAGAACAAATGACCATGCTCATCACACAATTATTTGTCTACCCGTTGGGAATCGAAGCGTAGCAGTCAGGGTCACTAGCCACTAGACCAACAGGCCATAAAATGATTGCTGAACACTGCGCACTGGTTTTCTGTAAAGCTGTGTTACTCGTATTACTCCCGAAGCAAGGCTCAAAGGGCAAAAATAAATAAATAAACACAGCTTACTGTTACACTTCTACATTTTCCTATTGCTAATACTTAGAAAAGTTGACACAAACCCTTCTTTTTTTTTCGTGTGGAAACCCCCTCGGGCCATCACCCCACCGGGGTTTGTGGTGTGTCGGAATCGGACCGACTAAAACCACACGGTGTGCCACCCTGCGCCTTGAATAGGAGGGATCCGGGAAACTGCTGTTATTAAGGCAATACTAACCCGTCTGGCCAGCGTGGTATAGTAGGCCTAAGCCTCTTTTCTAAGGAGAGGCCTACGTCCGGCAGTGGACTATTAAAGGCTATTGATATGATGATTATATGAATACTTAGATAACACAGTGACAAATAAAATATAATCATTATTGTGATGCTGTTAAATATTATGTCGTTTGTAAAAATACAATGATATTTATCGCCATCTTCATGCCAAATAAAAACCATCGCCATAATTGATTGACATGTCATTACATTGAAACAATAAAAAGATCCAATTTTTATTATCATCTACTTTATAAAGAGAATTTTTCTTTTGGTAAAATACATTTACTTCAGGATAAGTGATATCGAACTCATGCCATTTTAAGATAAAATAATATTTTTTCAAATTCTATTTTGATATCTATACAAATACTCGTAAATAAAAGTGTCTGTTTGAAATATCAAAATAAAAGGTTTTTTTTTCATGTCTATATAAGAAGGAACTTAGGCTTTTTTCCTCTCAGAAAAATCCTATGAAATTTCTCCCGGGCCCGGGAATCGAACCCGAGGCCTCATGGACTGCAGTCGCGTACCGTACTATACCACTAAGGTAGCGCTTTTCAAATTCTGCGGGAACGATACCAACGAGTTAGTTAATAATAAATTAAAAGACATTGACCCCCGTTGACAATCCAATAAAAGCATTGCTATGTATATTGTGAAAGTAAATTCTGAAAATTCGTATATCATATTTTTTTTACTTCCTTCTTCTAGCGATCTGTTATAACCTTCGCCTGTACCCAAATATGCTGACATGCAGTCAGCCAGGCATGGCCGCAGAAACACTACTCAGCACTTTTGGCATTAGAGCCGGGAACTGACCAGCGGGAAGTCAGTTTACGTTCCACTCTCGCGCCGAGCGGTTGCCTAAGGGTCCCTTTTATATTTTGAGTGACAATAAAAGTCTTAAATTAAATAATTTCTTTTTTTTTTTAACGCCTTCAAAGAGGGACCCTATAACAGATCGTCAACAAAAATGTCGGTTTATTGAAAGATTTTCCATTACAATCTATTTATTGTTCTTCTTGTTCACTTGTTGAATGCGTTTTCAGTACAAATACGTCAAGCAATCACTTGTTTTATATATTTTTTCTATTTTATATCATAATTAAGATCTGAATTACATTCTATAATACTATATGATCTATTTTACTAGCTGTTCCCTGCCACATCTCGCTGTGACACATTATGGTTGCGTTAATGAGAAATGGTCCGTGTAGTGACGGATTAAGAATACGGAATGTCACTACCCCAATTCATCCCGTGGGTGTCGTAAGAGCCGACTAAGGGAGCAAAACAACGCAGGACACCAGCACTGCATAAAGACGGAAAACTTGACACAAACCCTATACCAAACCGCCTGGCCAGCGTGGTATAGTAGGCCAAAACCTTCTTTCTAAGGAGAGGCCTATGTCCAGCAGTGAACTATTAAAGGCTGTTGATGTGAATGAGAAATGGAAACAAATCTAACACGAAAACTAAATAAAGCATAATCTTTAAGGCGTGCAGCATATCGTGTCAAACTTTAAGCTCAATCGGAACAGAACTTCTTGAGTTTTTGAAGCATACACAAACCAACTAAACATTTTTACTTATATGGATTACTTTAATCTTTTTGGAACTACATATGTATGATATATCTATAGATAACATGTGTATACAAGAAAATCCTTGATACTGTATGACAAATATTCTTTCATGTATTTTCTGTTTACAAATTATACTGAGGGAAGAAACATTTTCAAATAAATCAAATCTGTGAACTTCAGTAGCAATCTTATTTTCACAAATAATTTGCATAGTCTTCACCGGCCCTTAACATAATAAAAACTGAGTAATTGGTAGCGTCGTACCATTACAAGAAGAGAAGTCGCCAACTTCTCTGCCACGTCGCAATGTCGGGGCGATCTCTTCCTTATGTTTTTCCTTATCTAATACCTTTAAACGAGCAATTATTTTATATATATATACTAGCTGACCCGGCAAACATTGTTTTGCCATATACATTATTTCAATCTTTTCGGCAAAAACTAAATAAATGAGGGGTATGAAAAATAGACGTTGGCCAATTCTCAGACATACCCGATATGCACACAAAATTTGACGAAAATCGTTCGAGCCGTTTCGGAGGAGTTCAACTTCTAACACCGTGGCACGAGAATTTTATATATTAGATATATACCTTCCTATATATATAATCGGAATCGTGGAAACGGCTCCAACGTTTTTAATGAAATTTAATATGCAGGGGTTTCAGGGCAATTAATCGAACTAGTTTAATAATTAAAAATTTACCAAAAAAAATACGGAGCAAAGTTCGGTCATCAAGGTACCATCAACTGATTTGAACTCACTAAAGAAGCCTAAATATCTTCACTTCTTCACTTCTTTTTAATATTCCCATCCCCCAAAATCGATTTGCTATCAAAATGGCAGTTGTTAAAAATGTTATTAATAAAATGTTATTCATTTTGTATTGTAACTTTGTTATTAGACAGAATTTCACACTTCACTCTCTACACAAATGTTAGTTAAAAAGGAACACCGACCCTTTTTAGAATAAAAGTATCCACCTTATCTGAAGTTTAAAATGTAAATTTCAAGAAAATAAGTAAAAATAACTACTATTAAAGTGAAAATGTTTCTTAAATTTCACATTCTTAAAAGCTTACTATGTGAAAAACTTACTAGTTTTTACTATTCAGCTCTTAAAACAACAAGCCCGACTTCAAAGATAACGTGAAACGTTATCTTTGAAGTCGGGCTTTAGAGCCCTTTATTTTATTTGTACATAACTAACCAATAGCCAAGAGAGTAGTGCTTGGCATCCAATTTATCCGTCCGTTCCGCCATCTGCTAACATCAATATCCAATCCTCTGGCGTCGGCCTTAAAGAATCTATAAAACACTATTGGAATGAACTCTGTAATAAAAAGGAGAGTGCGTTTGGAATCCGAGCTGGATATTAATGATAAATAAATGTTCGACCTTTTGGTCCAGTTGTTAGCGATGCTGACTGATAAGCCTAATATTGTGTGATGAGCGCGATAATTTAATCTGTGCCTGAGTGTAATTATTCTATAATATACATGTTATTTAGAAATATATATATATATATATATATAAACTGCCTCGGTGGTGCAGTGGTAGCGTATACGATTGCTCTGCTGAGTTCTCGGTTTGGGTTCCCGGGTCGGACCTAATGTGTGATCTGCAAATATTTGTTTCTCTCTGTTTACCCCTTCGAGGCTAAAGGCGTAAGTGTATCTAAATATTTTTAGAATAAACTTAGAATTTTGACTGTGGCCCTGGCATTCCACGGGCGGTGGTTACCAATTAGTATCAGGTGGACCGTTGGTTTGTCTGTTTCTATGTCTATTTCACTTTAGTCACCACCATTGGCAATAAAAAATACATATTATTATGTTCAAACCTGTACTTTTATTTTTTTCTCGGCTTAAAATACTAAATTTGCGAATCACCACCACATTTTTCTATAGGTGCCGATTCGCACACTAATAAATTAAATTGGGACGAATCGACCACTAAAAAACAGTTATATTAAAAAGGGTCGTTTCGAACATCGAACGAATTTGTGCGAATCGACCACTAAGCCGACCACCGACTTCGGCTACAGACCAAGATACTATTTTTAGTATTTTATAAATATTATTTTATCCTTACATATAATAAAGGCGGTTAGAAGGCTTAGGCTTCCTGAAAACAGCTAGTCCAAGTTACAGTTAAAGTCCATAATCCATCCGTTTAAGCAAAATTTCTTTCCTACTTTTTATTCCATATACTCTTAGAATACTCATCATCATCATCATCATCATCATCAACAGCCTTTAATAGTCCACTGGTGAACATAGGCCCCCCTTTAGAAAGGAAGTTTTGGCCTACTACACAACGTTGGACAGAGAAACAGAAGTACTTGATTGGCGGCAAAAGCTACTATGTAAGTGAGCAAGAAGTTGAACATTAAATAAGCCTTCATATCTCTTCAGAGATGCAAACTTTTTTCAAGTTAATCTGTATTATTATACTAATCATAAGGTAAGTAACTTCACCAATCTCATTATCAGTAAAGGGAAGATTTTCGGCGTTATCGATATTTATTCTAAGATATTCTATGCAAGAGATTTCAATCCTAGAAATGAGGAAGTGGGATCATTCATCAATATTAGTGCTGACAAGACAATGTCAATTGTTCTTACGAGTCGTACAGTTGCATGTATCGTCACCACAAAAACGTTTAAAGAAAATTCTTTTCTAAATAGACACAACTAGTTTAAAATGAAATTCATTTTGCGAAACGACGCCTTGCACAATTTGTATTGAGTTTTGCATGCATCAAATTGGTAGTACAAATTGTATTCTATTAAATTTACATTTTTCATTTCGGTATGCACGAAATTGTCTTGCACCCAGCCCGTGTCAAGGACCAGGTTACTTTATTGATATACTATCAAGGATACAAATTGCTGCACCAGAAATCAGCTGTATTACTACTTTTCTTATGGAATGATGGGTAAAAGAATAAATACTTTACCTTATAATAAGTGACTACCGCCGCCAATAAACGCCTGCGACTCAGGAGTCATAAACGCGTTGCCGGCCTTTGAGGAAGCAGTACGCTCTTTTCTTGAAGATCGTATCTGTCCGGAAACACTGCAGGGGATAACTAAAGGTAACAGACTTGCAACTCAAAAGACACTAATCCGGGAACAGGGGGGTTTCCCTCCGGGGAGTTCCCAAAAACAAAACAATTGCTTAATTGGTTTTCTATCACTTATTGGTGTTGTATCACTCTGGTTAAGGCGGCTGATAAGCACATGACTGTTTTAGTGTAAGAATGAAATCTCTTCGATTACATTTTCGTTTTCTATTATCCCTGTATGACCAGTTATTGAGGCCCACCATCGTTTGTAAACCTATTCCTTCAGTGAAACTGCGAACAAATTAGTTGTGATATACGCTGTTTGCCTAAGCTTAGCATTGATCTGTAGGTTAGTACTACAGGGACTGGTAAACTGGAGGTCGTAGGTTCGATTTCCACTCAGAACAAATAATTGTGTGATGATCACGATCATTACTGCGTGTAATTTCTCTATATCTATTTAGAAATATTTAAGTATGTCTATCAGCAGTCTGATTCCCAAACCACAGGTTCTGACTATCTCGTGACCGTGTGTAAGATAAATATAGAAGTAAATTAAAGTATCTAATTTGTGAGCCTGTTTCGAAATGTAGTATTGTGTAAATATAGAAATTGCGAACATAAAAAAGCCATGTTGTCTGCCATAATCAGTGGAACTAATCGTAGGAACTAAACACCGAATTCTTTGTAACTCCTAAAACTAAACCAATCATAACGTTAGTTCATTTAATCTACGTTTTAAACTTCTTTTTATTTAAGAAGGTGTACCTACAACCTAAATCAAGCAAACTACGCGCTTGGCAAAGAGACAAATGCTTGGGTATTAGTAATTTAACTACTTCTTGGGTGGCTTTCACAATTCTGCTGTAGGTAGTATTATTAATTCAGAGAAGTCGTAGATTCTACTTAAATGATGTTATACACACTTCTGGCAAAAGTTACGTCGTTGGATGTACTCGTAAAACAAACATTATTGAGTAAAATATCTCAATTCTGGTTAACAATCCCTGTGTCCAACGTTCTCATTATTTCATTTTTTTACTCTACTAACTGCTGCTGAACAGCAATATCCCATAATCCTATTTAAAGGCGCCAGATCTTAAGAATTTGGAAATTTTAAACACTCTAGTGACTGCTTATCTTTAGATTGCCCGCGTGAATTTTCGCCACTTTGATGAAATTAAAGAAGGTAATTGTAGCTTTCAAAATCTTTTCGTCAAGTCTCATTAAAGTAGAAGACGCAAAGTTAACGTATAATCAAAGTAAGATAAAAAAAAAATACTTTACCGTGAGAGAGCCATGATTCGGCACGAATGGGCCGGCTCGATCGGAGTGATACCACAGCCTCACAGAAAACCAGTGTTAAACAATTCTTTCGTTGCCTTTCACTGAGTGACTCGAGCGGGAGGGACTCCAAGGGCAGCAACGCACTTGTGACTTTTGACTTGCAGGTGTCCATGGGCGGCGGTAGTTGCTTACCATCAGGTGACCCCTCTGCTCGTTTGCCCCTTTATACCATAAAAAAAAAGAATTTCCGCTTTCCAGATCTAGCACCCGTTCGAATACACATGTTAGTCTCCTCTACTTCACGTCCTCAGATCGAACGCCCTCACTTACCTTAGTGATCTGGAGCCTGTGGATAGACAAATGATACACGAAATAGGCTCACTTTTTTAAGTTAATTACTATAACCTTGAGTTCACATTAATTGGTATTAATATTCGCTTGCTCTAGCTGTATCGTAGAACTAGAATGCTCCAACATCGCATCACACCAGGTATATACAAGCCGGACTTATCTTATAGAAAGTTCCAGAAGATTCATGAAATTTCTAGAATGTTCGAAATCTTTCTAGAACATTTTACTATGTTCATATGTCTAAGCTCTGGATCCAATAAATATGAGAATTTTAAAATGTAGATGTTACTTAGAGTTGTAAAATAGTAACTCTGTCGACACGATCTACAACGTAAGCGTACCATCCTACAACGAGCCCTTACATTGTGAAAGGAGCAATACTGGTGTTGTAATTAGAAACGGGGACTTCAGTTCAAAAGTATCATAAGACTCTGTGTTTTCAATTAAGAGTAGAATTTTGATATAGCAATAACAATAAGACGACACAAAGGGAACAATTTTGAATATACAAAGTTAAATAAATAAAATGGGATAGAGTTTCTTGAGAAGGCAACATGGACAGAGCAAGGATGATAATAGTGTGGGTCATGATTATAATACAATAATAGAGCTGTATCTGACATCTGCAGTCAAATTTAACGTAGCTTTTATTGTTATAGCTATAGTATAAATGTGTGTAAATGAAAGTAAGTTTGTTTATTTGTTTGTTAGCTTTCACGCCTAAACCACTAAACACATTTTAAAAATTCTTTCACCAATGGCAAGCTACATTTTTTTTTTTTTTTTTTTATAAAGACAACTTCCGCATTAGGAATAAATCCTGTGTCGCGGGGGACTTTACAAACATACATGAAACGGACACAAAGAACACCCAAACTCAGAACAACAATTTGTGGATCACACAAAGTGTCGTCCCATGTGGGGTTTGAACCCACAACACTCGGCGTAGTAGGAAGCGGCGTGGCGACCGCTTAAACCACTACGCCATCCGTGCAGTGCCATCAGCGAGTATTATGGGCTACTTTTCTACCTCCACGTGGGGGAAGCCGCGGGAAAAAGCTATGAGATATATATACCAGACACATACCGATGCAATTGGAATTTTCCACTCACACAAGAGATTATAGTTTTAGTGAGCTGGAATCTAAACCCTCGGCTTCTAACACTGTAGAAATATACAATACCTATGGACCTTTTTTTAAATACTCATTGTTTCAATGGATTGTCAAGGCGATTGAGCCATGACTGCGCAGCAAATAAAGTTTGATAAAATATTAAGTAACTTGAGACACTGTGGTGTCTGGTTAAAAACAAGGCAAAGCCTGCACCTAAGCTTCTTAATCAGAAAAACTGGTGATGATAGCTAATATACAAACTTATATTAAAATATATATATATAAATGAAATATAGCATTCCTGCGAGTCCAAACTAGATTGGGTCTGCTTTAAGTCTACCACGATATGGCTAAACTTCTATTACTATATATGCTTATATATATATATAGCGGGTGCCATCAGACCTCAACAACCCAAGTACTAGTCGATATTGAAGTTCTATAGAAACACTATTATGGGACTTTTAGGGTTCCAACTTTCCGTAACGATCGCCACAGATGTTCGTATGGCAACCAGAACCGACGGCTTAACGTACTCTCAATGTGTTAAGAAATAGTCACCCATCCATAGACTGACCTGGCTAGGATTGCTTAACTTTGTAAAGTGTTAACCTACTCGGCTACCAATTACCACAAGCTCCTCTATAAGAAATATACAATTATAATTATAATTAATTTAAGAATGTAGGAATACTTTGTTTATGCGGATGGATTAGATCAGTAAAAACAGTTGGAGCAGGTCAGGGTCGTACTCCCGTTACTCGAACTGGCTGATGCCCGATAGTCCCTGACTGAAGAACTTTAATCTAAAACTTAGTTTAAAATGTTCAAATTCAATATACCGTCTCACCGTAATAATAATAATTTGACACATCTCACACAAGGCCGTCTGATTCCAAACTAGGCAGAGCCTGTGCTATGGTAACCAGACTGCTGATAAACATACTTATATATTTCTAAATACATACATATTATAGATAAATTACACCCAGACACATAATAAATGATCGTGATCATCACACAATTATTGGTCCTAGGTGGAGTCCAAACCCACGACCTCTAGATTAACAACTAGACAGACAGGCTTTGTGGGATGAGGGCTCGTTAGAGTTTCTACAACATTACAAAATAACACGTAAGGTTTACTATACAAGCACAGACTATATACAATAACACTTCTGTACGTACTTATATCAATCTAGGAGCTCCATTAAGAGTGTCTGGTACCGTCTAATTCAATTCCGCGCTAGAATCCTCCGGTGAACTATCGCTCTTTTGTAGTTCTTATGATGTATAAATTATGCACTAGCACGTGTTTAAAAGTGAAGTTTCACTGTGGTACTGTGAAAAGAAAAGTGTGTTGTGAGTCTTGGACTGTGTTACACAAAAGTACACATAGTGAACGTATAGACCGAAAAAGAGACACATTTACTCATTTTATTTATTTAATGGGACATTAAACAGTTACACGTTGGGTAATAACTAGTTTAAAATTAGAGTAAATAATCTCTTGAGTGAACGTGCAACCCACACTAATGTCTACGAAATAATATTTAAAGGAACGAAGTGTAAATCGTGCGTATTTTGAATTATGTTCAACTTAAATTCGAGAAGGAATAGTATTATCTTATGAAGACTAAACAATTAAAAAGTAAGCATATGGCTTTATTACGCGCATTAGTACGTGGCAAAAGACACCACCGTATTTTTGGGTATGGAAAAAGCCCTTAATCCTGAAGGTCCTGATCAGGATACTGGGACAAACTATTGAAATTATTGCATTGTCATCGGTCCCTGATAAGTGTACAAAGTTTCAATTTAATTCGACGTTTTAAAGTGGGTCAAAATCACGTTCGAAGATTCTGTGACACACATACATACATTCAAAGCTAATAGAAGCGCGTTAAAAAAACAAAGAGTGACAGGTTAAGTATTGTTGTAATCTCTTTCCTTCACTTATATTTTGTTCTTTACTTGTATCTAACAAACAATATAAACAAATCTTGGGAGTTATTTTACCCTATTTATTTTTTGTATCGAAACGTAACTTTGTATGTCATGAAAATGCATTATAATCATGTTTTTTTTGCGCAAACTGTTTTAAAATTAATAGCAATATTTCTTTTTCTTAATAAAGCTTTAGTATATTATGTTTAGATCAACTTTTTTTACAAGTAATAAAGTAACAGTAAAGTTTTTTTCAAATTATCATTTTGAGGTTTTGCCGTACTCGCCACGCTTGGCAGACGGGTTGGCGAGCGCAGTGTGTGCCATTTGGTATTCTGAAACGCTGCTGCCCGTTCCCTGGCTTTATCCCTTAGTCGGCTCTTACGACACCCACGGGAAGAAATGCGTAGTGTGGGACGACGGCTTACCCGATGGACGGACGACCTGGTAAAGGTTGCCGGAAACCGTTGGATGCAGGCCGCAATCAACCGTCCCCGCTGGAAATCATTGGGAGAGGCCTATGTCCAGCAGTGGACACGCATAGGCTGAGGTGATGATGAAAGTTTTTTTGCAAATAGGTCACAATTGACACGATCGCTGTATCAAAGTAAAGCAAAGTAGCCAATGATCTAATTCAAACTGATACATCGCAAAGCCTGCACCTGCTTCTTAACCAGAAAAATTGTGATAATAGCTAATATTCAAACTTACATTTAAAAAATAAATATATATATGAAACTAGCTGACCCGGCAACCGTTGTATTGCAAAACAAAAAAAAATTATGAAAAATAGATGTTGGCCGATTCTCAGACCTACCCGATGTGCACACAAAATTTCATAAGAATCGGTCAAGCCGTTTCGGAGGAGTACGGGAACGAACATTGTGATACGAGAATTTTATATATAAAATATACAATTCCTGCCCAAACTAGATTTGGTCTGCTTTAAGTCTACTAGGATAAGGTTAAACTTCTATTTTCACGCGGAGCGGCTGCCATCAGACCTGAACAACCCAAGTACTAGTCGAAATCAAAGTTCTGTAGATAGACTATCATGGGACTTTTAGGACTGCAACTACCCGTAACGATTGCCACAGATGTTCATACTGCTGGACCGACGGCTTAAACGGATTAAACTATTTATAAAACACACTGTTTAAGCTAGTGTGTATAATATAGCTCTAAGGTTAATAGGAGAAGACCCGGAAAATCCTTCGAGTTATTCTTGGTACCAATAAGGAACATATAGTTTAGTAAGTGACTCATGAATAAATAGTCCCTGTTGAGAGAACTCGAGTTGAGTTGTATTGGGTGCTAGTTTCGGCTGACAACTGTTTGAAGTATTATCAGAATTAATTCGTAACAGGGTTACTTAAGGTTTAAATTACAAACTTAATAGTTTTAGCGTGTAAGGAATAGTTACTTCGCAAAACACGAACTGTAAGCAAACACAATTGCCAAAAAACAAATGTTTGTTCTATATTACTTCATTAGTATTAACAACTTTATCAACTGCAACATCAATTTGACTGCACGGATGGCGTAGTTGTTTAAGCGGTCGCCACGCCGCTTACTACTACGCCGAGTGTTGTGGGTTCGATCGCTACTACGCTAAATGTCGTCCCCATTTTGTGTGATCCACAAATTGTTGTTCTAAGTCTGGGTGTTCCTTGTGTCCGTTTCATGTATGGATATATTCCTAATGCGGGTGTCTTTAAAAGAAAAAACAACAACAGTTTAATTAGGTAATTCTCTTCAAACATGTTTGCAATCCTACAGTTAACTGTTCCTGGCTCAAGCTTAGTGGTATTATGTTTATAATACAAGAAAAAGAAACAGCGTTTCACCACTGTGCTCTTTTCAAGACACTTTTTGCCTATTTGCGGTATTTCCGGACCGATACGACCTTCAAACCTTTTAGAAAAGAGCGTACTCCTTCTTCAAAGGCTGGCAACGCGCTTGTGACTCCTGAGTTGCAGGCGTTCATGGGCGGCGGTAGTCGCTTTCCATCAGGTGACCCGTCTGCTCGTTTGCCCCCTATTCCATTAAAAAAAACTCTCCGTGGATCTTTGACTTTAATTTTTAAATTAATAAAACTGTTTTTTTAATCAATACCTAATAGCATAGTATACTTTAATAGTTTAATAACTTATAAATATAGTTCAAAACTAGCTAAATTGTTTTTTTTCAGATAAATAAGAAAATGCTGACGTACGAGTATTTTATTGAGAAATAAATTTATTATAATAATTTAGTCTGTTCCGTCTTGGTTTACTGGCTCTGTGGTGCAGTGGTAGCGTATGCGACTGCTGGCTGAGGTCTCGGGTTCGATTTTCGAAACGGACCAAATATTTCTATGATCTGCAAATATTTGTTTCGGAGTTTGGGTGTTTACTGTGTATAATATGAATGTATTTACAAAAAAAAATAGTATTCTATCAGCCAATCTTGCTTTCATAGTACAAGCTCTGCTTAGTTTGGCAATGTGTGTCAGAAAATATCTTCGTATCCCAAATTCAATATTATTCATGCGGACATAAACCTTATGGGTGCTCATATAGATTGAACAACCCTCTCATCTAATTAAACATGGCCAATTAATATGCTTCATCTTGATTTATATTCACGAGTCTTAGACGGAAGCGGAATACTCGGTTTATTAAGCCTCCTACACGAGTAGTACCAAAGGGTACCAGGATTAGCATTAACTTGTATTTATTAAAACTACTTATATACTGATATACCAATTATTATGTTGACAAGGTAGTACCCATGTGGTGACGGATTAAGAATACGGAGTGCCACCACCCCTATTCATCCTCGGGTGTCGTAAGAGCCGACTAAGGGAGCAAACTACGCAAGACAACAGCAATGCAAAGAGAAGGAAAACCAACCCTATACCAACCCGTCTGGCCCGCGTGGTATAGTAAACCAAAACCTCCTTTGTATGGAGAGGGCTATGTCCAGCAGTGGACTATCAAAGGCGGTTCATGTGATGTGATGATCAGTATCAACATTTGCATCGCTTGACAACTGTAACTCTTTTTCTTTCTTTTTTTTCTCTTTTTAAAAAAGACAACTCCCGCATTAGGAATAGCACACAAAGTGTCGTCCCATGTGGGGTTTGAACCCACAACACTCAGCGCAGTAGAAAACGGCATGGCGACCGCTTAAACAACTACGCCATCCGTGCAGTCAAAACAATGCCTACTGAATGCTGACATTATTTGAGAGGGAATCCTAAAAAAAGTCAACATAACTTGAGTCAAGTGCGGCGGAGCGGTGTGTCGGAATCAAACCGCCTAAAACCACTCTACGCCTGAAATAGGAGGGATCTGGGAAGAAATGTTATTAAGACATAAGGATTCTTGAACATCTACAATCTTGACCAAGTAGCACGACCCATGATTATTTCAGGACAGTAGTATTATAATTTTAAAATGCGATTACATGAATTGACACACACAAATTTTACACAAAAACACCCCCCAAAAATACAATAGACATATTCTACTTGAACTGAACTAGAATCAAACTTACGACAGCACAACCACCAGTTGCATGCACTACCATCTCATCAATAAGGCACCAAACTCATATTGTTACGTTCGCCCTGATGTCTCAAATATATAGAATAAAAATGTTTCAGAAAAGTTTCGTTTTCCACGTCATCTTCTAGACTTTTCTATGAAACAAGCCCCGCTTATCCGGTGATCCGGTGTAAAGTGATATGCAAAGAATACCGATAGACAATAACGTATAACTCAGTATATTAATTTAATTACGACTCTCCGCTCGTAACATGATTATAACTTCGTACTAAGTTCGCAAAACAATAGAGGCACTAAGAAAAAGCCAACTACGCCCTCTCTTTGCAACTTTCATTAATAACAATTATAATGTTGAAAAGGTATCATTAATATGATGTTTAATTACCAGTGCGTAATACATTTTCATTTATTAGACAAGTTTAATTCTGAATTTCTTAAAGGTTTCATTCATTTATTTTATTGAAGTGAAAACTTCTTTAGGCGAGTTGAACAACAAACAAATGAACGTATTTTTTGAGATGGGAAAAAACCATTGAACTCGCGACACTGTTACGGTTACCGACACCTCTGTATACGAGTATAAGTATCTACATATATTGGCCCCGTTTACACGAGAGTTGAGTTTGGGTTAAAATACATTGAAAATATAACTATCTATACAAATAAATAAAATTGAAGTGTCTGTTTGTAATGTCAAAATAAATATTTTTTGCCTGTCTGGCTGTTTGTCTGTCTGCTCCGGGTAATCTTCAAAACGGCTGGACCGATTTTGAAATTATTTTACTTCTGAGTAGTTGTATAAAGAGTAACTTAGGCTATTTTTTTTCTCAGCAAAACCCTATAAAGTTTTGCCTTGTCCGGGAATCGAACTCACTAAGGCAGCGCTTCTCAAATTCCACACGAACGAAGTCGCGGGCACCAGCTAGTATATAATATAAACATATTTTGTTTATATACGTACAACATAGGTATATATCCAAGTTAAAACTTTTCGAATCGAAAAAAAAACGAAAAAAAATCATGTTCCTCGTAAAATAAAATAAAAAACAAGTTTAACTCCTATCGGCACTGCCGGAGTGCTACTGTTTTTTTTATTTATTTAATATTTATTTCTTTGTTATATTATCTCAGTCTCTGCTCATTTGGAGTGACTACTCACACCACTCAATCTATTTATTAAGTGTTTTCCTAAACCCTCAGTCGCTTTTATTTTCACCGACCTTGAAGTTTTAATACACTCCTAATTTGAATAATCATGTTTTATTTTATAAACCTGTATAAAATATACATAGAATAATAGATATTAATTAGATAGGTATATAATAATATAATATAATATAATAATATAATATATCTCACACACGGCCGTCTGATCCCAAACTAGGCAGAGCCTGTACTATGGTAACCAGACCGCTGATAAACATACTTATATATTTTTAAATACATACATATTTTAGATAAATTACACCCAGACACAGAACAAATGACCGTGCTCATCACACAATATTTGTCCTGGGTGGGAATCGAACCCACGACCTCCGGCTTAGCAGTCAGGGTCACTACAGTGATTTCTTTCCGCATTTCTAAATTAATTTGTTTGTTTTTGTTGTGATGGATACAATGATAATAATATTTTCGGATATCTAACACGCAACGCCATCTAGTTTCAAACTAAGCAAAGCTTATACTATAAAAGCTAAATTGACTAATAGAATACTTATATACCATGGCCTCTCAGAAAACCGGTGTTAAGCAATTCTTTCGTTGCCTTTCACTGAGTGAGTGAGGTTACCGGAGCGCAAATCAACGCATTTTTGAATTGCAGGTGTCCATGGGGAGCGGTATTTGCTTACCATCAGGTGACCCGTCTGCTCGTTTGCCCCCTTATATCATAAAAATAAAACTTTTTTTTGTAAATACACACATAGAAAACATCCAAACTCCGAAACAAATATTTGCAGATCACGCCAACATTTGGTCCGACCCGTGAACCGAACCACTGACCTCAATACAGCAGTCGCATACGCTGCCACTGCACCAACGAGGCAGTCGGTATAACAGAATGTATAGTATAGTTTCATGAAACAGTATACCTGTTTTACGCATAGCGGCGATTGGGTCGAATTAAAAACCAGCGTCATCGATTGTAGCTCAATCTGCAAAATTGTCTGTCTATACTCTTTTAGGTGGGCCATAATAATCATTTTTTCTTTCTTTCTATCGATAGACTTTTGTACCACGGCAGGTAATTTTCTTTACTGAATCCCTTTTCCATCATCTTTTATTTTCTGCACTTTCTACATTTAATAAACGTTAAGTTTTCCAAGTGATATGATTCCGCGAGCCTTATGTCTTTACAAACGGGAACAAAGATTTTTTTTCACTTATTAATGTACTGAAACAAAAACTACTGATGAGGGGACACAATGAAAACTAACGCTTTGAAGAATATTCCTATCAATAAAATAGAATAGATAATTGTACCACTGCTTTTCGTTAAAAAAAATAGTTTTAAAAAACTAAAAACCAAACTAAAAAATTGAAAAAAAGCTAATGAAAAAAAGCGTTGGGTGCCTGCTGTCAATAGTAAAAAGCATAACACGCTTTTTTTCTTTATTTTCTATTTTTTAGTTTAGTTTTCTATTATATTTCTTTTTATTTTATTTTTTTAAATTAGTGTATTGTCATCGGTCCTCGATATATGTACAAAGTTTGAACGAATTCTGACCGTTTAAATTCAGTCAAAATCACGCCCAAAGTAGTCGGTTACAAACAAACATACAAACATACAAGTGAAGCTAATATAAAGCGTGTAAAAAGACAAAGCATCTAAAAAATCTTGATAGAACATAACGCGACAGGAGCAATGTTTTCTGTACGAAATAATTTTAATATTAAACCTAGTACGTAACAATATATTCACGCTCAAAGGACGACGTACCACGATTTGCATTGTAATAGCTTCGATTGAACAGTGGTTGTCGGTGCAACCAATTTCCCTCCATTCAATATCGTGATATTTTCTAGAAAGCTCCACAGCGTTGCGTTCTAGAGAACTAAAGAGAGAGACTAGAGAAATAAATACACAAAAGAAACACTGTAAGTAACGATATAGATATCGGTACTTCCAGTGTTTCTTTTGTGTATTTATTTTAGTTACGCTTCAGAACAATACTAAAAATTTAAAGTAACTTTAAAAAAAATATTAATCACAAAAGATTTTTCCTAAAGACATTGGAAACTAGACCTGAATAAGTGAACCACAACCACAAATTTAAACAATTTTAAAATCTATTTTAGATAGCCGATCACCTCAACCATGCTCAGACATTAAATAATGAACTATCCTATAACTCCTTACAGTTAACTATACTATAAAAGTGCCTTATATTTCGTTGATTTTTCTTCCCCTATTATGAACTAGGTACAGAATCGAGCGAGTTTCTCACAACTATTTGTACAACACAAATAGTTGCAGTGCAGGTGCAATTTTTCCGAACTAAATTGCCCTGTCGAAGTATTTATAATGGAGAGGAAACATTCCCTTAGTTCATGGAGTTAGTTCATGAACTATTCGATAGTTTAACTTAACGGAGACGTATTTAAAAATAAAACTATCCCCACTAAAGCGGGTGTTAATCTTTTTATCATTACATCAACAGCCTTTAATAGTCAACTGCTGGACATAAGCTTCTACTTAGACAGTTTTAGCCTACTATACCCATCTGGCCAGACGGGTTGGTATAGGGTTTGTGTCAAGTTTTCCTTCTCTCTGCAGTGCTCTTGTTCTGCGTAGTTGTCTCCCTTATTCGTGACACTCTGTTTTCTTAATCCGTCACCACATGGACTTTTTAATCTTTTAAATAATACTAATTACATTTTACTCAAAATCTTACACGTGAAGAGAACAAGTAAAAAGAAATTATAACTAAATGAAACGTTTTTTAAACTGAATCTAAGAAAATAGATTAATAATAACAAAATGGAAGCAATTTCGAACTGTTACCTTAAATATTATACTTATATCAATGAAAAAATATCGGCTCCGGTATTCAAATGAAATCGTTTCATGGAACTTCACTTCAGGTAATGTTCAAACATTATCGAATAAATAACGTACGGAGGTAGGAAAATATTTGCAAATAGAAGGAAGGGGTGATATTATTCCAGTGTTTAACTGAGCTTTCGTTTAGATTACATTACAGGTACATTTAACTTTGACAATATACGTACTGGTTCATTTGCCTATTCATGTTTTGTTGAAGTATTTACACGGGTTCGAGACACGAGGAAGTGATGCGGGAATCGAGCGGGAATCGAACCCGCGACCTTTAGAGTAGCAGTTACACAAACCACTACGCCATCCGGCCGGCTAGAATCAGGAAGGAAGAGGTGGGTTAGGTCTTCACTCACTCAGTTAAAAGCAACGAAAAACTTGCCTAACACCTGTTTTATGAATGGCCCTGGTATCAGTATTACACCAACACCATCTCCCGTAACTAGGATCGGCTTGACTGATCTTTATGTGCCACTTGTAGGACAAGCTTCTTTATTATCATAACCTAATAAAAGCCGGCAACGCGCTTGTGACTCCTGAGTTGCAGGCGTTCATGGGTGGCGGTACTCGCTTTCTATCAGGTGACCTGTCTGCTCGTTTGCCCACTCTTCCAAAAAAAAAGCTATTAATACAACTTACAAGTCTTTTTCTAACGCACCATTACAGCCTGGATACAGTTAGCTTTTGTGGTATATAGTTCTACTCCAATTATTTCTTCCATATTTTTGGTAGCACAGGCACACTACCTACGTGGTACAATAGTAAAACAATCCTTAAATTTTCAAATTAATTTAAACTAAAATCTAACTAAAATCACCTTAAAGTAGGATTATACCAAGAAGTAAAATTTCAGAATCCATCATTTATAGAGATTAATTAACACTTTCACATACGTACATATAATTTTACCACGATTCTATCGTCACCATATGGGCTCAGATTGATTAACGCCATTACATTTTCGTTGTAATTGGATGTGTGTAAAAGATCTTATTTATTGCTTCCAAAACGTGATCCATCAAAGCGATATTCGAATGGCGGTATTGGTCCAATTAAATATTATGTGAATGTGTCTGTAAAATTAATGTGTATGTGTAAAGTGTGACGTTATAAATGTGAGTTATGTGTGATTAGGTCTCGATTTTTTACTCCTTTTTAATCATCATCATCAACAGCCTATAACAGTCCACTGCTGGACATAGGCCTCTCCTTAGAAAGGAGGTTTTGGCCTACTATACCACGCTGGCCAGACGGGTTGGTATAGGGTTTGTTTCCAGTTTTCCTTCTCTTTGCAGTGCTGTTGTCCTGCGTAGTTTGGTCCCTTAGTCGGCTCTTACGACACCCTCGGGATGAATAGGGGTGGTGATATTACGTATTCTTATTCCGTCACCACACGGACATGGTAATAACATCAAAGCTCCCGTCAAGTCGCCATAAGTTACAAGTTTGGTGTGTCAATCTCGAAGCCTTTCAGGAAGTAACCATCTGTAACTTTATCGTGAATAAAGTTAAAATCAGATGGTAACTCATAAAATAAACGTACTTTGTAACACAACTTGGACTGGTAAACTAAATGTGGACCGATAAAAATGGTAAACGCATTAAGGCTACCATGTATTACTTGTTCCTGCCTCAAAAAAATCCTCTATGACTATCAATATTATTATTTTTTACCCAAGTTTGTCCAATCATTGTCTGGAATTAAATTCAGGTACGGTAAAGCCTATAATTACCCAGCAAGGTATTAAAGTAAAGCTACTAACATGTTTAGATGTAACTCAATGATTAGATTAAGGTTAATTGTCCAAGAGAATTACAGCCAACAACTCCTTTGTAAGTTGGCGTGTTAAGAAACGATAAAAAATAAGGGTTTACCTTTTGCGAAGCTTATGTAGGGAATCCATTACAATTACTTGGACTTATCTTATGTAACACGTACATAAATTATATCGGTATATGAGCATATTCCTTTCTTATTACTCTTAACGTTTGGTTTACCCTTAAATATACTCAAAAAAATCCCATCATAATTCATTTTACATTACTTTAGCTTTTTTCGACACTTTATACAAAAACAGTGTTTGATGCCTCAAATTAAATATTCTTCTGTCATTAAGTCTCGCCGTTTTCATTAAGAACTTTAATAATTGATGTGATCTCATAATTATTCCGATCGTGGGATGGTCTAAATTAGAAATTTAAAATGCAATCTTTATCGACTTGAATTTTTATTTCTTGAATAAATTCAGCTACTTTAACGAAATCTATGAAATGTAAACGAATCTCTAATGAAATTATTTTTTTGTTCCAGGTAAAATAGTAATGAAAAACCTCATAAAGAAAGAAGAAAGAAAAACGAAGAAAAATAATGACCTCAAACCAACGATGAAAATAATTATAATAAATAAAGAATTTAGAGTAAGGAAATTACAAGTAATTAATAAAAGAACAATGAAGAAAAGAACACAAAACCAATCATCACCTTAAGAAATACTTACAAGAAATATCGAATAGTAACTTGAAACAATTTAGTCGAGTTAAAAGAAATGAATCAGCATAAAAACTTAATGGAAAACATGACTATAACGAAGCTGTGTACGAACGGTTGTCGAAATACATCAAGAATATCGATCGAGATAAAGCCACCAGACCCCAACGCTACCTCATTTTATCGACATTACATCGACAGCAACAACACGGATATCGATTTTAATATCGACTATTACAACGACTCGTTTAGTGATTTAAATTGTACATTCAAAAACGGAACGTGTAGTGATGTGGATTATAATTTGTGGGCGTTGTCGCTGCTAGTGTTTCCTTTACTGACTTTGTTCGGAAATGTTTTAGTAATACTAAGTGTTTCAAGAGAGCGAAGTCTTCAGACTGCAACAAACTATTTTATAGTGAGTCTGGCCGTTGCTGACTTACTAGTTGCTGTGGTGGTGATGCCCTTCGGAGTTTATTACTTGGTGAGTCAATTTGTTCCAAAGATTTAAATCGTTAGATGCAGTCGGGATGGTTTAAAATGTTATCCCAGTTTTGTGTTTCTTAGTGTTGTTATAAGCAATGATTCCGTTTTGACTGTTACTTGGGGACAGTAGAGTTAAAAATATTAACGTATTACATTATTATTTCGCTTGCTCATACTTAAATATGATTTTTCATGCTTTATTCATGATAACTTAAAAAGTATTTAAAACAGTTTAGCGTAGTAACTAATAACTAGTGACTCCCGCAGTATTTTTTATGCTTTTTTTTACCTAAAACTACCTATTGGGATTGTTTTTTTATTTGTAAGGTCATACTTTCCGTTTGATACCATTCAAATTTAAAGAAAAACCAAAGTATTTTATCTTCCAATTTGAATGGAAGTAGCTCCTGGGGTAGAAAAGTTAAATAATGCAGAAAACAGTTTATTACAATTTATCTGGCCCTGTGAATACGGAAAACGGTCTGTAGGAAAACAGTACTGCAAAGAGGAGGAAAACTTAAAAAAAACTCTATACCAACCCGTCTGGCCAGCGTGGTATAGTAGGCCAAAACTTTCTGTTTAAGGAGAGGCCTATGTCCAGTGGGCTGTTAAAGGCTGTTGATTATGATGACAATTTATCATGGTGTAGACGATGTAGACGTATTACAGTAGCTGATGTGTTTTTAAACCTAATTATGTTTATGTTATTGACATTTTTATAATTTTAAATAGTAACATCTATGTTAAGTAAAATATAGAGGATTAACAACGAGCAAATGAGGTTACTCAAATGAACATAAATGGAAGAAGAATATTATTAAGCTTTTGTTTATCATCATCATCAACAGCCTTCAATAGTCCACTGCTGGACATAAGCCTCTCCTTAGAAAGGAGGTTTTGGCCTACTATACCACGCTGGCCAGACGGGTTGGTATAGGGTTTGTGTCAAGTTTTCCTTCTCTCTGCAGTGCTGTTGTCCTGCGTAGTTTTTTCCCTTAGTCGGCTCTTACGACACCCACAGGATGAATAGGGGTGGTGACACTCTGTATTCTTAATCCGTCACCACACGGACAGTATCCTGGATACAAGTATGGTTCTTCTGGACAAAGAGAAAGAGAAGCTTTTGTACCTGTGACAATGCTTCTTCAAAATTTGAAGAAGTTCTTAATTGGAAACACAAACAAACAAACTCACTCGCTTCTGTTATGTTATTATTACGACGAGACAATGTCTTCAATAAATCTTTGATTATTCGCGTAGACATTAACTCAAAATGTATTAAGCACACAATGTCTAAGAATTTCATTATTTGAACTAACGAATCTTTCTTAATAAATTGCTTTAATTATTTTCTTTATTATAGTTGACAATTTCGTTCTAGAGACGTAGTATCTTAAATTAAACACACAAGACAGATAGTTTCATTAAAACTAGAATCACGACCGTTTACAGGATCGTTTTTTCTTAATTAAAAAGAAATGTTAATGAAGGTTCATATTTTTACCGAGGTACGTCGGTAGCGAGGAGCTTGATAAGAAGATGGCGGAGCGAGACCGGGAGAGGTTTAGAACTCTCCCGGAGCGCCAGGCCCGGCAACGGGCCAGGTACCGCAGACGACTCAGGCGCCGGAGGTCGCAGAATGACCTCCGTCCTCAATAAGCGCAGGCCTGGGGGTGGTAGGTGAGGCCATCTGTCACCCTAGCAGAAGCAGGCCGGGGTGGTGGCGAGACGCGCTTCGAAGCGCCCCCCTTTCGGGAGCACAAAGGGGGCATAGGGGTTCCCACACAGGAGGAGGTCATTTACGCAAGTAGGTGGCCCGAGGTACGTCAGGGTTTTCCTTCCTAGGGTACACCTGGTTCCGCAGCAACTGGTACCCGAGACGGCGTGCGGTTTTTGGTACTCTCCCACGGTAGAAAAATACTAAACAGAAAACTCAATTAATAAATTGTTTAAATGTATTAAACTCGAATATTCGATATTAATCGAGTATATTACATCACTCGATTCACTGGAACGTCTATTTGGATATTTAAATTTTTCACCTCCGAGTACATTATTCAGCTGACATTTCATCATTCATCCCGATTACATTACATATTAATTGACAATTAAAGTACCGTTTTGCATATAAATACGTCACTTCCTCTCCGGAAGCTCGTCACAAATATCACAAATACCGAGACTTACAACATGACCTACACAAACGTACTAGTTGAGGATTAAGTAAAATGTATGAGGCACAACTAGGGATGGGAAACTGCTACCTAATACCGTAGAAACAGGTGATTAATATAATATTCACATACTGGGGTAATTTGTTCAAAACCAAATGAAGATGATTTACTCATTGGCCACGCATAGTTTCAATGTTAAAATGTTTTAAAGTGGCAAATAAAGTTTACAATTCCCAGTAATCGCAAATGACCGCACAACTCAAGTATATTTTCACAGATAGCTGTTTAAAATCCACACAAAACTCAATTGGATTATAAGTGTCAAAAACTATTTCGATGTCCGTCTCTATTGTATTACTAGTCTACTGCTGAACGTAAGCCTCTCCGTATAAAGGAGGTTTTAGCCTACTATATAACGCTGGCCAGACGAGTTGATATAGGGTCAGTTTCAAGTGTTCCATTTCTTTGCAGTGTAGTTGTCCTGTGTAGTTTGCTCCCTTAGTCGGCTCTTATGACAACATGAATAGGATGAATAGGATGAACGAGTATGTATTTCATCATTAAATTTGTATTTTATTAGTTTATATTAATATGATGCTCAATAAGCAGGACAACAGCACTGCAAAGAGAAGGAAAAGTTGAAACAAACCCTATACCAACCCGTCTGGCCAGCGTGGTATAGTAGGCCAAAACCTCCTTTCTAAGGAGAGGCCTATGTCCAGCAGTGGACTAGTATAGGCTGTTGATGATGAATATTTATACTGACACAAATCTTGCGTTATTTATTCAATATTTAAAAAACCTGTAATAAATATAGTTGCTCTTACGCGTATTTGAACTACATCCGTAGTGCAGGCACATCACTATCGTCACTGATATTAATTACCGTATAAGCAGGATTGTAATACCGTCAGTATCGCTGTCACCCAGTCTGCAATGACAATAGGCATGGTACAAAGGCACGCTCGGAATTTCCATATGAGAACTCGATCCAAAGATATTCGATTATTTGTCGTGATGTGCCACTGGGCCGCGATACTTTGTAATCGGTACGTTGTTAGAATACTTTACCTTTAGGGGGACAGTCTTTTGAAAAATGATATAACCATTATTCAAGTCTGTTTGGATAGTTTAGTTTGTTTTATGCAACTTGTAAATAAATAAAGTGTTAGATAATTTAGTCGATGAAATGGGCTATCCATCGTTCTTTCAGAAGACGGGCAGCTTAAATTAGAGGAAACAGGAACCTTTGCACATTAGAGTAGGGTCGCCTGGCTCACGTAACAGTGTACGATTTTAATCGGTTCAATTCGGACATACCGAACCCATCTTTACTCGGTGGGCTAACGACCCGTGAAGATTGAAACAAAAAAAAACAGTGACACTCTGGGAGTGCCGACAGACGTGAAAACTTGTTTTTTTTTTATTATTATTATAGGTTTTTTTTTGTTTTTTTGATTCGATAAGTTCTCACATATATCTCTATGCTGTACGTATATACACAATATATGTTTATATTATACTCGTAGGTATATAGTTTTTTTTTCTTTTTTTTTTTTTTTGTCGCGGGGGCTTTACAAACATATATGAAACGGACACAAAGAACACCCAGACTCAGAACAACAATTTGTGGATCACACAAAGTGTCGTCCCATGTGGGGTTTGAATCCACAACACTCGGCGTAGTCGGAAGCGGCGTGGCGACCGCTTAAACCACTACGCCATCCGTGCAGTCTTTACTCTTTCCTCTCAGTACTTTAACCCGAACTCAACTCTCGTGTAAACGGAGCCAATATACGTAGATACTTATATACGGAGGTGTCGGTAACGTTAACAGTGTTGCGATTTTAATGTTTTTTTCCCATCTCAAAAAAATCTTTTTTTGTTTGTTGTTCAAAAATGCCCATCGCGCCTTAAGAAGTTTTCACTTCAAAAACTATCCTAAAAAAGGAAAGATACATATTTCATGTTACACAGACCCCTTGGAGGTAGGCAGAGACGTTGGAATCCCGTTAATCAAACCAATCATACACACTAAAAAGAAAAATGAGCACAAAGAACTACGAACCTTTATAAAAGAACAAAGGCCCGTAGAACAAGCTGGATAGGAAGGTTAAAGAGCCCAAGATAAAAGAGCCCCTCTGTTGCTCCTACCCTATTTTCCAACGGGAAAATACTACGGTACTTGTCGAACATGAAATAATAATAATAATAATATTCTACCACATTGACACAACGCCATCTAGTCCCAAACTAAGCAGAGCTTGTACTATGGTTACTAGACCACTGATATAAATACATATATACTTTTTTTGTAAATACATACATATTATACATAGAAACACCCAGACCAAATCAAACATTAAATGTTCATGCACACAAATGCTTGACTTGAGCGGGAATCGAACCCGCGACCTTTGGAATAGCAGTCCGTTACACAAACCACTACGCCATTCGGTCGTCAAAATGAGTTGGTAAATGTATCTAAATAACGTTATCAAAGGTATCATATTCCCGTGCACTAATTGAGTTACAAAATTAACATCTTCATTATTCTAACGACTGAATTTCCTTCATTTAATCAACCTAATGGGTTTGTATCCATTCATTCAACATCAGGAACTAATGACTTTTGCCTATTAGTATTCATTGCCTGTATCATGTCACTGTCGATTTATAGGAAATTAATAAATATCTAATATCTTAAGTTCTGTGTTACAATTCGAAACCCTTCATTATTATACGTCTGTAATTTTATATACACATATTATACCTCTAAAGTTGTTTGTCAAATTTTTGACATATGTCAACCTGACATAAGTCAAAAAATAGATTTCGATGAGTTCTGGTCCACGCCTCACGCTCCTAAATATATTAAGTAACTGTCTTAAAGTGGTGGCATAAAAAAATTAAAGCACCTCACCCAACTGAAATGAAGGTTTGCTATGCATACTGAAGGTATTCTGCTTTCATTCTGCGCTAGATTGTTATAGAAGAAACTTTGATATTTATTTATTTCTTCAGTTAAGTCCGACTTTCATTCATCATCATCATCTGCCTATCGCAGTCCACTGCTGGACATAGGCCTCTCCCATTGCACGCCACTTAGATCGATTTTGATCTTCTCGCATCCAGCTCCTGCCAGCCATCTTGCGCAAATCGTCACTCCACCTGGCCTGTGGGCGTCCTACACTACGTTTGACGAGACTTTCATTCGTTTCTAATAATTTTTACTTATTTTCAAAACACTAAAATAACATTTGCTAACATGACAATAAAAAAATTAGAAATCTTAGCATTTTAAAATATAATCTTATGAACAAAATAAAGACATTTTGAATTTAGAAATCTTTGTCATTTGAAACTTAAACAAACACTACATAGATGCACTCAACATCATCAGCCTATCGCAGTCCACTGCTGGACATAGGCCTCTCCCATTGCACGCCACTTAGATCGATTTTGGGCTTCACGCATCCAGCTTCTGCCAGTCATCTTGCGCAAATCGTCACTCCACCTGGCCTGTGGGCGTCCTACACTACGTTTGCCGAGACGCGGTCTCCACTCAAGAACTCGTTTTCCCCAACGGTTATCGGTTCTGCGGCTAATATGGCCAGCCCACTGCCACTTCAGCTTGCTGATCCGGTACGCTATGTCGGTGACCTTGGTTCTCTGCCGGATCACCTCATTTCCATGGCACATTGAGCGACTTTGAACTTGTGGACCACATAGATGCACTAAAAATGTCAAAATAGACATTTATAGATGTCAAATTACTTTTGTTGACTAGTCTTTCGCACTTTCGCAGTACTAATTATACAATGGTTTATTAAGACTATAAATAAATCACGAAAGATCATTACTGTTCCTTTCATCCTAATAAAATTATACATATAATAAATTTTATAACAGAACCTAATTAAAAGGTTTACTTAATATAAATCATGTTACGTACATTTATTCAGGAGCCTTCATTAGCCGCCCATCTAATCACTGAGGGAGTTTCAGCAAACAATTAACGCCACCTCAGATCAGAGGTTCCCAGACTTTTTTCTCAAAGACCTCTTTCAAAATTTAGCTGGTTACGGTGGATCCCATGCAGCTACATTTCTACCATATTCCCAAAACTCGACAAAAAATGTGAAGATGGATATGGAATATGCAAGTTTTTACAAGTAAAAGCCGCTGAGCTTTTTAAAATATTATCTGCCTACATTGATAGATGAAGTCAAGCAAACATTTTAGTTATTCACTATCGAAAGCAGATTAATTTCCGTCTCCTCCGTCTCCCGTGGACCCCTGGGGGTCCACCTGGACCACTTTGTTAACTAAGGCTTTAGATCGATGCCAGTTAGGCTATAAGAAATATTTTACATATGCTGTGTGCATGTTAGGCCCCTTAGATGGTTCGCTCCAGCGTTGTTGTCATTCGTCTATGAGGTCATTATAGACATTGGACTGCTGTTAAAGCAATCTTGTAATTTTATCGCGATCTTGTGCGCCCAAGAAATCGCATTTCATGTTTTGTTGTTTTGAATATTACATGGCTGCTGAAAGCACGCCCGCCAACACCGGCAAAGCCTCATTGCTAACCGTCCTAAATGCCTTGCACAAGAATATCAGTGCAGGTCGTTGGCCTTGTAACAGTTTGCGACGGACAACGCCTACAGTTGCCCTATCGGCCCATACTGGTGCACATAGAACCGAACTAAGTAGCTTCGTATGTGATCGTGACGTTAGTGTATTAAACGATAAACCTGATAAGATAGAATGATAGACTTTTCATTTATCGAATTTATTAAAATAGTTAATGAAAAGTCTAAAACGAGTCTCTGCTGCGAGGATATCAACTGAAAACAGCTTATTGGAAACAACGCTTGAGCAACCCTAACATACATACAAAAAAATCTAATGACAAATTACAGTTCACTGTGGTTTTGTCCAGTGTCTATTGGTTATACGGAAATATTAGGAAAAGTAAGGAATAACGCGAGTAGTTCAGGACCGGCTGCCTCAAACCACGGTACTATTATAATACAGTACTCCAACTTCATACAAACGGACGAAACGCGAGCTATACCTACGCGCCTCGATCTCGGGGTGCGCTCGGGGCGCAGACAGTCACGGCTGTGCCGCAGTGTCGAATGGACGGTGTGTTGTTTTTTTAACAATAACCGCGCGATTTTTTCTCTAAAAATCAGTTAATATGACGAATAGGAAATATTGTGCTGTTTTTGTTTGTATGAATTCGTCAATAACGCATCCAGACATAAGTTTTTTTAAATTACCTGGAAACTCTGAAAGGTAAGACTATAATAATTTTACTTTACTTAATAATAATTAATAAAATAATAATTTTACTTACTAGTAGGTAGGTACATAATATGTGTATTTTTAATTGATAAGTATTTCCTTTTATCTCACGAAAAAAAAGGTGTTTGGATTAATAAATAAAGCGAATAGAGTAACGGAAAGTTATTGAGACGAGTGAAATAGGTAGTTATATGCGGTTCTGAATTAATCATGATACGGTAGGTACCTACTTATGCTTGTGTTAAAACTTCGGTGCATGTATGTTTTGTTACTTTGCATAATTTAAAGTAAAGACGTGGTATTTTATTATTAATAATATTTGTTTATTATCTGTGTGTATGAATAATACTAGAAAATTTTTTTTACCGTCTGTGTGTCATTAGATAGTTTTCGAAATTTTCACAAAGTGTTTCTGTTGCTACTATAACAACATATACCACTAAAAACTGGTTTTATTTTCTCGGTATTAACAACAACACCTAGACTCATATATAATATTTAGATGTTTGAGGGTTGTGATTTTAAAACATTCGTAGTCAGCTGTACAGCTTTTTAATAATTAATTAATTGGTGACCAAAGAAATTTTGTTTTGAGTTGTTGCGAGTTGTAGGTAGGTACCTAATTTATGGAGACGTTAATAAGCTGAGATAAAAAGTTACTTACTCGTCAGCTGTTTCTTGCATTCTAGTTGAGTAGGCAGGTGTTGGAGTTTCTAAGGATTGGAGTTTTGTAACGCGTAAGGAGAAAGCACAATTTTTTTTATTCTATAGAAGGATTTTTAAGCTATTGCATAGCTTTTATCGCGGGCTCTGAGCGCGGCGCGGCGCGGTGACCGAATCAAGAAATTCTCAAAACCTAACGGAAAATACCTGACACCACGCAGATTTTTTTCTTTAAAAAAAAAATGTTATGCAACAGCTTTACCGCGGCAGTTTCCGAGAGTGCCACATGTATTTTTTTTTTCAGACGTCTTCAATGGTTGCAACTGATCCGGCGAGATGATTTGGAAAACAAACCTAACTTTAGTTCCTACCAAGTTTGTGAAAAACATTTTAATTTGGAGGATGTATTACATTCATCAAATAGAAAACTTTTAAGAAAGAATGCCCTACCATTGTTGATGCTGCCAAGCTTAGCTAGTACTGATCCAGGAGTCTCTCTAAAAGAAGATAAACAAACCCAAACTGCTCCGTTGGTAGGAAATGAAAATAGTACACAGACTGAAAATGCAACAAATGAAATCTTTGCTCAAATCTCAACGAGTCTCTCTAGCAACACTCCAAGAAAAAGAAAATTGAAACTTGAAGTTGAAGTTTCAATTTTCTTTTTCTTGAAGTTCAAGTCTTGTACTCCTCCAATGCAGAAAGAAACTAAAATAATTAAATCTACCAATCAAAAAACAACACGCATTTTTATTGAACACTTCCTATTCAATATACAAAGTATTTCATTTATTTATATAAAAAGGATATTTACAATCACAAATCTAAATAGAAACAGAAAGTAGGCAAATATAATTAAAATGCTGGAGACGGGCAGCCCTAACGCATGTTTACGTACCGCGCGGCTGTAGGCATTTATTTCTATCATGCGGCCGAGTTACACTACTGTATTATAATTGTACCGTGCTCAAACTGTCTTTTGCCGAGAACGACCGAGAGCGGTAGGCTCAGCTGGTAGCTTATTTATGAGGAACATAGGTAATTATCACAAATCATCTATATTACTTTTCTGCCATGTAATTGGACTCTCAATATACACGACAGATAATCTCAATCGAAAAATGCAAATGTCGCAACAAAAAGAAAATTAGTACGAACGTACACAATCTCAGAATCTCTAAACGTCCCAAAACAGAAATGAATTTTATATAACAGTAGAACTTCGGTAAGAACAACTTTGACCTACTTAGCATCACTTAGTTGAACAGAATTGTCAAAGTTGTAATGACCAAAGATGGTAGATAACATAGACAATCAGGAATATTAATTTGTCCAAGGGGTCCCTATTTAAGATCGTTTAGTAATTCCTTCGGAAATTAGTATTTGAATAAAATCGTCTAATTACGTATCAGACTACGTCTATTATAGTTCCGTAGTTAATTACTTCACGTTTTAAATAATTACAACTTGATTTTTTTATATGTAATTATGATATAAGGAAAACGAGCAGGCGAGTTATGTGAAGACCTACAATTTAAGAGTTACAAAGTGTTGACGGTCTTTGAAGTAGGAGTACGTACTTTGGTACTTTGAAAAGCTGAAGCTGAACTCCTGAAAGCTTTTCCAAGTACATAAAATAGGTTTGCTGCTATTACTCCTAAACAACCTGAACTGGCTGAGCCTTCTTCTTTGCTTTTTTTTTCAATTTTTTCAAGTCATCGGTATAGCTTGTAGAGACCATTGATTTGAACAAAAATGAGTACACTGACGTTTAAAACTTAGCAAATGAATCACTGAATCGAATAATAGTCTTCACATCTTCATAAAGTTTTGTAAAAACCTATTCTGTAGGTGTCATTGGATTGGCATCCCCACCTAACGAGTGGGCGATTTTTTCTTCATGATTATAAATTTGTATTTCCGGACCAATACGACTTTCAAACCTTTAAGAAAAGAGCGTACTCCTCCGACAACGTGCTTACGACTCCTGACTTGCAGGCGGTGATAGGCGGCGGTAATCACTTTCCATCAGATGAGTCTATTATTATTACATAATTATACAGCCATGCAAAATCATAGTTTTCTAAACACTAAAAACCGATACAAAAGCATACAATCCTCATAAACTTTAAAAACTTTAAGTGAGTTAGCAATAAAAATCAACACACCAAAAAACAAAAATAAAAGTTAACAATTTGCTAATAAATTATTCAAAACCACCTTCTGTTTCGAAATTATTCAAAAACTCTCCTAAATACGCTAGCTTAAAATACTTCAAATGTTATGTCGGTGTCAATACAACCAGGTGTAATTGAATTCAGGAGATATTCTGGGTATTTCACTTTATAGAAATTCTAAAGAACCTTTAACTCTTTAAAATTTTGCTATTTCTTTTTGTGTTATTTTGTCAATGAAGGTGAAGAATGATGAAGGAATTTATTGAACTATTTGTTCTTAAATTAAAGTGAAAAAGGAAGAATAAAAAAGTGATGATGTTAACACGTAGGTAAAAAATGGTATTTTACCTACAGCCTAAGGAACACCATTAGCTGAAAGCGTATTTCATGTGCAGTCAAAATTTGTTTCTTGGCCATCTAACGATTATAAACGTAAAAATATATCCGCCGCATATTTCTTGGCCATCATTCGGTAACTGCCTTAGTCCACTGGTCGCCATACCGTCTGGCCAAGTGCCCCAACCATCTCCACTTAAGCCTCGCAATCCGTATACCCACATCCTCGACTTGTGCGCGGCTTGGAATTCCGACGTTTGAACGTTTTTGAACTTATTTGGACGTTTTTGACCGTACGCGGTATTTATTGAATTACGAGTATTTTGGGTAAAATGTTCCGTTCACTTATTGTGATATCATTTTAACCAAAAATATGGATAATTACACAAAAATCGACTTAGAATGATGGTCTGAATACACTATTTCAGTATTCGTTACGATGTCTAAAATGCGCAATGAATCTGCTTTATATTGCCGCGTGAAAGTCAAAAGCGCATTTGTCAAAAGTCCATTGAACTGTGAATCCTTTTTTTCCTTCAATTCAAAAGAAACCATATCTATCAAAAGTTAGACCAAATTGCCGCCGGCACCTAAAGTGTTGAAAAGAATAAGTGCTCCCATTATCTTGTCTTTCTTTTCCAACGGAAAAGGGTACCCATCGTCCGTAAAAGCCTTGGAACCATATTTCAAAGGTGACCGATACATTTATGTCAATGGGTAAATCAAGTAAGAAAATCTTTACATATCTTTAAGTGATATATTATATTATGAGATTATTTTTTTTAGACATCAATAATATAGTAGGGTTACGCTAACATTTTAAAAATTGTTCTGCTTTTGACATTGACACACAGACACAATTGACATGCTAGGCCGGCGCCGACTCTTAGCTTTACCAAAGAGGTCATTCTGATCAGACGTTGCCGGCTAAAGCAATAGACACACATGTTTTTCGTATGTCCTGTTGCACTTAATAATTAAAATTTTAAAGAGCCAAGACATTTGTTAAGTGTATTAAAAGAAATCACTTCATATCTTATGACTGCCTCGGTGATGCAGTGGCAACTCTAAGTTGTGTCATCGTTGGATGGTACTGAATTATGTACTATGTACAGTATGTACGGTACTGAATTATTACAAAAGTAAAAGACACCCACACCATAAACACCCGGCACAAAAATAGGCTTTACCTTCCTCCGTCAAGAATAAAAATGTTGAACGAAAGCCCATACTATATGGCAGTTAAAATATTTAACAAGCTACCAGACGTTATTAAAAACGAAAGAAAACCACTACTTTTCCAAAAAAAAATTAAACTTTATCTCACACAAAAATGTTTCTACTCAGTCAAAGAATATTTGGAACCTACCTCAACATAACATTTACATTATTGCGATCCGCCCTATACAAATATTTACTATTTTTTTTATCACTTAATTTCAATTTTAATATACAATATAATATAATTACTTTAATTCATAATAATATTCAAAGCTGACATGATTTTATTGACAAATCTTTATTTATTGTCTCACTTATTCTATAAATTCGTGCATATGGTATAGAAGAACTTTTAATAATAAAATTGACCTAGTATGGACTGTGAGCTGCTAGTGCAGCACTTTATGACACCTTTTGCACACCATTGTCATGGTAGAATGTACTGAACCAGTATTGTAATTGTTGACATCTGTTGTATGTACTACATTCTGCAAATAAATGAATTTGAATTTGAATTATGTTGCTGTTTAATTGTACGTGGAAATCGTCACATCTTTAGTTCTCTAGAGATCTATGAAGTACCTCATACCTCTAATAAGATACGAAGAATTTTTCAGAAATCTGAAATTTGACATCAAACACACAACGTCATCTAGTTTCACACTAAGCATAGCTTAAACTATGAAAGCTAAGCTGTACACTGTTTTAACTTTTATTTTATTTTTGTATACTGTGCTTTATGAAATAAATAATATTCTATTCTATATACATAGAACACACCCAAACTCCGAAACAAATATTTACAGATCATATTCAGCCCGACCCGGGAACCGAACCCGAGACCTCAACAGTCGCATACGCTACCACTGCACTGCAAGAAGGTTATATGTCATTTAGGGTTCGGTCTCCAAGGATTGTTTAAATAAAAGTTTTCATTACTTGCTGTATTTATCTTGAGTTCAAATTAGATTACAAGATTTAGTTATTAAGACGAAAGAGTTAAATCACAGGCGTGTGGAACGGTAGTAATGGCACACTGGAAGTTGCTTCATGTGTCTATGTAACTTAAGCAAACTTGGTTAGCATAATTGAGTTGTAACATGTTTGCTATCTCTTTCCTGCAATATGTATAAGTGACTTAGAAGTGTAATAGAAAGCGTGGAGAAGCACGCCTTATTTGGTTAGATTGATGGCCGGCCGATAGTAGGTGAGATATCAGCAGTGCTATTGTCTAAGGAAACAGCCTTGCGTACAGCGCTGCCACAGCATCGAACTTCAAACGAAATTCGTTTGAAATTCGACGCTACATCGCTGTAACAGCGTCGAATTTCGAACTAAGGTGCACTGCAGGTGACACATCACATGCGACTTCTGTAAAGCTGGCTCGTTTTTCTGTGTGCTCACATATCCATTTGTTTCGTGCGCTATTTCTTTTTATAGCGCTTAATTACTTCAACCAAGAAGAGCCGAACGAGAAGTTTTACCCATTACCTACCAAAGCACTTTTCGCTGTTTCCCAGACTTCTTTTATTGTTGCTTTATTTTTAATTATTTTATTTTTTCTTCACAATACTCGGCTATTGATATGCAAATTTGTAAAATATTTAATCCCTACTAATATTATAAGCACGATAGTAACTGTCTGTCTGTTACGCTTTCACGGTTAAACTGCTGAACCGATTTCGATGAAATGTGGAATCCTGATATACACACACACGTACAGATGTAGCTACGGGCAAAATCTAGTATCTGTTTAATTATTTCTTCAGGACTTGAAAATAGGCTGAGTAAGCCTGTGACCAAGGCTAGTGAAATTCAATGGTAAAAAAAACCTTTACAAGTGTTGATTCTTGAATAAATAATCATATACCACAGAACACGAAAGTATAAAATATTTAATAATTTTTAAAGTAACATGAATATAGCGTGTATCAGATGAGAAATTAAATAATCGCCAAGCCAGCTACTAGCTGAAAAAGGCAATAATAATTATGAAACGCTAGGCGGGTCAAAGGCAGGTACATGAATATTAATTATACGCGATTATGTGGGCAGTTGTGACAGCCATATTTCTGTGTGATAAAAATCTCAGTTACAGAAATAATCTTTACATACGTACTTATATAATTAATGAGTATATAAGTTAGCATTTAACTTTTTTTTTAAGTTGACTGATTGTGGTCGTGTTGACTGCATATTTTTGTTTTAAGAAGAAGTAACTGTGCCGATATGTTTTGTATTTTGTTTTCCCCGAATCCCCAATTTTCAGAGCAACCTTTACAATTTTTATTCCTCTAAAAACCTTATTCGAACTATGATTAACATACATATTAAACAGAAATATTGTCAAATCGTCAATTCATCCTTTATATACTTAGGTATTGAAGTCGGTAATACTTTTTTTAATTCAGGTCACATCAACAGCCTTTAATAGTCCACTGCTGCACATAGGCCTCCCCTTAGAAAGGAGGTTTGGGCCTACTATACCACGCTGGCCAGACGGGTTGGTATAGGGTTTGTGTCAAGTTTTTCCTTCTCTTTGCAGTGTTGTTGTCCTGCGTAGTTTGCTCCCTTAGTCGGCTCTTACGACACCCACAGGATGAATTGGTTATTATTTTAAATTCATTGTTCTACACTTAACTAGCTGTGTGTAGAGTAACAACAATTTTTTAGATTATGAAAACAGAAGCTAGAAATAAAGTATACTCGCAACCGTGGAATTAGGCCAAACGGAAAAAACATTTGAACAAAGAAATAACTGGCTAATAAAGGCTTCAGACCGTGACGATTGACCTCTTTGAGAGGTATTTATGACGGAGTGCGCTGGGGCAAGAACATGTCTGCCCGAGGCTGTAAACAAGGGTTGTATTAAGGGTAGAATCACTTATAACATACAATTATAATGATGTCGGCTCTCGTAATTTTTTGCTTTTTGGTTAAGCGGTAATAAAATATTTAAAAAACTTACAATGTGTTCTTATTTTTGAAATTAAAATTAAAAGAAATGCTACTATTGCTGCTCGAAAAAAAAAACCATTTTTAATGGCAGTTCCTAAAATACAGTAAATAAATGACTTTCTAAAATTTATAACTAACAATCGCAAAATTTTACCAATTTTTTTAACCGACATTTAAACTTTTCAGTATAATATAATACATAAATAAATACACGTCGTAACTTTTTTGATCCTCGTCGCGACTGAAGTATACGCGAAATAAAAAAAGGTAATCAATTAGCGAGCGTATAATGTCAACTGCTAGCGTTCCATTATATTACCTGAAGTACATTACAAAATGTTGTAAAGGCACAAATACATTACAAAATGTTGTAAAGGCACAAATACATTACAAAATGTTTCCTAACAAAATCTGATTACCATATTTTAGAACACATCAACAGCAAACACATCGCAAACTCAAACTTTTTTATTGAGTAGATAATTGATAATCAAATAAAAAAAAACGAGACAATAGAATAATAGGGAACAGAATGACCTTGATGACCTAGTAAAAGGTCATAAGAGTCACTTAAATACAGTTCTAGCCCTATTGCAAGGCTTAACATAGACTAGTCTGCGGTCACAAGACGAGTTTACAACTAAAGCTATGTAGGTTGGTTACGCGACCCATCAAAACCACTTACCGGTGGCAATGTCGGACTCGAACCGATTAAAACCGCACGCCGTCTCAGCTACCAGTAGTCGGGGAACCAGGTGTACCCTAGAAAGGAAATCCCTGGTGCCCCGACGTACCTCGGGCCATCTACGGCGGGTAGACGACCCCCGAACCACCAGAAAAGACTCCTGCAAGAATAACTGATAGGTAAAAAAAATATTCCACAAAACCCGGTCTGGTCGATATAACCTCCATCGGCGAAGACGCTTACAAAATATCCACACACCTATACAGCTAGTGGTTAGATCAACTCAATCCCAAGCAGATTTATGATACAATCTTTAACGATGTAATAGGCTTTCGGAATAATCCTGCGTTACACGTAATTTTAAAAATCTATTTACTGGTAAACTGGATAAACTGTTTGGGATTTCGTTATCTATCTCGGTAGAAAAATCTGTGATTAATTAATCAAGTTACCTAACTACTTTATCAAGTCTCGTTCTCAACTATCACAGATTAAATAAAGAGCCATAATTATCCTCTATTTAGAGAGTTTAGTTGGTGCGAATCATTGACTACTCCAGCCAGTTTAGGGTTCAGTAAGTGCTATTACACGCCGGTGAACAAATTGATCGAAATAAGTCGTTTTAAATTAGTCGTAGACTAGAAGCCATTTGCTTAAAGACTCACGTCTCTCGCACTATAAATATCATTGTTTAGAGTATTTGTTTCTATTGATCCAATAGTAAACTTAGTTAAAATAACAGAATTATGTCCACAGACGGGGATTAAGGCGATTATGTGTTTTATATTGTTTTTCCGTATGGTGACGGAATAAGAATACGTAATGTCACCACCCCTATTCATCCCGTGGGTGTCATAAGAGCCGATTAAGGGAGCAAACTACGCAGGACAACAGCACTGCAAAGAGAAGGAAAACTTGAAACAAACCCTATATCAACCCGTCTGGCCAGCGTGGTATAGGAGGCCAAAACCTTCTTTCTAAGTAGAGGCCTATGTCCAGCAGTGGACTGTTATAGGCTGTTGATGTGATGATGTGTGTGTTTTATATCCTTATAAAAAGAGAACGCCTTCAATAGGAGTATATAATGTGTCGCCGGGAACATTTCAAACATTTTTTAAATGGACACACAACACAAACAGTTTGTGGAATACATAGAGTATTGTCCTATGTGGGGATCAAACCCACAATACTTAGAGTAGTGGGCAGCGGCGAAATTGCCGCTTAAACCATTGCGCCATCTCTGCAGTCTAAATAATAAATATCAGCACTAGCAGTTTTGGCAATCCAAAAGTATGTAATACCTGTACATTCTTGTAGTAATATATGGGCGTATGTCAAAAGCTTGGCCATCCCGATGGTTTGCGGGACGCGGGGCGGGTGATGCGCTCGGTTATAAACGGCAGAATGTGCTAACTCGATATCTTCAGATTTATTTGTTTAAGATTTGATCTACACACGATGTAATAAAAATCTAATTTATTTCAGTATATTGTAAGTTTTTATGATTAATTGTAAAATTTTAATATTTGTAAAATAATTTAAATAAAATCACCTTCTCTTTATCATGTAAATTATATTCAGATACAATTAAAAAATGAAGTAAAATAATAAATATTTTTTATTAGAACTTTTACAGTAGAACTTCTGAAAGCTGAACTTCAAGGAAGACGCCAAATAATACGAGTTATAGAGTTTTAGACTTACGGAGGTATTCGACTTAGGCGGATTTTGTAAGGAAATGTTCGACTTGTAAATATTTAGATTCTTTCTTTGACCTTTTCAATTTTCTTCATGTTTGATTCGTTTTTTATATTGCTAACAGAGTAAGTACTCATTGGTAGGCTTAATTTTTAGGTTTGTTTCAAGTTTTTCTTCTCTTTGCAGTGCTGTTGTTCTGCGTAGTTTGCTCCCTTAGTCGGTTCTTACGACACCCACGGGATGAATAGGGGTGGTGATACTCCATATTCTTGATCCGTCACCACACGGATAATCAACAACTTCTACTGTTTATTAATTAAGTAACTTAAAATAAAAACAAAAGGAAACGTTTATGAAAATTAATCCAAAGGTTCTTGAATCTTTTTGTGACGTAGAGTCGGCAGATTATTCATGTCGCAAAATAATACCGTGTGTAGCACTCTTAACAAAATACACACACAACACGTTTAACCATGCTTTCACGTCAGTCACTGCCGGCCCCACGTCCCGCAAACCATCGGTAGGGCCAAGCTTACGGCGGTTTGACTATAGCCGTGACCTGAAGTGTCCATCACGTCATAGATCCGCGTCCGTGTCCGCGTACAGCCTTAACAAATTATACCCTTTTTTACTACAGCCATAGATAGTCCCAGCTAATCGCCTTAAAGACTTAGCATGATATTAAATAGCCTATAAAAGACAAAAGAGATAGAGGCTATTAATAAAATCATTAAAAGCTCCAATCAATTAACGAGTCTATTGCAACCCAAGGCAGGATATATGTCTCTTGAAATATAGAGATATATATAAATTAAAGATATATATTATTATTCCAACATATTATTTTTCAAATAAATGTAGAGATTAGTGCGTTCAATAGTAAAAGACCTTGTGTGGTGAGCACGATCATATGTTCTGTGTCTGGGTTTAATTTATCTAAAATATGTACTCGTATGTATTTAGAAATGTATAAGTATGTTTATCAGCAGTCTGGTTACCATAGCACAGGCTCTGCCGAGTTTGGGATCAGACGTATGTAAGATGTGTGAGGTTATTGTTTTTTAAACTGTTTCACTATAATGTTATACAAACATATGTATTTTATACAACATTTGGCATAATTCTGACAAATAATAAAGGTTTTAATGCGATAGCTTGAAGGTTTAATATTTTTATTAAAAATAGAAGTATACAAAAATATGATATAAGAAGCTAAATGAGCAGAATGGTCATCTGACGTTAGCTGCATAAATCCATTCCACTAGTCCAGTAACTCCAAAGTATGTAAATCGTCGTGACGGTAACAGAACAGGTGCATTATTCACCCGGACGAGAAAAGTACTCTTGTGGTTTATCCAGTAAAGTTTTCGGACGACAAAGAACAAACAACTGTTAAAGAACAAAGAAGAACTGTTCCTGTGTATTTCTTTGCTTGTTTTTTACAGACCTTTTAGTCCTTAAAACTTACATTCGGGCACAAATCGAAACACTGTTGTGGATATAAGGATGCTATCGTTATCTGTTGCTTTTTAATCAAGAGATAACAATGGCATCAGTTTCATCAGTGGCCGTGAGTTTGTTTGCCCTTTCTTCACATGAGGCTCAAACTCAACTCAACCTCACATAAGAGATTTCCATACGTATATATTTAATTTGCTAAATATTTAACAAAAAATGATTGTTGTTGTTGTGTGCATTGAAATCGAAGAATTATTTGAAATCGTTTCTTGTGTAGACTTTAATGTCAACACAAGAAACGATTTCAATTAATTTTAAAGATTTTATGAAATAAATATGTTTGAGTTTGAATGCCGCCACTTTTCACAAAATACACATCAATAGTACGTGTAAAATTGGTTGGTTTTAAATACAAGTTTTACGTCAAAAATATTTAATCGGAACATGTCTTTTTGTACAATCCAATAAAAATATCACAACTATTTTATCAAATAAGTGTTTTTATTTTAAAATGAAAAAGTGCACTATTACTGCGACATTCTTTAGTAACAGGAGAATTAATCCTAAAAGCAAGCCCAAAGCTATATGTAAGACGTGAGCGGTATCTACACATCAATAAGCCTGTGGTATTAAAGACTTATACACAAGGTATCTTTGAAAATTATAAATTCAAAATTTCATATCAGTACCTACCTAAACTGTGCAAAACTTTGTTACTAACGAGCGCAGGACGTAATCCTATTTAGATTGGCCTATCAGTACCTTTCAGAGTGTGAGTTGCGGACTCCGGTCAGGAAAGGGACTAGAGAGGCTTACTCACTTTTGTGAACTTCGTCGGACATTTTAGTTTTGACTCCTGGAACATGTCGGTGTGAAAATTACCAGCTTATACTAACTTAAAGTCCAAAATAGTACGAGGCTAATATTTAAATAATTGATTTCTACTATAAGATTCTTGTAACTGTAGATTATAGATTAGATTGTCTTCGTGAGAGAGCTGTGAGTTGGCACATAAAATATGAACCGTCTCGACCGAAGTGATTCTACGGTCAGAAAAGGCACTTTACCGAGTAAGTAAGTTTACCGGGGATAATTCTAGTGGGACTCAAGGGACCGCAACGCATTTGTATCCTTTGGTCCATAGACAGCAGTAGTCACTTTCTATCAGTTTACCCATCCGCTCAGTGGCCCCAGATACAGAAAAAACGTAAGTGATATTAAAATTGATAAAACCTACTTTCTAAGGAGAGGCTTATGACTAGTTGGCTGTTGATGACTATTAGTTGTATACAACTGATAGTCATCAACAGCCTTTACTAGTCAAAGGCCTCTCCTTAGAAAGTGGGTTTTAGCCTACTACACCACGCTGACCAGACGGGTTTGTATCAAATTTTCCTTCTCTTTGCAGTGCTATTGTCCTGCGTACTTTCCTCCCTTAGTCGGCTCTTACGAGACCCACGGGATGAATAGCGGTGGTGACACTCTGAATTTTTAATCCGTCAAAAAATCCGTCCGTTTTTTTTTTCAATACGGGAATAATCTGTTTGAACATTACGCAAGAAGCTTTTGTTTCATACCATAATGGTCACCCCACATTAATGACATAAATTCTTCAGGAAATGGTTTTTTTTTATATCTGTGGAACCGTGGGAAATATCATTTCCTTTGGGAGTTGTCGCTTTTGTTACCTTTTTGTTTTAATGTCTTGTTAATTCGAGTTCATTCGGTTCTGTAAACACGTATAATATTGGATAAGATTGATTTTACCTACTATTGTATATTATACTACTAGTAATAGTTAGAACTATATAGTGTACTCGAACCGGTGAATTATTTTGGTAAAATTCTATTAAGGAACTGTGACTACTACTGGTACACACGTTATTGCTATTCAGTGAGCTGTCAATATTATATTCAACAATTTTATAAGAAAATCACATAAATTGAGCTTGTGGTGTAACAGAAAGGTGTGGTGGTAAATTGAAATGCTAACAATTTTAGAAAAAAAAACAGTTTTTTAAAACATAAGTCTTAATGTGGAATTGAATCGTGGAACGGAAAAATTAAAAGGATTAAAAGAATATAATTAAAAAGAGGTAAATTAATACCACGGCTGTAAACCAAATATCAATGTTATATATAGTACATATTACTTCCAACATAATAAGTGTCAAAAGTATAAAAACGAATTAAAGATTTTTTCAAACGTCTGAAATTGGCAGGTACTGTTTTTGGGTTTTGTTTAGGGATGATGTATTCTAACAACACTCTATCTATAATATATTTAGAAATCTATTTAGAAATTTAGAAGGTACAGTTGAATAAAGAAAAATTAAAAAGATCAAGCCTGAAAACTGACTTCTCTTAGTGAGTGTTAAACCGCTATGTGTCCGTAAAATCTGTGTGGTGACGGATTAATAATACAAAGTGTCGCCACCCCTATTCATCCGTGGGTGTCGTAAGAGACAACTAAGGGAAAAAAATCGCAGAACACTGTTGTTCTGCAATTTTTTTCCTTAGTCGGCACTGCAGAGAGAAGGAAAACTTGACACAAACCCTATACCAACCGGTGGTGGTGTAGTAAGCCAAAACCTCCTTTCTAAGAAGAGGCTTATGTCCAGCAGTGGACATGGTATTAAAGGCTGTTGATGATGATGTGATGATGATAAACCCCTTTTCATAAAGACAGCATTCTACAAGTGCCTTTAATAATATCTGTTACTTATAAAGAAGCACTAGTGGAATCCTAACTTTTCTAAAAACATAGTCCTTATTCTGTCAAGGGTAAAGATCAAAATGAAAAGCGAGCCTTAATTTAATTGATCGGTCTGGTCCATATATAAAAGCATGGCCTTGCGACAACAATACCGATGCTATCAAACCAAAACATTTCTGTACCACAATAAGTAACAATAACCTTCCCATTCAACATATTTAACTGTAATTGGGTCAAGAGACTTCCTAACCTTGGGCCCGAAATAAACAACAATTCCTCCCGTATTCTCCGTAATCCTAGAAAAGGTTCTGCGATCTCTCCACTTTGAGCGATTATGTTTCAAAGCCACATTTTAGAACAAATTTGGTTTGATATTCTTAACACGTTACTATTAGCCTCACTCGTGACTATCTCACTAACTAACTGTCTTACTAATTAGTTAAACAGATAGTTAGTGAAATTGTTATTTATAGTTTTTTTTATGGCATGAGGAGGCAAACAAGCATACGGGTCATCTTATGGTAAGTGACTACAGCCGCCAATTGACATCTGTAACTTATGAGTCACAAGTCCGGTGCCGTCCTTTAAGTCCTTGTAGAGTTGGACTTAAATATTGAAATTAATTTTAAACCTAGTTATAATTAACCTTTTTACGTATATTTATATATTCACAAACAATTTATTAGTACATTGTATTATATTTGAAAATAGACTATTACAATATATACGGTCAAAAGTTTAGACCATATACATCCATTCTTATATTATAGATATGAAAGTAAGTTTGCTTGTTTGTTACGCTTTCACCCCTTAACCACTGAACCGATTTAAAAAATCTTTCACTAATAGAAAGCTACATTATCAGCGATTAACATAGACTCCATTTTATAGCGATAACCGATGTACACGACGGGCGAAGCCACGGGCAAAAGCTAGTATATCGTAAGTTTTTGATGGTGGCTTAAAACGCACTAATAATTTACTTAAAATATCTGAGAAAGATACTCCTATCTGTCTTTACTAATATTATAAGATTTTACAATCACATCTATTAAAAGTGAAGTTGGTAACTCAGCTGGTGCTATTGGATTTGGATCAGCTGGTATTGGCCCGGGTGTTGCTGGATATGGTTCGACTTATGGACTGATTGAACTTTGGACAAGCTGCGGGTCGTTGTGGTTGTGGGTGTTACTGAATTTGAGCTACGTATAATCTCGAATGTGAACAAGCCTTATACTAAGCGAATCTAAGCTTAATAAATGCAGTTCGATAAATTGAGACTTATTTAATTTGTAACTTTTGTGGCTTTACTGTAAAAACGCTGATGTGGCGCTGACTGCTTTTATTGGAACGAAGTTCATTGTCGCGCGTTACACTCTCTGAGCGAATGGGAGCGAAACCGAAAATGTTTATCATCATCATCATCAACAGCCTTTAATAGTCCACTGCTGGACATAGGCCTCTCCGTAGAATGGAGGTTTTAGCTTACTATATCACGCTGGCCAGACAGGTTGGTATAGGGTTGGTGTCAAGTTTTCCTTCTCTTTGCAGTGTAGTTGTCCTGCGTAGTTTGCTCCCGTAGTCGGCTCTTATGACACCCATGGGAGTGGCAACACTCCGTATACTTCATCCGTCACCACGCGGACAAATGTTTAACAAGACTTTTTTCCGACACTTCAGTTGACGCGTTGACGCTCACATCTTTTTCATATTTGCTAGATATATTAAACGTCTACCAAAAAGCAAAAGGATTTTCTTTCTGACCGGTAGTCCATAGACGCCTCACGGCCTTTTTATCGTAAATCATTGTTAGCAGAATATAGAGACCTCTGTCCCCCTTTTCACCTTCGTCATCCAAGGCAATGGCTACACGAGTTACGTCACAATAGCGATGAATGACTTGGGTGTAAATAGAGTTATGTGTTTTTACCTCTTTTATAACAGCATCATTAAAAAATACCGACACAAACAAAAAACTTTAAAAACAACAACCACTCGAGACTGCACGGATGGCGTAGTGGTTTAAGCGGTCGCCACGCCGCTTACTACCACGCTAAGTGTTGTGGGTCCGATCCCCACATGGGACGACACTTTGTGTGATCCACAAATTGTTGTTCTAAGTCTGGGTGTTCTTTGTGTCCGTTTCATGTAGGTTTATAAAGTCGCCCGCGATACAGGATATATTCCTAATGGAGAGGGTCTCTTTTTTTAAATAAAAAGAAAAGAAAGACTGTTCTAATAAGCCCAAACACGATATATATGCTGTAATTTTCTGAGAAGTGGGCTATCCCGCAAACTACTTAATGTAGCAGCAAGTTCCAGGTTACCATGTCGTGGAAATACGAGTAAAATCAAAGTAACAGTATACAAAATTTCAGATCAATCGGACGTTGGATTTTAGTTAGATTCCTTAATCACCTAGGAAGTGAGCTGATGATCTTCAAAATTTCTAGCTAAAAACAATCTCGATCACATTGGCTTTCTAATAAAACATCCGCATCCAAATTGGTCCATCCTTTCGGGAGTTATAATGCCACAGGCAGAGGGACAGATACACCAATACGCAGAAACACAGGTCAAACTTATAGCACCCTTGTTAGCCTTTGACTGACTCCCCTCCCAGATTTATCGGAGAGAGTGGGGTTGAGCTCCGTTTTACCTCTCTCACTCAGCGAAAGCAACGAAAATGTGACTTAATAGTGGTTCTCTCGGCGTCAGCGGACAAATATCATAATTTTCATCATCAACAGCCTTTAATAGTCTACTTCTGGACATAGGCCTCTCCTTAGGAGGTTTAGGCCTACTATACCGCGCTGACCAGACGGGTTAGTATAGGATTAGTGCCAAGTTTTCCTTCTCTTTGCAGTGCTGTTGGTGCTGTATCGGTAGCGTGACGGGACGTGGCCCGGGTTCACGCACGTCGTGGGCAATTACTAGGGGTGGTGACACTCCGTATTCTTAATCCGTCACACTGACCAATATGCCGAAGACAATTTAAAATAACCGATCCTCACAGTAATCCTGTATGACAAGTTTTTAAACAAAATCGTAATATCTTTATGAAATCTAATCATAAAATAACACTACTATAGATTTACGCTAGTGTAACTTAGTCTAATTATTGTCTAAGATCTATGTTAAACTGAAATGTCCTACGCTGTCCTACAGCGTTGGAAGGCACCAGTGGTCATCCAACAGTATGCTGAGCTGCAGAACTATTGACGCTTTTTGTAAAAAAAAAAAAAAAAAAAAACCTGTAACCTGTATGATGTGTAACTAACGTCTCACCTACCGTGTGAAATCAATATTACACATTTCTGCCCCTTTCAAGAAACCTCTCTTAGAATTTAAGACAACACACATAAAAAAGTTGTGAAGGTCATAAGCTCTGTTCTAATTGTGGGGGGGGGTCAGACCTTCGGTGACCTCACTAGCAGGTGATAAGCAAAGAAAAGAATGGTTAACAGAATGGAGTTCAAAAGCGCAACCAGAAGGCAAATTCTCAAATCAAAATTTCGGTCGGAAATGAATTGTGACCGAACTTTTATTATGAGAATTGACCTTCTGACGTAAGAGTTTTAGCCATCACTCGCATAAAAAAAAATGTAGATAACATGATATCCTGTTAAATTTCTGTATTTCTGATAATGTGTACACAAAATATCATAATGGTTTAATAGATTAGTCAAGATTCCTTTTACTTTTTGTCTGCAGTTCGTGGGTGTGTGGGGCCTGCCGGCGGTGGTGTGTGACTGCTACATAGCCATCGACGTCATATGCTCAACATCCAGTATCTTCAATCTAGTTGCCATATCTGTGGACAGGTAAGTTTCTTTTCGAATAACATTGGTTGTAACTCTGCGTTTTACAAGAAACGATAAACAAATCGAACACAATGTTTGAGAACTTAAGGAACACATTAAAATTCTTTCTAGTTACTACTTTACTTTACGTTACGTTACTTACTACTATTCAATAAAAATGAACACTTTATTTAAATTTTAAAACCCGTTTTTTATTTGATCTATTATCCGTGTGGTGACGGATTAAGAATACAATGTCACCACCCCTATTCCCGTGGGTATCGTAAGAGCCGAATAAGAGAGCAAACTACGCAGGACAACAGCAATGAAAAGAGAAGGAAAACTTGAAAAAATCCCTATACCAACCCGTCTGGCCTGCATGGTATAGTAGGCCAAAACCTCCTTTTTAAAGAGAGGCCTATGTCCAGCAGTGGACTAGTAAAGGCTGTTGATGATGATGATAGATTCTGAAGGAAAAATATGTAAACATTCATTTCGCGCCTCTATTATGATTTTTTACTCTACTCCGAAATTGAGAAAAAATAACCCATTTTTTTAAATCAGAATGTATACAGAGCATAGAGAGCTAAATCTTGAACCTTTTATCCAAATAATTTCAATGAATTATTATTCATTTAAATGAGATAAATGTGTAATAATAAAATAACGTGAGCGTCCCGAGGCGCACACTTTATTTTTAACCGACTTCAAAAAAAGGAGGAGGTTCTCAATTCGACTGTTTTTTTTTTTTTTTTTTTTTTTGTATATTTGTTACGCGATTACTCCGGCAATTATAAACCGATTTGAATAATTCTTTTTTTATTTGGTAGGTCATACGTCAGAGGTGGTCCCATTGTCACCAGGTCAGGATCTGATGATGGGTTCCTGGGGAAATCTAGGGAAACCCTCAAATTTTGTAGGCATATACACTGTTTATCAGAAATTATCTTAATCTATGTAGATTTTTGCATCTAATGGTCACCATCTGATGTTGCTGAGCTGATGATGAAGCTGATGATGAATGGTTTAGGAGTATGGGATCTCTGTAACAAAATTATGTAATACCATCGAATTTGAATGTGTTTGAGTCTAATTAATAGGGACTCCGATCCTATGTGATATTCAGGGTCTGATGATGGAGACGGTAAATAGCCATGGGAACTCTGTAATAAAATAAAGCAATTCCGCCGTGTTTGTGCTCATTTGATTCGTCTCGACTAGGAGCTTCATGCTAGTCGATTTTTAACCAACATCAAAAAAGGAGGGTTTTTGATTCGACAGTATGTTTTCTTTTTAACCGACTTCTAAAACACAAAAGAGGAGGTTCTCAATTCGTCTGTATTTTTTTTTTTATGTATGTTTGTTACGCGATTTCTCCGTCAATTGTGGACCGATTTTCAAAATTCTTTTTGTAATCGAAAGGGTATGCTCCCGAATTGGTCCCATTACCACCAATTCAGGATCTGATGATCGGATCCTAGAGAAATCGAGGGAAACCCTCACAATTATCGGGAATTTGACAGCCCCGACAACGTGTTTTAGCTACGAGTATTTCTTTAAAACCATGGCAACCGTCAGAGACTGCGCGATGTGATGCGCAGAGAACTTGCAGTATTTATGTCACCACAGTAATTTTCGTTGTATTAATAAGAAGAAAAGGTTGAAATTTTGTATTTTATCTTGTTAAAATAATTCGGATAGACGTTTTGTTGCTATGGATGGCATCGCATTTCGTTTGTAAGTAATTTTATACTTAATTTATTAAAATAGTTCTGGAAAAAACTCTTAAATTTTTTGTGGGTCAACTAGGTTAATTTCTAACATACCAGTGTTAACCCTTTCAATTGGAACTCCTTCTATAAAATATTGAGCATATTTGTTGAGTAGTCTCACTAAAGCTTCCCTATCTTCACCTTCGAGGTCAGTGTCAATTGAATCGGAAGTTATTTTGTTCGGTTGCAACTCACAAGAATTTGACTGTTTCTTAGAAAAGAATTTAAGCTGATCTTGATCAGTTTGGACGCCAATGTAGGAGAGGCCTATTAGCCCAGTCATATTAGGTAAAAAAAGGGGTCAACCTCGGAATGAAAGATAATAAGCTGCAAATTGGTATGAACCTTTGTTTTGTCATTCTAAATGTTGTCTCAAAAGTCACAATCGTTATCGTGTCCGCGTCTCAAGATATTCAAGGTCAAAGGTCACAAAAATCGGTTTTTCGCGAATATCTGGCTTCCTATCGGTTAAATGAGATTTGCATTTATTATAAAAGTTGTAGGCTATAAAATTCCCTACAACTTTTGTTTAAACTTTTTTTTCATACGACCAACCGTTTTGAAGGTAGAGCGCGAAGAGTGCACATCGTACAGTCATATACGGCCTAATGCAAGGTCAAGCGTGAGTTATGGTTATCAGTACGTTATAAAGTCAATTATTTACTTGGAAATTATAATTATTAAACAATGCCTATTATTTATGTACTAACTATTAATTATTTATATTTAATTAAAGTAAGTAACTTGATTATTTATATATAATTATTCATATTTAACTATTTAAGTATAAAATATTATTAATTCTGGATTATATATTTTAGTTTTATTTTAAGTTTTAAGTTAACTGATTTAGATAAACTGGTGGAAGTATTTCAACAAGAAAACTGCCCAAAACAAACATTATTAGAAAATGGAGTGCGCATCTTGTTGGCATTATATAATGCTCCAAAATCTGAGGACAACATTGATCATTTCCGCTACACGCAATTCATCAAATTTACAAAACTAAATAAACCTGTACAACTGTCAACACTTCCACCAACAAGTGTAGCAGCTCATCAACACATAAAACGTGTCTACTACCAGATTCAAACGTGGTTAGGGAAGGACTTAGAACCTCAAGAATGGGGCTGGATGCTTGAAAATGAAATCCTGGAGCCCATACGAACGTTATTACCTCCAGCACCAGCCGAACTACTAAACGTAATATTTTGCAATTGCAAAAATGGTTGTGGTTCCCGCTGTGGATGCAGAAAATCAGGGCTACAATGTTCTTTAGCTTGCGGCCAGTGCAACGGACAAGCTTGCCTCAACGCTTCACTGTATCCAAGTAATCCCGATGAAGAAAATACATATGATCCCGATATTCTGGAAGGTTTGGAGATGAACATGACAGATAATGAGGATGATGACAATGAATCGAACATTTTTGAGCGACAAGAAGAAGAAGACGACGAACAAGAAGAAGATAATTAGCTTCCATTTCCAATTTCATTACAATTAAAATCAACAAAGATACTTTTGATATTTGAACTCACATTTTGATAAATGTATATTATGCCGTATTTAATAATAAATAAAAATATGTGTAAAATATATACTCTTACTATCATTTTAACTTAAAATAAAACTAAAATATATAATCCAGAATTAATAATATTTTATACTTAAATAGTTAAATATGAATAATTATATATAAATAATCAAGTTACTTACTTTAATTAAATATAAATAATTAATAGTTAGTACATAAATAATAGGCATTGTTTAATAATTATAATTTCCAAGTAAATAATTGACTTTATAAACGTACTGATAACCATAACTCACGCTTGACCTTGCATTAGGCCGTATATGACTGTACGATGTGCACTCTTCGCGCTCTACCTTCAAAACGGTTGGTCGTATGAAAAAAAAGTTTAAACAAAAGTTGTAGGGAATTTTATAGCCTACAACTTTTATAATAAATGCAAATCTCATTTAACCGATAGGAAGCCAGATATTCGCGAAAAAACCGATTTTTGTGACCTTTGACCTTGAATATCTTGAGACGCGGACACGATAACGATTGTGACTTTTGAGACAACATTTAGAATGACAAAACAAAGGTTCATACCAATTTGCAGCTTATTATCTTTCATTCCGAGGTGAAAGCCCTAATATGACTGGGCTATATGTCCAGCAGTAATTTAATATAATATTTAATATAATCTAACAAACTACAGTTTGTTACTATACATTACGGTACGTAGTGTTTTAATTATCGTACTTATCTACTCATTACAAACATATCCTACACTAAAAATGGTAAAATAAACCCTTTTAAAAAAAAAGTTGAACCGACTTCAAAAAACACCGACAAAGAGCACTAAAAAATTAAAAAATAATTACAAATCTAAGTAAAAAACTATAATAAGTACCCTCAATGTAACAGGTAACATTATAATACCAATAGTCCCTTCTAGTCTGTTTGAAGTCGGTGCCAAGCTCGATGCACAATAAGTAAAACTGGTCTATGTCAGCTTTATATTAGCACAATGAAAAATTAAGAATTCAAAATAATTCTAATGAAACATCGAAGATTTTGTTAATTAATAAAGACCAACCAGATCAATTACGTGCGCAAACGTATCAACTCCTTATTAAAGCATTCAAAATAATAATATAATTGGAGATGTGCGTCCACTTTAGCTCGTTCAACTTGTTTTGCGCAGCATGAAGACTGTTGCAGCTGCCGCGCTACATTCTATCAAGCACCTATTTGGCTTGGCACCGACTTCAAACCGACTAGAAGGGACTATTGGTATTATAATGTTACCTGTTACATTGAGGGTACTTATTATAGTTTTTTACTTAGATTTGTAATTATTTTTTAATTTTTAGTCCTCTTTGTCGGTGTTTTTTGAAGTCGGTTCAACTTTTTTTTTAAAAGGGTTTTATTAATACACTTCGCATACAGCCGTCTGCACTGGACAGAGTTTACCAGTCTGCTAATAAACTTAGTGATATATTTTAAAAAACCTACATAAAACTATTGGTCATGGCCGTCACAAAATGATTTATCCAGGTTGGAACTTGAATCCACGGCTTCTAGCTCTGTGGTCATGATTACTTAGGACTAGACCCGCCATCAGTTAGAAAGAATATAATCTATTATAATCAGTCTTTGTCTTCCTTTTACACAACTAACTATGACATAATACTATCTCCGTGAAAGAAAAATATGCTTCCGGAGTCCTTAAATGTGCTATAAAGAATCACATAACAAGCGTGAAAGTGTTAAACACCATTTTTATAGAAGGCTTTCGTTTTCACGCTCGGTGCGCATGCAAACACGCCACTTTAACTTAGAGTGTCGTGAACAGATTTCTTGAGAATAAGCTGCAAAAGACTTGGTAAAACCCGTATTCTTTACAGCGTGTTTATCTATTAAGAAAACTCGTGTTGTCTTTAGATAAAGTAAAGAAAACAAGTGGATTCGCCACTCCTTAATTTTCCACTCTCAAAATTTTCTATAGTCCAATCCATTTCGATGTATGACCTGTATGACAGACTATTTTAAAATGCCCGCCAATTTTTAAAAACAAATGACTGAAATCATTAAACATCTATAGATTCCCAAAGATATTTTAAATTTATTTTTCATCAGTTACTTTTCTTACTGGCCTATTCTAAAAAGTTCACTATAACCTACTTAAATATAAAAAACACTAAATTGAGAATCTTTTATGTGAAGTCGCGTAAAAGACTTCAAAACCGTGAATAACCTGAGTGGTTTTCATATTTTAATGGTATTACTTACTTTTGTAATTCGAGTCGTTTATTATTATTATTATTATTATCTATAATGTATGTATTTCGAAACATAAAAGAATGTTGATCAGCAGCCTGGTTACCATAATACAGGCTTTGCCTAGTTTGTAATCAGGCCATATGTGTGGTATGTAAGGTTATTATTATTATTAATTAAAACCTTAAATATTTATCAAAGTTTTAAAACATAAGTACAAAGAGATTGTTTTCGGAATTCCGGTTTTTATCAGCTAACAAGCTCACGTTCCGTTTTATTTTCGAAATAGTATAAAATAAATATTTGAACAGATCACATATTATTTATACTCTTGAGTACATTAAATAGCTTGACAAATAAAGTGTATCTTTCTCGGCAGTTGTTGGCACAAGACAGAGCTGAAATATATCTCCTTTTGTCTGTCTCAGCCTAATCCTATATGTGTACCTATACATACACATGTAACCCGTCCAACGTGGTATAGTAGGCTAAAACCTGCTTTCTAAAAAAAGGTCTATGTCTGCCAGTGGACTATTAATGGCTGTTAATGTACCTACGCATATAATTATATATAGTACCTGACCACGGCAATTTCGTCTACGTCCCTCAAAGAGATTTTTTTTTTCATTTCAGCAATATTTTTCATTGAGACTCGTATTAGTCGATATACATCATCATCATCAACAGCCTTTACTCACTGCTGGACATAGGCCTCTCCTTAGAAAGGAGGTTTTGGCCTACTATATCACGCTGGACAGACCGGTTGGTATAGGGTTTGTTAAAGTGCGTAGTTTGCTCCCTTAGTCGGTTCTTACGACACCCACGGGATAAAAATAGGGTGCTGACACTCCGTATTCTTAACCCGTCATCACACGGAAAAGGCTTACATCCGATTTTCTTATAATATCTTCCTCGTTGAAATCAGTCAGTTTAAATAAAAAAGAAGCAAAATGCTTTACTACAGCCTTAATTTTTATACCAACGATAGCTATAACGTTACACAGTATAGTCCAGTCATTATAGTAAGTTCACCTCGGAGTTCGAGATACCCAGCTGTAAGTCTGTAAATACTTGTATAGTGACACCCTAAAAGTTGTCTCAAAACCTACATATGTTAGGGTGTAAGCAACTATTAAATTTCAAGGTCAAAAGTCACAAACATCGGTTTATTGCGCTTTTTTTGTAAATATCTCATTCTCTATGGGTTTCTGCTATTTGTATTCATTTTTAATATTGTAGAATACGAAATTCTCTACAAATTTTGTTTAAAAAAAATTTTTATTCGGTGAACCGTTTTCGAGATAGAGGGCGGAGAGCGCGCGGTCACAGCATCATTTCAGGTCAACCGGTGCCTCCGGTCGAAAACGCGCCATATATAGTTGATGAACTATCGATAAATCAATGATTATAAATAAAAATTGTTCGGCCCAGAGATTATTAGAGAGTGGAACTCAAACCTTATTGGCAGTCTATAATGCTCCGAAATCTGTGAAAAGTCTCAATCATCTTCGTTATATGCATTACGTCAAGTCTACAAAACTTAATAAACCTGTGCAGCTTTCAAATATTCCACCAACAAGTGCAGCTGCTCATCAACATTTCAACCGTGTATATTATCAAGTTCAAACTTGGTTAGGACATGATTTGGAACCCCAGGTATGGGGTTGGACAATGCGAAATGATTTTCTGGAACCTATCATGACAATTTTACCACCTGCTCCAGAAGATTTGCTAAATACAATTTTCTGCAACTGCAAGAGTGGTTGTGGTGCGCGATGCGGATGCAGGAAAGCGGGCTTGCAATGCTCTTTAGCTTGTGGCCAATGTAATGGGCAAGCTTGTCTCAATGCTCTACCATATCAGAGCGACATTAACGAAGATGGAACCTTTGACCCCGAAATCATGGAAGAACTTAAGACAAATGTCGTTGAAGACGATAATGAAGACCAGTTTGAAATTTACCAGCAGCCAGAAGACGACGATAAAGAGGAAGAAGATGATTAAAAAAATTTAAATTGTAGTTTTTGTAACCTTTATTCCATTTTTTTACTTTCAATAAAAATAAATGTAGGTATTCAATGATATTTTTTAATAAAAAGATTATTCATAATTTATTTCATTATTTATTTCATCATGTAAGAAGTTATTAATATTAATTAGGTTAAAATTCAAATATAATTCCTATATTTTCATTAACAATTCTGCAATTACATGGGCAGGTAAGTGTTGTTATATAAATTAATACTGAATAAAAAGTGGATAAGTTAGGAAAAAAATGATAAAATATAATATAATAGTTAATAAAAATTGACAAATATTTATAATCATTGATTTATCGATAGTTCATCAACTATATATGGCGCGTTTTCGACCGGAGGCACCGGTTGACCTGAAGTGATGCTGTGACCGCACGCTCTCCCCCCTCTATCTCGAAAACGGTTCACGGTATAAAAAATGTTTTTAAACAAAATTTGTAGAGAATTTTGTATTCTACAATATTGATAATGAATACAAATAGCAGAAACCCATAGGAAATGAGATATTTCCAAAAAAGCGCAATAAACCGATTTTTGTGACTTTTGACCTTGAAATTTAATAGTTGCTTACACCCTACCATATGTAGGTTTTGAGACAACTTTTAGGTGACACCCTAAAAGTACATACAAGTACAAGTACCAGTGATATACAAATATTTACAGACTTACAGCTGGGTATCTCGAATTCCGAGATTCTTATCTAATTTAAGCTTAAATGACTGGACTAGTAGGCTTATTTTATTATCTGATTATTTCGTAGATTCCATTTAAGAACCAAATGCTCTAATATATATTTAGCTAACAGATGTCGTGGCAGTAATCAACATTAGAGGCAGGCTTCTTATCATTACATCATGGCAACTGCTTGTGTTAAGCCAGATTGTTTTTGTAAAAATGAAAAAAAAAAAAATGGTTAGTAAAAGGATACTGCGATTTCACCAAAACATAATAACGTAAGAAATATGTAATAGAGAAAGGTATATAAGATTATACAAATTTTCAGCTTAATTGGTGCAGAACATTTTAAGTTTTTGGAGCGTACACAAATCAATATAACAATTTAAATATACAGATAAAACCCCCGGTTTGTAAATCTTAAGAAGACATTTTTACGCAGTCAGCTGTTTTGTTTTCTTTTAATTTCAATAATTAGCTTGTTTAGTATCATAAATAATTATATGGAACTGAAGTGCCTCAATTAGTTTTTTATGTCAGTGTCGAGTACATAGTAACGTAAACGTAAAAATTGACAGAATTAATTGTCTTACCTTTTATTAAATTACCTGATTAACGTTTAAAGTCACTTTGATAAAATGAAAAAGAGGAATTCTACCATCCAGAAAGGCATGCCAGTTAGGAATGATGAAATGGTAGCAGGGTAAAATTGGACGGTAGGGTGAAATTGTTTTTGTCGACGGGCTAAATTGAAACGTTGACATTTTTGGTTCCATAAAACAAAAGGTAGCCACGTTTTATTAAAGGGTTAATAAATTTGTAATTTGTTTGTTAAAGTGTGCTCTATAATTCTATTCTTACCCAATCTTGTACAAATACATATAATAGCGACGGGCCCCAGCTTAGCATGGATGTTAAAAGACTTAGCTTAAGTAAGAAATCTGAATAATTTTGAGCGAATGTAATTATCCGTAGGTTGTTTTTTTAATCAAGTAAAACCTTAATTACATCTTGTTAAATACATAGACCATTGCGTGGTTAGGAGGAGTTGGTAAATATACAGAAAGACGCGTAAAGCAAATTTATGTTATGCTATGTAAGAAGAATACATTTTTCATGGAATAGGTGGCAAACAAGACGGCTCAACTGATGGTAAGTAACTACCTTTGTGAGTCTCGCCGACATAGAAATAGGGGGTTATGGGGGGGTGTTGTTTCTACGATAATCTCACTAGCAAGATACTCTAGAAGTCATCACCGCAACAGCGTTTCATAGTCAACTGCTGGACATAGGCCTCTCCTTAGAAAAGAAGTCTGTGCCTACTATACCACGTTCCCCGCTTAAAAGGGGTGATGACACTCCGTATTCTAAATCCATGATTAGACTAAATATATTTAAATCATTGGACAATTCAATGAACAGATAAGGTATTCCAAATCGATCTTTAATTATTTAATCGCAAGTATTCGTTTTTGATTAATCGATTTTAAATCGACGTGAATTATTTTATATTTATATAAATTATTCTGACACGAGTCCAATCACGACCCACACAAATGTTTTTTTAATTTATACATTATACAGGCTGATGCAGAAAGGTGTTTTGTATAATTTATTAATTTAAGTGTAGTCGACATATGATCGCAGCTTTCCGCCACGGTTCCACACGGCAAATATCCATCCTCATCACTTGGATAATTGCGAGTCTACTGGGGGACTACACCGGGGGAACACCAGATCGATATGGCCTTTAAACCTTCAAAACTTAAACCGCAAAGGCTGGCAACCCTTTCGTGAATCCTGCGTTGCAGGCGTTCATGGACAGAGGTAGTCACTTTCCATCAGGTTGACTTGTGTGCCCTTGTGTGTTGACTTGGTATAAAAAATGTAATGGATTATTGTTTTTATGGCAAAAATGCCTTTTCTAGTGCACATTACTGAAAAGCATTTTAAAAATTGTCATGACAATTTAATTTTAGTTTTCTTTTGATTTTGTTTATGCACACATATAATGAGCTTTTATTTATTAATTTGAGCCGACTCCCATTCGTAATATTGACTTTATCGACCAATTTTCCAATTTATGTTGTCAATATTAGATTTTTACAACAAAAATCACGTTTTCACTATTCGACCCCAACTTTGACCCCACCTTTCTATAGTAACACCCTGTGTAAGCAATGTGACGCATACGTTATTATTTATATATTTTGGAACCTTATAATAATGGAATAATTTATTAGTTACCATAACTGAAGTGATGAATGACTGACTAATATTATTTTAACGTTTGAATGACGTAGAGATAGTACACGTATTATAAAGACATTTCTACATATCAATCAATATATAATATATTTCTTATATACAAAATTCTCGTGTCACAATGTTCGTTCCCGTACTCCTCCGAAACGGCTTGACCGATTCTCATGAAATTTTGTGTGCACATCGGGTAGATCTGAGAATCGGCCAACATCTATTTTTCATATCCCTAAATGGTAAGGGTGACCCATCCCTAATTTTTTTTTGTTTTGCAAAACAACGTTTGCCGGGTCAGCTAGTAATATAATATAATATATATAATATATCGAATATCTGGTATAAAGAATATCTGGTAACGTATATCGGACGGTATTATACATATAATAAATATTTCGGACATCTGACACACAACGCCATCTAGTTTCAAACTAAGCAGAGCTTGTGCCATAAAAGCTAGATTGACTGATAGAATACTTATACACTTTTTTTTTTTTTAATACATACACATTATACATAAAAAAAAACACCTAAACAAATTGCTGATCATACAAGCATTTGGTCCGCCCCCCTCAGTACAGCAGTCGCATACGATTCCACTGGACTATCGATTCAGTCATATCACATTTCTATATCCTAACAATTTCTGTTAATTTGGTTTACCTATAATTGTTATACCTGTAGCAAAATTACATATATTCTAATTATTTACTCGACATTATAAGTTAAGAACGTGTGGTGACGGATTAAGAATACGGAATGTCACCACCCCTATTTATCCCGTGGGTGTCGACTACACAAGACAACAGTACTGCAAAGAGAAGGAAAACTTGAAACAAACCCTACACCAACTCGTCGTGCATACATTCTATCCGTGTGGTGAAGGATTAAGAATGCGAAGTGTCACCACCCATATTTATCCCGAGGGTATCGTAAGAGCCTCCTAAGGGAGCAAACTACGCAGGACAACAGCACTGCAAAGAGAAAGAAAACTTGAAACACCCTATATATACCAACCCGTCTGGCCAGCGTGGTATAGTAGGCCAAAACCTCATTTCTAAGGAGAGGCCTATGTCCAGCAATGGACTGTTATAGGCTATTGATGATGATAGGTTAAGAACAAAGCATTTGTAATTCTATCAAAACTATTATAAGGTCTAAAGGTAATAAAACACTGACATCGAAAGGTGAGTTTTATCAAAGGACATAGTGACAAGTGTTTTAAGGCGGCGGCGCTCTGCAGTTGAATTCAAAAACATACTTTATGTAGTAACAATTAGTTATGATTTACTCTGAGATTAGCCCATTCAGTTCCATTCTTTGAAAGAGCTGAACATTACCCAATAATGCCGACACATTACACAATTTATACTAAATCATTGAACATGGTATGTTCAATGATTTAGTATACTGAATTTGCGAATTTTTTGCCGTGAAAACAGGATATTGGAAATTTAATGTTTGATTTAGTCTGGTTGTTTCTATGTATAATATGTATGTATTTACAGAAATAAAGTATATATATGTTTATATCAGTTGTCTAGTACTCATAGTACAAGCTCTGCTTAGTTTGGGACTAGATGGCGTTGTGTGAATGTGGTACAATATTTTATTATATTACTAGCTGAGACCCGCGGTGTTACCCGCGTTTGTTGTTATAACCGCGGGCAACGCCGCGGGGCGAAGCTAGTCTAAAAAAAGTAGCCTAAGTTACTCCTTATGTGATCAGCTATCTGCAAGTAAAAGTCCCGTCGAAATCGGTATAGTCGTTCCAGAGATTACCTGGAACAAACAGACAGACAGACAAAAATTGTAAAAAATGTTATTTTGGCATATGTACCGTGTAAACATACATATGCATTTAGTAAAAAGCGGTTATTTTAATATTACAAACAGACACTCCAATTTTATTTATGTGTATAGATGTATAGATATTGGTCCTAATTTATTAACCCTAAAATAATGCGAATACCGAAATCGTAAATGAAAAACTTTCACTGTAATAAAATTCAATAAAATAAAATAAAAACACACTTTAAAGGCTAATAGAATATTAAAAGGCAACACTACCCACCTACTGATTGAACCATCGGGCTATCGTTATTAATTCCCATCTATAAAACTCATTAAAATGAATCATAATAAGTACAAACACTCATGATTAACTTTCTGGCTTTTTCTTACTTTACAAGATTTGTTTACATTTGTAGTTATTTAACTAACAAAAATAAACTAGCTGACCCGCGCAACTTCGTCTGCGTCTCTCAATAGTAATAAATTTTCTCCGTTTTCGAAACATTCGTCATTAGTGCTCCGCTCCTATTGGTCTTAGCGTGATGATATATAGCCTATAGCCCTCCTCGATAAATGGGCTATCTAACACTGAAAGAATTTTTCAAATTGGACCAGTAGTTCCTGAGATTAGCGCGTTCAAACAAACAAACAAACAAACAAACTCTTCAGCTGCATAATTATAGTTATAAATAAGACTAGTAAAAGTGTCTTTAAAAAAAGTGGCATTCCGGGAGTGCCGACAGAAGTGAAAACATGATTATTTTAATTTTTTTGATTATAACATGTTTTTTTCAATTCGAAAAGTTCAGATATGAATAAATATTTTCTCGACATGAGTATGTAATACGTTTATACATAGTAGGGTATATATGTATATTATATATAGTTATATTATTAATGTATTTCAACCCAAACTCAACTCTCATGTAAACGGTACAATATATGTATGTATGTAGATACTTATATACCGAGGTGTCGGTAACGGTAACAGTTCGAGTTCAATGGTTTTTTCCCATCTTAAAAAATACATTATTTTGTTTGTTGTTCAAAAATGCCCAACGCGGCTAAATAAGTTTTCAAAAACTTTAATTTGTCCACAGATATATCGCAGTAACACAACCCATAAAATACGCAAAACATAAAAGTAACGCACGAGTGTGGTGCATGATCGGCGTGGCCTGGCTGGTCTCCGGTGCCATCGGATCTCCTGTAGTCCTGGGCTTGAACAACACACCAGACAGAAGACCTGGAGACTGCTTGTTCAACAACAAGGATTACGTCATCTACTCTTCACTGGGCTCTTTCTACATACCATGCATCATCATGATGTTCTTGTATTATAAAATATTTAAAGTAAGTGCTTGTTAGATCAGGAGGATTTATTTATAAGACCGGAGGCCGCAGGCCGCAATACCCGCCCCCCACAAGGTGGTCCAATGATCTGGTAAAGGCGACGACGAACCGGCTGTTGAGGCACGGTATAACAAATTGTGGTCATTATACATAACACAAACAATTATGTCGACCACGACCTTCTCCAGGACAAATGCGAGCATAAATTCTCTCGTAATCTCTTTAACTCGTAATGGTTAATTATACTTTCTCTTTACGTAGTCAATCATCCAAAAACCCGGATAAAGGCCTCGCCAGACTCTCTTCTAGGAAATCTAATTTAATTACATATTGTTATGTCCATGCTGGATATACTGATAAATCTCTTTTTTTTTCAGGCAATACGTCAGAGGGCGCAAAAGCAGCGGATTGCTAAGAAAACGTCGGCAGCTATCAGCTCAGCAGTATCAAGTGGAACTGCAGCGGTTGTCATAGAGAACGTAGCGCAGACACAACGGTTAGACGGGTCTATGCACGACGACAGACCTACCAATACAGCGTCAGGGAGCAATGAGGAAGATGATGTGGAGGAGTAAGTGTTAAATTGCTAGGACAAAATAACAAAATTAATTATTTTAATAATATAGCGATTGTGGACGAAGTTTTCATGACGAATAACTATCGGAAATATACTCTGAAAGATGATACATGCCACCGTCCTGGAGAATCAATCAGACATATTGCTTCTGGTTGTTCTCATCTCGCTAACGGTGAATAATTGCACAGGCACAACCAACTAGCCAGTATCGTGCACCAACAGTTTGCCCTTAAATACCAACTTGTGAATCTAGAGGTGCCATACTACAGGTATGTGCCTGACCCAGTTCTTGAGAATAGCCACGTTGTATTGGAATCGATCTATTGTCACGGACAGGACTATTGTTGCCAATAAGCCAGATATTGTGGTGATAGATCGATTAGAGCATCGCGTAATGATTGTTGCTATTGATGTTCCTTATGACGAGAATCTCTTTGGAATTATCTTACGAGATTGTCCATATGTGGAATGTGGATTCGGCGATCATTGTTCCGATAGTCGTATCTGCTCACGGATTGATAGCCAAGCGCCTCGACCAACATCTAAAGAGGCTTACGTTAGACGGCTGGATCAAGGGTATGATAACGAATGTCTCCTTGACACGACCCGTATATTAAGGAGGTTCCTGTCTTTGGAGTCCTAACCACCGGTGTCTTGATCCCTGTACCTGCTACCGATGGGACACTATTTTTTATATTTTTTTGGGTATTTTGCTTTTTTGTACATAAATATATTTAAAAATGTTATTTAGGTATATTTAATGAAATAAAGAGAATAATTATAATAACTTGAGACACCTCATACACGGCCATCCGATAGGTATAGCCTGTACTATAGTGACCAGACTGTTGATAAACATTGTTGTTTATCAGCCATACCGACTCAACAAACGTCGTAATGGTTTCAACGGTCACCTCGCCGATTTCTACTGCGCTGAGTATTGTGAGTTCAATGCCCATATTGGACAATTCCTAGTGCGGGAGTTTTCTTGTAAAAAAAACATTACACAGACCCAGACCACATGCCCATGATAATAATAAAGATTTGTTTTTCCATCACCCATGTACTACATGTTTGTTCTTATAATATAATTTTACTTAAAATAATTTATTATCCACTATATCATTAATCTATTTGTGTCTTCTTAAACATTACTTTCTTCGATAGGAACTCCAGATTTTGAATTCCATTCAGACGAGCCACCACATACAACAACGATATCGTGTTCATTACCCAATTATTTATTTATTCGGGTTGGTAATCGAAACCACAACCTTTGGCATCAGTGGTCAGACTCGCTAACCGCTAGACCAACAGGCCCGTCCTATATTACTTATTTTCTTTACCAAAATATATTTTCGTTATATGTACAGCGCTTGAGATATTTAATAGAAAAAAAGAATTATTCAAAATTTCAAATATAAGGTCAGATAATAGCAATCACAAAGAAATAACCGAATTGACACCCTTCATTTTTGAAGTCAATGAATAAGAAAAGATCGACAACGAAAAATTCTTTTTTTTCAGTAATCAAAATTAACTAAATATTGATAAATGATAAATGATATATATTTCTGTAAGTAAATCTTTTCAGATATTTTTACAAGTCGGACTTTACAGCTAGAAGGAGCCGGCATTTCCTAAGACTCACTCTGGGAAGAAACGCCGAAACAAACCACAGAGGTGTCTTTTTTTTTAAGTCCGTAAACAAAGTTAAATAAAACTGTGCGAGTACAGTATAGGGTCTGGATAGGCCTTTTGAGGAAAGGACCATAGTTTTGAGTCAACCTGTCCATACAGACGGCATACAGGCTCCAGCCATCGTGAAGCCTAACCGATATTGTTTTATTTTACTGCATACAATGCAATAATACACTACAATATCATGTGTGGTAACTTTGTTCCTATTCTGTATTATTATTTTTACGTGTGGCAACCCAAACGGGTACCTTACTGAAGCCTGGGATGAAGTGGTATGTTAGAATCCAAACAAAAAAACCATGCCAGTGTCTAATGTATTTCCACGATTATAATTATTCGACGGCACGGATGGCGTAGTGGTTTAAGCGTTCGCCACGCCGCTTCCTACTACGCTGAGTGCTGTGGGTTCGATCCCCACATGGGACGACACTTTGTGTGATCCCCAAATTGTTGTTCTGAGTCTGGGTGTTATTTGTGTCCGTTTTATGTATGTTGATAAAGTCCCCCACGGCACCGGATATATTCCTAATGCGGGAGTTGTAAGAAAATAATAATATTGGAATGAGAAATACAGGAATACAAAATTTTATAAAAATCTGTTACTACAATTTTGGACGGAATTGCCGGAATTGACGGAATTGCCACGGAAATTTCTTTGCCAGACAGTTCATATTGGGAGTCAATTAGGATACTTTTGTTTTGAAAGAATACTTAGAATGCCGCCCAAACACATAAATATGTCCTCGCATTCCTAATATAAGTTAAACAGAAACGTTTTAGTTTTATTTATGCTTGAACTTTTAACTCTTTCCGACCATTCAGAGGTGAAGTTTTACCGCAGTACCTGGTATTTATCCAAAACTTTTTGTGGAAATTGAAGTCTTTAGTGTAGAGACAAGGTTAGTTCATATAACATAAGTTTATTTGGAAAGGATTTTTACATAACAATATTCTAGGATTATACACAACACCTGTTCGAAAACGTTGGATTTGGATCCCAACGTTTTCGAACATGAGTAAAAATGCGAGCCTGTTGGGCTAGTGTTTAGTGACCCTGACTGCTAAGAATCTGTTGCTCACCCTGAACAAATTGTGTAATGAACACGATCAAATTTTGTTCTGTCTGGGTAATTTATCAATCATCATCATCAATCATCAACAGCCTATAACAGTCCACTGCTGGACATAGGCCTCTCCTTAGAAAGGAGGGTTTGGCATACTATACCACGCTGGCAAGACGGGTCGGTATAGGGTTTGTTTCAAGTTTTCCTTCTCTTTGCAGTGCTATTGTCCCTCATAGTTTATTCCCTTAGTCAGCTCTTACAACACCCACGGGATGAGAAGGGGTGGTGACATTCCGTATTCTTAATCCGTCACCACACGTCATGTCGTCATCTCGTCATCAATTTATCAATAATATACATGTATTCATACATTTTTAAGTGTGTTCATAAGCTGTATGGTTACCATAGTATCCATCCATCCATCCAGTATACCATCATACGGCCGTCTCGTCTGTGAGATATGTAAGGTTATTATTTACATTTAAAAGAAAAAAACTTGGGAAAATAATTAATAATAAAAATAACTCTGTCTGAAAGGTACACCCTGTGCCTTCTAATAGCGGTATTTAAACTTTCATAAATATTCGCTAAGTAGTTGAGGCGTGAAAGCGTTAACACATATGAACTCTTTAAAAAACTGTAGCACTTCTTCAAATATATCGTGTGTTCGTGTCACTAAAATGTCCATTTAATACAGAACATTACATACGGACTGAGTAACACCATTATTAACTCATCAAAAGCCTTTTGATGTTTCAATGGTACGTTTAAGTGGCAATTGGACTTGTTGTGAATATCTATTGGATCGTTGTGGCTGGATAATGGTCTCAAAAACTTTGGAATCAGGCTCCTAACAGTTATCGATATTGGCTCAGATAAAAAGGTCATTTCGAATGGCTTTCAAAGGAGAACAAAGGTTTTAAAAATATCTGCTCTGCTGTACTTATTTGAGTTTTGGTAAATAATATTATACTAGCTTTTGCGGTAAAGCATAAGGTAAGCCTATGTCTTTCCTCAAGAATCAAAGTATCTTCATACCAAATTTCATCTAAATCGGTTAAGCGGTTTAAGCGTGAAGCAATAACAGACATACAGACAGACAGATATCTAATAGATGTAAACCATTGTCTGCATGTAGCTGAAATGCGAATGCTATGACTTATGTATGGTGTGACTAGGATGGATAGGTGAGGAATGAATACATTAAAGGAAGCCTGGAAGTAGGGGAGGCCTGAAGCATTTGAAAATTGACTGATAAGTTAAAATTTCGTAAAAGATCGGGCTGATATGAAAAATAATTTGACGAGCGGATGGCATAGTGGTTTGTGTAACGGACTGCTATTCCAAATGTTGCGGGTTCGATTCCCGCTCAAGTCAAACATTTGTGTGCATGAACATTTAATGTTTGATTTGGTCTGGGTGTTTCTATGTATAATATGTACGTATTTACAAAAAAAAAAGTAAATATTATGTATTTATATCAGTTGTCTAGTACCCATAGTACAAGCTCTGTTTAGTTTGGGACTAGATGGCGTTGTGTAAATGTAGTAAAATATATTATAAAAATATATTATATTATAATATTAAGTATATTTCAACAACTATTCGATAAAGTGTATAAGTATCTTTTTAATGGATCACCAGGCGGGACACCTGTCGAGCATGGCCTATTTATGCCTAAGCATGGCTCTCCCATGATAGATCTATTTAATACAAATTTTTGTTAAAGTTAAATCAGTTTGTTGGCAACTTTTTATTATAAATCTATAATTGCCCGTTTTAGCAGCTTCGGCAGAACAGAGATGGGCGAGTATGCTGAAGAACTGGTCAACTCAAGATCTGCAAGATTCATGCTTGCTGCTGTCGTTGAAGAGACTGGCCTGTGAGTACTTTAAAAGATTATTGCTATTGTCTTTTTTCTCTTTCCGGTCTTCGATGCTTTGTTTTTGACCCTTTATAATCCATATTCTATATAATAAATATCTGTAGTTTCAAATGTTCAAAGAGCTTTTTTTGCAGAGTAGGTTGTATATTGTTTTTAAACGGTTCTTACACTACACCGCGCTACGCCACGAAGTCCGGGGAAGATTTTTACCAGATTTTTACCTACTAAGCAAGTATCTCAATTTATATTAAAAAAACACGCCGAGGACAATACACTGACAGCGCGTCTGGGTACATACGTCAAAATCTGCGCGTAAGATTTAATAGTCATAGGGCCAGGTAAAAAATTGGTCAGTTATTTTTTCTCAAACAATAATAAATTGGTGAGACGCTTTAGTGCCATAGTCAGCTGGTTAACTACAATTAATAAATCTTTTGTTTAAACCTTTGGGGTAAAAGTATGTAAATATTTAAATTAACTTTGTATAGCCGAAGTAGTATTTATTTAATTAGAATAGAAAGGAGCCATTATAACTTGGGCGCTTTTTATTCAAACGCCAAGCTTAACAAATAAATAAAAATGAAGTATCTGTTTATAATGTCTTAATAGCAGCCTTTTACCAAATGTATTTGAACTTTTAACCCGACACTTGTAACAATATGCAACATTTTTTCTTATATTTATCTATCTGTCTGTTCTTGGCAAATCGCTGAGGTTGTAAGAGCTGCCCTTTAATAAATAAAAATATTTTAAATTGGCGCAAAACATAATCTGTGACTTTAGAGCTTCTGAACGAAACGAAGACAAGACGCAACAAGACATTTTAAGATTGAAAAAATGAGATTTTAGCACAACAACCGAATCTTAAATAATAGGCTAGTTGACTCAATTTGAAAACTTGGTTAATTATATACTTTAATATCTATTTTATCCCAAAAAACCTATATTTTAAAGAAAAAGCAATATTTACATTACGTATTTTGTATAAAAAAAATAATTTATATTACTCTTGAAAACGCTGAATAGTGTCATGGCGTCTTTAATGACGTCACAGTCTGCGAAATAAAACTGTTTACATCTGTGTCCAGTGTCAACTGTTTTCTAAAAATGAATAAGGAATAACCTGAGTAACCTGCTCTGTTGTATGAAAACATCAACAACATCAATGATACTTTCTGATTGTGCCTATTTAGTACGTTTTTTTTTAAATATTAATAATCTTTAACTTTTATGAGAATTAGACTGTTTTTTTTTCTTATCTATGTCTCTTCATTTATAATTTGAAACTATAAACCAATAAATTTGTTATTAGTTGACACTAGCCTATTATGTAAGTACTTTAGTTGAAGGTGTCACTAGAAACTTATTGTTGTCACTAAAAACTATATCTATTAGTTATTTGATAAGGTAACAGATATCTGTCATCAAATAACTAATCAAATATTGCAGAACAAGTCAGAAGTTTTCCGAAAGTGTTCTACGACTTTCCAGAACTTTCCCTGATGTTTCCGAATCAGGTATTACGATAATATAATATCTGCCACATTCTCTGCTGTATTCTCTCTGGTATTAATAACTAACATAATATATAAAGAATACCCACTGTTCGTGAAAATGTTTCAATTACGTCATAAAATGAAATTATACAGTTTTCAAATGATCTCAACCGCGCCTCCCGAACACTTCACGATACCAAATATACTTGTAGTTACCTAAAGTATTTATTTATACCACTTCAGTGCGTTTTCAATGATTCACTAACTTGAAACCGTTTCGAAATCCACTTACAACGCTCCATTGGTTTCAAAAAATATCATTATATTTGAAACTCAACCAAAGGAATGCAGTTTAATGAAGCGTGAGGCATCATTTTGACATAAACCACTTTGATGTTTTTTATGTGACTCTACTTAATATTTTACCTTTTTAATATAATGTTCGTGAGGTTTAAAGTAAAATCGCAAAAAGCAACATTTTTTGTTTACTGGATTTTGGAATTTCGCAATTGAAACTAGAATTGATTAAATTTAAAAAGATTTTATTAAAAGAGGTCTAATGAAGTCTGCCATTTGGGAGATATAAGTTTATTCACAGCGTTCTTTTTTTAATTTTAAACATAAAGTTGCAAACGAACATGTGTGTTTGCCGCTGACAGGTATCATAGACAATTGATTCTTGCAACACCGGGAATGGTTGCCAGCTCTATAAAACTAAAAAAGTCTAAAAAAAATTAGTTATCCAAATATAATACCATGATTCCATTACATTTCCATGACACTCACGTGAATAGTATATGTAGTAGTAAGTAAAATATTGAAATAAAGTTTTTTTTTAAATACTATCGAATTCAATGCGCTTACATGCGTTTACATGAACTATAATAAACTTTATTCCTTTTACCTCTTTTCTTAGGGATAGTATTTTTCTTCAAATATAAATAAGATCCACCATGAAGTCTGCCCTCTCAAAAAAAAAACTAATTGGTTCATCAATGGCGGAGTTTTTAGGTAATAAACATTTAAAAATACAACTGAAGTTGCTTAAAATCTATTCCAGCCTTCCAGTATCAGCTCCTTTTTAATAGGATTGTTCAAGGATATTTCGAATTTTTATTATATTTTAAATTTTAAGATTACTTGTTCACGAGCATGACGCATGCACCAATTTTTCTCACATTTGTTATTTCCTTCCATAGCATTATGGCAAACCTAGCCTCCCCAATCCCGATGATGGATCCTAACACGAACAACGATTCGGGATACGCGCCCTCCAATATCGATGGGGATAAGGAGCACACACCCCCTGCATCACCAACGCAGAAAGAGGAAAAGAAAGAAGAAAAAGAAAAGACTGAACCGCTGAAGAAGCCGGAGTTGAAGTGAGTAATTATTTTATGCCTGTGTTTTATTGAATCGAATGTTAATTGTTTTTCTGTCTGTTTATACCTCTTTAATTTAAGATATATTTTCGAAGGAATGTATAGAATTCTACAAATTTAGTATTTATTATTATTCTATTTTATGATATTGCTATATTCTTCTTAAGATTTTTTCAGAGAAAATACTCCGGCAAATTAAAATGATATAAAGAATTTGTATGACGTTATACCATTGCTTGAAAGATGTATTGAAGTTTTGGCAATGTTTAATTGCAATAACCATAATTTGCAATAAACAAACGCAAAATTTGCAATGTTCAGCATAGCTTTTTTAAATTATTGTTTGTTTATTTAAATTTTTGTGTTTGTTTGTTGTCAATCTTCCGTTTGTTTATTACGAAATTTACATTCCTGTATTGCAAAATGTGCATTTATTTATTGCATATACATTTAGGTGTGCCCTGGATTATGTCTTTTAAATGTGCATATTTAAAGGTCATGTGTATGGAATATTATTTATTAATATTTACGTGAAGTTTGCATTTCCGCCTTTTTTGAATTGAGAAGTGTAATTTTTTTTTATAATTTACGAGAATTTCAATGACTCAACAGTGTGGACATAGAAAAATAAGAATGATAAAAGAAATCGAATTCAAAGATATAAAAAACGTATATTTTTTTTAAGGATAAACCGTTTAAAATTAGGTCAGTTGAAGTCCTTCTCTCAGTTGCTACAGCCTCTTCGAGGAGCATTATCAGTCCCGTTGCCCATTCAAGATTAGCTGTATCTATTACGATAGCTGCTTAGTCTATTCTTTATCCTTTCCCCAACTTACTTAATTCCTTTGCCCCGTTTGAAAACGATTACCAAAGAATTTTACAACAAGCAAGCGGTTAGTCATAAAAATAACCAATCTAATCCTTTTGCAATTTCGAGTCGGTGCAATGTATACCACATAGCACCGACTCCAAATCTCGGATGAAATTGGAACAAGAATAGTGATAGACACCGCAACCTGTAATTGTGTAAAATCAGCCAAATTCTTTTGTTACACGTTAGTCGTTACACCAAACCCAAATAAAAAACAGGAAGATGACGACGTCACCACGATGCCTTTTTATGCAGACTGTTATACATTATTTAATTATGTACTCTGGTACTTAAACAGATGGCAGCACTGACATTACCTTATGTTACAAGTAAGGTTTTATATTATCTGTGCTCTGTGAACTGTAACGAACAGCTGACGATTCCTCGTAAAACGTAACGAGAGGTAGATGATATGTACTCAAATAAATCCTTATTTACAGAGATGTCTTGGGATGAATACTAAAATACCTTTAGTGTTTGAGGTCAATAAGACAGAATATAAATGTTCTGAGACTATTCCTATTATCGGGTGCGTTTTTATGACATCCTTTTTAGGAGATATCTAAGTCCAGCAGTGGACTCATAAAAACTGTTAACGATTTCATGAATATTTTCTCTATGTCATGTTAAAGCTTGATTAAAAGCCCGACCGTGTAATGAACTTTGTACTGATCCGCTTAATAATTTGGGCATGTTCATATTTTTTACTAAACGTTCGAAAATAAGATTACCTGACGATTCTAGCAGGTTGCACTGGCTGTGCTGGCCATCGCGTTATATAACGTTATATACATAATAAAACGCAACGCATATTTTAAAGATAGTACCTTAATTAAGAACCGTAACCTTGATTGAGGATTTGTTGCAGAATTGTGGCAGCATATTGTTTGAGTTTTAATACGACGCGCGCTTGATGCCAATGTCTATTTAATAATACCTACCTAATAATAATATTTTTAACATCTGGACACCCAGCGCCATCTAGTCTAGTTTAGTGTAATTCCAGTCTATTTGTATTTATTCTATTATTTGTGTCTATTCGATATCTAACGAGTCTGTGTCTATACTAATATGATGAAAAATATTGAAAAAATCCTTTTGAGAGACGCAGAGGACATTGCGCGGGTCAGTTAGTTTAAAACTTTGATTTATCTTTGATATGGATGGCGTAGTGGTTTAAGCGTCACCACGTCGCTTCCTACCACGCCGAGTGTTGTGGGTTCAAACCCCACACGGGACGACACTTTGTGTGATCCACAAATTGTTGTTCTGAGTCTGGGTGTTCTTTGTGTCTGTTTCATGTATGTTTGTAAAGTCCCCCGCGACACAGGATGTATTCCTAATGCGGGCGTTGTCTTTTTTATAATAATAATGAATAATAATATGGGATGTTATGTGTAAGGGTTCAAAATTTCGGACCTTACCAATACTCGTAAGAGTTGGTAAATCTTAAATTTTACTGGAACAATTAGGTTTTGTTGTAGTTGTTTTGTTGACTTATAAAATAATTTTCTTCTATTTTCGTTTTGTAGTAGCATTGGAGGGGTTTGGTATTCATCATTTACTGCTGGATATAGGCCTCTCCCATTATCAGGTATTATCATTCAAAAAATTAGGAAAGGGTTTTTAATTACCTACGTCAAACAGGACATTGTTGTTATTTGTAACTTAATGAATGGTGGTATAACTTCGTTGTCTGAGCGACTACTTTCTTATATTTTATTAAAATATATAAAAAGGCAATAATAATACAATTTAGGTCCTTCTTCTTTTTTTAATTCCTCTTCTCTTTGTTTTCCCGTTAACGTGCTTCATCAATTATAAAAATTGAAAACAGTTTTTTTATCTTTTCGACGAAACGTTATTTATTTTAAGGTAATTTATTTATTTCTACTTATGACTTTATAATAATATAATATAATATAATATAATATTATCGACCATATACACACAACGCCATCTAGTCCCAAACTAAGCAGAGCTTGTACTATGGGTACTAGGCAACTGATATAAATACATATATACTTTTTTTTTGTAAATACATACATATTATACATAGAAACACCCATACCAAATCAAACATCAAATGTTCATGCACACAAATGTTTGACCTGAGCGGGAATCGAACCCGCGACCGTTGGAATAGCAGTCCGTTACACAAACCACTACACCATCCAGTCGTCAGTTATGCACTTTATCTTCATCAGGTTATAGTTGTTATATATTAGTGATATACTTTTAAATATTAAATAACATATACATACACACATGTACATAAATATACTTCAATGTAATTCAATTAAATAGAAATATTTTTTCCCTATATTGTATTAGGAAGAACAATCATACTTCTTATTTAAACTCGATACAGCTTTCCTTATATTCGTTTTATCTCTAAGCAGACATTGGTAAAGTGAAAAAATATTGCATAAAAAAATTGATAAAAAGATGAGTACTCCGACATTTTGGATGCCAAAAATAATTCAGTAGCCTCTCGTTTAGTGCTCGTACTATCTTTTATTATGAATGGTAACTTTATTAGGAGAATAATTTCCCAGCCCAGTAGCATTTAGTCTGATACTAAAGTAAAAAAGATACCCATACATTTAAAGGTGCAGGTGTCAATGGGCGGCTGTAGTTGCTTACCATCAGGTCACCCGTCTGCTCATTTGCCCCATTATAACATAAAAAAAAGAAAACCTTAAGAACTAACTTCTCTAAATAATAGAAAGCCTAATCGGCCGATTTATTTTCAATTTGTAGATGTACATTCATCCGTTTGTGACTCATGGGTTGCAGGCGTTCATGGGGGGCGGTGGTCACTTGTCATCTTGTGACAGGTCTGCTCCTCTGCCCCCTCTTCCATAAAAAAAAACCTTCATGCGTACATAATTTTAAATATAATCGGTTAAAGAACTTTTAAAGGTACTCTATGTTCATTTAAAAACGTTATTTACCCAGATTTAAATAGATTGACAAAATCTACATAAAAGCGAGCCAAGCTGCGAGTAGAAAGGTTCAAAGCTAGCTGGGAAACTTAAGCATTTGGGAAAAAAATTCTCTTAGCACTCACTTGTTTCAAAATAATGTCTGTTCTGTTATCACGCTCCCCGCGTTATTCAGTAATTCTATTACCTATTACCTCATATTGTGCAAGTAGGTGGATTTTAGAACTCCCTAAAGGTATATTTTCTACCAGCTTAGACTTCTTTATTTTTTTATGAGTAACTTTCATATTAGTACTAAAGTGTAAAGAAACTGAATATAAACTACATTTTGTGTTTACTAAAAATGAAACATGAAAAAAAGTTTATCTTTCAAGCAAGCATAGGCCAGGTTTTGTATTCATTATTTCGTCGACGTTGTCTCAAAGAGAGGAAGTTTCGTAAAATATTTTTGTTCATATTGAAGCCTACTCCAAAAACAATATTATGTATATTTTACTTTTATAATTGGTTTACGTAACGTTGTCTAAACTATATCTGGCAAAAAGAATTATCCCAGTGTTTTTCAACGCATGAAACTGACATTTATCAATTGACGGGCCTGTTGGTCGAATGGTTAGTGCCCCTGACTGCTAAGCCGGAGGTCGTGGGTTCGATTCCCACCCAGGACAAATATTGTGTGATGAGCATGGTCATTTGTTCTGTGTTTGGGTGTAATTTATCTATAATATGTATGTCTTTAAAAATATATAAGTATGTTTATCAGCAGTCTGGTTACCATAGCACAGGCTCTGCCTAGTTTGGGATCAGACAGCCGTGTGTGAAATGTGTGAGGTATATTATTATAATTATAACGACGTTGAGAACTAAATTTTTAATCAATTATTTTGTAAATAAAAGGTAAATTATTGAACGTTTGAATAAAAATATTCGTGAGTGATGTTTATATTTATTAAGAACGAGTTAAATCAGTTAACTCCTGTGGCTCTTGCCGAGATGCCCGACTAGTGTCAGACCCGACGAACCACCAAGAAAAACCCACATGAATAAAATCGTATGTTCTTAATAAATAAAAAAGAGCGAGACTTAAATTAGTCGCTTTGAATGTCTATTTTCCATATCTCACCTATCTTACACCTCACATATCTGATGGGCAATCCTAGCACCCGCTCAATGACCCAATCAAACAGCCTTTTTCACGAAATCACTCCAAATATTTCAGGAAACCGAGAGAAAAGATCTTACACAAGAAACATCAAAAAATAGTTCGATACTTATTATAGACGGCCGTCTGATCCCAAACTCTTCAGAGATTGTACTAAGATTTTTTTTTAAATGTACAAACTCAAACTGAACTCAAACTCAAAATCTCTTTATTTCATAAAAAAATTAAAATTGTTTTTAATCGTCTTTTATGTAGTCATTGATCAACACACACAAAAGCAACAATCTCTGTTTTGTCAAATAGTAAGCAAATAAATTTAACAAAAATCAAACCCATACAAAATCTATGATATGCCTGTGCCGCTCTACTACCGCCCGTTTCAAAGGGGTTGAGCTTTATGAGAAGAAAGGGCAAACAAACACAACTTATGTCGTCACCTGATGGAAGTTTACCGCCGCCCGTGAACGCCTGCACACCTAATGTGACTCCTGAGTCATAATCGCGTTGCCGGTCTTTTAGGAAGGAGTACACCTTTTCTTGAAAGTTTGAAGGTCGTATCGGTCCGGAAATACCGCAGACGATAACTTGTTCCACAGATTAGTTGTGCAAGGCAAAAACTGTCTCAACTGTCAAAAGCGCACAAGGCTGATGATAAACATACTTATTAATATATTACCAAATACACGTTATCCATAAGAAATACACTTACGGCAACATCTGGTTATGAAGCTCTCTTATTTGCTCCCAAAACTTTTTAGGAACAAAATTAGAACAGAAGAATGGATTTAATTTGACATCCAAATATAATAATTTTGCCAAAGATATAGTCCCAGCCACTTTCAGAGCATCGGACGATCTTGGAAAAGTGTTTATTTTTTGTGACAAAAACTCATTTCTAACACAAACATTAGCTGTACTTCCGACCAAGTCGGTGATTACAGTATGCACTAGGACTTAGTTTTCTTTTTTGAGTTCATTTTTTCTGAGAACTACTTTTGAGAGCAAATGAACGCAAAACAAAGACCACACCGAATGGGGGAACGCGATACTATTTTACCCGTATTGAATGCCACGTTAGAAGCAACTGTTTTTTCTATTTAATCGACATGTAACGCTGAAGAATGGTAAATGGTTGTTTGTAAGTCAAATATTTTGTTATTTACTTCCTAAATAAGCAGCATCATATTCGACTGTGTAACTTTTACAATAAAAGCTGCTTCTCAAAATTCCAAGAATTCCTAGAACTAGCAATTTTAAAGAGCATACTTCAAAACCCTGTGGGAAAGAGTCCTAATTATCAGTAAGAAACCCTCTCGTCCATCTGCGTTTTTCGTTGATTACGCTATTCACCTATGCATTTTCCGTTTTGAAAGCTTTCTCGTGTCTTCCCTAAAGCTGTATTTTAAGTCACTTTCAATATAAGAGTGCGACATATTCTACCTCGCGGTTTGCATCGTCGATAAATACCATTTTTTTACACTTCATGCTCATCATGATTTCAGCCGTAGGATGTTTAAGCGGCCAGTCCAGCATTAGTATCAGCATAGTCTCAATGACTGCCAAGAAGAACCTTCATTTGCAATCTTTATAGGATCATTTCTCTTCCTCTTATTTATAGACGTCCTCCGTCTGTGGTATGTGGTCTCCGTAACGCTTTACTTTACTTTCCATCAGGTGACTCGTTTGCGCCGATATTAACAAAAGAACTTTTAACAATAGGTATAACGATAAAGGTGATTTAAAAAAAAACGCCAATTTAGACTAATCAAATATGAAATACCTAACGAATATCTAAAAGATTTACGATTAATGTCTAGAAATGAATATTGTAATAAGCAAACCTCAATAAACCTCTATTTCTTATTAAAATACGTTTAGTTGCTGCTCACAGACGATATTAAAATATTGATTGGAGAGATCTTGATGGTATTAAAAATAAATTAATTAACCTTTTCAAATACTGAAATTTACGTTAAGACTTCACTTTGAATATTGCTTGCTTAGCGTAAATTATTAAATCCCTTTAATTTTAGTGTTCTACTTCTAAAAACTATATTTTATGAGAAATTTTAATTACCAATTTCGGTAGTACAATCTTTTCTCAGTTATATAGTGTATCGTTATTTTCCTTTTTTTTTTTTTAAAGACAACTCCCGCATTAGGAAAATATCCTGCCGCGGGGGACTTTACAAACATACATGAAACGGACACAAAGAACACCCAGACTCGGAACAACAATTTGTGGATCACACAAAGTGTCGTCCCTTATGGGGGGGGTTTGAACCGCGGCGTAGGACGCGGCGTGGCGACCGCTTAAACCACTACGCCATTCGTGCAGTATTAATATTTAATTTTGCACCTACCGCATCATATTTCTGTATTACTTGAAGGTTGACTGGGAAGAATGCCTAATGGCATTAAGTCCTCCTTTGAACAACATGTGCATTAAATAAAATAAATATTAACATATAAAGAGCAAGAGCAGATTGCAAATCGTAACTGTAATATCGTGGTGTAACCTATAAACATTACTTACGGGTCACTAGCAGGGGAGTAAAGGACAACGACGTGTTGTACGATACAAATAACTACAAAGCAAACATTGCATGCCCCTCTCTTATAGGCTCTTTCATAATAATATGCCTTCCTCACATCACATCACATCAACAGCCTTTAATAGTCCACTGCTGGACATAGGCCTCTCCTTAGAAAAGAGGTCTTGGCCTACTATACAGACGGGTTGGTATAGGGTTTGTGTCAAGTTTTCCTTCTTTTTGCAGTGCTGGTGTCCCTGCGTTGTTTTTGCGCCCTTGGTCGGCTCTTACGACACCCACGGGATGAATTGGGGGTAGTGACATTGCGTATTCTTAATCCGTCACTACACGAACGTTGATATACATCAATATGCCTTCCTCATATTGATGTATATCAACGTTCTGGCAAACTACGCATGAAGCTTTGTTTATATTTTATTCTAGCTTTTAAGGGTTGTTGCGGTGAAAAGTAGGCTATGTTACTCGCTGATAATGCAGCTTTCCATTGGTTAAAGAATCTTCACAATCGGTTTAGTGGTTAGGCGTGAAAGCGCTACAAACAAACAAACTCACTTTCACATTCATAAGTTCTATACTTATATTTTACACTAAATATGTTTCGGAGCATGGATTTACACTTTATAAAGTGTTATTTTGTCAGTGTGGTGACGGATTAAGAATACAGAGTGTCACCGCCCCTATTCATCCGGTGAGTGTCGTAAGAGCCGACTAAGGAGAAGACTACGCAGAACAACAGCACTGCAGAGAGAAGGAAAACTTGACACAAACCCTATACCAACCCGTCTTTCCAGCGTGGTATAGTTGGCCACAACCTCCTTTCTAAGGAGAGGCTTATGTCTAGCAGTGGACTGTTAAAGGCTGTTGATCTGATATGAAGTTTTGTTTTATTTCAATTAATTGTAGTGCATTATCTAGGAAAGATTTACCTTGCAGTTTCATCCGTATACATATGTGGTCACTGTCCCGTTATTGCGATTCGAAATGTGATGTTGAAACTCGCACTACCTACTTCAAAAATTGGGTTATAATTCAAAAATATTTTTAATACAACTGCTAGTTCCAGATGTTCAACAAAAAGACAAAATATAGTAGGTACATAATAGTATTACTAAAGTTTAATTAACTACATGGGTAAAGGTGCGATAATCGCATAATAGGAAGACTGGTCCTATTCGATTGTTATGCTAATTTCATTGAATATCGAATTAAAATGCTAATCGAGTACCATTTATAAGTATTTGTACTAATAAAAGCAGGTAGAAAGCCATTACCTTTACTAGTTATCTTGAAAATGTGTTTTTTAAACCAGTTGGTTTCCAAATACGCCCAAACCGTCAATATCATCAGCGCAATCGGCTCCTGATAGTCAGTAACCCTTCCTTATAATTGTTTGCCGTAGATTTTTGTATTAATTTAGATGTATTATTTAGTATTCTATCAGTCAATCTAGCTTTCATAGTACAAGCTCTGCTTAAACTAGATGGCGTTGTGTGCCAGATGTCTGAAGTATTATTATTATTATGGCATAGTTGGGCAAAAAAAGTCCATGTGGTGACGGATTAAGAATACAGAGTGTCACCACCCCTATTCATATGTGGGTGTCATAAGGGAGCAAACTACGCAGGACAACAGCACTGCAAAGAGAAGGAAAACTTGAAACAAACCCTATACCCAGCCGTCTGGCCAGCGATGTATAGTAGGCTGAAACCTCCTACTAAGGAGAGGGTTATGTCCAGCCAGTGGACTACTAAAAGCTATTGATGATGATGATAAAAATATTAACTATTCTGGTTAATGGAAAATTGGAATGACACGTGCAACTCTGTCTGCGTCTCTGAAAAAGGTTGGTTATATCTTTTCCAGGACCTATTTTGTCGTACATATTTTGCTTAGATAGGGTTAGGTAGATTATTGTTAATTTCAAAGGAATATTACGGTACATCAAATACGTAGTGAATAATAGACACAACCTACATTAAATTCCGCTAATCGCAGGTCTCAATCGCACAGAAGGTAATGGTTAGGGCAGACTCCGGGCGGGACTGAATCGCCACGTGACGTGAACAGGTTGTAATGTGGTAGTTAACTGAATATATCGACAAGAGTATTATATTTCAAATTTATTTCACACACACTGTCACAGATTACTGTATTTTTTGTCCTGTGGAAAACCTCTCGATTCGTCGAATCTCGAGGGCTAAGATGATGTGTCGGAATGAACCATGCTAAAACCATATAGTGTGCCATATTTTCATAAAAAAAGAGAGATCTAGGTACATATTTATTAGGGCATGCGGACCCATCCCGATCCCTGCCTTTTTTTTACGTGTGAAAACCCCATCGGGCCGCCACCGCCCCACTGCCAACCTAGGTGGGGACCTAGGTTTGCAGTGGGGCGGTGTCAGATTTAAACCCCTACGATGTGCCAATCAGCGCCTCAAATAGGATCTATCGCCAGTCCGCAATAGCGCAGGCACCACCTTCGCGAACACTTCGATAGCTGTCTTTTTTTTACGTTTGGAACGTACCCCTTCGGGCCGTCACTCCACCGGGGTTTACGGCGGGGTGGTGTGTCGTAATCGGACCGACTAAAACCACACGGTGTGCCACTCTGCGCCTGTAATTGGAGGGATCCGGAACTGCTGTTATTAAGACATCCGGATCACCTCGATAGCTGTCTGACCCAACCTTTAGCAACTGCTATTGGCACAGATTTTATTCGATAGGTCTTTATTACCTATAAAGGCCAGTGTATGATTTTATTGATGCTTTGTATCGGTATCTTTAAGATAAGTACTACATTTATAGCAATAAGGTTTCAGAAAAGGTCATTATAGATAAACGGAATGTTTTATTGTACCTAACCTATACCTTGTTCAGAATTGTACAAGAGAATAGTTAATGTGTTGTAAATACTAGGTAATGTTTTTTAAACAATGAAACACAGTAAAATTACTCCCGTATTTAATCCGTGTGGTGACGGATTAAGAATACAGAGCGTCACCACCCCTATTCATCGACTAAGGGAGCAATCTCGCATGAAAAAACACCACTGCAGAGAGAAGGAAAACTTGACACAAACCCTATACCAACCCGTCTAGCCAGCGTAGTACAGTAGGCCAAAACCTCCTTTCTAAGGAGAGACCTACATCCAACAGTAGACTATTAAAGGCTGTTGATGATGATGAAAATTTACTCCCGAAGTTATAAGTAGCGGCGTTAATTTTGCCTACTACTTTAGTAATAGGAAGCAAGGAATACTGCTGAGCCAAAGACTAAGTAGTCAGGATCAGGATACTAACTAGACCACCAGCGACAAAGATTTTGAGTATATTATTTAAATAAAAATTTCAAAAACTCTAAAAGATTTTAAATTTGTCATAGTATATAATATTCTACTATTCAAGCCCTTTCATTTGATACCTACATTAGGGAGTTGTGAAAAAATGTATAATCTGCCATTTTGTGGCGGCGGCCATGATGGACCGATTTTTATCAAACACAGCTGAGAACACTCCCGACTAATTCACCTTTCAAACAAAAAAAAAACAAAATCAAAATGTGTTCATCCGCTCGGCTTCTACGATGCGTCAGACAAACACGTCAAACTTATTTATAACACAACGTCGTTTTTGTGTCAGGGGTTAAAAACATATTATCGTCATCATCAATCACCTTTGATAGTCCACTGCTCGACATATGCCGCTCCTTGGAAAGGAGGTTTTGGCCTACTATATCACGCTAGCGAGACGGGTTGCTATAGGGTTTGTGTCAAGATTTATTTCTCTTTGTGCTGTTCTCCTGCGTAGTTTGCACCCTTAGTCGGCTCTTACGACACCCTCAGGATGAATATGGGTGGAGACTAGAGGATTCGATCCCGGGATCCCGTTCATATTTTAGTCCCGAAATTTTCGGGATCAAATTTAATGAATCCCGGCATTTTCGGGATTGATACATTTTTTACATAAGTCAATAAAAATGTGCGTAAAAAGAAACGCCCTTACCTTGATTTGATGTTTTGACAGCCATCTTGCCTACACAGCTGATTTCATTTGTTTTTGCTAATGACCGGTTCTGGATTATGCGTAAAAGTGTGTAATTCATAAAGTTTCTGGGCAATTTAATTAAAAAATATGAGTAGGTATAAACATTGGTCTCTTAAGCATATAGTTTTTTTTTTTATAGTTTATCTAAATAAGTCTAAAGAAGTTGATTTTTTGAAGTTTATTGTTAGTTTCATAAATTATTTACCGAAACACAAAACAAACTAGGCACTAGTTTGCTTTTTTTTTATAAGAAGAAAGTATAATTTTGTTTAACCACCTATTTGGAGATTTAAAACTTAAATATTATATGTCCTCATAAAACTAAATGATAAACAAAAAAAATATTTTGATATGTTTTACTGTCTTTTTGTTACAACTTTCCATTGCCAAATCGATCCCGGGACTATCCCGGGATCCCGAGATTAACTGTAGATAATCCCGAAATCCCGGGATTATAAAAATCGACCGGGATCGAATCCTCTAGTGGTGACACTCCGTATTCTTAATCCTTCACCACACGGATAGAATATATACGGTTAAAGACATTTATTTTTCTGAAAAGGTTACAATTAATCACTTGCAGAGAAAAATACATTACTAAACAAAAATATATTACCCAATTAGCGTAGTTAGTTAGTAGTTAGTAGTAGTTGTGAAAAGTTGTTATGAGTCGGGTAGATTCAATACTTTCTATGAAGCTGTAAGTTTAAGAATGTTCGTGGACAAAACAATGCATGTTTGTTAAGGCCTATGACTTTGTGACACGTACCTGTAGATTGATGTGAAAAGAATATTCCTACCAATTTCAAGTCTTTAGTCTAATGGTTTCCAGAGATATCGTGATGAGTGACTATATACGTGGAAATCTCTTACATATATATAGATTATAGTATGCACATATATTATTGGGAAATGTAAGGATGCGTACTTGTAACTGGAATTGACTATTTCTTTAAAAGCTACTCCCTCTAATCAATTATATCTTATTGTGTAACTATATGAACTAAAATATACCCCGAACATAATATCTAGAACCAACTCTTGTGTTCTCTAATTAGTCTGTGGTTTCCGATTCTCTAAGGTCAACTTATTAAACTCCGCGTTACCGTGAAATTTGTTCAACAACATTTCAACACCTTTTGATGGAAACTTTGTTAAGAGTTATTAGACTAACAATAATTATTTTGTATTATAATTTGTAGCATAACAGTGCTAGAGGAACATCGAAACTTATTAATTGAAAACAATTAAAGGACAAAAGCAAAATAAATTCTTGTTTACATCGTCGAGGCAGAATTCCTCAATCTTTGATAAAAGACTCCCTTCAGCTCTCTCTTGACCCCGGATCTCTAAAGCGACATCCCCGAAATACACACGTGAGGAAAAATGATTTTCTTTTTAGCCGTGGGAGAGCCTTGCGGCACAAATAGGCCGTCACGACCGGAGTCATACCACAGCATCACAGAAAACTGGTATTAAGCAAGTGTTTCGTTGCTTTCCACTAAGTAAGTGAAATCACCAAAGACCCAAACTTCTCACTCTCAAACTCAAAGTATGTTAATTTCAATAAAAAAAATGTTTGAAATCATCGTTTAATGGGACTCTAAAGTCACAGTTCAACACACACAATAGCCTGTGGGTCTAGTGCAGAGATTCCCAAAGTGGCCGATATTGACTCCTTGGGGTCGATATGATGTCGTTTCTCAGGGGTCGACATAAACAGAAATTGATTTTGGTGGTCAACGAGGTCTGAAAATCGATTCCTTTTAATTAACATTGGTTTTATTAGAATTAAATTAAGTCCATCAAGATACTTTCATTAGTTTCAAATTGCAGTTGGTATAGCAACTTGTTACAAGAATGACTAATATTTTAGTAGGAAGTATCATTGTGGTACTTTTAAAAAACCCAACAAGTCGATAAGCGTGCAGAGATTTGCCTATGCCCCCATAGGCAAATCTCTGAGGTATCAGGTCATTTTAGAAAAGGGGTCTCTTGCCCAAAAAAGTTTGGGAAACCTTGGTGTAGTGGTTAGTGACCTTGACTGCTATGCGAAAGGTCGTGGGTTAGATTTCCAACAACAAATAATTATGTGATGAGCACGGTCATTTGTTCTGGTCTAGGTGTACTTTATCTATAATATGTATATATTTAGAAATACATAAGTATATTTATCAGCAGTCTGGGTACCATAGTACAGGCTCTGCCTAGTTTAGGATCAGACATCCGTGTATGAGATGTGTGAAAACATTATATTAGGTGAACTGTCTGCTCGTTTGTCCCTCTATTCTATAAAACAAACAAACATAAGAGTTTAACATTAACTAATAATAAATTAGAAGTATATAAAAATTGTGTTCATTAATATAGAAATTATAATACACAAAGCTTCTTATATGTATTCAGTCTAGACATGTAATCAGATTGATTGTATTCTATTACACACATGTTAAACAAATTTGATTTGAAGTAGCCCTGGGATTACACCATTTTAAATGTTTCACATTGTACGATGAACTAGTCTGATTTAATCACGCAATCAATTCTGTTGATGAGGGGCCTCACTTGCTTTTGTTGTTTTATTTAAAAAAAAAACGATTACGCGTAGATGTGTGTAGAATTAATGAAAACATAATCTATGTCTATATCTTCTATACAAATAAATAAAATTGGAGTGTCTGTTTGTAATATTAAAATAACCGCTTTTTACTAAATGCATATGTATGTTTACACGGTACATATGCCAGAATAACATTTTTTACAATTTTTGTCTGTGTGTCTGTCTGTCTGTTTGTTCCGGGTAATCTCTGGAATGGCTGGACCGATTTCGACGGGAGTTTCACTGGCAGATAGCTGATGACGTAAGGAGTAACTTAGGCTATTTTTTTTAGACTATCTTCGCCCCGCGGCGTTGCCCGCGGATATAACAACAAACGCGGGTAACACCGCGGGTCTCAGCTATAACCCGGCAATCTCGTGCGCGACCGTCTCGCGGGGTGACAGACAGTGGCGGGTCCGTCCGTCGGTCTGTCGGTCTGTCCGTCTGTCCGTGTGTCACCACCGATATTCTCAAGTTGAAATTTATACCAGATACTGAGGTCTATGATCTCTATTAGTTGTATAAAAATCAAGGTTCTGAGTCAACACGATAAAAAGATATGGGCAAATTTCGATTTTCGCGTAAAGTTGTAAGTACCAAAATTTACCTCTTAATATTAAACTTTTTTTATTTTTCAGATTTTTCTCTTTATTTGTGCTGTAAGACCTTGCCTTTAAACCAAAATTGACAATTCTAGGTCAACCGGAAATACCCCCTAGGTTTTGGGTTGAAAACCTATATGGTAGTTCCCGTTGACCTAGAATCACGAAATTTGGTCGAAGGAAAAGTCTTACAGCACAAATAAAGGAATAATTCCAAAAAATAAAAAAAGTTGAAATTTAAGATAAATTTTGGTACCTACAAATTTTCGCGAAAATCTACTTAAAATCTGGGTAGGTACGGAACCCTCGGCGCACGAGTTCGACTCGTACCTGACCGGCTTTTGTTTTTGGTGGTTGCATTTTTAAACTTGCAGTAAATACTTTTTATTAATGTAAAAAATATGTTGTTACAATTTTTCAAAACTACCCTGACAACAAGGGGTGCAAGTTTGTATAGTTAATGCATACTATTTTTTTTAACTTATCGATTTGATCTTCTTTTATACATATAATCTTGATCCATTGTATCCAATACGATGTCGAACACTACGCGGACGAAGTCTCGGGCAAGGCTCGTAAATATATATATATATCAATAATGAACTATGAAATTAAACTAAATATATTCTAAAGGATAAGAGCTATACAACATTAACAAACCAATTTTCGGATTGTGTTTCTTCAGGTTCTCTAATGTTATGAATTTATTTAACTTAGGTTGTTAGTTTTGCGTTACGTTAACTATTATTTTAGTATGTTTAGAATATATTATTCAGGCTGTAAGAGAACTAGGGCAATTAAAGGTTTTTAATGTTTAAATAAACATTTAGATTACAAGTAGGGCTAGTAGAAGGTAAGTAGTGCAATATTCATTAAAAGGGAAAAATATAAAGTAGGAATGTTTCATATTTAAGTCCTATTGTATTGTGTATCCGTGTGGTGACGGATTAAGAGTACGGAATGTCACCACCCCTATTCATCGCGTGGGTGTCGTAAGAGCCGACTGGAACATACTGCGCAGGACACCAGCACTACAAAAAGAAGGAAAACTTGAAACAAACCCTATCCCAACCCGTCTGGCCAGCGTGGTATAGTAGGCCAAAACCTCCTTTCTAAGGAGAGGCCTATGTCCAGCAGTGCACTATTATAGGCTGTTGATGATGATGATTGTAATTATGGGTTTAGAAACACCAGCCTATACCAGTATTTTAACTATACAAAAATATAGAATTTGTTAGCGATCCGCAAACTTCTATTGGCATAGAACATAGCATAGTCTTTAAAGAAATTTACTTCCTTATGTATTGTGTTGGTGAGTGTACAATAGGTTATACTTTGAGGAATAATTTCTGTTTTAACAAGGTTTATCTGTACACTTTAAATACCGAATTGTTAGTTTTCTGACGTTTAAGCCCAATTATTCAAAATCTTTAAAATAATTTACAAATTGCTGTAAGAAGGAAAGGTTAAGAAAAGGCTTTTCAGGGTCTAAGGGCTCAACTTTTCTCGCTGTTGTTTGTAAAGTTCTATAATTTATGGTATTACTTCATTTTTATTTTTTCTCTTCATAATAAATTGTAACAATCTTCAAGTTAGACCAGTATACATACACAATGTCGACCATTTTCAACGGACCATTTTGCGAGAGTATGAGATGAGAAACCGAATATTGGATTTCGAACATGGACACACCGACCATCGAGTTGTCCTACAGGTTTTTTTTATTGAAGTGATAACTTCTTATGGGAGGGTAAACCGCTTCGTTACGTAACGTGTTACGGCGCTAGTCTGTCTGGCTTCCCTTTCTCTCATGCATACGGCAGCGGTAGGCAGGCTCCTCCTCTCTCACTCTAACCAACAGCGCTAGCCGTATTTCGGACGGACGCTTTACATAAAATTTAAGTAATAACCTAAGCTTTTCTCAAGTTCAACAATTTCAATATTAAATCATGACATCCCTAAGGTGCCTATTAATTCCTATTACGAACCCTGATATTAGAGACTAAGCTGACCTTAATTACACAACTACCCACAATAGAAGGTTAATATATATTTTTGTTCCACCACTTTCGCAAAACTCCTGGTGAAGTGATGATAAGTAAAAAAATATTGTTTACGCTATTGGTCTGACGGGCCTGTTGGTCTAGTGGTTAGCGACCCCACTACCTCCGGGTCGTAGGGTCTATTCCCACACAGGACAAATATTGTGTGAGGAGCACGGTCATTTGTTCTGTGTCTGGGTGTAAATTATATAATTATGTTTATCAGCAGTCTGATTACCATAGCACAGGCTCTACCTAGTTTGGGATCAGACGGCCGTGTGTGAGATACTCGTATATATATATATATATATATATATATATGTATATTCTATTACTTTTTTAAAGATAAGTTTCTGGGCAATATTATCATCTACTAAACTAATAAAATTTTATGCACACAGAAAGAAACTTAGCCGGTTGAGCAGCAGCTCCTTGATATCCACTCCTAGACGCCGCTTCAGGAGTGCGGCATCAGCGGCCAGGTTCACCATCTTCAGGGCCAACAGAGCTGGCAAGCTGCGCGCTAAGTCCTTCGCTAAGAAAGAGAAGAAGGCTACACAGACACTTGCCATTGTATTAGGTGAGTATTAGCTCTCTAAGTTACATTTCCAAACAGTTAAAACATTTCGGAAAACAGTTATGAAGAAATCTTTTTTCTTATGACCGAAAAGAAAAATATATTAGGAGTATAGTCTAGTGTTAATAATCTTAAAAACAAATTAAGACAAACTGCGCAGGACAACAGCACTGCAAAGAAAAGGAAAACTTGACACAAACCCTACACCAACTTTGACAAGTTGGTGTAGGATTTGTGTCAAGTTTGCCGTGTCAAGACACGGCCAAGGCCAGACGGCCAGCGTGGTATAGTAGGCCAAAACCTCATTTCTAAGAAGAGGCCTATGTTCAGCAGTGGTAAAAGGCTCTTGATGTGATAAATTGCTCTTATTTTTAATCAACTTTTGTTCGTCTGAAATTCCTCCTTGAAAACAAGACGAGGACTTATCAACTTTAAATGAACTGAATTCTGTTTTGCTTTTAGTCTTTGTTTGTGCAAAAACAAAGTAATGTAGAAAGATAATATTTTTATTTAATATTTTCTCTGGCAATTTTTTTTTTCATCATAAACTAAAAAGAATCATAATCCTCTTCATTCCAGCTACATCTACGATTTCTTCACATAACGTTCCTAAAATTTGAATATATATGAAAAAATTTCTTTGAATTTGACGCATAATAGTCATTTAGAATCTTATACCTGTTGCTTAAACTTCGAAAATATTTGTTCAAGTCTTATTATTTTTACTTCTGATAAATGTTCGCAATACTCTGGGGAGGCACTGCGATGCGAAAATTCGTGAATTCAAGCCCTATTTAAAACCAAGGCTTTCAAGACTTACACAGCTTGCTTCTAAAGAAATATCTTTTTATTAGATAAGAAATGTAAGCAAACTTAAGAGAAAAATATTTACTGAGGATTTGTTCTGGTTTCTTCTTTTATTATTAATTTATGACGTAGTTAAGAGGTATCTCGAATAATAAACAAGCCACCACAGATTTAGTACTGACTAGTAGTAGATTTTTTATAAATGTACTGGTGATCTCCTGTTTTTGACTTTTAGCTATAATTCATAATGGTATACTGGAACTGTCAATAGTTATTTAGACATGCATACATAGTTAATGTAGAATAGAATAGAAGAAACTTTATGGTACACCAGTTTAGTACATTATACATACAAGAGTACATCAAATTAATGACTATGTAGAAATGGCGGTCTTTTCGGTAAAAAGCAAATTCTTAAAGGTGATGTAGCCACTTAAACATAATATAATAATTTGTAACACATTTATTTATATTTTAAAATAGTTTTCTGCATTTCTTCTATGGGTACATAAAGTTTAAACTTTAAAAATTCCATGTTTCAATGAATTCTCTTTACGCATATGCATAGTTTTTTTTTAAAGACAACTCCCGCATTAGGAGTACATCCTTTGTCGCGGGGGTCTTTTCAAACATACATGAAACGGACAGAAAGAACACTCAGACTCAGAACAACAATTTGTGACAGAAAGTGTCGTCCCATGTAGTAAGCGGCACGCGTGGCGACCGCTTAAACCACTACGCCATCCGTGCAGTCCGGAAGCAACATTATAATAATATATTTAACCTTATTCACCAACAGCATTAAAGAGGCATTGTACCTACCTACCTCACTAGCGCCTCATACTGTTAGAGCGAGAAATATAAAGCTTTTAGATCTTCGAAATTATCTTAGATCTTCAAACTAATACCTGTTCTTATTTTCCAGGAGTTTTCCTCTTCTGCTGGGCGCCATTCTTCACCTGCTCCGTCCTTGACGCTATGTGCTCCAAGTTTGGCCTTCCATACTCCCCTGGAGTTACGGTGTTCATTCTTACCACGTGGTTGGGCTACATCAACTCTTTCCTGAATCCAGTCATCTACACTATCTTCAACCCTGAATTCCGAAAGGCATTTAGGAAGATACTACATTGCGGCACCTAGCCCGTGGACTATTACGTAGTGTATGACTAAAAAACTAATAGACTTGCTCAAAAAATTGTGGTAAAATATTACGCTTGAAACTACACTGAAAATTAGACTTTCTACTATGAATCTTAAAGATTTGTTTCTAATGATCTTCTTGGCAAAGTCTGTTATACTTAAGTGTGCCGTGTACGAGTATGTAACTTCCATTAGTATAAAACTTAACTTAACTATTATGTAAATGTGTCTGTATATTGCTGTTTAACTGCTGAATGTCTCTCAAGCCACTCAAAAATTTTCACACCGCTAAGGATCTGTCAGACCGCCATAAGTCTGTTAGATCTTTACGTAATGTCAATCCGGTATTACGTAATATTAATAGTTTGAAAAAAGACAATTTAAAAACAAAATACTTATAATGGTAATGATATATCTCTGAAAATGATTCGACCTGACTATTAAATGAACCATTTATGCAATATTTTAATAAAGTAAGTGTTCAGTAAGTAGGGATTGAGTCAACTTGAAATAAAACAAAAGTAAATATATAATAAATAGTGTGCTTTGGCTTAGTATGTGTATGACACGCGTACTGCGTATACTATCTTAAGAATTCTTACTTTTTTATATCGAGTATAATCAAAATGTAACCATACTTCCTTTCTAAGGAGAGGCCTATGTCCACCAGTACACAAATAAAGGCTTTTGTTGTGTGTGATGTGAATCAAAATGTCGACAATGCCCGGCCAAAGTAAACAAACTACACGTGTACTCGTATCTTTGTAAAGAATTTTGGAGCTTATTTCTAAAATGTAATAAGATCCAAAATTCTATGCATACATTTCCACATTTTCCAATTCTACCTAATTTTCCCTGTGGTTGTGATGTTCTTGTAGTATATTATTGTAAAGCAATAAATTCTAACTGTAAATAATTAAGTAGTAAAATTATATGTAGTACTAAATTATGCGACTGTGTCACTAGTTCTTATTAATAATTATATGAGATAAGTTATAAAGGTATCTACTAATTAATAATTGTAGAATAATTAGGTTAAAACAATTAATAACCAAAGCTTCTAACTGTGACATATTACTTATATTAAATATCATCAAAATTCATTTAAAGATACCCACTTAATTGAGTCCTACAGTTTCTTTTCGTTAAGCGCCCGCCGCGCCGCCCGCAACTCTCCCGGTCCCCGATCTCGTCCTACCTCCGCGCCCCTGTACCCCGCAGGCGAGGACTCAATTAATTCTGAAAAGCTGATTTCGTTATTTCCGCTTAGTACATACAAAAAAATGTTTGAAATTTGTAAATCCATCTCAAAATTTAATTTACAAAAGTTGGTGATATCCACGTGGGCCGTCGCCTCACCATTCAGTGTTAAGCGATACATCAGACACGAATCAATTAAAATTACACAGTGTTTCGTCACAAGTGAGTCGTGGAGAAAAGAGATTCTAACCGCCCTGAAGATCGGAAAGGAGTGGAAGGTACACGTCACGTATCCGTCTCAGCCCTGCTTCTGCAAGGGTAACAGTCAGTTCGGCCTGCTTCGTGCGTGCATGGATGTCGGAGATCATTCTGAGCTCTCCGGCGCCTCTTGGTACGCCTACTGCGAGATAGAAGAATGCTTGAACTCTCCCATTCCCGTTCTGCCGCCTCTTATACCAACATCCTCAGAAAGCCTGATTTTGGAAATATTCTCAATTGTTGAACATAATGTAAGGCCTATATTATTTTAAAAGTCATATAAAACAAAAGGTAAATTTAAAGCCTGATAAATGTTTTGTAGTCTGTTCTGTATTGTTAATATTCTGACATTATCTGTTACGATAAAAAGTTCAGCCCAGTTCGCAGCTGTGGACGACAGCTTTGTCTACGTGGGTTTGAAAACCGAGAGATCTAAAATCTGTTGATTCTCATTCCTATTGAGACGGATTTTATTGTTTCGTTATTAAAAGCTGAAATATTTATAGAATTTAGTTTGTTTTGTAGCTACAGTAGAAAAAAACATGTGTTATTGAAAGGATCTCCTGCTCATCGGGGACTTAGAAGCCAGGAGTATGTGGTGATTCCACTAAAAACCACCAGACAGCCAGCCTCAGGTGCCCCAGGACCATCTTATTTCAGGTCCTCAACGAATTGACACCATGCCTAATCAGGCCCTATCCCAGGGGAAAAGCACTTCCCCCCCTCAATCGCGACGTGGCGGCCCAAATGCGTCTTAATGCAATCAGGCCACCATCCCATCCTATACCGCAGCATTCAATCTGCCACCAGAGGTCCCCACACTCTGGCGGCCCGGGGCCCTGTCGGCGGCTGATATCGTCGCCGACGTCCTCTACACAGTTGTACGGTATCTATACAAATAAAATTGGAGTGTGTGTTTGTAATATTAAAATAACCGCTTTTTACTAAATGCATATGTATGTTTACACGGTACATATGCCAAAATAACATTTTTTACTGTCTGTCTATCTGTTTGTTCCGGGTAATCTCTGGAACGGCTTTATCGATTTCGACGGGACTTTCACTGGCAGATAGCAGATAGCATAAGGAGTAAATTAGGCTACTTTTTTTAGGCTAGCTTCGCTCCGCTGCGTTGCCCGCGGTTATAACAACAAACGCGGGTAACACCGCGGGTCTCAGCTAGTCCTAAATAATATTGTAGTCGCGAAAATATTTTCTTTTTTATATAGGTTTTGTATATTTGAGTTTTGTACGTAGGTTGTCAAGGACACCGTAAAGGAAAGAGGGGTATCTCTTATCCCAAAGAAAGTCGTATACCTGAGAATTAGAGAAATAACTTAAACGCGCATGAAGCTGCGAACAAAGGATAGTTGACTAATAAACTGAAGTGTCTGTTTGTAATGTCACAGTAATAGGTTTTTTCATGCTCAGTTTAAGCATTTTTGGCTGTCTGTCTACCTGTCTGTTTGTTCCGGGTAATCTTGAAAACGGTGTGACCGAATTGGATAATATTTTACTACCAGGTAGCTGTCTGTATAAGGAGTAACTTAGGCTGTTTTTCCTTCTAGAAAAACCCTTTAAAATTTTGCCCGGTCCGAGAAACGAATCCAAGGCCTCAGGGACTGCAGTCGCGTATCGCTAAGGCAGCGATTTTCAAATCCAACACGAATGTAGGTATATTTCTAAAATAATTGAGGAATTTGTATTACATATAACATTAAAACGTAAATAACATTTTGATGTTCGTATTAAAATATTTTATTTAACAGAAACATATTTAGATACATACCAACCAAACGAAGAATTAATCCATCATGCCAGCGTAGTATAGTAGTCCAAACCCTCCTTTATAAGGAAAGGCCTATGTCCAGCAGTGGACTGTTAAAGGCTTTTGATGATGATGATGATGACAGACACATCCACTCACGTCTTTTATCCCCAAAGAGGTAAACACCCACAATTTTGTGGACTATAATTTGTAAAGTTACTTAGATGTTATTATTATGGTAATTTACATAAATATTGATCTCTTACGCCTTCAAAATAATTAATACGTCATATTTTTGTAGTCGAATCAACCCCTTTTTTAACAAAATTTCGTGTGGCCCTTGTAAATAAACCTTTGCTTAAGTAATCCCTTCATAGAAGGGGCGGTCCTATGAGAATACTCTAAAGTCAGATATATAAATATTACGTTAACGCCAAAGTTATATTGTAAATATAATTCATATTAACATGTAAATAGCAAGTATGATTGTTAGTTCAAATAAAGTTGCATTTATTGATGTTGAAATAAATGGTACATTATGTGGTTTTGCGTCTTATTTTTAATCGCCATATTAATAATAATATATATGTATCGCCGTAATCACTATAATGTTCCTACAGCATCATGGACTTCATTTTTACACGCTTTTATTATTAGCTTCACCTGTATGTTTGTTTGTAACCGACTCCTTTGGTCGTGATTTTGACTAACTTTGAACGGTCAGAATTCGTTCAAACTTTGTAGATTTACCGAGGACCTATGACAATACAATAATTTAAAATAAAGAATAAAAATAAATAATATTAAAAAATATTAACAATTGTTTAAAAAAACTAAAAAACACGCTTTTTATAGAACACAAACTAAAAAATAGAAAATAAATTTTAATAAATTTGAAAAAAACGCGTGGGGTGCTTCTTACTATTGACAACATGCACCCAACCCAACAAAACCAACTTTTTTTATTTCATTCCTTAATCTCCCAGCGGTAAGTATTAAGTTTTGTTTAAATTAAACATACCTATTTAAATTTCCATTTTTTTTTTGCCAAAACGCGTCACAAGTGACGGTGTTTTATTAGAACAAATTTAAAAATACAACCGAATAACATTCTCTTCTTTTTGAAGTCAGTTAAATCATGAAATAATGAGTTCAGCTTTGCAATTTAAAAACCTTGTAAGAAACATCTGTCAGAAAAGAAGAGTCTTAACACCTTGCAGCTTGGTGATCTACAATGCACTGTAAAGCTTTTTACACAACTTGACACTGCAAATTTTGCAGTGTCAAACTGTCCGTGTAGTGACGGATTAAGAATACGGAATGTCATTACCCCAATTCATCCCGTGGGTGTCGTAAGAGTCGACTAAGGGTGCAAAACAACGCAGGACACCAGCTCTGCAAAAAGAAGGAAAACTTGACACAAACCCTATACCAACCCGTCTGGCCAGCGTGGTATAGTAGGCCAAAACCTCATTTCTAAGGAGAGGCCTATGTCCAGCAGTGGACTATTACAGGCTGTTGATGTGATGTGATGAAACTGTTTAAAAACAGAACTTTTAAAATTGCTAAAGACTGAGTCTGGTATTTTTCTCGTGTCCCGTTCTAAGTATTAATTTTGAAATGGTACGGTACATCCGAGATACCTTTAGTTTACATTAACTCTTATTCCTTCACTTTTTTAATTGTATATATCGCAACCTCAGTAACATAAGGGGTCAAGTCGTCATTTTTGTGAAATGTGATTTTAAATGCTAAGGGCACAAAATGCAATTCTCTACCGGTTAGGACTGACGGAGAAAGAAAAAGGATAATAATGACTCGGTAAAGAGATTTGTGCCTCTCTCACACTCTCCCCGATCGTCTCCCGTTTTTAGTGCTACAAAGTCACAAGCAGTTACGTTTCAGTGAACTCTAAAACTTTGTTCTATTCATGTTTGTGCAAACAAATAGGTGAGTTTTATTCTAAACTTTTTGTATTAAATAGAACAATTTGTAATTGCGCCTTTACATTATACAAAATTTAGTAAATTTTTGAGTGCGATTTGGGATAATAGATCGCTAAATTATCAAAAAGAGAAGATGTTTTTTGGACTATATGGCTTAACTTGAAAGTGTTTTTTCAATCACTTGTAATTTATGGAATTTACCTATATAATCCTTTTTTTTCATGGCTATTTATAGTATAGTTATCAAAGAATAAATCTGCAAAATTGAACATTTATAACATAAATAATAAGCACTTCACTAGAAAAATGAGCTGAAACGTAAGAATCCAGAATCTTAAAATGCGATTTCCCAAAAAACTACTATTTTGTATTATACCTTTGTATTATTAAGGGTGTGATATGCATTATGTATACATTATGCAAAGATTAAACACGCATTATGTTTACTTTTGTGTTGTCTTACTCACGGAATAGGAAGCAGACCTACTACCGTCAACTGGACATATTTCAAATTAAAGACTATAGGCGGGTTAGGGTTTTCAGAATAAGGCATGGTGTCAATTCGGGGAGGACCTGAAATAACATGGTCCAGGGCCACCCAGCGTAGGGCATCTGAGGCCGTTCGTCGGGGTGGTTTTTAGTGGAATCACCACATACTCCTAGCTCCTAGCCCCGAGGAGCAGGAGATCCGAAGGGATTTTTAATTACGTCAAAAAAAAAAGGGTCTTCAGAATAAATGAACAGACGTAAATATTGATTAAATCTTATGACACAAAATTTATTAATCCAACAAACAAGATTTACAGTAAATTTTATAAATTATTATACTAATGTATTGTATTGTGTTTTCGCCTTTGTACTATACTAGTGTAGTATAATAATTTGGGAGTTCTAGGAATATTATTGAGGAGATTATGCACGGATGGCGTAGTGGTTAAAGTCACCTTGCCGCTTCCTACTGCGCTGAGTGTTGTGGATTACATTCCCACAAAACTTTGTGTGATCCACAAACTGTTGTTCTGAGTCTGGGTATTCTTTGTGCCCATTTCATGTATGTTCGTAAAATCTACCACGATATTCAAATTGCGGGAGTAGTCTTCTAAAAAAAACTGAAGAAAAAATAATAGTATTACATTACTCAAGTTCCGTCGTCACTTCCACTTTATGACCCTTCTCCAATGAACTCATAAGAATCCAATCCAGCACCAACAAGAATTCCTCTCAAAAGAGAGCCAATCAATTGGAGTCAACGAATAACCAATAAAAATTAAACTGCACCAATTACCTCGGACCCTCGACATCCAGTTTAATTGAAAGTTCGTTAGTAATGAAATCCATGAATCGTTTTACTGCACGGATCCCCATAAACTGGATGACACAGCTAAAGTAATTGGAAATTTCTATGAAATGTTTCAACTGTACATAAATGTTTTGATACATGGTAAATTAATTGAAATATCCACTGCATATTTCAATTAATATAGTGGATATTTCAATTAATTTCCTATTGGATTAGAGCTACTATTTATGTATTAATTTAAGTTCAGGGTAATCTTCAAAACAGCTGGACCTATTTTGATAATATTTTAGTGTCTGTATAAAGAGTAACTTAGGCTATTTTTACTCTCAGAAAAACCCTATAAAAATTTGACCGGTCGGGGAATAGAACCCGAGGCCTCAAAGACTGCAGTCGCGTATCGTACTACACCACTAAGGCAGCGCTTTTCAAATTCCACGGGAACGAAGTCGCGGGTACTAGCGGTTTTACATAAATTTTAGGAAATGTAAAAAATCTGCAATTTTAACTCATCGTCATCATCAACAGCCTTTACTAGTCCACTGCTGGACATAGATATTTTTTTCAATTTTAACTTTCTGTCTGTAATTGAAACTAGAGCCCTATCACATCATATAAAATTATATATATATATATATATATATATATATTTAAATAAGTTATTATAGCGTGACTGTTTAATAATTAACACGAGACGAACTTAATTTCGAAGAATTTCGCAGTTTAAGTCCAATTTAGTGTCAAACTAAAGTAAAGTGATTGTCATTGTATTCAATTATAATTATGTGTGTACCTCCCTACTAATCTACTTTAAAACAAATAGAAGACATGATATAAATAACCATAATACCTATACCTATTCTGTAATCAATTATACCACTTATTTGGAAATCAAAACAACATAACAATAACACGAAATAATTATGGTCAACTTCGAACGTGGAAAAATTCTTGCTTTTACTGCCATCTGTGAGAAAATAGTTGTACCTCTTAGGAAAAATGGCCAGTTACACGTAAGAGCAACAGTCATGTTGTCTTAAAATAACATAAGTTTAATTAAACGTTATGACTACACTATTCAATAGTATATGAACCTTACTAAGGTGATATTATGTCACAATCTTTTCATGTAAACAAATAAAAAATTGTCAACATCTAACAAAAAATGCAACCGTGACCTTGTTTTTCCAAACAAAATAAATACGTCAAGAGTGTCTAGATGGCGCTGGGAGCTTGAAAAACAACAAAATATGTCACGCCCCAATATAACTAAATGATACACGATTACAAGTTCTTGTGAAATAGAAACATCTTTTTACCTATTTCGTACGTCTTTTCAATTCATAAGATGGGATAAATAATTTTATTTGCGACTTTTCTTTTGCAATAATAAAATGCAACAAGAAAATGACGTTTGTTGTATTTGAAGTCCTGTTTAAATAAGAGTCATGTTATCTATCTCTTTCGCACAATGTCATCGATGGTATATGTGAGAGTGAGAAAGTCAATGACGAGCTTGCGTTCGAAGTGGAACAGTCTCGGGTATCAGCTGACAACCAAAGCAAAACAGTCGGTGCGCGACCATCTTGTCAAAACTCTGAGTCGGTGACAACAAATAAATATTGTAAAATGTCCTAAATCGCTCTTACTGACTTAAATAACTTATTGTATTTAATAAAGTAACGTGTATATTTCATGTTGGTGTCGTTTTCGAAGCAGTTACAACATATTTTACTAGATTTTTCGGGTTTGTGTTGCGTCAAATGACGTCATGTATGTGATTATACACGTATCGCGGCTGACGAGTTTGTAAGTATTTTCATTTATTTCTGTGTTAATTTTATTAATTTGGTGTTAAATATGTGCAATTTTCTACTTATGCATCATGTTTGTTTCATTCATGAATCGATGGGAAAGCGTGGGGCCCCTTTGGTTGTCCATACGCTACGAAGTGTGTTGGTACGGATGCCCTTGAAAATTATGCAGCAAAAATCGCGTCGTTGCTTGCTTGTTGTTTTATATGTATAAGAGCAAAAGCAGTACATAGTTCCATTCATAATGTCTGTTATTTCGTCGTTGACGAGAGATTGCCTTTATATTTCGCATGGCAACGAACGCCCGCAACTTGACTAAAAATGGAACGCTCTCGAGTCATAGAAAGTATTATTCTTTAACATCGAAAGTATGCATTTTATATCATTTTATCGACACGGAAACCCTTCTCAGTACAAGCAAGCATTCTATTTTTAGTTACTTTCCATTTCATATAATTGTGTTACGTAGGCATACATACAAAATGCCTGCATTCGGACATCACTTTACGGTTGTAACAACTATTTGCCATCTTCGCTATCTATTTTTATATTACATGTCGGTACTTACGACGATTGCTGGTAATACTACCGACATACTAATTTAAGTCACTAATTTGTGGGCGTCACTCTTGTTACAACTATCTGAATACGTCTTATTTCTTAGTATAAACATTTATGTATAGGTAATTCCCCATACAAGTTCATTTTATATCATAACTGGGCTTTTTTCTAATGACCAGCGATATAGACGGCTATACAAATTGTGGTTTATTATGTATGTGTGTGTGTATCATGATACCGATAAAGTGAAACTCACAAACATTCTGTAAAGCAAGCAATACATACATGGATAGACGACGTAACAATTTAATTACTTATAAATACAATTTGCGTTTATTCTTAATTCCACGGACATTTTTTTATTGTTGTACGTGACCATCAAAACTGTGGGTATACGGCCTATATTTTTTTTGTTGCTAATATGAAGGTGCAATTGCAGAACCGGACGATAATGTTACTTTATTGATTTAATGTTATTAAGTACTTATGATAATTTTATGATATGGCGAACAGATTTTAAAATGAGTTATTAGTGCCGTTGTTTTTGTGGAAATATACCTATGCATATTATATTTGCAAATTGTTAGTTTTAGTGTATGTTCTTCAAGTTCGAGTTCAGTTTTGACCCACGTTAGGCCTTGTCGAACAGTTTTTCCTTCCTCGTCAAAGAAACATAATTATGGGGAAATGTTACGTAAGAATTTCAGCAAGTGATGAAACGTAGATAAATTATAAGTAGGTACTTGTGTTCTATTTATATGTAAATATATAGATATAGAACTAGAAGCCGTTTTAGCGATTACACGTGCAGCCTAATGAGTCCACGCTGAGCTTTTAAAAGTGGATTGGGAGCGGTAGTTCACTTCTCGGTGCGTTTTATCAGGCCCCTCTTTCCCACTGGGCACTATGGGCACGTGCCCAGGGCCCCTCGATCGATAGGGATTTATCACCGAAAAACACAATTATTTCGAAAAAATCGATTTGTAATAACGGACTACAATACTTTTTTTGTCCATACTAACAAAATAGTGCTCAGCTAAGTTCGTAAGGGCCTATTATGCTAATTTGCCCTGGGCCTCCAACAGGCTAGAGACAGGCCTGCGTATTATTTCTGTCAAAAATTTAAGTAAGTAGGTACCTACAATGTGTGGTAACACTTCGCAGTAGCGTTTTATTACTGATGACAATATACAGGAACAGTGCTACCACCTTTTTAGGTTTTCCCAAAAAATAGGGAATAAAGTATTCTACATTATATTTAAGTGGAACATACCTACTTTATTGACATGGCTATAAATGGTGTTCAAATTTATATTTATAGCACAGAAATGAGATAAGCTTTTTCGTTCGGATACATGATGAAATGACCATGAAAACTGCTTTCCCACAATAGACCAAAAGCCCTAAAGGGCTTAAACGCTTTCATAATAAAAAAAGGGCCTGGACCGGTAGTGGAAGATTTTATAAATAATACATCAGTAATATTTATAAAATCTCACATAATCCAGTCCATCGAAGACATCAGACCTGACTATTTTAATCCTTCAGCTCACGAGTCTTCCTAGTCCTGTTTGTGAACGCGCTTGTGCACGCGCTGGTGGGCCAAGGTTAAGAGTTTGAGACTCCCTAACCTGAAATATTGCTGCTATGATATTGATAGTATCTCATACGTAGGAATGTATACCGTGGCCTTAAGAATTCTCGGTTTAAAAAGTTACGTTACTAAAAATAAACATTTAAAAAACACAAAGTATCTATAAAACTCGTGAAAGTTTAAGCAATCCTAGAGCTTGCATTTTTAGTCTTGACTTTCTACTTTTAAATTTATTTTTTACACAACTTCCTATTATTATTATTTTGACGGTCCATTGATCTAGTGGTTACTGATTCCCACTGCTAAGCCAGAGCTCGTTGGGTTCAATTCCTAAATTATTGTGTGAGGAGCACGATCATTTGTTCTGTGTTTGGGTGTAATGATCTATAATATGCATGTATTTAGAAATATATAAGTATGTTTATAAGCAGTCTGGTTACCATAGTACGGGTTCTGCCTTGATTAGGATCTGACGTCCGCCCGGCCGTGTGTGTGATTTGTCAGGTTATTATTATTAACTACACACAAATCAGTGTTTGTCTAATATTTAGCGGTGACCTTGTCATTTGTGCGTTGGCAACCCTATTCTTATCATTACATACATTTCTCAATTATCCGTTTGGAAAAGGATACAACTGGTAGATCATTAACCTAACGTCAAATCTGTAGATTTTGATGTTTGTTACCTCAAAACGCCACCATTTACGATTTGCAAAAATAAATTTATTTTATTTGGTCTCATTCGAATTTAAATAACATACCACCCGTAAGGGTCGATAATTAAGTTTTGAAATCAATGATAGGTACGGTTTTTTTTAAAGTTAATTCTTTCTAATGCTAAAAAGAAATGGAGCGCAGTCTACTTCGTAGACACGACCCTAATCCCCTAATGGCACAATATTGGAACGCCACTCGACCCCAATATCAGAACTTCTTACTTTGTGAGGTAATCGAAGGCCAAAAAAATCTGTGATTAAAATAATAACCATAATATTTTCTTTTAATATCTTCGATAATCCTTAAAATGATAATCGTATAACATTTTTGTTAGGTATGTGTATTACGAGCAGATCGGACCAGCTGTTCTGTTCAAATTAAAAATTAAAACCACTCCTAGTTTTCCCTACTTTTCCAACATTCCAGGAGATTACATTAAATCCGTATATTTTAATGCTTTTTACATACCTACTTATTGAAAATTAACAAAAAAAAAAACAAAATTGTGTCCTAAAAGCGAAGTTTTTGGCAACGAAAGTAGAACAAATGCATTTTTATTGCATTCGGCCAAAATATACGGCATTAGCCAATGACTATATAAAAACGATTTTAAAAACCGAAATTACATTGCAGTTCTTGGCCGTGTCCGTAGTAAATCTGACTGTCTGTTAATCTCTTTACTTAATAATATTTTAATCAGTTTTATCATAGCGTTGGTATTTTCTTTCAATGGGACGAAACGGAAAGTATACCCTCATATATAGAAAAAGAATAGAATAGAAGAATAAATAGAAATCTTAGATGACGGAGTAACAAATTGGGGTAACAAACAAATAAAAAACAACCGCAGTTAAAATCGTAAATTTTTAAGTCTTGTGTTTATAAAATGTGTATGTTGGCTGGTTTTTTACATACACGTGTCATTACTAGTACAATCAGTGTTTTAGTCTGTTTTTTTTTAAATTTGATAGCTATGTATGACCTTTGTGTACGTGTGTTAGTGACCTTTAGACGTGCTGACGTAATCAATTTCGTGTTGTATGGGCTCCTAGAGCTCTATAAATCCGTAATAAAATGCCGTTGAAATGTAGGCGTTAATTAATAAATGTTTTGTAAAGAAAACGAGCAACTGCCACGAAGTTTAAACACTTGACACTAATACAATATAATTATTTATTTTCCTGTGTTACCTATAGCCATACTTCGACACAAATAGGGCGATGTTAAAGCATTTCTTTTCGCTTAGTGAGTGAGTTTACCAGAGAGACCCCTCCCTCACTTAGGTATATCTCTGGGGAGGGGGTGACTCAAAGGTAGCAATCTTGTCCCTGGAGTTGTACGTCCCTTTGTTGTGTTGTTGTGTTGTGTCTCCGTATATATCCATGCGAAATTGTGTCGGTCTGTCTGTTACCTCTTCACGCTTAAACCGCTGAATCGATTTAGATGAAACTTTATATAGATATAGTCCAAGTCCCGGGAAAGGACATAGGACATAGTTTTTATCCCCAGAAATCATACTTTTAAGGGGGTGAAAAGGAAAGTGGAGGTTTGTATGGGGAATCAGGAAGCGCTAAACCGATTTAGATAAAATTTGGTATGGAGATACTTTGAATCTTGAGGGAAGACGTACATACTTTTTACCGCGATAAGCGACGATTTTTTACGCGGGCGGAGCCGCTGGCAATAGCTAGTGTACCGTAAAAATTACTACTACTAGCTAAACTATTATGACTGTGTATCTGTATGATAACGTGAGGACTTGGATTTCATTCATAGGTGGAGTAAATTGTCATTGAGCTTCTCCATTTAGATGTAACAATAATATAATAATTGTCTCACACACGGCCGTCTGACCTAAACTAGGCAGAGCCTGTACTATGGTAACCAGACTGCTGATAAACGTACTTATATATTTCTAAATACACATATTAAAAATAAACTACACCCAGACACAGAACAAATGACCGTGCTCATCATACATTAATTTGGCCTGGGTTGGAATCGAACCCACGACCTCTGGCGTAGCAGTCAGAGTCACTAACCACTAGACCAACAGGCCCGTCGACAATGGATGTATCCTTCGATATTTCAAAGACATTATTGGCTGCACGCTTTGCGCAGTGGTTTAAGCAGTCACCTCGGTTATTCCTAGTGAGCTAAGTGTTGTGGATTCGATCCCCACATGGGAAAACACTTTGTGTGATCCACTAATTGTTGTTCTGAGTCTGGGTGTTCCTTGTCTCCGTTTCATGAATGTATGTCAAATCCTATGATATATTTCTAGTGCGGGAGTTGTCTTTTAAAAATGTCTTTTTTTTTATCTAACGATACTTTTTCCCTGCTTTAAACAAATGTTGCTTCAATAAAAATAGGTATTTATGTTCTTAAATATGACACAATATACGGCCTTGCCGTCCTATATTCTAATTCAATATTTCCGAGTGCCGCATAGATGTAATAATCGTGTTAAATTTGTAGAACAATGTCACTCTGACAAACAGATTTGTACACTTGTAATTTACACAATGAAACAGTTTAAGAAGAGAATATTATAAACATAACAGATACGGTTGAAAATTTTTAAGTTTAAAAGCGAATTAAACGCCCACATTTTGCCAAATATAATGAAAGTACCACTTACCCTTTGATTTATTGCTCTTAGCTAAAGAAGGCAAGCAAAATCACACTCAAAATGTCTTAATTTCATAAAATTTTAGACTAAATTCGTAGATCAACACACACCATAGCTACAATCTCTGTTTTGTACGAGTATACATACAATATAAAATAATACAATTCTATGAATTTTTTTTGGGACTAATCTATCCCACACGCCCACCACTGTAACTCCTGTACACCAGGATCAGCACAAGTGACCTACGAACACACCGAGTTATGACACTCGGGAAGTCCCAGGAAAAAAAAATCAGAAGAAAATTGGAAGAGTTAGCAATTCAGTAAATCCACTTCCCTCCTTAACAAAGCGGGAGACAAAATTAAGTAAAATAGGCTTACACCCTTTTAAAGAGGGAAGCACCGAGGCAACATAATATTATGGGTCCTAAGTGAGCTATATTTGATTTCTATAATATGTATAGCAGAATCGCCTAAAGCCACCCTAGTTGACACAAGATCCCATAATATACCGATAATTTATCCGGGTGTAATTTGTCTTTAATATGTATATATTTAGAAACATAGTATATAAGTATGTTTATCAGCAGATTGGTTACCATAATATAGGCTATGCCTAGTTTGGGACCAGACTGCAGTGTGTGAGATGAGTGAAGTTATAAAAAAATATGTATGGATGTTTGCGACTCTTTCACGCGAAAACGGCTGAACGGATCTTTATGAAATTTGACACGAAGATAGATTATAGTCTGGAATAACACATAGGTTAAATTTTATCCTAAAAAATGATGAGCAAGGTACAACAGCAACAGGGGGTAACACAGCGGGTCGCAGCTAGTATTTTATAAATTCGATGTGAATGGATGAGAATCCTAATCCTGTCAAAGGGATGGGAGTTGTTCCGTATATTATTTACTAATCTAAACGCATGTTTTATGTTATTTTTTATTATTGTAGAAAACTCTTTTGATGATATTATTTTAACGTAAACAGTAGATAAGAGAGAGAGAGTAGATAAGTACCTTAATGATGAAAATAAGTGTGATCAGAGGTTTAATCAGTTAATCAGCATGTCACGTCTGTTTAAATTATAAAATATCTTATGTTAGTTTAGAATGTAGAACAGAATAACAAATAAACATACGCATGGAAGTTACTGAACTTGCTTAGTTTTAGTTTTTGTCAAATTAACTTTTCGTTTTTACTTTCCATCGCACTAAAATTATAAAGGCGAAAGTTTGTGTGTGTTTGTATGTTTGTTACTTCTTCACGCTCAACGGCTGGAGCAATTTTGACAAAAAAATTGCTATGGAGGTTACTTCATATGCTGAAAAAATGTAGTGGTCCCGTGGGATGAGCAAGGATTTGAAATATCATATTTGCTAACGCGCGGGTAACACCGCGGGGCGCAACTAGTGACGTATAAACTTTACATACCCTTGAATTACTATTACGTGTACTTCGCAATTCCCGCACGTATACGTCATTTTATAAAATAAATTCCAACCTAAATTTTAAGAATAGGCATGAAAGTTCATTCAGTACGACAAACAATAAATACAATGTCATGGGCGGCGGTAGTCACTTACTATCAGGTGACCCGGGTGCTGGGCCCCCCCCCCCCCCTCTAAAATAAATGTTTTACACTTTTGACTCACCGACTCCAAAAGTATACCCTAAATATAAAAAAAGGGTTTTCTAAATCAGCTCATAATGAAATTACGGAGTTTTGACGTAACAAACTTATAGTCCTAGAAGGGATTTCGGGATTTACTCGAGCGTGTCAGATTAAGAGGAGCTTACAGGAGGATAGCTTACACCCAGTTGACACATGAGCCCTATATATAGGGGGGAGCGTCTAGGCAGCCCATCAGATTGGTTTAAAAAAATTGATGGCCAAAAATATTCGAGCGTGTAAGATTAAGTTAAGTGTGTATATAAAAAACAGACGATTTGAGAGTGTCATAAAACAGTGGTTCACAAAGTTCTAAAAAAACACATGACCTTGACATTTTTTTTGTTTTGAAGCAAACAATGCATGAAATCTTCTTTAAATGTCTACATAATTTTTCTTGCATTTATTTGTCATAATTTTAATATATATTACATCTTTAAAATACCCTGCAAAATTGTCGTCATATTTACAGGAACATCAAGCTGAACAGTCTGTATAAAATCTAACACGCTCGGGTATTTCGAAATGGCAGTTTGCATAAATTTGCTACGAGCTTGTGTCACTTTAAAATCGTTACACCTTTCAATTGGAACATTTTTGACATCCAAATAACATATCCCCACAATAGCGCCCGAATATATTTTTTTCGATTTGCATTTTTGAAAACCTGTAGAAGCTTTTCCCACCGCTGAAAGTGGATACATTATACCACTTTTATTCATTCTATTACCTAATCCTTCAAATGCAATAGGACCCCATGACACTCGAGTAAATCCCCATTTAGCATCATGGGCTCCCCTACTATTAGAATTGACAACCTCCTCACCTTTTTAAGTCAGTTAAAAATAATGCTATACTAGCTAGAATTTGAAAAGCGCTGCCTTTGTGGGTTCGATGCCCGGACCGGGCAAAATTTAAAAGGAAAAATAGCCTAAGTCATTTCTTATGTAGACCGGTCGTTCCAGCAGTTTAGAAGATTACCTACCGTGAACAAACAGACAGAGAGACAGACAAAAAAAATTAAACTGGTTTTTAGGCATATGTATCGTGCAAATAACCGTGTGAGCATGAAAAAAACCTGTACCTAATTTTAACATTACAAACAGACACTATAATTTTATTTATTTGTATAGATGTATAGATTAAACAAGAACAAAAATACCTAACTGTAAAAAATATATTCTTTATTTACACTCAAATGAAGCCTCCCACGCTACTTAACGGTTACATTTACTTCATTGAAGCTTATGTTAATTTTAAATTCTATGCATATTTTGGCGCCATTTCTATGTGATCATCCGTGCATGAATTAAAAAAAAACTATTTAAGTATCTTACAAACATATTCCCGTCTAGAGCAGGTTCCGAGCCTTGAGACCCTTGTATTTAGTGGTCATCTATTAGTACCTACGCATAAACACAGAGAAAAATATTGACCAAGCGGTGTGTACCACATACGACCGTTTAAAATAGCTGCCGTCTATAAAGACATCTGAATAAACACAGTAGGTACAATTTTCAATAAAGCGACAGAGATTATTTAATAAAAATTTGTATTCAAATGAGAACATTGACCTGTACAGTAAAAGTACTAAAAATTTAGTTTTAATAGAAAATGTGGCTGTCATATTTGTTAATAATAATAATAAAACTTTATTGCGAACACAAGATATATAAGAGTACATACAAAATAGCAGCATTCACAAACCAAAAAATACTAAGATAAAAAAAAAAGCGATTTGAATTAAGTAAGGTCAGGCGGGGCAAGTGCGCCGACGGGGTAAGCGCACCTTCCCTAAAAATATCAAAAAACCACTGATATTAGACAACTTACGACATCTTACATTAATGCAACAAACAAAAACATAGTTCCACTTTAAATCACAGAAGTCTCTGTTCATCATAACTTGATGTATCCACCATTTTAGTTTTAGTGTAATTTAAACCTGTTACCAGAGATGAACACCTGTTAATTAATCCCCTTAAATCTAAAATATTTTACGTGCTGCGGCAAACCAATGATTTAAGTACAGAATTTAATAGTTTTTCTTTAAATCTATGTCTGTATTTTACTCCTAGATAAGGAAATATTTTTTTTATAAAGAATTTAAAATCTTACCCTCAAAATAATCAAGTGAGGCAAGCGCGCCTAACTTTTTTGTAGTATGGCGCACTTCCCCCAAAGCAGAAGTTGTCAACTTTTATTCAATTCATATAACATTTAAAAGTACTGATTTTCGTTTAAAATCCTCTATTGTTACACGAATAAGTTGTTAATTCTATTAAAAGTAATAGTCATAACTTATTAACGGATAGGTATTTTCAAAAAAAAATTGAGTGAATTGTTTGAGTGACATTAAATAGGACATTTGTTTGGACACCCGGTATAAAAGTCGTTTAAAGTTAGTGCTAACAGTTAATAAATAGTACTTGTAATTTCCTTTGTTCGTTACTTTATGCGCGCTTAGGTAGACCTAAGCTTGTTAATCGGCAGCAATAATCGAGGTCAGACTAGTTCGCGATGAGTCTTTGGATGGGTGGCCGGAAAATCATTGATCTGGCTTTTATTATTCAACATCAGTCATTAAGCCATGTCAGAGACCTTCAGACTGAGTCTGAACAACTCTGACACTAGCTTGCCCACAGATCTTTCGACAAAAAGATGCAGTTGGACAGCTGCCGTAAAGTCCACGCTAGATGAGTATGGACTTATCTGGTTGTGAACTTTACGGTAGGTCCTGTAAAGTTTAGTATTTACTTTATATAAAAAACAGCATTAAAGGTTTAGATCCCCTGATTTAAAGTCTATGGCGCGCTTACCCCAAATTTGTTAAGAAAGCTGCAGCAACCTATAGTACTAATAAATTAAAAAGAAACCCAGAGTAATACGTTTAGTTGTTTATGTTCTATTGAGTATATTATCTGTTTTTTCTGGTAAGATATGATTTTAGTGTTATTTTTTATATCGGCGCACTTGCCCCACTTTCCAGACAAGTGCGCCTATATAAATGTTTTCCAATTTCTTATAAAATATCATAAAAATGTTGATAGATTACATTGAATCGTCTTTTCTTGCAGCTACAACATACCAAATAATGACAATTTAAAATATATACACTTATAAGTCAGCTTAAAAGAAAAATATTTTGCATTGAATTCATCTATGCAAAAAATATGGCGCCCTAGCCGCGCATGACCTTACCAAAATTTATTATTAAAAATCCTGCCCGATTGGTCTCTCTAATCTCTAATTAGTGTTACTTCACATCACACATCACATCAACAGCCTTTAATAGTCCACTGCTGGACATAGGCCTCTCCATACAAAGGAGGTTTTGGCCTACTATACCACGCTGGCCAGACGGGTTGGTATAGGGTTTGTGTCAAGTTTTCCTTCTTTTTGCAGTGCTGGTGTCCTGCGTTGTTTTGCGCCCTTAGTCGGCTCTTACGACACCCACGGGATGAATTGGGGTAGTGACATTCCGTATTATTAATTCGTCACTACAGTGTTAATGAAGTAATATAGTTTTAAAAGTGATGCAAATTATTTTATTTTATTTATCTCTTTATTGTTGTCGGCTACAGTATTATTTGTACAAATATTAAATACATTTCGGTATGACAATAGGCGGTCTTATCACTCACGCCGTTTTACAGACGACCTTTATTCGGATCTTGTAAAATTCTAATTAGAGTAGCCTTACTTTTGTTTAAAAAAAACTAATTAAAAATAATAATAAAAACTTCAGACGTCACACACACGGCCGTCTGATTCCAAACTAGGCAGAGTTACTATGGTAACCAGACTGCCGATAAACATACTTATATATTTCTAAATACATACATATGTATATTATAGATAAATTACACCGAGACATAGAACAAACGATCGTCTTTTTACACAATTACTAGCTGACCCGGCGAACGTTGTATTGCAAAACAAAAAAAAATTAGCCGCCAAGCAATAAACAAGCCGTTTCGGAGGAGTAGGTACGGGAACGAACATTGTGACACGAGAATTTTATATATAAGATTTGTCCTGTGTAGGAATCGAATCCACAACTCCGGATTAGCAGTCAGTGTCCTTAACCACATTACATACGTTTATAGTATTACTAACACACTAAGTACATACATATACAGGTCCATAAATACACAAACTCCTCTATCATGTCAAGTAGTGATAGATTTTTTTACAGACTACGGCAGTAATCAAATATCAGATCAGTAGGGTGAATATAGTACTTACTATTCTTATCTTGTTAGCGACAAAGTCAACAATAAAAGGCCTGAACCGTTGTGAACCCACATTTCTTATAATGTTACTAAGGAAGTCGATTGATACCTACATATTAGGTATATCTAATACAAGATATTGCCGGCGTGAATCTCTGTCAGATTTTATCCAGACCTGTTTATATGTTCTGGCGGGATTAAATCTATACTAATATTATAAAGCTGAAGAGTTTGTTTGTTTGTTTGTTTGAACGCGCTAATCTCAGGAACTACTGGTCCGATTCGAAAAATTCTTTCAGTGTTAGATAGCCCATTTATCGAGGAAGGCTGTAGGCTATATACCATCACGCTAAGACCAATAGAAGCGGAGCACCAATGAAGAATGTTTCAAAAACGGAGAAAATTTATTCCCATTGAGAGACGCAGACGTTCCCTGTTTACATAAGGTGTATGCCTATTTTAATTCATTATCATCATGTTGTCTCCTGCTTTGCTAAGGAGGGAAGTGGATTTATTATATTTAAAACTCCTCCAATTTTCTTCTGATTAATTTTATTGCTGGTTCCAAAACAGTTTTATTTTTTTCGTAGGACTTCCCGAGAATCATAACTCGGTGTGTTTGTGGGTCATGGCTGTTGAAACTGGTGTACAGGAGTTACAGTGGTGAGCATTTAAAAAAAAAACTATGAAGGCATCATCACACGTGCGTGCACAAATGGGCCACGAGTCTGAATGTTTTTTTTTTCAGTTTTCACGTCGCCAGTACATTTTTTTTTAATACAACGTATGATCAATGAACTATACAATAAAATGCCAAGAAAACCGACCGAATTTTCGTCAGCGTTGCTAGGCAGTCGAGGTTCGAAATGAGAACAAAATTTTAATAGGTTATAGTTTAAAAAAAGTTATAAAAGGGAAAGACGAAAACCAAAAATAAATCCAATCAACAGCTTAGTTAGTTATGTTGTTTATGGTTTTAAAAACTTTACTCATACCCATTACCGTCTGTACGTGCCAATAGGCTGGCGTAATTTTTTTAATTTTAAACACGTTTGTTTCTTTTTTTTGCATTTCTTAGTTGAGTTTTGTAATATTACCTATAATTTTATCACAATTTTATCTGTTTGTTCTTTAGTAATTTTAACTCTTGCTTTGTATCTCATGAAAGTGAATATTTATGTTACTTAACGAGAATAAAGATAATTAAACCATAAACCTCTTACCAAATACGTGAATGGTACATACATGGGGCACGTAATCTATAGCTTGCACGTGAGTGGTCGACAGATGTGGTCGACGTAAAAAATACATGAAAAAATGATAAGGGGCTGTTTATTTTGTTCTTTTTCGTATTTTATCGTCATTACCTATGCCTCTCTCTCTATCTTATCAAATTACCGCAAAACATGTTTGCACGTGACGAGGCATTTTCAGATTTATACCTGCACTGTTAACGTGCTAGGGTACACCTTTCTCCCCGGCTACTGGTACCCAAGACGGCGTGTGTTTTTTAGTCGGTTCAGTCCGACATCACCACCACATCTATTGTCCTATGGGAGGTATCCAAGGGATTTCCGCTGCCGATATTATGCCAATTATGATAAGAGGCTAGACTATTACCAGCATTACTGTTAACCGCACCCTTTTGAGTAAAATGGGGAATGATTAAACGGAAAAGGTAGGTAAGAGGAGCTAGCAATAGAAGGAGAGGTATATTAATTATACGAATGGATTAGGGATATCTATAACTCGAAATGTCTATTGCTGGAAAGTAAAGAGAAAAAACTTCTTAATAAAGTAAGGAAATAAATTGTATGCACTACCTTGATTAATTTCTGTGTTAACTATTATGTACTACAATTACCTTACGAAATCAAAAATATATATTATTACTTAAGTTTTATTAAATAAAATTCTATTCCTTTGTCATTAGCCTCATTAGTATCAAAAACCCGTTGTTCGTGCATCCAAATTGGACGCTCAAATCAGCATACAATGTTTTATGGAAATTTTTATTCTTATTTACAGTTAATTGATATTAAGGGTATCTGGGTTATAATATTGTTGACCTAAGAACTTTTATAGCAACTAAACATCAACTTTCTGCGTATTATTATCTTTCTTATTTTATTTGGGGTCTGTTAAAATTGACAATGTTTCAGTGTTCAATGTCAGGGGTCAATGTTTAAAATTGTGAAAGGGTTTTGTCTGTTTTTTTTTTATTATCACCGGCCTGTCTCACAACAACACACCTTGACCTTGGGAATGCAATCGTTTGCAGATCTGACTAAGAAGGATGTAAATAAATACTAATATTATAAATGCGAAAGTGTGTCTGTCTGTCTCTTACCTCTTCACGCTTAACCGATTTAGATGAAATTTGGTATAGAGATAGTTGGAGGTGCGGGAAAGGAAATAGAGTTTTTATCCCAGAAATCATTCTTTAAAGGGGTGAAAAGGGGCTGAAAGTTTGTATGGGGAATCAATAAACGCTGACCCGTTTTAGATGGAATGTGGTATGGAGATACTTTGATTCTTGAGGAAGGCATGAGCTAATTTTTACCGCGATAACCGACAATAACGCTAGCTGGTAAAACATAAAGCAAGACAGAGAGAGAAAGCTAGGATATTTGAAAAGGGAATGTCCTAAGATTAAACAGGCGCAGAGCCTGTTTAATCCTCACATATTGGCAGGCTCGACCGTAATGATACCACGACTTCACAGAAAACTGCTGTGAGAGGGAGTGAGATTTCCCACCAAACCTCCCCTAATTCTAGGGCTCAATGTACATTTGAGTTGTAGGTGTCCATGGGCGACGATAGTCACTTACCATCAGGTTAATTTTCTGCTCGTTTTGGCCCCCTATTCCATAAAAATAGTGACATCAACTGACCATTCTACGAGTATAATATTGTAAATGCGCATGTCAGTTAAGTTTGTTTATTCATAACGATTACTCTTAAAATGTTCAATCGATTATCTGTGATCAGAATATAGAAGACTATATATAGGAGATAGGATTCGTCATAAATAAGTATTTTCCAACAGATAAAAAAATAAATACATATTTTTATTAATAATGTATTGTGTAGTGACGGATTAAGAATACGGAATGTCACTACCCCAATTCATCCCGTTGGTGTCGTAATAGCCGACTAAGGGCGCAAAACAACGCAGGACACCAGCACTGCAAAAAGAAGGAAAACTTGACTCAAACCCTATACCAACCCGTCTGGCCAGCGTCGTATAGTAGGCCAAAACCTCCTTTCTAAGTAGAGGCCTTGTCCAGCACTGGACTATTAAAGGCTGTTGATGTGTGATGATGTTTCCATCAAGCTGGTCCCAAGTTACTACGGAGGTTGCTAAGTTTGTAGCTTAACAAGACGACTGCTTCTACATAAACAATGATAAAAATAATTTAATAAAGTTTTGGCAGTGCAGTTATGGTATAGATTTGGTGCCCCAATCAGAGCTCTCCTCATAGGATCTTAAATACTACCCCTAAAGCCATCCTAGGAAACATCACGGATGGTCGTAGTAATGTTTTTACACGCTTTCTATTAGCTTCACCTGTATGTTTGTTTGTAACCGACTCCTTTGGGGGTGATTTTGACTGACTTCAAACGGTCATAATTCGTTCAAACTTTGTAGATATATCGAGGACCGATGACAATACACTAATTTGAATTAAAAAAATATTAAAATAAAAAATAAAAACACGCTTTTTATAGAAAACCAAACTAAAAAATAGAAAATAAATTTTACACGTTTTTTTTTTCAAATTTATTAAATTTTATTTTCATTTTTTTTTAAACTACTCGTATTATTATCTCTCGTCAATAGTAGAAGCCCAATGGAAAGGATCCTTCACAGACCTTGCTACTTTCAAATACACATATCAGAAGAATATTAGTAATGCGTTTGTCTATCTATCTGAACACTACAGCTTCCGTGTAAACGTGATAATGAATTAGCTGTAAATCTCTTTACAATGAGTCATTTAAACAGAAAATGTTTTTGTAAATTTTTCATTCAATGAAACTGCATCTGAAACGGATTTTTTCAAATCGAATTGCAATCGGAATTGGAACGGAACATTCTTTCTTCGTATTTGAAAATTGATTAATAGAATTTGTCATAGTTAGCTTGTCATAGCAATCGTTGTCATAATATGTATGAAATTTCACGGATCCACAGCGAAGCGTGTCCATGTTAATCTGATTATCTTAATCCCATTAAAAATATACCATGTAACAATACAAGGCGCCCATGACGTTTCTTTTACCGCAAACGGTTGTGAGATCTAATTAGTGATGTAGTACAGATCTAATTTGATAACATGCAGCGTTTATTGTCATCCGTTTTTACACTACTTTAACTTCAATACACCTAGACTACCCACTGTTTCTTCTCATCTACTGTCGATTTGTCCATCCAAAGGTTGCCTGTAAGAGATTGCTATTAGCAATAAGGCCGCCCATTGTACATATCCGTCTGTAATATTTAATCAACTTACTGTAATTGGTGTACAATAAAGCATATTCTACTCTATCCGTTGAGAGTCTTATGGGGTTATATAGGAGCCCTATTACACACACAGTTTTGATGACCAATATCAAAATAACAGATTTAGAAGTTGAAAAGTATCCTAGACGTGGATGAAGAGCTCGCTTTTGAGATTCATCACAACTAATCTGTTTAATAAGTTATCGTCTGCGGTATTTCCAGACCAATACGACCTTCCTAAAAGGCCGGCAACGCGCTTGTAACTCCTGAGTTGCAGGCGTTCATGGGCGTCGGTAGTCATTTCCATTTTCATCAGGAGACCCGTGTGCTCGTCTGCCCCTTTTCCATAAAAAAAGTAACTCTACCAATCCAATCTTAAAATAATCACATTATTAAATACAACAGAATTAGATGAGTAGTTTTACGATTTAATTATTTGCAATTAAAGTTGAAAACTAGACTGAAATGTATATCTGCTAAAACTCAAGTACATGGTACTGCTGGGGCTTCAACGTAGTAAAGAAAAATGCTCCCAAGATTTGTACAGGGCTTTAATGTCCAAGATAAATTGGGTTTTTTACAATTTTCGGATTTCGATCTCGGGTTTTTTACAATTTTTTGTCGGAAGTCGGAAAGAATAGCAAAGTTGTGAGCTATTGTAACTATACAATGCATGGTGATGCGATACGAATGATAAGAATATCATAGACAAACTATCGGCGTATACGGCGTTAACAGGTACAAAAAAAAACTTTTTAACAAACAAATTAAACCTCTGAAAAAACTGAAAAGCTAAAAATAATAAACCTTTTCATTAAACCTTAATAACTAAGTTCTTAAGCTAAGGTAAGTATACCTAAGTAATTTTAACTCTAGCTCTAAACCCAACAGGTACATTCCTAAAACAGCCGTCCTTAGCTTCAATGATAGATAAAAAAAACCTAGTTATAGTTAAGTTGTAAGTGAGGATAAAATATAGACAGGGCAGTAAATGTCACTATAGTCCATCTTATCTAAGAGGTACCGTTTGACGTTTCATACTTTTCACGACGGAACAACTTTGTATAGGCGTAACTCGGACAATTTCAATACCTTCTCCGTAAAACCATGGAGTTAAGTAGCTATTTTTTTTTATAAACAATTCTAAATGACTAAATTTACATTTAAATCTTTAAAACAAAGCAAAAAGCCAATATATACACAATAGATGTTGTAGGGTTCTGTACCCAAAGGGTAAAACGGGACCCTATTACTAAGACACCGTTGTCCGTCCATCTGTCTGTCCGTCCGTCTGTCACCAGGTTGTAACTCATGAACCGTGATAGTTAGACAGTTGAAATTTTCATAGATGATGTATTTATGTTGCCGCTATAACAACAAATACTAAAAACAGAATAAAATAAATATTTAAAGGGAACTCCAATTCAACAAACGTGATTTTTTTTGCTCGATATTTATAACGGCAACAGGTAGACGCTTGAAATATTTACAGAATATTTAGTTATATATTCACTTTAAAAATAAATATTTAAATTAAAACAAAACAAATATTAAAGGGCTCCCATACAACAAACGTGATGTGATTTTTTTGCCGTTTTTATAGATGGTATGTAATGGTACGGCACCCTTCGTGCGTGCGTGCGTCCGACTCGCACTTGGACGGTTTTATTTCAAGCTTCAAATTCGTTGCGGCTCTTCAAATTCACTTGAATACGAATAATCGTTAAAATGTACGAAAAATCTAATTTATTAATAACAATTAATTATCAATACAAGCGTCTTAAAGTGTTTAGTAATACTTAAAATTCATCTGACAGCCAAATGTCAACGAAAACGCATAATTAAAATTGATATTATGTAAGTTAATGCAATTTTAAATAAATCTTTGTATGCAAAAATCCATTGTGTGCCATTACACGGGCTTTTATAGTAAAGTACATAAGTCTGTAAAACTGTAATCGATTAGTACATACTAAGAAATGAAATCGAAATCTCTTGAGAATCAGATAGTTTAGTAATCGATTTCTTTGACTCCATCTCTATACTTCAATTCGTCTGAACTGTTAAACGGTACCTCTTAGATTTGATGAACCATAGGGTTGTTTTTTCCTCATTGTCCCAATCATTACCAGAAGCTTAAAGAAAATTACAACTTTCGAATGTTGAGAAGGTAGGAAGGTAAAGTTCTCCTAAAGCACGCATCGTTTATAAATTTACCATAAGTACCGTACTTCGTAACGTAACGGTACTTCATTAAACTACACCTGGAAGTAACCGGCTGACTGTAAATCATTGTGGTACCTTCCCTAATGATTGTATTATCGTGATTGGTCATTGCGACTTGTCTCCTCTCTAATATAATTCTGATGTAACCAAGATGATTTCCTATTCCTATTTTCCGATTTAAAAAAGACAACTCCCGCACTAGGAATAAATCCTGTGTCGCGGGGGACTTTACAAACATACATGAAACGGACACAAAGTACATCCAGACTCAGAACAACAATTTGTGGATCAAGCAAAGTGTTGTTCCATGTGGGGTTTGAACCCACAACACTCGGGGTAATAAATAAATCACTACGCCATCCGTGCAGTCAACGCCAACAATGAAACAACTCCGGTCACATGCTACCACGTTCATGAGTACAGTTTTATATGTTTAACGTCATCCGTGGCTATAAAATAATTCATTAATTTGTAATAGATAATTCCTCGTAACACTAACTTGTTGATATCACTATGAGTATCTAAGAATTAATTTTTTTTTTTTTTTTTTTTTAAAAAGACAACGCCCGCATTAGGAATAAATCCTGTGTCGCGGGGGACTTTACAAACATACATGAAACGGACACAAAGTACACCCAGACTCAGAACAACAATTTGTGGATCAAGCAAAGTGTTGTTCCATGTGGAGTTTGAAGCCACAACACTCGGGGTAATAGGAAGCGGCGTGGCGACCGCTTAAATCACTACGCCATCCGTGCAGTCAACGCCAACAATGAAACAATTCCGGTCACATGCTGCTCATGACTACAGTTTTATATGTTTAACGTCATCCATGGCTATAAAATAATTCATTAATTTATACTAGATAATTCCTCGTAACACTAACTTGTTGATATCACTATGAGTATCTAAGAATTAAATCATTCCTAAGAATTAAATCAATGGTCTTATTATGATTGGATCTTTTTATGACAGGTTGATTTGACATGCTGCCACGTTCATGAGTCCATTTCTATATGTTTAACGTCATCCATGGCTATAAAATAATTCATTAATTTGTAATAGATATGTCCGTGTGGTGACGGATTAAGAGTACGGAGTGTCACAACTAGAGGATTCGATCCCGGTCGATTTTTATAATCCCGGGATTTCGGGATTATCTACAGTTAATCTCGGGATCCCGGGATTGTATTGGCAATGGAAAGTGGTAACAAAAAGACAATAAAACATATCAATTTTTGTTTTGTTTATCATTTAGTTTTGTGAGGACATAGAATATTTAAGTTTTAAATCTCCAAAAAGGCGGTTAAACCAAATTATACATTCTTCTTATAAAATAAACAAACTAGTGCCTAGTTTGTTTTGTGTTTCGGTAAATAATTTATGAAACTAACAATAAACTTCAAAAAAATCAACTTCTTTAGACTTATTTAGATAAACTATAAAAAAAAAAACTATATGCTTAAGAGATCATGTTCGTAGATGTCAATGTTTGTAGATATCTACTCATATTTTTTAATTAAATTGCCCAGAAACTTTATAAATTACACACTTTTACGCATAATCCAGAACCGGTCATTAGCAAAAACAAATGAAATCAGCTGTGTAGACAAGATGGCTGTCAAAACGTCAAATCAAGGCAAGTGCGTTTCTTTTTACGCACATATTTATTGACTTATGTGAAAAATGTATCAATCCCGAAAATCCCGGGATTCATTAAATTTGATCCCGAAAATTTCAGGACTAAAATATGCCGGGATCCCGAATCGAATCCTCTAGTCACAACCCCTATTCTACCCGTGGGTGTCGTAAGAGCCGACTAAGGACACAAAACAACGCAGGACAACAGCACTGCAAAAAGACCTGACCTGACCTGAAGAAAAAGTCTGACCAGCGAGGTATAGTAGGCCAAAACCTCCTTTCTAAGGAGAGGCCTACGTCCAGCATTGGACTGTTAAAGGCTGTTGATGATGGTGATGATGTAATAGATAATTCCTCGTAACACTAACTTGTTAATATTACTATGAGTATCTAAGAATTAAATCATCCCTAAGAATGAAATCAATGGTCTGATTTAGATTGGATCTGTTTTATGACAGGCGAGACGCCTATTCTGTACTGAAGGTATGAGTTACAAGTAAATGCCGTTATGAACTAGTCGGACTAACACAGTAGGCTGCGCTCGCTTGCTAAGTCGCACGTTAGTTCGAAATTATTTATTACTAGCTGAGACCCGCGGTGTTACAGGCGTTTGTTGTTATAAACGCGGGCAACGCCGCGGGGCGAAGCTAGTCTAAAAAAAGTAGCCTAAGTTACTCCTTTTGTCATCAGCTATCTGCCAGTGAAAGTCCCGTCGAAATCGGTCCAGCCGTTCCAGAGATTACCCGGAACAAACAGACAGACAGACAGACCCTCCTCCCTTCAATTCAAGTACAAATACCTATTTTAAGAGAATAAACCCAATCTCAAAGCAATTAATATAAAATTGACTTAATGACATTCGGACTATGAATGTATACAGTACCGTGAGTAACAGAAAACTTATTATTGCCTAATGAACTTACTATTTACTCAAAAGAAAATTTCTCATTGATGACTGTTACATGTTTTTTTTTTCATAGAAAAACCCTTAGGCTTCCATTAATAACAAGACTATGAAATAGGAAAGGAAAGTTTCTAAAAAAACTCAATTAAGTTAAGGTTGCATTACTTTTTAGGTTTCTCCGCCTCCAAGCCTTTTTCCCAAACTAGGTAAGGATCGGCTTTAAATCTAATACGACACGGCTGAACTTAGATTTTTTACGCGGAGCGACCAATAGACCTCCACAACCCAAGTACTAGGCGATATCAAGGTTCTTTAGACCGACGGTTTAACGTGCTCTCCGATGCACGGTCTGGTCTCAGTGTGTTAAAAATAATCACCCATCACCTGATTAGGATTAGCCACGAGCCCCTTTTTAGTTTCATGGAAAAAAATAAAGCATAAATCTTATAAGGTCAAATCTTACCAACACGAAGTGATCACTAATTAAAGGTAAACACATCACGTAATTAGTGGACGGTGCCTAGTAAATAGTATTCTCATAAAAAAAGGGGAAAATCCATTTAGTTTATTTACCTGTTTTCGCATATATGATATAATCACATGAAATAAAATGAAAAACAACAGTACAATGTTTTTATAAATGTCAGACAAGCTGTCTGTTTTTTACAGGATTATAATAAATCGACCATCGATTTAGTATTTGAGATGTCGATAATTCACTTTAATACCACATCTACAAAAGAAGTAACATAACCTAAATATAAACTTCAAATGATTTTCTGTTTGTTTGTTTATTAATATAGGCTGCGGTGCCAGAGATTGCGATTGGAGACCTAGCTTTCGGTTAACCTCATTTCTTCGAACCTAAGAGTCGTAAATGATGATCCCTGAAGCTTTTCCGAAACATTACGGACTTTGTTCCTAAAGCGCTGTTTGCTAAAATCTTACCTGAATCATGACAACAGCAGATTCATATAAATGGTGGTGTCATTTTGTTAAGATCAAAGTTAAGAATGGGCGTACTGCAGGGATATTGTATCCATTTCTAATTCTGATCTGTATATAAACCTATTTCTTAGCCTGTCATGGATCCATCGCGTGATAGTTGGGAGCAACACATGATTAGGTGTGTTTTTAGTAGCTCACGCAATTCGCTTGCGTCCACGTATTTGTATTGCACTCATATAACATAGGCTTTAAATAATATTCTATTCTTTAACTTTAAACACTTATTTTTTGTACATAATTAAGTAGCAACAAAATAATCATTCCGTGAAGTAGTCTACTTATTCCCGAAATACACCCGTAAGTAAAATATCTTTATTAAATAAAGGCAAATAAAGTATACGTATAGAGGCCCAAGAAATATCAAATTAACAAGTTCAATAACCTTATAATAACATTAGTGGAACGCATCCCGCAGCCAGTAAAACAAACAGGCGACAAGGATATTTGTTACACCAGGCCGGTGCCGCTCGCGTGCCCGTCTGACATATTTCTACTCGTAACATATTGACAATTGACACGTGTACTTGCAATCATCAGTGATACTGTGTATCGATCACGTACTATTTGTACATATTGTATAGTCTTCGATGTAACTTACACAAACACGTAATTGGTGCGCGTCTAGTTTGTTGTTGTTCTTTTTCTATAGAACGCTGCCATTTTACATAGAAACTGTTGAAACGTCAATAAAATTGACGTGTTGTTTGATCTGTTTCCTGGTTTACATAGCCGTTAAACTACGTGGTTACTAGATTAGCTGTATGATTTAACAAGAATACTACCACTATAAGAACCTGCCCTCTCTTTCGAGTATACCTTTGTTATAAAAACTTTAGATTCTGTCTAACATTATATCGTCAGGAAAAAGAAAGTGTGCCGACCTTAACCACAAAGTCATCAACGCCTGCAACACAGTTTATTCTTGCGCAGGAGTCGAGCAATTCATATGATGCACGATGAGAAAAGTAAAACAGATATCCCTTACTCTATCTAATTTTGAACAAGCCAAACTACTTACCAATAATACGTTCTGCAATCAGTACTATCTATACAAATAAATAAAATTGGAGTGTCTGTTTGTAATATTAAAATAACCGCTTTTTACTAAATGCATATGTATGTTTACACGGTACATATGCCAAAATAACATTTTTTTTAAATTTTTGTCTGTCTGTCTGTTAGTTCCGGGTAATCTCTGGAACGGCTGGACCGATTTCGACGGGACTTTCACTGGCAGATAGCTGATGACATAAGGAGTAACTTAGGCTACTTTTTTTAGACTAGTTTCGCCCCGCGGCGTTGCCCGCGGTTATAACAACAAACGCGGGTAACACCGCGGGTCTCAGCTAGTATTATATACAATGAATTGCTCTGACTGACGGAATTAGCAACGCAGAGCCTATACCGCTATAGATACAAACTTGAAACTTTGGCAACTGACGTTTTTTATGTTGTACTCGTAAGCATCCACTAAGAAAGTATTGCTGGAAATATCACCTCTAAGCAGGTAAAATAATGAACATGAAAAATAATGAATGAAGATGAACGGTTGTATGGAACTTCGACATTTCCAAAGTTACAAACGAGAAATAGAAAAAAAAAAGTTTAAAAAAACTAAAAAAACACGCTTTTTATAGAAAACCAAACTAAAAAATTGCTTTTTAGCGATAAGGCCGCCATTTGTATATGGTCATTAACTTTGAATACTGTTGTATGTATAATATCCTGAATTGGTGTACAATAAAGATTATTCTATTCTATTCTATTCTAAAAAATAGAATATTTTTTAATACATTTGAAAAAAAGCGTTGGGTGTCTGTTGACAATAGTAAAAAGCACCCCACGAACGAATTCTGACCGTTTAGTCAGTCAAAATCACGCCCAAAGGAGTCGGTTACAAACAAACATACAAGTGAACATAAGGCGTGTAAAAATCAAGCGAGCGAAACCGCGGGCATTAGCTAGTCTTTTATAAATCCTTAGATCATGATCTGCGACTTGAACATTTGTTCCTACATTGTCACTTTACAACATCATAGATTTAACTAAAGAATAATGAAATAACACGACCTGTTAAGAGGTTGTGACCTACACTGTTAATAGTAATTCATTTAAAAAGTCATAAAATAAAATGGCCGGATGCCAGTAACTGGTTGCGTCACTTGACGTCACAATACTTGTTTAATTTGTACGCTTTCTTTGTTTTTTTAATACAGCTACTCGTATAGGTTGATGAATAGAAGTCTTGATTGTAATACCAAAATCTGTAAGAGTTTCACCTCGAATACTCGCCTTGAAAATGTTAAAAGTAACGTCTATAAATTGTATTATTAAAATAATGCAATTTAAGTTATAAATTAATTCTTTCTTTTATAAAAAGACAACTCCAGCACTGGGAATATATCCTGTGTCACGAGGGACTACAAAAATTCATGAAACAGACACAAAGAACACCCAGACTCAGAACAACAAAGTGTTGTCCCATTTGGGGATCGAACCCACAACACTCAAAGCAGTAGGAAGCGGCGATGTGACCGCTTAAACCACAACGTCACCCATGCAATCAATTAGTAGAAGTCGTGGCTTCCACATTTTTTTTTTTTTCTATATCTATCATTGTTTCGAGAAAAAGGAAAATCTTTTTTTGTAAAATAAAAAACGACACACCACATGATCTCATTTTAACCAAGCTTGTAAAAAAAGTTTGTTTTTTGAGTTCTATAATGCATATAAACTCGCTTATATTTTTTTTTAACTTAAGAGGAACAACGACAGTTCGACCGCAGCGCGACAACAAATAGTTCATCATTTTATCTGACTTCAAGAAAAGGAGACGGTTCTTAAATTGCTACCGTGTTTTGTTTTTGTATATTTGTTCCCTTCTAGGAGATAATTTCACGAATGCACAGATGGCGTAGTGGTTTAAGTGGTCACCTCGCCGCTTTCTACTGCGCTGAGTGTTGTGGGTCTGATCCCCACATGGGACAACACTGTGTGATCCATAAATTGTTGTTCTGAGTCGGGGTGTTCTTTGTATCCGTTTCATATATGTTTGTAAAGTCCCCAGCGACACATGATATATTCCTACTGCGCGAGTTGTCTTTTAAAGAAATGAGAATGAGAACTTTCCGATATGATTTCTTTTGCTGTCCCATTCTCATTAGGTCAGAATCTGTTGATAGATCCTGGAGAAATTGACAGAGCGATTTAGGTATTCATTTATGGGATTTAGTGTAGTAGAACTGATAATGAAATCCACAGATTGTCACCGAAACTACTAAATAATAAATATAACCTTGGTGGTGATCGATTTATTTAATATTTTTGCAAAACATTCTTTAATACATAATGGTAAATTATCACGCGAACATTTCAATAATTCGCTTCGTCGGCAGAAGCAATATTTTTTAAAATCTGATAAGCAGTTCAGTACTCTTTTTTGCGCTGTTTGTCAACATTTTTCTTTTTTTTTTTTAGCTATTGACGAAATTTACGGCGGTCAAATTTCGACCCCTAAGGCGACCATTAAATATATAATGGCATTTGGAAAATAATCGCAGTGTTAATGCCAGTGTTATCGGTTGTTGAACCTCAGTTCTAAGTTTAGAAATTATACTTTATAGCCTAAATAATTAGGTATACATTTCGTTACTTAAAATACTAAGCACTTAATATAAGTTAATGACTTCGCCACATTCCTAATTTAGTTTTATAGCTGTTGGTCTAATTAAATGTTTACGCCTAATGATGGCACTTAACACATCTTTTTAAGCCCATATTTGCATTAGATAGTCAAAGACTGAACTTTAATGTATTATAATGTATTTAATAATAATAATTCAAATTTAAACATATCTCACATACGGCCGTCTGATCCCAAACTAGGCAGAGTCTGTATTATGGACTCAGACTGCTGATAAACATACTTATATATTTCTAAATACATCTATACAAATAAATAAAATTGGAGTGTCTGTTTGTAATATTAAAATAACCGCTTTTTACTAAATGTATATGTATGTTTACACGGTACATATGCCAAAATAACATTTTTTACAATTTTTGTCTGTCTGTCTGTTTGTTCCGGGTAATCTCTGGAACGGCTGGACCGATTTCGACGGGACTTTCACTGGCAGATAGCTGATGACATAAGGAGTAACTTAGGCTACTTTTTTTAGACTAGCTTCGCCCCGCGGCGTTGCCCGCGGTTAAAACAGCAAACGCGGGCAACACCGCGGGTCTCAGCTATTAATTAATAGGAGTAATGGGTGCCATTAGGTTTACCTCACGTTCACGCCTGAATAATTTTATTTTTATGGGCGTCTTTATTCAAGGGCTGACGCAAGCGACCACGTTGGTTTCATATGCCACTTCGCAGCTGATTTTATATTTATAATAATAATAAGCCTCCTATCCTGAACTGCTTTCTTCTCTCTTTGTATTGTGGTTGTCTCTTTCGTTATAAAATATCTCGGAGTTCAGTGTGCCTCTTGACAAAGGCCTCCTCTAACAATTTCCATTGTACTCTGTCTCTAGCAACCCTTCTCCATTTTGGGCCTGCCGTCAGTTTTAGTTCATCTTCCCATCTCTTGCTTTGTCCTCCTCTGTTCCTTCTCCCATCTCTAGGGTACCAGTCTGTTATGATGTTGCTCCACTTCTCTTGTGTACCGCGCAGCATGTGCCCAGTCCATCTCCACTTCAAACTATCTATTCTAGTAAGTACGTCGATTTTATATTTACTTCTACACAAATAAATAGAATTGAAGTGTCTGTTTGTAATGTTTTTCGTGCTCACACGGTTTATTGCACGATACTTATGTAAAAAACCTAAAAACCAGTTTAAATATTTTTGTCTGTCGGTTTGTTCCGGGTAACCTTCAAAATGACTGGGCCGATTTTGATAATATTTTACTACCAGGTAGCTCTCTATATAAGGAGTAACTTAGGCTATTTTTTCTCTCAGAAAAACCCTAAATAATTTGCCTGGTCCGGGAATCGAACCTACTAAGGCAGCGCTAGTCTATACATATAAAATTACTTGCCTGACTGACTGATTCATCAACGCAGAACCTAAACCACCACTGGGACTACAAACTTGGCAGTTGATCCTTTTATGTTGAAAGTACCCACTGAGAAGATATGTAAATGTAACCCCTAAGAGGGTAAAATAATTTTCAGTTAGAAACAGAACTAAAAATTAATCAAGAGAGCGAAGCCGTATTCAACAGCTAGTTTCAGTATGAGTCCGAAAAAAACTAACAAAACTACACGCCCACAAGCAAATATACATAAGTTTACAAACCCTTATGTCTGAAGCAAACTTAATAAAAGAACGGCTTTGACGTAGCCACGTCTAAATATAGGGGGCCGGCTGAGTATGAGCTTTGTCCATTACCTAGAATACAGTCCAGACACACCTAAATATCACCCCTTCGTCATAGGTACGTCAGTGGAGTTAATAATCAATTTACATGCGTGGTACTTACGCTTATATCCCCGAAGGGGTGGCTGGAGGTTTACTAACCTACGCGGCCTTGACCTGTTACAGCTATTGCCTACCGATTCATCCTTACTTTATCCCATTTCTTCAATTGCCTCCCTTCTTGCCCATTTTTATTTTAATACACCTCAATTGCCCCATTTCTAACTGTTAAAGTTCACATCGACATCACATTAACAGCTTTTGATCGTCCACTGCTGGACATAGATCTCTCATTAGGAAAGAGGTTTTGGCCGCGCTGGCCAGACGGGTTGGTATAGGGTTTGTGTCAAGTTATCCTTCTCATTACAGTGCTGTTGTCTTGCTTAGTTTGCTCCCTTAGTTGGCTCTTACGACACCCACAGGATGAATAGGGGTGGTGATACTCCGTATCCTTAATCCGTCACGACACGGATGGGATTCTTAAAGTGGCCATTTGACAAAATGTATGTAGCATATGCTAATTAACTTGTTTTTTTTATGTACTGGAGGTCTCCTGGTGGTCAAATTTTCAACTGGTTGAATTGTCTGTTGTGTTGTTGTTGTGCAGAACTTTTTGCAGAACAAACTAACTTAACGTTTTTATATATATACTAGCAGAGACCCGCGGTGTTACCCGCGTTTCTTGTTATAACCGCGGGCAACGCCGCGGGGTGAAGCTAGTCTAAAAAAAGTAGCCTTAGTTACTCCTTATGTCATCAGCTATCTGCCAGTGAAAGTCCTGTCGAAATCGGTCCAGCCGTTCCAGAGATTACCCGGAACAAACAGACAGACAGACAAAAATTGTAAATAATGTTATTTTGACATATGTACCGTGTAAACATACATATGCATTTAGTAAAAAACGGTTATTTTAATATTACAAACAGACACTCCAATTTCATTTATTTGTATAGATGTATAGATTTGTAAAGATGTCCAATAGTTCATGGAATGTAGTTCATGAAACACCTGGAATGTAGAAATTCCAAGAGGGTTGACTGATCGATACTCGCATTCCAAAACTGGATATCTCAGAGGGAAGTCCTCTCCCCGATGACCTGGCTTGTTCTGGGCACGGTTTTTGCGTAGAACTTATAAGGCGAAAGTTAAATACTTGAATTTTTATAAAGAGCGTATCTCACCTTAAACCACTTACTGTCAGGTGACTTCTTTAGGTAGACATTACTCGCTGACCCCCCTACAACAAAATTCCCTTTAAATTGAACCTTAGACTACCTCTAGTATTTCTGAATCCATATATACATTTAGATACAGAACAAACATTTATAAACAGATAATAGGTCTTTACCTATCAAATTGCCGTTTTGTATGCAATAAGTGAAAGTACTTATTTTTTCAAACTGTTTTATTTCTGCTATTCGAAGTAATCACCCATGCAATCGACGCATCTTTGCCAACGCATTGGCAGTTTATTGATGCCCTTCTTGTAAAAATCAGCTGAACGGAAGGCAACAAACTCTTCAAAGGCATTTTGTACTGCCTCTCGGAATTGAATTTTTTACCCACTAAAAAGTTGTCTAAATTTTGGAAAAAGTAATAGTCGGTAGGTGCAAGGTCTGGTGAGTATGGCGGATGAGGGAGAGCTTCCAACCCCAGCTCTTGCAGCTTGGAGACTGTTGACTGTTGCGCAGTATGGGGTCGCGCGTTGTCGTGAAGGAGCAGTGGGGACAACCGATTGACCAAAGCTGGTTGCTTGGTACTCACCAGACCTTTAATCCTGGATGGGAATCGAACTTATGGCCTCTAGCTTAGCAGTCAGAATGACTAACCACTAGACCAACAGGGCAGTCAATACAAGAGGTTTAATATACATAGTTTTTCCTCTCTTTTTGCTGATGAGGAACGGCTGATTATTCTGACTAATGTTAGAAATTCGATAGTAAGTTTGTATGTTTGTTTGTAATGCTTTCACGTTCAACTGCTCAACCGTTCACAATAATAATAATAGATCTTAATTTGGAAATGAAAACAAGTTTACAGAGTGCATTTGAATACGATGATATCCGCACTAATAATAAAACTGTATCGCAGATATGCCGCAACTTTCCGCCATCGTCCCACAAGGAAAAATTTTCATCCTAATCACCTGGATAGTTGGCGCTCCACTACTGTGCGCTTTTGGAGACACTTTTTGTCCCGCACAACCAATCTGTAGAACGGGTTATCATCTGCGGTATTTCCGATACGTCCTTCAAACCTTCAAGAAAAGAGCGTACTCCTTCCTAAAAGGCCGGCAACGCGTTTGTGACTCCTGAGTTGCAGTCATTCATGGGCGGCGATGGTCGCTTTCCATCAGGTGACCCGTCTGCTCGTCTGCCCCCTCTAACATAAAAAAAATCCAAATCTCAATATCAATAAAACTGCAGTATACATTGTTAGGAATGCAGTAAACCACGGAAAAAGTAGTCTTTCCTAAGAATAAAAAAACGCTTACAAAGTCAATGCTTAACTAATAACTACTTTTAGTAAATTTTAATATAAGTAATTTTCTACTTAAGGCGGCTCCGGTTCGACAATAAATATGCAGTTTCTTCCTACAATTCAATTAATCCCCTTGCCACCTATAATTTTCCCTTTTATGATCTAAAATGATACATTATCAAGCTCCCAACGAACTGACAACGTATTAACAGTCTAATTACGTCTTATAAGAATGTAATCTTAGTACAAACGTTAAATATCACTAACCATTAAACAACAAAACTACACCTAAATCAATACACAACACAGTTTATAATTGATTGACGCGTGCACCTTAACAAGTGATAGTTATATCCAATTGAAATTGAACCTTGAATAATACAAATAGAGTCGTAAATAAATACCTTTGTATAATTATACAAATTGTTAGCTCAATTATTCATAGCTAGGCTTCCGCTCTGGCAGTTCCCGTTGTAAACGATACCGACGTCGTTAATGTTGCCACGTGTTAAATCAATAAAATAGCACTTGTTATTCTGTGGGCATAATAGAAATTGTTTACGCGTTCGTTACAATAGGGGAAATAATAATGGGTATCAGATACAATGGCGTTCATGAATTTATTTGTTTTGTTATTCATGTGATATGCTTAAATAATATTGCAATTAATTGTCTACAAGAGGTCGAAATCCGTAAGTAATTTATAAAATTATATTAGGCGACACTTAAAATTTCCCGTTTAAATTTAGAAACATGTTTCTGATTTATGTTTTTGGTATTAAGAGCATGATTGTGTTACCAAAAAGTTCTGAGGTAACAAACATAAAAAAATACAGTCGAATTGCGAACCTCCTCCTTTTTTTTTAAGTCGGTTAAAAGAAGAATATTTTAATTTAAATCTCGTGAGAAACAACACATTTGTTCATTAAAAAAATATCAGTTTTTATCAACTTTAGGGTAGCTCTCAACTTTGTTATTAAAATAAAACATGTTTTCTTTGTGCCATTTCTTTCTTTAGATTTTAGGATAAACCGGTATAGAAAGATAGAGGAACGGACATTATGAACCCATAAGAGAGACAACCCTCCGACTAGGCCTGAAAGGCCGGCATTGTGACTTCTGAGACGATCATGAACGGCGGTAGTCACTTTCCATCAGATGACCTGTCTGCTTTTTTAGTCCTTATATCATAACAAAGAAAAAAGATCGCGAGAACTTATATTACGCGATACAGATAAGATAAGATCACTTTCTTGTCCGTCTGTCCGTGTGTCACCACCGATTTTCTCAGGAACGGGTAGAGCTAGCAAGTTGAAATTTATACCAGATACTGAGGTCTATGGTCCCTATTAGGTGTATAAAAATCAAGGCCCTGAGTCAACACGATAAAAAGATTTGAGCAAATTTCGATTTTCGCGAAAACTTGTAAGACTACTTCAACTTTTTTTATTTTTTCAGAATTTTCTCTTTACTTATGCTGTAAGACCTTGATTTTAACTAAAATTGACAATTCTAGGTCAACCGGAAATACCCTATAGGTTTTGGGTCGAAAACCTATATGGTAGTTCCCGTTGACCTAGAATCACGAAATTTGGCAAAAAGAAACGTCTTACAGCACAAATAAACGAATAATTTCAAAAAATAAAGAAAGTTGAAAATTAAGATTAATTTGGATACTTACAAATTTTCGCGAAAATCTATGTAAAATCTGGGTAGGTACGGAACCCTACGTGCACGAGTTCAACTCGTACCTGACCGGGTTTTTTTAAGATTTTTATTACTTAACTAACCTAGACTTACGAATAAAAACTATCTAACAGGAAACCTGTTCCCACTGATTACCGTGTACAGAATACCACAATATAGTATACTCGTACAAATAGTTTCCACACGACATGTTCGCGATAAGCGATTCGGTCGTTATAATGTTTGAACTTGTTCCCAATATGTTATTGATAACAATATGTGTTAATTTGAGCGTTGCTGTTTGATCTTTTACTTTACAAAACAACTGTAGTGTTTACATTTGACTTTCCAATCAATTATTACAATAATAAACTGGCGTATTGGTCTAGTGGTTACTGGCTGAGAATGGTAAGCCGGGGGGCGCGGGTACGATTCCCACTCATCACCAATAGCTGTGTAATGAGCACGATTATTTGTTCTGTTTCTGGGTGTAATTTATTTATAATATGTATGACGTATGTATTTAGAAATATTAAGTATGTTTAGCATTAGTCTGGTTACCGTAACACAGGTTCTGCCTAATTTAGGATCAGACCGCCGCAACGCCGTGTGTAAGATATGTAAAGACATTAAAAGAAAATAGTCATGGCTATATAAAGAGAAGGTACAGGAGTATTAAGTGTTTGCATTATTCCATGTATAAAATACTACACCAGGGATTCCCAAAGTGTTCAATATCGACCTCTTGGGGTCTAAATGGGTTTTCCAGGGGTCGAGACAAACACGAACTGGTATATTTAGTGTGTATAAAGGTATATATAGAAGTATAAATATATATATAGAATATATATAAAGGCTTATGTCGAAAACAAAAGAATTCTCGGAAAGAACCAGTGCTCAAGTCGTCCGGCAACCGCCACTGTTTACTGTGTGATTCGCTCCGATCGGCCGGCTTAAATGCTGCGTCACAAAATCCACTGTATCTCCGAAAATAATTCGAATTTTGAAAAATCCATTTAAGGACATATTTTTAAGGGTCTAAACTTTGAAAATATGCAAAAAAAAACGATTTCTAGACCAGAATACCCCCTTAAGTCGTAGGCATGCATGTGTAGCGGTGGTCACTTACTATCAGGTGAACCATCAGCCCCTTTCCCCCTACACCATAAAAAAAGTTTTGAAAGCCTTCATTATGATCCGATTAACTAGAAAATTACTCAAGCTATACAAAACGAAAAAAGACAATAAAGTATAGTTTAATAATCATGCATTAAATAATTTTTGATTATAAAATAGCGCATAAAACCTTACGTCTTGCAAAAATGGCCGATGACCTTGACCTTGACAAAGTGTTTGACATGCTCAACCTTGAACAAAAGCAGTGTATGAGATTTTGCAATTCGCATAGACAATATTATACAACATCGGCATTAGTCATCACTTTTTGTGTTTATTTTGTTCTATTAGTAGGCCAGAACCGACAATCGTTGCGGAAAACGAGTTCTTGAGTGGAGACCGCGTCTCGGCAAACGTATTATAGGAGGCCCACAGACCAGGTAGAGTGACGACTAGCGCAAGATGGCTTGCAGGAGCTGGATGCGAGAAGCCCAAAATCGATATAAGTGGCGTGCAATGGGAGAGGCCTATAAGGCCTATTCAGCAGTGGACTGCGATAGGCTGATGATGATGATGATGATGAGTGAAGATGTTAAAAACCTAAAACTTGTAATATCATAAATGAGAAAGTAAGTTTGCTTGTTATGCTTTAACAAAAACCGAATCTTTCATTTGCATACACTCTGTCAGGATACAGAAATGGACATAGAGTATCTTTTATCCAGGTACTGTTCCTGAGGGTAGACAAAATGACTTTAGGATTTCAAATGCTTCTTTTAACGTTATAATGCCCAACCCTTTATAATTAGCTACTTATATACACTCGAAGGTGGCCAGGAACTACCGTTTAAGGTTGTACCCTTGTTGCAATGTGCTCACTTGTACAGGAAAACCGTGTGGTTTCGGAACACAACACATATGGATCAGCTCAATGGCCTTGATTCGTTGCATTTCGTCTAATGAATGTGTCCACTCTCTCACCAAGTCTACCGCTCCCCCCTCACTGTTTCACCCCGCACAGGGACATATTATGAGGAGTTCTCGCTCCGGGCATCAAGTCGTGATAACAGTTCTCCACCTTTTTTTTTTACCACAGCCGCTATCCTGATCAAATCCTCAAGGATTCCACCGTGAGCTAAATCTATCTCCATAAATTCCAAAATTACTACGTTACGTAATAATTACGAAATATTTTTTGTAAATCAGTTACAACTGTGCAAGTGACCTGCCTGTATAATTTCTCCCCATCATTTAATTACCAGATCCAACACGTGTAAGCGCACGAGTCCCATCCCCATTGGCCACGTTCCAAGAAAGAGAAAGAAAGAAAGAAAGAAAGAATATTATTTATTTCATAAAACACAGCATACTTTTGTACGCATATATAAAAAACAAAAGTTTAATGACAACATATAAAAAGAAACTAAAAATCAAGTAAGGTTTGAAAAAAACATTAACAAGGCAACATTTTGCAATGTGTCATTTTTCATGACACTGACAGAATTGACATAACACGTCAATGTGTCACGTATCTAACCACGTGTCTGAGCAATGTTATTTAAAATACTTATCAACGCCGTGTTTCAGAAAATAAGTGGACAAGTGAGGTTATTAGTGGGCACTCATTCGGGGCCTAATTTTGGCCGGGACCCTCAAAGGTCTCCAACGCAGTTTTAGGTTCTTGAGCTGCAGGTGGCCGAGGGCGATGGTAGTACCATCATGTGACCCATATTCTCGTGTACCGCCTATACAATGTTCATCCCCATCACTTGCATAATTGGTACTCCACCACTATGCGCTTTTCAAGACACTTTTTGCCTTGCACAACCAATCTGTGGAACCAATTATCGTCTGCGGTATTACCGGAACGATACGACCTTGAAAACTCCTAGAAAAAACGTTACTTCTTCCTCAAAGGCCGGCAAAGTGATTGTGTCTCTGGAGGTGCAAGAGTTCATGGGCGGCGGTAATCACTTTCCATTAGGTGACCCATCTGCACGTTTACCCACTCTTCCAAAAAAAAAACATAACAAATAGCCCCGACGGTTAACCCACCTTATCGTTTGAGAGACCCGTATGGTTTTTCACATGATAAGAATAAGGTCAGTTGAAGAGGAACAGGAACACGAAGAGTGTTATGTCATGTTATTAGCAGACTTGTGTTAAGAGAGGGGTCATAACGAAAAAGGCCTGTAAATTGCATTACCCTCATTCAATAATCATAATCATCATCAACAGACCACTGCATGACATAGACCTCTCCTTAGAAAGGAGGTTATGGCCTACTATACCACGCTGACCAGACGGTTTGGTATAGGGTTTGTTTCAAGTTTAATAATAATATTGTACCACATTCACACAACGCCGTCAAGTCACAAACTAAGCAGAGCTTGTACTATGGCTACTAAACAACTGATATAAATACATATTATACTTTTTTTTGTAAATACATACATATTATACATAAAAACACCCAGATTAAATCAAACATTAAATGTTCATCATGCACACAAATGTTTGAGTTAAGCGGGAATCGAACCCGCGACCTTTGGAATAGCAGTCCGTTACACAAACCACTACGCCATCCAGTCGTCTCGCTGTATAGTAATAGGATAAATAGCAATACACGTACAAACACAAATTAAACTACAAGGTGTCTCAAAAGAAAGTTTATATTTAGGAGATCGATTTAAAAAAAACTAAGCAGTGTATCGAAAAAATGTTTATTAATTATTAAAGTACACAATTTGGGCATTTATTTCTTAAAAATAATATCCTCCAAATGTAGACCCTCGCGTTCGCAGCACTCATTTAATCGAACAGTAAAATTACTTATGACGGCTCGGCAGGTGAACTCTGGTGATATTTTCTTTCAAATGCGCCAGGGAAGTCGGTTTATTCGCGTAAACTTTAGATGTAAGATAACCCCATAGAAAAAAGTCCATAGGGGTTAAATCAGGACTGCGTGGAGGCCAATTTATGTCACCTCTCCTGGAGATCAATTTTCCTGAGAAAATTTCACGAACTCGTGGCAGAGACGTATTGGACGTGTGTGACGTTGCTCCGTCCTGCTGGAACCATGTTCTTTAGTTATGGCCAGGCAAGTTTTGCAGTTCAGGCGCCAAGAAGTCGTTTAACATCTCCACATAACGCTCTGAATTCACTGTAACTGCACGCCCCCTTTCGTCTTCAAAAAAGTAAGGGCCGATAATTCCTCGCGCCGACATCGCCGCCCATACTTTCACTTTAGGCAATTCTGCTTATTTACGTGTCCATTAACATGAAAATGAGCTTCATCCGAAAACAAGATGTTGCTAAACGTTGAAAAGCGCTCAATCGCCTGATTTACGAAGTCAAGCCTCTGACTGGCATCTTGGGGCTTTAATTCTTGCACCAATTGAATTTTGTAGGGGTGCAGATTTAGGTCTTTGTGCAAAATGCGGTGTAATGATGATCTATGCACATTTAAAGCACTTGCGCGCTTCCGAATTGAAAGGTTCGGGTCGTCACGAACAGACTGATTAACACTCGCCCCGTTTTCTACCGTTCTTGATGACCTTGGTCGCCCCGATTTTGGTTTTTTCCAGCGTTGTACCGGTCTCTTCAAACTTTTTGACCCATTTTCGAATAAGAGGAATGCTTGGCGCATCATTTAAATGGCGAAAACCTCGAACACTACAGAACCTTCTACGCGCTACAGTCGCCGAATCACCGTTTTTGTAAAACTCTCGCACGCACAACGTACGGTCTGCTCCCGAGAAACGCTCCATAGCAACTAAATTCCCAAGAGCCAGGCTACCGATTGACATAACCCCCGTGCCCCTCGGACTCGTTGTGTTCACGCAGTAAGCTAAATAAATATAAACTTTCTTTTGAGACACCTTGTATAATAATATTTTAAATGCGAAAGTATCTTTGTCTAACAAGTAGATTTACCCAATACCCGCATTAAATACCTGCTATCTTCGAATCACAAGTTCGATACATTTACTACAAATTGAATTCATTCCTATCTGTTTATTTGTTCAATAGGGGTACAACATCCCCTGGCTCCTACATCCCCAAAGGAGTCGGAGATCCGAAGGGATTTTCCAACCCGTCAACAAAAAAAAGGGTACAATAGGGTAAATAGCAATACACATACATACACAAATTAAGCCATACTAATATTATAAATACGAAAGTATGTCTGTCTGTGTTATGTCATGTTATTAACAGACATGTGTTATAAGTGAATTCATATCGATAAAGTCGGAACAAGTAGAATTACCCATTACCCGCATTAAATACGCGCTATCTTCGGATCACAAGTCCGATACTTTAACTACAAATGGAATTTATTTATATCTGTTTATGTGTTCAATACGGGTACAATAGGGTAAATACCAATACACAAAAAAATAATTCATAAATTAATAAATTAACACGTACAAACACAAAGTTCGTGAAGAGAATGTAAAAAAAATATTTCATTTTTATAAGTTTACAAAGATTCGAAATGCAAGACTAATTAAAATTAATTATTTAACATTTTAAGTGTTTTAAGTTATAAGTTAAAAGTCCGTAATCTTTTTTTACTCTCTCTCTGTTTACTAAAGTTTTATAATTAAAAAAATAAATGTTTGATATCAAAAGAGTTTTTAATATCCTTTTTTTTAGCCCAATTTGTAATTAATTTCGTTGTCAGTAAGTAGAACTCATCTTCTTCCTGCCATTTACCAAATTTTCAAAATAACTTAAGGCACAAGTTGTACACAGACGGACTTAATGCCCAGGACATTCTCTCCCAGTTGAACTTCGGGTGATGTAGAAATATGATGCGTTAGGTGCAAAGATAAAATAGAACATTTGACATTATTTATATTAAATTTATTACTTTAAAAAAAAACTAACTTAGGTATAATATACATAAATCAAATACTATATTCATTACTACATATATACATAGAAATCCCAAGTATACACATACATAAATATCATATTTTTTTTTGTGGTTGGCGCAAAGTTTCGACTGGTTTCTCTTATGGCCGGCCGCTTGTCTGACACCAATCCTCCTTCGTAAAGTAATTGCTTACAAATAGAACAAAATAAGAAGGTTAATTGATGATTTAAGATGCACACAAAATCGTAAAGCGATTAAAGTTTCCGTCATTTATTTATAGTTTGCCAACCATTACCAAAACCATTTTTTCCTCGTAGTCTACCTACATTGTTCACATGGGTTTTCCACAGTTCACATTTCCATTGGTAATTTCCTGTACCCTTGGAACATTAAGGTTTTCGTGATGTTATTCAGGGTACCCGTTTATCATAAAACTATTTTATAATTAATTAAATATATACGTGGAACATCAACATAATAAGGTAATAATTATAATTAACCGTTGGAGGGCCATGCTTCGGCACAAAGAGGCCGGCTCGATCGGAGTGACACCACGGTTTCATGGAATACCGGTGTAAGGTTGCCGAAGGCTCAAACCTCCCTCTAAACCTAGGTTGGAATTCAATGGGCGGGAACGTATTTGTATCTATTGACTTGCAGGCGTTCATGGGCGAAGGTCACTTCAGATCAGGTGCCCAGGCTCATTTGCTCCCTATCATAAAAGAAAACAAGGTACTCTCTTGTTATCTTCTGATGGGTAGGTAAGATAAAACTCCTTGTTCTTTTAAAACTAACGCATAATAACGCACAAGAAAGAGATACCTTCTGACTTAATATATTTTTTTCTATATTCATACGTTGAATGACACAAATAACTCATAAACAATATAGTTTTATTCACCACCGGCCAAGTGAAACCAATTTTGCTGCTTCAATGAACGTCCTATACTTGGTTACCGTTTTTGCGGTAACGTTTGCACTGTTAAGGTTACTGAACAGTGGGTGTTTAGGGGGGAGGTATGACCTTGTTTATAGAAACAATTCGATAACTAACCTGTTTATTGACGTGTAATAGATTCAATAAACGCGAAAAGTTTGGGACTAAAAAGTTGTACTTTATCCATAGAACGATTTTGTCGGGAGGATATGTGTGTTCAAGGCTTAAAATTGAATAGTATACTTGTGAATATTTACGCATGGCTATTATAATAAAGATTTTTTTCTTAATTGTATATTCAAATAAATATACGTTTGGTACATATGTGTTTGTGTAAGTCCGCAGTTTTTTTTTGTGGCATAGGGGGGGGGGGGGGGGCGGGGGATGTAATGAGCAGACTTGTCACCGGATTATAAGTGACTACTAATGCTTATTGAGATCCGCAACTCCAAGAGTGACAAGTGCGTCGCCGCTCTTTGAAACGAATGAATTAGGCGAGGTTGGGGCTTCGATTACTATTCTATACTTAAAAAAAAAAGGAACTCCCAAAGGAAATGATATTTCCCACGGTGCCACAGATATAAAAAATACACTTCCTTGCAACAAAAGCTTTTTGCGTAATGTTCAAACAGATGAATACAGAGTGTCACCACCCTTATTCATCCCGTGAGTGTTGTAAGAGCCGACTTAGAGAGCAAACTACGCAGGACAACAGCACTGCAAAGAGAAGGAAAACTTGACACAAACACAAACCCCGTCTGGCCAGCGTAGTATAATAGACCAAAACCTTCTTTCTAAGGAGAGGCCTACGTTAATGCTGTTGATGATGATGATTGATGATGGGGCTACGATAACCTCACTTTCTCGGTGAAAAACAACAAAAGAAGCTCCGGTCGAGCCGACCCATTTGTAGCAAAAGTAAAGCTCTTCCACGGTTAAACGGTATATTAAAATAAATATAATATATGGTTCATCCGTGTAGTAACGGATTAAGAATACGGAATGACACTACCCCAATTCATTCCGTGGGTGTCGTAAGAGCCGACTAAAGGCGCAAAACAACGCAGGACACCAGCAATGCAAAAAGAAGGCAAACTTGACACAAACCCTATACAACCCGTCTGGCCAGCGTGGTACGAGTATAGTATGCCAAAACCTCCTTTCTAAGGAGAGGCCAATGTCCAGCAGTGGACTATTAAAGGCCGTTGATGTGATGTGAATATATGGTTGAATAAGTCCGCACACGATTTCCGAAAACAATTAGTCTAGTTAGGTTGCACTTAATCTGAGACGTCTGTTAGGTCCGCTAGTTATATATAAAATGTTAAAATCAATTTGTTGTATATTAGTAGGTTTAGTCTTCTTTTGCGAGTTTTTAAGTGCGAGCCAACAAACCTATTTTGTCTTAGATTACTAATCGTAAATGTGGAAGCGGCTTTAGAACTGATTTAGTTCAACCGCTTCGCTGTAGTTTCACGCCAACTGCAGCCAGGATTTTGTTATTTTATCGGCATATCGTGTACGTTTTCAGTTAGTTTTTTATCAGTAGTTAATAATGCTATGCGATTCGTAAACATACGCGAATGTACAGCCGCTGTATGAATTAAACTGCCATACGGTTTGAGTGTGCTTCAATGTTACAGAACACAGTGGGCACATCACATAGTAAGAGACACATCTCACACATAGTCTCCTGATCCCAAACCCGGCGGAGTCTGTACTATTGTCACCAGACTGATGATAAACATACTCATATACACATATGCAATTATACCCGGACACAGAACAAATGGTCCTCGCAACACCCTTCAGTCCTCACTCTCGGGCCGACACCCCACTGGGGTTTGCGGCGGGGCAGTGTGTGGGAATCGAACCGACTAAAACCACACGGTGTGCCACTCCACTCCTGAGATAGGAGAGGTCCGGGAACATCTGATGTTAAGACATCAGGACCCATCTCATCGCCTGCTTGCCACAGCGCGGGCACCACCTTTGTTCGTATGACAGCTGGTAGCCAGAGATCCCCCCCAATGACTGCAATGAGGACCCGACGCCCAAACCAGGCAAATTGCTAGCGTGTGCGAATTGTAATCGAAGTGGTGACAGGTGGGACTCAAGGCCCTCCTAGCGACCCAGGGTAGCTTTATCATGAACTGAATCAATAACTTTGACCATAAATCTGTCCTTGTAAACTGAACTTTAAATATATGCTTTTCTTCTTTCTTTTCTTATTGATTAAACTGCGGCGGCAGCAGCAGCTCATGTCTGCTAACAATTGAATTATTTTATAAGGTAATCTGTGGAAAATGTAGTGGGTAGTATATTAGTTAAGTTTAGTTACAAAGATTTCATATGTATACTCATTATACTATTGTTTGTTTTCCCAAATAAATAAATAAATAAATATGTGATTAGGCTGATATTGCTGTGTTTTAGGCTTTCCAACTGCATATCTATCATTGTAAACTGAAATTGTATGTGCATCGACTGCATGGATGGCGTAGTGGTTTAAGTGGTCGCCACGCCGCTTGCTACTAAGCTAAGTGTTGTGGGTCCGATCCCCACATGAGACGACACTTTTTGTGATCTACAAATTGTTGTTCTGAGTCTGGGTGTTATTTGTGTCCGTTTAATGTATGTTTGTAACTTCCCTGCGACACAAGATATATATATTCGAATATACGAGTATTCCTAATGCGGGCCTTGTCTTTGTAAAGAAAATAAAATTAAAGACAAATTATAAATCGACTGCACCAGGAGGAGGCTAATCCTCCTTTTCCGAGTGTATGTATGTATGTTCCTTGGCACGCTTTGTAGCTTCAATGGCTTGATGGATTTAAGTTTGGGGGTGTCGGTAGATTAGAAGAGAAAATTATAAAAATTAAAATCTCCGGTTTGTAACTGCACGGATGGCGTAGTGGTTTAAGTGGTCACCTCGCCGCTTCCTACTGCGATGAGTGTGTTCGCTGAGGGTTCGATTCCCGCATGGGACAACACTTTGTGTTATCCACAAATTGTGTCCTTTTAAGGAGGTTTTAGTTTGTGAGTGCCCCGCGACACAGGATATATATTTCTAATGAGAGGTTGTCTTTTTAAAAAGAAGAAAGAAGAATTTTCACTGAGTTGGGTTTTTTATTTTTCTTTTCAAAAATTGGCTTGATTTAAAGCCTATGAAATTATCAGAATCTGTCTGGCATGATAGCAATCTTAACAGTATGTCAAATATAAACCTAGCAAAAGTTTTCTAGTTCAATTTCCACGTAATGTGTAATACCACGGTACAATTATAATACAGTACTGTAACTCGGCCGCATGATAGAAATAAATGCCTACAGCCGCGCGGTACGTAAACATGCGTTAGGGCTGCCCGTCTCCAGCATTTTAATTATACTTTCTGTTTCTATTTAGATTTGTGATGGTAAATATCCTTTTTTATATAAATAAATGTAATACTTTGTATATTGAATAGGAAGTGTTCAATAAAAATGCGTGTTGTTTTTTGATTCACTCCCTATAGATTTTGATACACTACCTATTTCACTCGTCTCAATAACTTTCCGATACTCTATTCGCTTTATTTATTAATCTAAACACCTTTTTTTTCTTGAGATAAAAGGAAATACTTATCCATTAAAAAGACACACATTATGTACCTACCTACTAGTAAGTAAAATTATTTTATAGTCTTACCTTTCAGAGTTTCCAGGTAATTTAAAAAAACTTATGTCTGGATGCGTTATTGACGAATTCATACAACCAAAAACAGCACAATATTTCCTACTCGTCATATTAACTGATTTTTAGAGGAAAAATCGCGCGGTTATTGTTAAAAAAACAACACACCGTCCGTTCGACACTGCGGTACAGCCGTGACTGTCTGCGCCCCGAGCGCACCCCGAGATCGAGGCGCGTAGGTATAGCTCGCGTTTCGTCCGTTTGTATGAAGTTGGAGTACTGTATTATAATAGTACCGTGGTAATACTTCTTTAGATATTTACCGAGCTGTAAGCGGACTTCATTATGACTTGTTCTTACATAAACAATTAACTTTGACGGGCCTATTGGTCTAGTGGTTAGTGACCCTGACTGCTAAGCCGGAGGTCGTTGGTTCGATTCCCAGCCGGGACAAATATTTTGTGATGAGCACGATCATTTGTACTGTGTCTGGGTGTAATTTATCTATAATTAAGTATTTAGAAACAATACATTTTATCACAGTAACATTTTATCATAATACAGGCTCTGCCTAGTTTGGGATCAGACAGCCGTGTGTGAAAAAAAAGAAAAAACTTTTTTAGTAGCTATTGCTTACTTGACAAATAGACACGAAGCTGACACTTTTTTTTTTTTGAAGCGAAGTAGAAAGACGTCTCTAATCGTTCTGTAGTTTTAAGATTTCAAAGTTAAGTTTTTATTTGTTTTCCCAATGACCAGTAAAAAAATACTTTTCCTTATTCAATAATGTATACTTTTATAGATTAAAACTGTGAACTAACGTAGATACTAGTTACAATTTCGAATATTGCACATCGCAACCTACATTTTTGTAATTCCGTAGCTAAAAAGTCGAAAGCTTTGCACGCATCCGCCGCTCGGTCCCGCTGCGCGTGAGTTTTCACTTTCGACTGCCGGCGGCCGTTGCCCCTTCGGCCAACCTCGGCACACTTCGTCTCAATGGGTCAAGGTCGGAAGACGGGGCTTCGTGTTATACTGTAACCTTCGGAATTAGGACATGACAATCTTGTTTTCATGCACGAATTTATTTTGCCACCATTTTATAGACTAATATTGTTACTGTACTATTCTTAAATACTAGACATTACATCTGTTAATTCAAGCAAAACTGTTCAACCATCGAAAATATGTTCTTTTCTTTTGTGTCGGGATTTATATCGCTTTCGAATGTTATCCATTTCACTAGGTCACTAAGCAAAGTCGATTTAAAAACCAAAAACTTAGTTTTCAATATGAGCAACCGTAACTTGCCACGGAATGTCAAATTCTTCCGCGTAAAGTTCCGAATTTCCGACAGCCGAAGAGCTATTGGCATTGACATAAAATTAAAAATAATTTACACTTATAAACCGGTGGTCCACTATACATTATGATTCTTGAGTAAAATAAACAGAGTTGTATTTTGGCCCTGTACAACAACTTCGCGCAAGCCTGGCGCCAAATAACGGGCCCCTTTAAGTTTCGTGGTGCTACCAGGAATTTCTAAACCTGTGAGCTCCTGTTAGTTGATATAAAAACTTACAAAAACTTATGAGGTAATGACTGACGAATACTTACTATGCAACATCTCGCTGCTACCCACAGGAGCCCAGCCTGAATGAAAAATGTTGCAAAAAAAAAGGACCTTGCACCTACCGACTATTACTTTTTCCAAAATTTAGACAACTTTTTAGTGGGTAAAAAATTTAATTCCCGAGAGGCAGTACAAAATGCCTTTGAAGAGTTTGTTGCCTCCCGTCCAGCTGATTTTTACAAGAAGGGCATCAATAAACTGCCAATGCGTTGGCAAAGATGCGTCGATTGCATGGGTGATTACTTCGAATAACAGAAATAAAAAGTTTGAAAAAATAAGTACTTTCACTTATTGCATACAAAACGGCAATTTCATAGAAAAGACCTGTTATATAAAAATTGTATTAGAATATCGGACATACTCGTATATGTATAAAGTAATAATTTAAATATATTGGTTTCACGGTCACTTTAAGTTGAAATTACTTTAATTATTGTAGTCGCCTTTTTTTTAGTTTTAAAATGACGTATTCTTTTTTATTTTAACAATACTCATTTAACTTCAAATTAATTTCGTACTATATCCTCTAATTGTTGCGGTATAGAAAAATATCGTGAACGTGTAATTAACACACGTTCTTAATTATTAGGGCTGTCACTTTTAGAATGTCATAAAATCATGATTGTTGATGATGTGATGTGTTTAATTAGTATTACAAGTGCGTGTTCTTGTTAACTGGTAGCTGCAACACATTTTAGGAGTGTGCCAAAAATGAAATCTAAAGAAATTATGTGATTAAGGAGTTAAATATTAATAAGCTAGACTTCGGTATGTTTAACTTTCTAGCTAAGCCTTAATCACGTGAGGCTAGAATGATTTATAGATTGGCATTAGTTTAAGGCATTTCATATTACTTCGATATTTAATTTATCTTATAAAGGCATAATAGTTCTTTATTTTCTTATTTTTAAATATATTCACTAGATTCTAAGTTATGATACCCTATACCGAAGTTGTTTCGTAAAGTAGTCTACAATGGAACTGACATGATCTGTGTTCAAAAGATCCTTGAAAATAAAAAAATAAAAAAGAACCAGTAGTTAGCTACACGTTTTGTAGGCATGGGACAAAATCACAGTGAACTGTGAAAGACCGGTGTTTTATCACTGATTTCAGACGATGCATAAATATGAATATAATATTTCGCCTATTTAACAGTAAATCTAGTATTTTTTTATATAGCTATAATTATACTATATAGCTATAATTCCCTACATAATAATTATAAAAATACTAGATTTACTGTTAAATTGCGTCTAACCTACCTACCTAGCAACCCTAACCTATGTACGCAAAAATCGAATGATGAATCACAGTTCACTGTTTATTTTATTTTGTTTTATAAGATAATTCCATCATTAGGAATATAGGGGACTTTACAAACATACATGAAACCGTCACAAAGAACACCCAGACTCAGAACAACAATTTGTGGATCACACAAAGTGTCGGGATCGGACTCACAACACTAAGCGTAGTAGTGAGCGGCGTGGTGACCGCTTAAACCACTACGCCATCCGTGCCATCAAAATTATGTCCCATGTCTATTTTATATACATACAAGTAGGTAGACAGAGGGGTAATTAATATTTCCGCACGGAAAAAAAAATCCGCACGAAAAAAAAAGGGGTAATTAATAACAGCATTTGGCCGACTATAATTTGGTCCCACTTACAAGATGAGCAATTTGACACTAAATTCAAGAGAAAGAAAGGTCATCAAAAGAAATGGATATAGATTATACACTTGGATTTAGGAATATAAAAGCTCCAGTAGATCAGGGTGGAATACCTTTCCAGGGATATAGGGTATACGTAGAAGCTGTTTTTTTTTATAATTTTTTTTTTATATAAAAAGAAAACCCCAACCGCTACTTTCCAAGTTTGTTTTATTAGCTAAAATACTATCGCATCTGCCGCATATAGATACCATCTATTTACACCCTGTTGAACTTTAAAGAGTATTCTGGCTCAGTGCTACATACAGTGTCTATGTGTGCGTAATTTTAAAATTGAATCCTATGATCGAACCTCGTGTAGAATACTAACCTAATGAGGAGGTTGTACATAAATACGGGTCTGTTGGCCTAGTGGTTAGTGACCCTGGCTGCTAAGCCGAAGGTCGTGGGTTCCGATTCCACCTAAGACAAATATTGTGTGATGAAATAACGATCATCTCTTCTGTGTTTGTGTGTTATTTATCCATAATGTGTATGCATTTAGAAATATGTAAGTACGTTTATCAGCAATCTGGTTAACATAGTACAGGCTTTACCTAGTTTGGGATCAGACTGCTTAGTGTGAGATGTATCAAGTTATTATTATTATATTATTACTGTAACATACAAAAAAACAAAACAAAAAAAAAAAAAAAACAAAATGTAAAAACAACATAATGATGTGATAACTGTATTGGCCGTATATCTAAATGCTACTTAATTTAGATGTTAATTAGTCTGATTCTGTCACATTGCCTGATTTACTGGTTTAGTCCACATTCAACCCCCACAATCTCTACCCCTGTCCATGTGACATACCCTATACAGTGACAATGACAAGGCTTAACAACGTCTTATAATTGACAGGCGCCCAAATTCGATGCAATCTCTACGTTCTTATGTTGTGTGTAGTACCTACGCCTATCTTTTTAGTCATCTCAAATATCTTGTCAGCAGTCGTGAACTTTCAGCTACCATGAACCAGGTAAAGTCTTAGGACAATTGCCCATAGGGTTTAATATTAACTTAATAAAAAAAAAAAAATTCTGTTGGGTGTTTTGACAGCCCTATAATTGTTATCGTTTTTAATTCGAGTTCGTTGAATCATTAATGTATTAACCTAATTTCGGTACCTCGGATACTACTCTAATATACCTGCCAATACCACTTTGCAATGAAATCCTGTCCGGAATATAAACATGAATATTAATAGACTTATTTATGCAATAAAGCAATACTTAACGTACAATTTAAAAGGTCATTTTGAAAATTTAACGCGCACTTTAAGAAGATTTTAGATAGTAATTATGTGAATAAACCAAGATGTACTGAAGAAGACGAAAGAAGAAAACAGAATGCTGTAGGTCCATTGAAGTTTGCACTGATAACCACAGCGACTGTATATGGTGAACTTGGAAATCCATGGTGGAAAAAATTCTTTTTGAACCATTTTGGTTATATTATTATTTAAATTGCTCGGTGGTGCAGTGGTAGCGTATACGAGTGCTGTTCTGAAGTCTCGTGTCTCGTCTCGGGTCGGACCAAATGTTTGTATGATCTGCATTAAAATATGTATGTATTTACAAAACAACAGTCAATCCAGCTTTCATAGTACAAGCTCTGCTGAGTTAGAAACTAGATGGCGTTGTGTGTCAGATGTTCGAAATATTATTATTATTAAACATTATATTATTATTTACAAGGTCTACTACACCACAGATACACATCGGCAAATGGCAGTTTAAATCACCTCAGTACTCTAGTCTTTGCGAGCGTTAGAAATAACAAGAAAGAGATAGACACAAGCAAGTATACAGAGAGAGAAAAGAAAATGAGCAGTCAATCAATATATTAGCAGGCCACTGCTGGACAAAGACCTCGCGTTAGTGCACGGTCCTCCGCCTTCCGCATCCAGTCTGTCACCAGCTACCGTCCGTCTCGTCGGTATCGACCGTCTTCAAGTCGTCAGTCCATCTGTCTGGATTTAGTCGTACATTTCGTTTTCCGACTCACGGTCTCTGCTCTAGGACCCTTTTGCTCCAACGGCCAGTTGTCCTTCGGCAGATGTGTCTAGCCCATTCTCATTTCAGGATGATTATTCTTTGAGTCATGTCATGTGATGTTAGTTCTTCGTCGTACGAATTTCAAGAGAATTCCTAGCAAAGCTCACTGGCCATGCCGTAAGTGCAAATGACTGAGAACAGAAGGTCATAAGCGGTAAACAGAACTGATCAAAAATGAACATTATTATTTGGTAATACGATACAAAAATCCATCTCATTAGGGATCACCATAAGGAAATTTTAAAGTTAGAGCTAACATTTTATCATACGAATACTGCCGCCATAATGGAAAAAGACGCATCTACATAAATGACAAACTGGAGAAAAAAAATAGTTTCCATTTTATAAATTGTAAAATTCGCTGTCTCCAGGAAAATAAAAAAACCATTAATATTTTTATGCTAGTGGATGCCTGGCAGGTTGATCTCTATAATAATGATTGAAAATTGAACAAAAATAATTAAATTCATTTAAATAATCCACATTTTACTTTTCATTGTAGCACAAAAATTGCAAAGAAATACTTTATACTACAAAGAAAAGACGTTTCTGGCTAGAAACGTTTTTTTTACGTAGTAATTGATCGTACGTCTTTCTTACTAAGTAATATAACGCGTTACCAGATAAAGAAACCTAAAATAAAGGAACCTTTCTAGCCACTTACTGCGTTTCAACTTAGTGAAATAAAAAAATTATCAGTATTAGAAATACCGATGCGCCCTTGCACCCTTTTAATGCTGATTAAATAATTGACATGTTTACCACTTATACTATAATAAAATACACAATTAGTTAAATCAATTTTTTATTGTAAATAAAATATTCATATTAAAATAAAATTATGATTTCTTCACAAAAAAAAAATTAAAACAAAAAAAAATTTAAAACATAAAAAGTAGTAATCATAGAATGAACAATTTTTCATAACTTTATAAAAACAAAACAAAATTCTCTTTAATATCATTAGGAACATTATCACAGCCTTAGGAGGTATTTTTACTTATAAATCAGTCTTCATAAAATTTTGTAAGATCGACACTATTTTTATCAGTAGGTAAATTATACCAAAATAACTTTCTATTGTCTGGCATTAAAGGGGTCAGCTTTTGTGTAATCGCTGACTTGCGCTCTTGAGTAACTTCTCTACACTGTTTATTTGGTTTTGGTGACGGTATACCAGATTTTATATTTTTTAGTCTTAAAAAGTCGAGTGAGTATTCTTGCTCTTTGTCAAAATCAGTTTTGTAACGAATAATGTGTGTGCCTCTGAAGAATGTTACTTCGCAAATGTCACTTAGAAAGGCTCGGGGTGATGAATTTTGCAGTTTGTATGTTGAAGAACAATCTTCGAACTGATAAAAATTAGCCACATTCATAACTTTAACAGTGATATTGGTTCTGGTGTTCGATACTGTTTGGTAAAAATCTCCAAAATCATAAATATGTTTCTTTTTTTTCATAGATAACTCTACCTGGTGATGAAATTCGTCTGCAGCCATGAATGTGTGGCCTACCTCTAAATATTTGAGCGTTATTGTTTCAAAATTGACTTCGACTGAGTTGACGAGATGAAGTAAATAGGAATATAAAGTCCAGTTTTTGTTCTGAGTTCTGAGTTCTGCACAATTGTCCAACCAAATAACAATATATTTTAAGTCTCTATTTGCATATAAAAAAGCTCTGAAACAGCTGGCGATGTCACCCATTTTGCGGCCGGAAATTGCTTCATGCCATATCGCAGCAAATGTTTTAAATCTAGTGTTTTTTTTGTTTATTACCTATTGGAACAAAACTTTCATTAAACACTATTATTCTTGGGCAAAACATAACAATTTTAAATTCTTCAATTCGTGGAAGCATAATGACTTTCTCCAAATCCGCAGCAAAATAGGCAATGTCTGAATTAATATAAGTCTGATTTTGTTTTTCGACGTCAGATTTATATGCTTGCCTGGCTGTTGTATATTTGTTCCGGTGTCTTTCATAACCTCGGCACTCTTGACAATTTCTATGTCTTTAAATTCCGGGTTGTGAATAAAATATTTTTCACAAACTTCACACTCTTCATGTCCAAGTTTTGAAAAGCTTATATTTAACTTTTTCAATTGTTTACTATAGTAGTCATAAGACACATGTTCGCCATCAGACGGATGCTGTCTGCAAAAGTCTTGATACATGCTAGCCACTGTTAGGTCGGACGGAAGATAGTTTCTATTTGGGGCGTGCTCGCGGCGGTAATGGGATATGGAAGGGTTGAATGTGTTTATGTGTTCTAAGACTTTGGTGTTGTCGAACTTTTTCGGATTAGGATTGGTTCCTCGTTTATCTACAATAACTGGGGTCTCATGTATCAGGGTATTTAAGGCGTTCCGTACAGACTTATCGTTTTTTTTCTATTGTAACCTAATGTTTCTAGAAAAAAAACTTTGCAGACATTGATTTTAGTCCCCGTTTCATTTAGCAGAAAATACGAGATACTTACATTCCTAGGCAATTTTCGATTATCTGTAACAGTTTTTCTCTTAGGCGTTTCTTTAGACGTGTTGTGTATTATAAAATATTTTTGTTCTTTCCAAGTCAAGTTTCTGTAGCAATAAATATTTTTTTTTCTTTTTATAAGCAAAGTAAAGCGTCTTTTCATTCTATGATCGAATAGTTATTTTATAAATTATTAAGACGCATCTACTAACATGCGTCTTTTCAACTTAATATACGTCATAAATGTCTTTCTTATTTAGTAGATTTTGCATTATCAAGTAGACGTGCCTTATTTATTAGTGATGTTTTTAGGGTTCTATTTAGTTTTTGCAAAAATAAAAAATACTGGTAGGTGCGTCTTTTTTTTCTGATTCCGAATATATAAATAGTGAGATTTTGAAAAAAATGTTAGAAGCGTCTTTTTTTCTTATGACGGCAGAATAGCGATCCGTGTGTAGATCAACTACCGGTTTTGTTTATCTCGCAATAGATAAATAAACATTGCTTAAATGTTTGTCGATTCGATAAGGATATTTGCCCACGTCTGTATAGAATTGGTATCGTTCGTTTTCCTTTTAAAGTAAGCTATAGGTATAATATATCGATAGTTCCTATTAACAATGTCGGAGATTATTATGCTGTCGGATATAATTTATTTAATGCATATTTATATTAAATGAAATTTTCTTTTAAATGTTTTTCTCGGGTGAGGTAACTAGGTAGGTACGGTAGAGGTAATTCCTAACACAAGAGTACTATCTAGAACCCTTCGGCCGCCATAGAAACCAATGGTTCGTAACCAGTCGAGGAGGAGGAAAAAATGATCTTCGTACGAAACCAGTTTTGAACCAGGATTTTCTTATAGTTTTACGAAACCACGGTTACGGGTACAAGGAATTTATTTTTAATAGTTTCGATTAAGGAATCTTCGGCCTTCATCGAAATCACTGGTTTCATATTAAGACGAGAGAGATAATTAAGAGTTTAAAAAATACTTTAAAAAGTAATGCTTTTTTTTTCTTCAATAAACTTCACTAATATGATGTATATTTAAATTGATAATGAAAAATGAGGAATTATTGCCAAGTACTGTTTTTTATTACTCCATTATTGAATGCTGAGTTTCTTTATCTGTTTCGGAATAAGGAATAATATTTATTTCCTTTCATCTATACGTCTTTGTAACTAGTAGGTTTCGTATAAAGAAAAAAGATCCTGATTCGAATCTGGTTTCGTAAAAAGATCTTTTTTTTGCTCCTTCTCAACTGGTTACGAACCATCGGTTTCCATGGCGGCCGAAGGGATTTAGAATGCTCCAACAATAATCAGACACCATACTTATGTTCCAGTATGCTTGATATCACACCCTGGACAAATAATTGTGTGACGACCACGATGGTTTCATCTGTGTCTAGATGTAATTTATTTATTGATTTTGTTTATTTATTGTATACCATTCCAGTATTATTTTTACAGATATTATATACATTTCGGTATAAGAATAGGCGGTCTTATCGCTCACGGCGATTGTCAAAAAATATGTATACATTTAGAAATATACTCGTATAAGTATGTTTATCAGTCTGGTAACCATAGTACAGGCTCTGTCTAGTTTGAGATTAACCGGGCTCTGTGTGAAATGTCAAGTTATTATTATTAATATGTCTATGAAAAATGCTAAATGTTTAAACAATTTCAATGTTTTTACACTTACGACTTTACATTAATTTACACGCTTTTATTATATATGAATTATCTTCTATTAAAATTATCACTTTTAAAATAATCTTTTAATTTGACAGTTGTCGTTCCTTAAAGTTAATAAAGAAGTTAAAGTATTGAATTGTTTAAGTTTCGTCATCATCTGCCTACCCTTATCCCAATTTTATTTGGGGTCGGCGCAGTATGTATGATTTTTCCATTCTACTCTGTCATGCGTCATCTCACTGTTTACTCCCTTCCTAGCCATATCCTCCCTGACGCAGTCCATCCACCTCTTCTTCGGTCTGCCTCTTCTCTTGTACCCTTCAACTCTCATACCTAAAACTTTCTTCGCCACATTTTCCTCATCCCTCCGCATGACATGTTCATACCAAGATAACCACTTTTCGTCCAGTGGCGCTACTTTCTGACTCCCTCGTAAATACTCATTCCTAACCTTGTCCATCTGAGTCACACCACACATCCATCTCAGCATTCGCATTTCGGCTACGTTCAGGCGTCTCTCATCCGTTCTCTTAATGGGCCAACTTTCAAAGTTTCGTATTTAGTGTAAATTTGATATTGATAATTTTATAATAAATTAATAGACACAAATTTTATAATATTAACGATATATGTATATTGTATTGTGTGAATGATCTATCATAGAGAGGCCAATAAGCGAGGTTTCGTAAACCTTTGAAGGCGTTTAGTTGTGGCATCATATATCAATATTTTCAGACATTTTATTAACAATATGTTTGTTATTTTAAATAAAATACGCAGGAGTTTCTTTTTTCTGAAGTTACCTGAAAAGCTCCAAATTCAAGTTATGATTTGTGGAATGTGAGGGAGTTAAGCCAAATAACATAACCCCTTATATATTTTAGAAGAAAATACCTAGATAATTATAGTTCAAGGAACAAACAATTTAGAACTTTTATCTAATGATCTTAAAATATGTTTTTCTTTATGGAAAAATAGTTCAGCGCTTACGAGTGACGTACGACGTTTAGTTGTTGTTTACTTCCTACACCTGCAAGCATAGGTATCATCACTTTTATTTATACTACTCTTTCGTGCCAAAACGTGTCAAATTCATCTGTGTGATGAACAGATAAAGCTCACATACACAGTCACACGCGCGTAGTTATCTCACAAAAGGTTTGCATTTATTTGTAATAAGTTGTTTATTTGACTTAATTTACTTGATGAAATATCAAGAAATATAGCTGTTATAATATAGTATGGTTCATGATCGTGATACAAGAAGCTTTTGCTTTAAAAGTTACTGACTTTCTACATTTTCTGACTGCTATACCAGAGGTCGTGGGTTCGATTCCCACCCAGGACAAATAATTGTGTGATGAGCACATTCATTTGTTCTGTGTCTGGGTGTACTTTATATATAATATGTATGTATTTACAAATATATAAGTATGTTTATCAGCAGTCTGGTTACCATAGTACAGGCTCTGCCTAGTTTGGGATCAGACTGCTGTGTGTGAGATGTGTGAAAATATTATTATATTATTATTATTTATAAAAAAAAAACTACGATCTTCAAGGATTTGGATCTAACGCAACAGTAACCTAGTTGGAATTACGCGACCCGACTCCTCAATCCTCTTTTGTAAGCAATAATCCCTTCCTACCATTGGCTTCACTCCTTTAATCACCACTACTGACTACAGAAACCCTTGTCCTTCTGGTGTATAGCGTCCTAATAAGTTTTAGAGTATAGGACGAATAATGCTTATATTAATGTTTATGTACAACGATCATCGACCTCCTATCAACTTATCAGGCGATGGAATATTGCACTTGGCAGAGACACAGGTAGATATGATAAGGAATGATTGTTTTTGTGTTTCATATTATCTTTACTTTTTCTATAAGATTAGAGTTCTGACTAGTGCAACCACAGCACGTTCGGTTACCATAGCATAGGCTCTGCCTAGTTTGGGATCCGTGATTCCGTATTAGTATATCCGTGGTCATACTGCTAAGTCACGCTAAGCTATGTACTTTCGTGACAGTAATATCCTGGACACCCAACCCTGGAATTTAATGTCTGTAAGGTTCTTGGACATGGTACAGTTAGGGTAAGTAGCGGTTAACAGTCTTTATAGATGTCAGATCTTAAGGTGAAACAGTTCGAATGCCAGTTTCTTTTTCTTTGGTTGTATGGGGCACAAATAAACAAACGAAATTGATAGATAGATAGGTACTTTTTATTCCACACCATGGTTAGTAAACATACAATGCAGAATACAAACAAATAAAAAACAGTACTACAATTGGTTGCGTTATCGTAGTCTTCGATCTCTTACAGGCAAACTTTTTTTTTTTTTTTAAAGACAACGCCCGCTTTAGCAATAAATCCTGTCGCGGGGACTTTACTAACATACATGAAACGGACACAAAGAATACCCAGACTCAGAACAACAATTTGTGGATCACACAAAGTGTCGTCCTACGTGGGGCTTGAACCCACAACACTCGGCGTAGTAGGAAGCGGCGTGGCGACCGCTTTAACCACTACGCCATCCGTGCAGTCAAAACTTTAGATGGACAATCCTGTATGGTAATATCTAGTTTGTGGTGCGCATTTAGAATATACATTTATAAATGTGTGTGTGGTGACAGATTAAGAATACAGAGTGTCACCACCCCCATTCATCCCGTGTCGTAAGAGCCGACTAAGAGAGTAAACTTGAAAACTCGAAACAAAATCTATACCAACCCGACTGGCCAGCGTGGTATAGTACACCAAAACCTCCTTTCTAAGGAGAGGCCTATGTCCAGCAGTAGACTAGTAAACGCTGTTGATGATTATGATGATGAATGAGTATAACATGACATAGTTATACACAAATATACCCAAATACATATCAAAGACGATGAGTCACCTGATCCCCCCGAATTGGGTGTGGGGGGGGGGAAAGGTTAGCTCCGTTAGCCTCAGTTACTCGATGAAAAGCGAGGAAAAACTGCTTATCACCGATTTACTGTGAGGCCGTGGTAGTACTCCTATCGAGCTGGTCCATACCTGCCGAAACATGGCTCTCCCACGGTAAAATTGCATATTTCCTCCAAAAAAGCGAGTGTATTAAGGAATTTTGCCAGAATAAGATCAATCATCAATCATGACACAATTATTTTTTTGTTGTCATTTCTTATCGTTTACCTACCTGAAAAACAACAGACTTCTGATATCTATATCTTATTAACATTGACATTAGGTAACCTATGTAATGACAATGTTAAGGAGACCCCTCGAGACCTATCTCGTCACGGGCCAGTCGTACGTTTATATAAAAACTATTAGGTATACACAGGCCATGACATTATGGCGACATTCAATATAACAAAACGTAATTTAGTGACATCTAGCGAACACAAAGTAATATACACAGGAACCTGTACCGCGCAATAAATTTTCTCTCAGCGACTTGTATATTAGGGCTAAAGGCTGAAGTAAGTTACAACTAGTGATGGATTAATTAGTTTTCACACTCTTATTTGATTGTGAATTCTTAATTAGCAGTCAGCAAATTAATTTTAACCGTGAAATTTTATGAATGTTTCATACGTCTTTAATACGTAGGTATACGAAATGTCGTCGCTTCATTCGTTAACACTTCACATTCACGCAGCGCATGCTTTCTCATTCGCATCAACGCGAAGACCAAATTTAATTTAATAAATCGTCGTGCTAAAATATTAATACAATTGCTAATGTTATACTGTCCGTGTGGTGACGGATTAAGAATACAAATTGTCACCACCCCAATTCATCCCGTGGGTGTCGTAAGAGCCGACTAAGGCAAACTAAGCAGGACAACAGCACTGCAAAGAGAAGGAAAACTTGAAACAAACCCTATACCAACCCGTCTGGCCAGCGTGGTATAGTAGGCCAAAACCTCCTTTCTAAGGAGAGGCCTATGTCCAGCAGTGGACTAGTATAGGCTGTTGATGATGATGATGATAATGTTATATTGCAAAATGAACGATTTAAAAGATTTTTATACACCTAATAGGGACCATAGACCTCAGTAGTACCTCAGTAGGACAGACGGACAAGAAAGTGATCTTATAAGGGTTCATTTTTTACCTTTTGAGGTACGGAACCCTAAAAATCGAATGATAAATCACCGGTCTTTCACAGTTCAGTGTGATTTTGTCCCATGCCTAGTTCTCACTCTTAAGTACCTATTTCATCATCACACATAAATCAAAATCATAAACACAATTTTGGCGTAATTATGGATAGCATATAGACATACACAATACATTATAGACTAAAATAAAACATGTCAAGCGTTTCTAAAGAATCCTATTACACAGCACGTGGACTCCCTGACGTAAACGATAATGGATTGGTAGACAAATGCACTTTGATTTAGCAAACGCTAATATAATTCGATCTCCGACTCAAGGGCTGTCAGTGAGGCGGAATGTCAACTATGACCGAGTAAAACCACACGACCTTGACCTTTCTGCGCCTGAAATAAGAAGCCTTTCGATAAAAATATGAAGAGTAACTTATGTCCAAAAATTGGAACAACCTTTAAATTTTTTATTTGTTTTGTTTTGGTTTAGTGCTAAGACATGGTCTTATCACAAGACATCCAGTTCGAGTTATACTATCTTTCTTACCTACTTTTCATCATCACAACAACAGCCTTAAATAGTGCACTACTGGACATAAGCCTCTCCTTAAAAAGAAGGTTTACATTGCTATGTATAAATAGGCTTAAACCTCCTTTTTTTAAGGTGAGGCTTATGTCCAGTACTTGTGTCAAGTTTTCCTTCTCTTTGTAGTGCTGTTATCCTGTGTAGTTTGCTCCCTTAGTCGGCTCTTACGACACCCATATATAGGGGTAGTGACACTTCGCATTCTCCTTCCTTCACCTCACGGATTAAAACTTACTTTTCAAGATACTCCCAATTGTCCTAAACAATTAAAAATATCATGAAAAGTTGCTCTATCCTATTTCTAAAGTCTCCGATTGACAGCAATATAGCTTGCTAGTTTAAGACGTTTTCTGTCTCACCCCTCCGGCATGACAAGCGTGAGTGTACGTAGTTTGTAGATAGATAAAAAATTCCAACTTAGATTATATTTTAATGGTTATGAAATATTGTACAATAAATGTTACATATTGTGAAATTTCTTTTTCTTTGTGTGCACATCAAAACTGCTGTCATATAGGTGAAAGACTATAATCCTGCACATAGCGTTACTTCTTTAGTTACATAATTTACCCTTACCCTGCTACTTTTTTTCTGTTAAAAAGACAAATCCCGCATTAAGAATATATCCTGTGTCGCGGGGGACTTTACAAACATACATGAAACGGACACAAAGAACACCCAGACACAGAACAACAATTTGTGGATTACACAAAGTGTTGCCCCATATGGGGATCGGACGCACAACAAACCACTACGCCATTCGTCCAGTGCAACTAGACTAGTTATTTACATCATAACTTCTTTTATTACTTGAATAGACTCATTCACATCCTAATTTTTTTTATATATCGATATATATGTACAAAAAAGTAGGCACTGGACATTGCTCTATCATCCTGCCAAACTTTAATTTCCGCTCGAAGATTGTGATGCCTCCACAAGATTAATACAACTCGGATGATCTCGTTTGAATTCGGTTCATTGCACAAATTATTTGAATGCGGTAGGCGACGGGTAAATAAAATCGGTATTATTGATGCTGATAAGAGTAGGAGACATACCGTTAGTGAAGATTTATGACTTACATCAGAAATCGTAGAGGAGACAATGAATCGAGATTATAGATAGATATGTGTATGTATAAAAGAAGAGTATTTACTGTGAGTTCGAAAACGTGACTATCAAAAATAACAAAGTTTCATATATATTTCCAGTATCCTATTTTGCACTCTTAGTGGTGCATTTTTTAAAAATCCTTTCTTAGTGCACACCTACGTCATCTAAGCAACGTTTATGCAAAATTTCATGCTTCTAGACCCTTTTTTTTTTCCGTGCGGAAATCGCCTCGGATACCACCTGTCGGTGGCATGTCGGACACGAACCGACTAAAACCGCACGCCGTCTCGGGTACTAATAGCCGGGGAACCAGGTATACCCTAGAAGGGAAGTCCCTGGTACAAGCTTCTGGACCCTGCGGTTGTGCGTTGATTTATCAGTCAGTGAATCAGTCTGTCAAACTTCTTCTTTTTAACCGACTTCAAAAAGGAGGAGGTTCTCAAATCGTCGAAATCGTTTTTCTTTATAGATATAGCTACTAGCTAACTCGCGCAACTTGTCCGCGTCATTTCAAAAAAAAAAATCCCCCGTTTTAGCAAAATTTTAACACGCTTTTTATTAACTTGGTATGTGTATATATGGATCTATATAACGGAATCTTTGAACGTGATTTTCACCCACTTTAAAACGACGGATTGAATTCAAACTTCGCAGACTTGTCAAGGACCGATGACAATACAATAATTTGAAGCGTGGGGTGCTTTTCAACATATTTTATTATATCAAAACTGAAATTTTACCAATATCTGTCAATAAAATATTTACAACAATTGAGATCTAACACCCAACGATTTTTGACGATAAAATGATTTTTCTTATTAAACTTTCGTCTAGTTACTAAGCGAATTTTTTAGTTTTTTGAACTATAATTTATTTCACTCATGCTCGACTACTATTAGTCGTATCGTGACGTTATTTATAAAGCCTAAAGCTTACCTCGATAAATAACTATTGAACACTAAATGAATTTTTCAAACCAAACAAACAAACAAACTTCAGGTTTATAGTATCAGTATAGTGTACAAAATAATCGCGTCAGGCAGGAGGCCGGCTATAAGAGATATCAGCCAGAATCCAGAAAGTATTGCACAATCTGGGTTACATATTGTGTCAACCACAAGTACAAGAGAAATAATTAATTTTTTGAGACGTCAATTCGTCCACATTTTGACTAATAATATAATAAATACAAACTGTATTCTTTTTCATTTTCTTGTAAACTTTCTACGATCGAACAAAAGCTGTTATCAATTTGTTTTTTGTTAAACTAGTGCTCGACAATATTGACATAAAAATTATCATTAAGTAAGAGTATCACCGATACCGGTAACTGTATTCTTCATTCCTTAATTGCCCACCCTTAGACAACTCTAATTTGAATAAACAATACAAACGTACTGTTTCTTCAAATTTGAATGGAACCGAAAACGGGAAGTATACCCTCCCATAACAATTTTCGAAATCGGTTCATAATAATTAAAGGGATTTCTGAGATAACAAACAAAGTTTATAACCGAATTTAGATCCTCCATTGTTTTAGTCGTTTAAAATATGCAAGAAAATGCACATCATCATCATCATCATCATCATCATCAACAGCCTTTAATAGTCCACTGCTGGACATAAGCCTCTCCTTAGAATGGAGGTTTTGGCCTACTATACCACGCTGGCCAGACGGGTTGGTATAGGGTTTGTGTCAAGTTTTCCTTCTCTCTGCAGTGTTGTTGTTCTGCGTAGTTTTTTCCCTTAGTTGACTCTTACAACACCCACGGAATGAATAGGGGTAACAATCTGTATTCTAAATCCGTCACCACACGGCCGTCTGATCCCAAACTAGGCAGAACCTGTAGTACGGTAACCAGACTGCTGATAAACATACTTAAATATTTCTAAAGCCACATATTATAGATAAATTACATCCAGACACAGAACAAATGATCATGCTCATAGCACAATGATATGTGCTAGGTAGGAATCGAACTGCGGCTAAGCAGTCAGTGTCACTAACCACTAGACCAACAAGCCAGTCAATGATGAATGATGATACTTAAATTTTTTTAATGAAAGGTATTTATTTGTCAATGTTTGATCTAATAATGAGAATCGTTAACTAATGTTACAATAATAGTTAATGACCATTTAGTGTAAGTTCAACGATCAGAATCAGATATCTGAATATAATTTAGTTACAGTTTTATACGCGCGAGTGATACTTGTGGTCCTTCCGTGTGCTGACGGATTAGGAATACGGAGTGTGAAAACCTCCTTTCTAAGGAGAGGCTTATGTCCAGCAGTGGACTATCAAAGGCCGTTGATAATGCGTGATACTTAAACTGTATGTTTTAAGAAGATATTTCGACAATCTTTTTAGTTATCATGTGACCTTCGGTGCGTTTAGTAAGACCATTTCTTTTTTAATTTCGTGTTACGATTTGTGTGAATTTAAATGCCTCTCTCTAGTGTCAATTGAGAAACATTTCTATATGCTTCTATAGTCTAAATCTCTAATTAGGTTTTTAAATATTTATAAGTCGTACATTTAGTACTTGTTCGTTTAATTTGATTTTTTATATATTATGCTTGTTTGGAGTAGGTTTAGTTGTAGTGTAGTAGGTAGAGTTCGAGACGATCATTTGATTCCGTACTTCAAAGTTATTTTTTGTGAATATATCTTTTTTGAAAGAAAATTGATGATTGGAAAATTATTGTACTTAGCCGCGAATGTGTTAAACTATTGTTTTTTTAAAGCTATTATGGATCTTGTTAGTGAATAAAATAAACTTAATTAAGCTGTGAATGTATGGTTTATAAATGATTTAAAAATTCTATCAGTTATTTTGTTCCGATTTTCAACACTTAACTACTCAACCGATCGTCTTGAACTATTGCATACACGTTATAAGAGGTTCCGATAAGACTATAAAAGAAAAATGTGGAAATCGGGTATCGAATCTTGTGCTTTTTTAACCTTATCCGCCTACGTTGAAGATTTACCAATTGAAGAAAACCTTAACTACAGCAAATGTAGTTTTCTTTGCCAGTTACCCTAGACTACCACAATCAGATCACAAATCCGCTGTGCTCCACGAATTCCTACCGTATTTTAGATTAAAAATATAAGCATATTTTCTTCTTATAGATTCAAATTACCAATTAAAATCACTAAATCGCAAAACGTGGGCGTTCAATACCACTGTCTATCACTGTCCTTCGAAATTGTACACGTGGATGTAAAAGTATCATATTATATGATATGAACTAGGTAGGTACTCGTTGCCAGGGATACAATAAAGGGCGTAGGTCAAAGAATATTGTTCACGAAAGCTGAAAACCTCACTTTTACTTCAGCGAAACCGCGCGAAAAACGTAATATGTTAATCCTATCAAAATATTATTTTATAAAATAATCCAACTTTACATAATAAATCAAAATTCAACACGAAACTAGTTCATCGAAGGTTTCATTTATTGAGTTCAGAGATTCTATTTATAGAACATGCCGATGCGTTCCTGGAATCGCATCCGGGGATGCGTTTGGTACTTGCTGACGACGCGCGGCGCCTGCGCTTTCCCTGGGCATGCGTATATCAAAACATTTAATTTCCAGTAGCTCAGGATACAATACATTGTGATGTTAGCTCATGTAATATACACGACGGTGATCACTTTTTGAACATTATCATCAACGAGCTTCATGATTATCACGGTTAGTTTTTAGATTTATCATTAATTTCATTTAGGATTTAAAAAAAACACTTTCATTTAGGTGACCTATTTTTTTTGTGATGAGACTTTTTTAAAAGTATATTATGGTCCGTACGAAGCTTTGTTGTGTCTTTGTGTTAGCATGTATCGCAGTTACGAACTACCTACCAGTCTGTTTGTTATTAGTAATTGGTATTTGGTGGATGTAAAGCTTACAATTAGTGAAGTGTATTCGATAGCGATTCTCTGAGCGTATGTAGAATTACAAACGTTTGTTATTGTGCAATGTTCCGTTCCGTTCAAACTAATACAATTTTATTCTTCTTTTGATGCCTGGTCCTTATGAATTTAAATTGTTTGTAAATGCTGAAACAGTTTCGTGTGATAAACACTTAAAGTCATCAAACATCTTAAATTAAAATGTTTAAAGAAATACAGGCACTTAATAAACACAAATTAATTACCAATTAATAATATTAACGTAATTTGAACTGAATTTCGACCGTTTTGAATGTATTGCTTTGTTTCATTGTCCAGTGTAACTTGAACGTCATTTTGTAGACTGGTGTACCACGACAGGTCGACATATGTACTGGACATCTAAAGTTTTATGTAACCCTTGTTACATAATTGATAACTTTTGATTAAAAAAATAGTTTTGTGCAATTCTTCATATAAACATTAAGTATTAAAAAATCTTTATATATATAATTCTTCTGTGAGTGTGTATGTCACTGAACTTCTCTCAAACGACTGGACCGATTTTGATGAAATTTTTTGTGTGTGTTCAAGGGGATCTGGGAATGGTTTAGATTCACAATTTTGTCCGCTGGACAATGTTTTTTTAATTAATTTTTAATTTATTAGTAGTTGTTGATTTTGGAATGTTTTACATTGGATCAGACAGACGGCGCTACCATCGCAGTGTCAAATTTGACAGGACAACGTCTGTCGGGTCCGCTAGTATTATATAGTTTCGTATGTCATCTTTGTTTTGCAAAGGTGTACAAAGAACTTTTTTCACGTATTGATTTGTAGATTGACTGAATATTTATAGTGTAAGTCTATGTACTATAATTATGTATTACGATGACGCCCGACTTGTTACGGCCCGACGCTCTTTATTAAGAGGTGTGAAGCGACCTACGATTGTGACATATGGACACCATTTACGAATGTATATTTTTTTTTTTATGGTTTATGACATGGATGGGGCAAATGAGGCAAAGTAAGTATTGGGTATGGGAGTTAAAGGGTACAAGAGAAGAGGAAGACCAAAGAAAAGGTGGAAGGACAGTGTGAGTGAGGATATGGCTAGGAAGGGAGTAAACAGTGAGATGACGAATGATAGAGTAGAATTGAATAATCATACATACTGCGGTGACGGTTTAGGAGGGAAAACGCGTCGACGGGTCACGTGATGGTAAGTGACTACCACCGCCTATGAACACTTGCAACTCCTTAGTCACAAGTGCTTGGCTGCCCTGTGAGTCTTTTTACTTGGCTCTCCCTTATATAGCTGTAATATTCGACTGCACGGATGGCGCAGTTGTTTAAGCAGTCACCTCGGCGCGTCCGACTGCGTTCGGTGTTATGGGTTCGATCCCCACATGGGACAACACTTTTTGTGATCCACAAATTGTTGTTCTGAGACTGTGTGTTCTTTGTGTTTCGTGTATGTTTGTATAGTCCCCCGTGACACAGGGTTTATTCCTAGTACGGGAGTTGTCTTTAATATTGTTGAAACATCTTAAGTTTAATATCTATTGTTTCAGATAGTGTTGTGCAATGCACGATCAGGAAGGCGAGGGTGAGCCAGCGCATCATGCGCGCCGCCCTATGAACGCATTCCTCATATTCTGCAAGCGTCACCGTAGCGTTGTCAGGGACAAGTATCCCAACCTTGAGAACAGGTTAGTAATACGAGTATTTTTATGATATAACGGCAAAAGAGTATATGGACGTTAAGCAACTAACCCAAGGACACCTGCAAGTGCATCTGCAAGAGTTCCAAGTAGGAGTTAGTTTTTCCCTGAAGGTTTGAAGATCGCAAGGGTCCAGTAATATCAGAGGCGCCAATTTTTACCACATGTTAGTTGGTACGTACATAGCCATCTGCCAGTCAAACGTGACAACTGCGTCACCAGCCTTTGTGTGCCTACTCTCCAGTATCGGAGGGGAGGGGAGGGGAGGAGAGGTTTAGTCCTTCGATAACCTCACTTACTTGGTAAAAAGCAACTAGACAAATCGTAAAAGATAGTTAAAACGATTGTTTTATAATCATTTTAATTATCTTTTTCTTTTTTTTTATATTTCTCTTTATTTTCAATTCATTTAAAATAGGTTTGAACGTAACAATATTCTTTTTGATTTCAGATCAATCACGAAAATTCTTGGCGAGTGGTGGGCCAACTTGGACAAAGAGGAGAAAGCCTGCTACACAGGTCTTGCTAAACAGGTGCATCATCTATTATTTGCTAAGAAAATAGTTTTATTAATATTTAAAGAAATGTTAAGACAACAACTGACCTATTTCTCTGTTCTTCTCCAGTACAAAGACGCTTTCTTCAGCGCTAACCCTGACTTCAAATGGTACAAGTTGCCAGCACCGCCACTTCGCACACTCTCGTCTCGGCCTAGAGATCAAAACGACAAGCAGGTAGAGTCCCCCACTAGTGATCACCAAGACCATGAACTAGAAAAAACCAACAACAACTCCACTAAAGTTGATTTCAACAAGAAACCAAGAGTAGACTTTTTCGAAGACCCTAAATCACTCTCCATGTTTACGCCTGGCAAACTGGCCGATGAGGCCCATATGGGAGGCCTCAGCAGCCTCCTAGCCACTAAGACTGAAACTCAAACTACAAACCCTTACTACTCACCTCCATGCTTTAAGATTAACACGATCTCAAACGAATACAGATCTCATAACTTAATAGAAAGGGCTAAACTGAAAAGCCACAACAGAGAAGACGACATACGCGAACTTCAGAACGCACTCACTGAAACTACTAAAGTGTTTGAAGAAGACTTTGATGATGAGAAACGAAGGATATACTATGGTATATCCAACGAGGGCGGGTACACTAATCAGGATGTGATAGACCAAATCGTTGATAAGAGGTACTCCAAAGACGATGATTACCAGAGGAACTGGTCAGATGATGAAAAAAATATGAGATCTGGAAGATCGTGCAAGGGTAAACGGTACCAGGAATTCATGGCTGTTGGGGGACTTATTGTTAACAAGAGGCAGAAGAGGGATTCAGATAAGCCAGACGACAACTACAACGCTGCCTGTAGCTGGGATCCTGGTTGTTCGCGGAGCGACGAGTCTTACACTTCGACCATTGATGATCCGAAACAAAGCTGTTCCTTATTCGACAAGTCTGCTGACAGCGAAGAAAAAATCGACACATTCGATGGGCCTGAACCAGACAATAATGTTAACAAAACCTTTAAGGCTGCTGATTTTGACTTAGACGCCAAAATAAGGGCATTACCCTCGCTTAGCTTAGAAAAGTTTCAACAGAAAAAGCGCGAGAACAAACGTAAGAAGAAAACAATCAATCTAAAGCCAAAAGTGCACGAGCCTTCTCAAATAGTCAATTCAGTTCCTAGGCCGATGTTAGATGACAGGCGGCACATAGTGAACAATTGGCGGGACACCATGATCGGCAGTCAGAAGCGAAAACCGAGGAAGATAAGCATCACTCGATTCGAGATCAACAGCATGGTTTCGAGCGTGGATTTGAATGAGGTTCACAACATTAGTCCAGAAATAAAGATTGCTACTGAAGCGCCCTGCACAGTTGTCCAGAACATGGAGATTTGCAAGCAGACTCAGCACAGCGTTGACCTGCTCGCTTTAACTACTCTCGCAGAGGTCGCATCCAACACCTCGAAGCTGGACGACACGTCCATGATAGACCACATGACCGCCACGGCAGGCGACCACGCTTCATTGGTATTAAAAACCAACAACTAGCCTTAAAAACAAATTCCAAAAATTATTTACTTTGTAATCAGATAATATTTATATATAGATCTAATTTTACATTGTACGCATAAAGAAATAATATTATTGTACACTTTTAACATAGTTTTTATAACGTAGCTATAGTAACTATTTATATTGAAAATAGAAAAAAAATGAACCTCTATGTATACCTATGTTAGTTGTCGGTTAGGATGCTACATATTGCTTTGTTAGGTCTAGAAGTAAAAAAATAGAAATAAGGGGAGCCTGTTCCGCGGCTCTCGATTGTTAATGTTAGGAATCAAACTTCAAACATATTTACATAAACTATCTGTAGTTGCAGTGAAGTATTAAATGAACATTTCAAAAATGTCAATTATTTTCGTCCCCTTTTCTTGAACAATTTACATGAAAATCATTAAAATTTGGTTAAATAAACATAACTCCATCCCACAATCGTATGTTATCGATCATAATGTCACAACAGCTCGTTTATCTCAAACCAGACCTTTCTAAACGATGCTGTTCCCAAATGCAATTCTTTCGTCACTCATCACACGCCCATTTAATTACAAACGGCGGCTGTCATACACTCATCTATACAAGTAAAATTGGTTCTTCTACAACCGTATATTGGGTAAATCGTCTCCATTATTACCAGTACTACACGATAATAATAATTATAAGTTTCACGGTATTCAATATTAGAATTATTGCAATATGTTACTATGGAATTGAAATAAACTTTCTAAAAAAAATACATTCGACTATATAGACACGTGTAGGTGACGAACTTACCATACGTCCTTTCGCGTGAAAACTGAAGAAAACAGTGACGTATCGATGAATCCCCGCCCCTTAACCCATCAAGTTCCAAGAGATTATCGTTTCGTACGAAAGCTTGGAACCTGACTAGTCAGGGTTGATCGATGCGTCACTATTTTCTTAACGCGAATGACGATAACTATCGTTGTGACCTGATTTGTGGCATGGAAAATGTAATGAGTCACAAGTAAAATGGGATCCTTTTTTAAATAATCATGTTTTATTTTTAAATCATTACAAAATTTCATTCATGGCACCCTTAATTTTCTACAAATAACTACAAAGCATAATGTATTTAATTATTATAAGAAGAGATACAAATAAATTAAAATTATGTTATCGTTGTCGTTGTAGGACTTTTTTTTTAGATTATACAAACGATCGTTAACTCTAAAATGATGCACCATTCAATATAGTTTGGAAGTAGAACTGAAAATTATTTCATTGTATTAAGATATTAACATTAAGTTTCAAAAGTAAGACAGTTATTGAGCATTATTAAAATACTTGATATAATGATACAAAATCTATAAATTCTTGAAAATTATCGTACACTTTGATCTTACACTGATGTTGAGTAAACTTAGCAGTAGTGTAATACAGGTATAATTGCAAAAGTAAGTTAAATCACATTTCAACACGTAAAATGCCATGATTTGTGTGTGAGTTAGAAAAATATTCTAAATTTTGAAATTTAAAATATGAAATAAACTAACATTCAGCAATTTTGTGCATTATTTTAGTGTAAACGACTTCAGCGAGACATGGCGCCCAGTGCCATGGCACGCCGAAGGTTTTATGCCAAACAGTCATTCATTTAGATAATTCGTAAACCTCATTATGTGTAAAGTTAGGTTATATAAATCGCCTTAATAATTTAGAGATGTTTAAGAACGAAAACACCATGCATATAGACTGCGTTGCATTTTTAAGGTGATTTATTATTTACGTTGGCAACAGTGCTTGTGTGCAATTATCATTTATATTATATAATTATTGTATAGTACTGTACACGTGAGTCACGTGTTTTTTATATATAAAAGCGAATTTATCACAACTAACATAATGGCAACTTGAGGACGCAAAATGTGCTGGAATGTAAAACTGGGGATAGTGATGTACAAATGAGCTTATGGAATAACAATATATGTTCGCAATAATTATCGCACGTATCACTGAAACATCCATAAATCAAATTTTTTTTTCATTGCTTAATCAAGTCTGGAACGATCCAGAACGACATATCATGTATAAAGTTTATAAATGTAGAATGTTTTATTGTTAGGATATCATTCATACAAAATTGAGAAACATTAAATCTGTCGAACTGTCAGGCATACCGTACCAATTATATTAAATCAGTCATTCGCTATTTCCAGGTCATGATTGGAATTTCTGTTTAAGCGATTTTATATAGAAAAAAAAACATTTTTAAGAGTACACTATAGCTTTAACGAAGTGCTAAAAGGAAAGCTAACCAAGAATTCCAATCGTAAACAAAAGATTTGTAAAAGATAAATCTATTTATCTTTTTTATAAAAATTTATACTTAATAAGGTTTGAAATTGCAACAAGTATTGGGTAAAGGAAGAAATCTTTTGTGGTAAGGTATTGTGATGTAGGATAAGAATGGTAAAAGGCAGAAGTATATTTGTTGCTGATAATGGCCTCAAAATATCGGCTGAACGTCACTTTGCGAGTCAAACTCGCATATTTTCTTTGTGATAAAAACCTTTATAGTGTTTTTAGTTAAAAAAAAACATTAATATATTATTTCTTTCACAATTGTAAGTTATCAAATGCATAAAAATAAATCATCTACTCATTTGAAATGTCGAAATGACATTTAACGCACGGATTAGATTATTCTTGTCCCTATTAGGTACCTGATGTTTATCGAAAATTCATGAGTTTCAAGTGTGAAAAAAAAAAAGAAAAAAAAATATCATCCCATTATATGAATATTGTGAAACCAATTTTAAGTTAAACATTAATTGTCAAAAGTAATATACTTAGGTGTTTTTCAATGAAGAACAGTGTTTCTCAAATGTTCAAGTTTATTTTTGTAATGGATTTTAAAGGGTTTCTGTGATTTTATTCTATCCTATGTTAATGTCGGCGCATGTGAAGTTTTAGTTGCAGGTCTAGTCTAGATTAGGGATTATAAAGAAAAAAACAAGTACGAAATTCGAAAAGTGCACTTATATATTTTTTAAAGTTACAAACGATGACACAAGCCATAATGTGACATGCTCATCCAAAGACCAAATGTTTTTTAGAATAGAGAAGATAGGTTGTAGATATTGTATATGTAATATATAGGTTATATTATATAAAATATTATGTATTATAAACACGTCAATAATGTGGTATTATACAATGTCCACAATTATCATATTGCTCCTTTAATTTCATTTGTAAATGTGTTGCACTTTTTGTTTTCATTTTGTTTTACTTTCAAATAGTTTTTAAAGATAAATAATTGTTAATTTTATGTAAAGTTTAATTGATTGTTACGTTTTTTTTTTTACTGTTCCTAAATGATATTTTAATAATGAGCTTTGTGAAGCTTTACAATGTCATCAAAATATTTATCTTATGAAGAAATATGTATATTTTTGCCTTGTCAATATATAGCCTTATTATGTATTCGAAAAACCTAGTATTAAGGTTAATGGAGAAGGGGCCAGTACACAAAAACACGGGAATTTACAAATATATTAATCACAATTTTTAAATCATTACATTATTAAAACCTTCACAATTTAAATATTTATTATGGTATGTTGAGATTAAAAAGTAATCTCTAAAGTTTAACCAGTAGGGTTTAACGGACCCTCCGTTTTAAGTAAATGGTGCTGGAAGATCTGTATATTTATTTTAAGTGAGCGGTCTATTGTTTGTACTCATATGGACGTTATGTCGGACGTAGTTATCGTAATGGATTATTATTTTTTAAGATCTTTTGGCGATCACTTTGTGCTACATTTATAAGTATAAGATCTTGAACAAACAGTACATTGTTAAGCGCAAAGTGATTGTTGATTATTTTTATCGGTATTGGAAATTTTTTAAGTGGTTTGAGAAACACTGGTCTAATAAATGTTAAATGTGTAAGTTAGGGCATAATATGTCGGCACCCAAAGTGTTTACCTGTTCGGTTCCAAAGTATATTGTTGAATGTTTTGTTACAGACGTCGTGTCGGTTTCATTCTATATCCTTTTATTGTAGTAATAAAGTTTATTCATATTAACAATGTATTTGTTTTATTTCTATTTACCCGACCGCCAAGAAAGGGTCATGTTTCTCGCGTGTTTCTTGTATGTTTGTACGTAAATTTCTTTACAGATAAGGTATTATTTTATCCATCTCAAAAACCCTCTCTCGGCTCTTTGAAAGAAAAAATCAAAATTGACGATTTCTGGCGCAAAACAGATAAAGTTATATATACATATATATATATATATATATGTATAAAGTTAACTTAACCTATCGAATAGGGTATCACAATACAGAATTAAAGGGGATTAAGAAAGATATTTTAAGTAATGTATCATTATATTCATTATAGATAATTATTAGTTCCGGGTACGGTTACGGAACAAATATTTTTTATAATTAATTTTTATATTTATAATTATACATCTATTCATCGCACATCACATCACATCAACAGGCTATAATAGTCCACTGCTGGACATAGGCCTCTCCTTAGAGAGGAGTTTTTGGCCTATGATACCACGCTGGCCATACGGATTGGTATAGGGTTTGTGTCAAGTTATCCTTCTATTTGCAGTGCTGTTGGCCTGCTCCCTTAGTCGGCTCTTACGACACCCACGGGATGAATAGAGTTGGTGACACACATATATCTATTAATACATTTTTGGAACAAAACATATACTTACCTGTGGTATGATATGCCTTTATTTACCTTTTTGTCGTAATTAGTGCACTTACGGAATACACAGGAAGGCATAGATGAATGTTCTTGAATTAATTAGTTAGTGCGTGTTCTAATTAAGACCTACCTACCTCTTGTTTGTATATAATATCATTGGGGAATACAAAAATATATCTAAGTTATATATTTAAATTTAATAGGGAATAATAAATTGATTTAAAAAAGTTATTGATAGCGTAAAAATGAGCCATATTTGAGCTGTTTCGATCTTTTTAGTGTATTACTTGGAATATGTCTTTTTGTAATCAGGTTTTTGCTTTTTTTAAATATAACTTGTTATATAAAAAATATATAAGTATAAAAAGCAACACATATGACAGCTAAAACTTTTAAATTACTCGTTCAGTACAAAACTGTTGTTGTCAGAAGTGAAACTTTGAAATACGCATTTATTACGATCAAACTTTACAATTTCATGTCTTCAGTGAAGTTTTGAGTACGCTTAATAAACTTAGAGTAACTCGTGTTGGCAACTGACAAAGTGACAAAGAAATAAATGTACTTACCACTAATTACATTCAATGTAAAAAGTAGGATTTATTTAATTTACCAACAGCGTAGTAAACATCGCTGGTAATAATTTTGAAGTGTTACATCTTTCCTCTACATTTTCTGTAATCTATGGAGTTCTTAAATTGGGACGGTAGTGGATAACAGGAAGCACGTGCTATTTGGTTTGACCAATAAGCGCGCGCGGTGCTAGTGATGTCAAATATTTTATGATTACGCTTTCATCATACGCGACTACTGAGGCTGCTTTTTAAATTACGTTATACTAGGGACCATAAAAAGATTTAATCTGGCTTATGTTCTAAAGAGTGCATCATCATCATCATCATCAACAGCCTTTAATAGTCCACTGCTGGACATCTCCTTAGAAGGGAGGTTTTGGCCTACTATACCACGCTGGCCAGACGTGTTGGTATAGGGTTTATGTCAAGTTTTCCTTTTTGCAGCGCTGCTGTCCTGCGTTGTTTTGCGCCCTTAGTCGGCTCTTACGACACCCACGGGATAAATTGGGGTAGTGATATTCTGTATACCTTATCCGTCACTACACGGACAAAACAGTAAGTACATAAAGTATGGATAATCAAAAATATAAATAAGCATTTCTGAAACCTGACACATCGACAACAACAAGTTAGAAGATTGACTGATACTTGCAGATCGTAAAAACGTTTGGTCCGATCGGGGATTGAATCCGAGACCTCAGTCGCATACGCACAACCGAGACAGTCAAATAAATATAATATTCATTTTTAACAATGATTCAGGGAGAATTTTATATAGCAAACGATAAAAAACAGCATTGCAAAAAGAAGGAAAACTTGACATAAACCCTATACCAACCCGTCTGGCCAGCGTGGTATAGTTGGCCAAAACCTCCTTTGTAAGGAGAGGCCTATGACCAGCAGTGGACTATTAATGGCTGTTGATGTGATGAATTATATATTCCTAGCCTGCGCTCTCAGCTCCACCTGCATACAAGTTAATAATTAGTTTATTCGTCGAAAAGTTAGGTACTTGTCCAGTGGCAGGTACCCTGAGCCTTTGGCAACATGTATATATCCAAAATTTCATCATCCGCTTATTTACCTACTCTTGCAATAAGGATGATGTAGTTTGGTGGTGCTGGTCATCCTATTCCCTTTCATCTTAAAGATAACTCTACTCCACGGCAAAAGTCATAAAATCAATCATTAATATGAGACAGGCCTGTTGGTACAGTTTTTAGTGACCCTGACTGCTAAGCCGGAGGTAGTGGGTTCAATTCCCACACAGGACAAATATTTATTTATTTAATTTATATCTTTATTGTTTACAGTTAACACATAAAACATTTGGGATAAAGCTGCCGTGTGTTAGATTTGTGAAGTTGTTAGGTATTAATTATAATTTGTAACAGTTATTTTTTTAGTATATTTGTAATGCGTACGGTCTTGTTAAAAGCGACACCTATTGGCCGCGTCGCATTGTTGTTGATTTATCTAAAGTAGTTTATAACTACAGTATTGATCTTCTTCGTCCACTGTCGGACCACTAGATGGCGTTTGTTTGTTGATAAGTCAGTATTGATTTGTCGTGACAAATTGTATAGGTATTGAGAGTGTTTTGTTATGGTAGAAAGCGAGTTACTTTTGATTTTGGTCGTGTTAACCTCGTCGGTAATTTAAATGTCAAAGTAAAATGTTGAGTAGGGATAATTTCTGGAAGCTTCGGGAACGGAAGATATATAAGTCCGGCTTTCAGCCACGGGAGACACTCTGCTATCTCGTGTCTTCCAATCTTAAATAGTGTTTTGATTGTTGTGTGATTTGATTTTCGTAATATATTATCTGTTCAAAAGTACCCACGAGAGTGGTGAGTATGGTCTTAATTCTTTTTTTACCTATTTGTTTCTGGAACCTGATTAATTATATGAGTGCTAATCCATTCGTAGGGTCCCAGATTTCGGGGTCAAGACGGTCAGTCTCAGACGGCGTGCTTGCTCGTTTGTGGCCTTCTGGTTCAGATTCAAGTTTCTCGGTACCCTCTGGCAAGCTGGTGATTGCGCGGCTCACGACGCAAGCGGACAGCCGTACCCAAGGGTTACGTACTTACTTATAAACTTATAAATACCAATTGTGAACTTTTCTCAATATCTAATATAAATAGCCGACTCGGGCGGAAGGGGAAGTAACCTCCTGGAGTGAAGACGAGGAGGCTCCGAGCACCATCAGCTCAGCTCTGACGCGCTCCGCTGCGGTTTTTCTTATACCCTCTGATTTTTTTTTATTGTAACTTTAATTTTGTTTTTTTTTAAATATACATGTATGTATGACTGAGGTGTAAGTTGTTTTTCTCTAAGGGGTCCCATAGGTATCCCACACGCACACACTTTTGTTTAATAAAAGGCGCCCTGAGGTAATCTTGTGAATCTCTCCACTGGGTCAGCCGGTGAGTAGTCCGCCTGATAAGAAAAGCGGCTACAAATTTGACTTTGTTTATTTCACTATTCATTTGTATTTATTTCTCCTCGCTAAAATACAAAAAATCACTTTCAAAATTATACAAGCTTTCTATGTGAAAGAAACTGGTGTTTTAGATGGTCGAAAAGATGCCTGTAGAAGGTACAAGTCACCAGGTTCCTATCCCATGGATAGCAGAAAAATTATCGGAATATACGTAGTATTATTAATGTTAACATACACATAATGGTTCATTATTTTAGGGGAAAATGAAACAAAAATAAGAAATGATAAGACGTTAAAAAATAGAAGTGTGTGTATGAGCGCGCGTGTGTGTGTGTGTGTGTGTGTGCATACAGAGTGTAAGGGAAATCGTAACGAATACTGAAATAGTGTATTCAGACCATGATTCTGAGTCAAAAATCTTTGCAATTTTCTAATTAGAAGGTAGGGTTAAATTTACTTTTAGAAGGGTTCGTTAGGCCTTTTCGATTTTCAAAGAGTAGTTTTGCAGGCACCTCGAGAAAAGGCGATGCAGTAATTGAGTTGAGATTGAAAAAGGAAACTATACTGCTTTTATTACACTTTTATCAGCTAAGTGCCTTCGAGCTTAAACAATTACAATCAGTTTACGGACTTTGGCTGTAACAAGGTTATGTGGTGATGAAAAATTAACTTTTGTCTATCATTATTCGAAATATATGGTTACCAAAGCATTTGTCAGTACAGGATATTGGCAGTTTATATCACTGGTATCAAAGCACGTGTATGAAATTATGCGCTTTAAGGGATGAGGGTTATCGTTATTCAAGATCGTAAATGTCATGTAATTTGTTTTTGCTTCGTAAAGTGTTGGTAAGGTCCTGGTTAACCAAGTAGGGAGTTATTCCCCTCTAATCATTTGAAAATACATCATCCCAAGAGCCGCCACTAAAAAGCAGAGCCGTGTCATCTGCAAAGATTTTGGAAAGAAAAGGGTTTCGAATTTCCATCTGACAGAGATCAGTAATATAGAAAAAGGAAGAGTGTTGGGCCCAGTATACTTCCTTGATTAACACCAAACGTCACTGGAACTGCCACTGCTTATATAGGCAGCGAAGTCAGTCAGATAGTCCTGTAAAAGTTTCAACTGGAAATCCCGGATTCCAAGATATTCTAGCTTCTTCACTGGAATTGACTATTACTACTATTCTATTGAACTGATGATCGTCAAATTTTGCATTTACTTTATCAGGGGCACAGAAAAAGAGAGGGTAGGACGATAAGTACCTACTCTATTGTTTAGAAAAAATGTTTGCCCGAAAGATAATTGAATTGAACAAATTAGACCGGTTGGCCAATAGACTTGCCCTCTTGGGCCGTCACACCACCGGGGTTTGCGGTGGGCGGTGTGTTAAAATCGACCCGAAAAACCACTTTGTCTACCATACTGCGCCTTAAATAGAATGGATACGGGAACAGTTTTTAATAGGACACTTGGACCCCGTAAAAGCGCGGACCGGCTTGCCAAAATCTATGTTAACGCGAGTTAAGGCCCCGGTAAAGCTGGTTTTTAGTAAAATATTTTTTTAATAAGCTTACATCTCTAGATAGTAGTCTACTTTTACTATTGTTAGTGATGGAAATTCGTAGTGAAATACTAATTGCAAAGTTATATTAATTATTTGTCTGTTAATCCACGTCGGTGTTCGTCATAAACGTCGTTTCTAATTTGTTAATTAACTAAAAAAAGTCTTACTGTAAAACAAACCGGTACTTTTTCAAAGAAGCAATTACAATTAATAAAGTTAACAATCTGAATTGAGCATATAAGTAATTAAAAAATTACCTCTACGGATGCAGTCGGACAAAGAACGGACAATGCGTTTTGTGTAGACAAACGTTGAATAGATAGAAATATAGAATATAGGTAAACAGTTGGTTATTGTAAAAAGTAAACTAAATAAATTTCTTTACAATAACATATATATTTTTTTCTTTTCATTCTTCTCATCACCTTTGATAGAAGTGAAACTTTTGACGCCTACCTCAGTTCGCACATACCTACTAAACTTTTTTTCTCCCATACACTGTTCCTCTAAATAAGTTATTATGTAGTGCGTTTAGTTCCTAAGTACGTATTCCTAATATTCCTATGCTATATTCCTTTATTAATTAGAACTTACAGTTTGAAAAAGCGCCATCTTGTGTTGATCTAACAAAATTAGCCGAGTTCCATATCTAAAAAAATAGTAATAACTTTAACTCATACTAAAACTTGTATGTAGATATGTTCCAATTTTTTCTGTACACATTAGAGTCATTATCATTTCATCCATAGAACGTCAACACAACCTCTAGCTACAACCACCACTGATTTTTGATGTTTATTAAGTCTCCTGTCCATCTTAAAAGTCGTCCTTCGCTCCGTTTTCCAATCCACAGTATTGATTAAAGAACTTTCAGTTCCTTCAATCATCCGTTCTTCTTGCTACATGCTCTGCCCCTTGCCATTGCAATTTCCTGATCATTTCAGATTTATCGGTAACCTTCGTTTGTCTACGTATGCATATCTGATTCGATAATTTCGATACAACAAGGGTTTTCATTAAAATTCATGCAACTAGTTGGCGCCACTATGGCTAAAGGTCCCCAACCTGTCTAAGATTCAAAACAGTTTCTGCTATAATAATATCTAAAATACTCATTCTTATGATTATCATTTTTTAGAGTTGGTTGGTGTCTTGGTTAGGATTTTAGGAATAATATCTATTTATTTGAATGTTTCTCAAAGCAACTTAGGATCGGTCTATACAGGTCTATAGTATATTTGGAGAGGCAAGTGATTTTGAAAGCGGACAACACTGAATAGACTACCGTGCCGGCTGTCAAATTTGTGAAACAACTGTCACAATTGTGGCGAATCTGAAAATTCGTTAAAATCAGAGAAGTAGCAAATAAATTCGGTGTAGTTTATTTTAAAACATAATTATACACCATTTTATGCTCGCGAGTGCGTGTTGTTACAAATTTTGTTTCAAATCTGGATGAAGATACTATGATTGCCGCGTCCGAGCCTCTGGTGTGTTTTTGTTTATGAAACGTTCTGTAACATTTTCTTCATGAATGGAATGAAATAAGATTATGCTTGATTTAAACTTTTTGAGTTATTAGAGTATTTATTTTCTAATAAGTTATTTGAAATGAAGTTGAGGTTGAGTCCGTCTAGTTATTCCAACACTTCTTTTGACCGCCTTTTGATACATCTGATTTTTAACAATTATCAGCCTTACAGAATCAGAGCATATAATAATGATCAGCTATATTTTATTTTCTGTATTAGATTTTCATTTATTTACAGTTGATTTTCATTTAAATATTTCTATATTTTGTAATAATAACACAACAGCAACTATTTCATGGTCTTCAAAACAAATTGCAAAAACTGTAATCTTTGAATTGAATTTTAAAATTCATTTTGTTATTTCAATAATTAATTTTTAGATTTTTTTCATATTATAAGTAGATTAACCTCTGTTATGCAGCTACACTGTACAGTGCTTACCGGTGTAAGCACTTTACATGTGCCACTACATGTAAAGTGCTTACACATGTCAGAGGACTTGCAAGAGAGACTCCCAAAGCATAATTTTAAAACATATTTATACATATCTAAATTTTAAAGAGTAATTTTATAGTTCCTAAGTTGATGTAAAGTTGTTTTTGTTTACAAATTTTATGTTGTTTCTTTTTGATGGTCTGAGTTTTACAATTGTAATAGTATTTAGTTTATTTTTGTTAAAATTAGCATAGATATAATCGATTTGGTGTATACTGTGATGCTTATATTTTATTAATAAAGAATTGAATGTGAAGAGTTAAAAAACCCTATTGTTGTAATGATTTAAAACTTTTTATGTATAAATATAGTTTGGATGATAATACTGTACTGACCCATTAGATGGATATAATAGAACACTATTCTACTTTTAAATTTGTGTACTCTTAAAAATCAATTTTTGCATCATAACTTATGTTAAATATGTGTTGTTATTTTTAAGTAGTTTGTAGTGTAACTTAAAGCACTCAATTTTGCAGGAGTTTGTGCCACATGGCAGAACAGTGCTAGCAAGACACCCGGGACAGATATATAGTAAACATAACTCATCAGCATCAGAGAATTCTCTGTTGTACAAGCTCACTAACTTTGGTATTAAGGATGAGAGTCTGTTGGAGACAAAGGAAGAGGAGCAGGAGTGGTGGTGCATCAGAGAAGTGTATTACAGGAGTGAGAATGGTTAGTTCATTTTTATATGATTACTTACATAATAATTATAAGACTTATACTTATTAAAATTAGTTTAGTAATATTGTTCTAGTTGCGTTTGTGAGCTACTGCAGTTCTCTACTTCCTAATGTATTTTCTTTGTTTGTGCTATATCAACATGTCTGTTGGTCTAGTGTTTAGTGGCCCTGCCTGCTAAGCTGGAGGTAGTGAATTCAATTCTCACCCATGACAAATATTGTGTGATGAGCATGGTCATTTTTTCCGTATCTAGGTTTAATTTATCTATAATATGTATGTATTTAAAAGTATTTAAGTATGTTTATCACTAGTCTGGTTACCATAGCACAGGCTCTGCCTAGTTTGGGATCAGACAGCCGTGTGTGAAATGTGTTAGGTAAAATTTTTTGTTTTTTTTAAAACCATCAAATGCATAGTAACTTCAGCCACCCCAATAAAACTGTAAGTAAGTGAAGGTGAGGACATTCCCATGGTCTTCTGTTTCATGTTTGATAAGAATTTATGTTTAGATCACATCAATAGCCCACTTAATAGTCCACTGCTGGACATCGGCCTCTCCTTAGAAAGGAGATTTCTCTACATAACAGATCACATTATAATTTCTGCCCCTAATCCTACATTTATCAACATCCTCCTTCCAGATATTGAAGAAGAACAATCACAAAATAGAGACTCTAAATATGAATACAACTCTGAATCATTCCGAGCTCCGAGTCGGCTCAAAACTGACTTCAATATCTCCATTAAATCTGAGCTTTTAAATACTATAAAGAAAATGGACTCAGAAGCTACAAGCTCCGCAGGACCCTCAAGGGGTAGTTCAGCAAATAGCTCTAGTAATATGTCCAAGAAGTTTAATTTAAATACTGGAAATAAACAAGGCTCAAAGAAGAAACCATTGAATCCAAAGACTGATTGCAGTTATGAAGAAGAGTTGTATGTGAAAGGCTGTACTGCTATATGGTCTAAAGGTAAGTCAAGTAGTTGTAAGTACAGTATATTGCAATGTCCGTAGTTGAATATTGTAAACATTTCATATGTTTGGCCTTGTTTACTATCTATATTAGATGAACTATAAGAACAATGACTTTGAACACATTATTTGTTGTCAACTAGTCTTTCAGACTTTTGACAACAACTTTTGGTATGAGGTCTCCTTTTTTTTTCAGTGTGGCATTCCCCTCGGATACCCCCCACCAGTGGGTGATTATGTCGGACTCGAACCAACCAAAAACTGCACGCCGTCTCCAGGTACCAGTAGCCGGGGAACCAGGTATACCCTATAAAGAAAAGCCCTGGTACCCCGACGAATGGTATGAGGTCTCCTAGGCTTGAGACATGTAACCCTCTCAACCCATATGATCCATATAATAACCATGACCATTATTGCTCAAGATATAACATCTCCGACCCCTTGCACTCTCTTAAAGTGCAGTCCAATGAGGTCAGAATTTAAAAAAAGATATTATAAGATTATGTATTTCACAGGTCTCATATCAACACCAGCTACAAAACTCTCAGACCCAGAGCACAGAGAAACCATAGCTTGTTACACAATAGAAAATCCCATTAAACATGCCGTCTTCTGCAATTTCTATGTTGACATTAAAAATACTATGCTGATAGATGCTTTAAACTCACAGATAGGTGATGTGAAGAAAAATATAAAGATTGAAGACACAATAGAACACATAGAAACCAAAATTATGCCCGCAATATTACTAATTAACAGCAAGTATATGAAAGTTTATGCGAATGACGGACGAGAATACCTTACAAGCATTCCATTTCAAATCAAAAAGGTCTGGCCCATGAAATATGGGGTGCTATTAGAGAAGGAAGCTTCACCATTGTCTCAAAACTCCATGATGCCTAACTCATTTTCAAAACTGAACGAATCTAACAATAGCTCTTTTTCCAAATCAAAATCTAACTTTCCATTCAACATGAGTAGCAAACTCCGCATTGATTCAATATCTGGTTTCGACCAAGATGTGACTTTACCAACTTGTTTTTCTGTTACCCATCCTTTGGACGAAGTAACCCCCATATTAATGAAATCCCCATCCCAAGGTCTTCAATACTACAATGATGGCGATTTACAAATAATATTTGTCAGTTCAAACCCCAGTATTATTCTGTTATATGATTGGAAATTAGGCACACACTCACTTTGGAGGATCAGAAAATCTGTCCGCGATGAATGCCTCAGTATGTGCCCAAACATGAATTCCTCTACCACAGTATTCAGCCAGTCTTGTGACTACATTGGTAGTCCAATGCAAAGTCAGAGAAATCTGACTAGTTGGGCGACTGGTTTAGGCAGTCCCTATCAGTCAAAGAGAATTCCTGGTACACCGACTATGTCCAGATCAAGAGTCAACAGTCCTATGGCAAATATATTCCATCAGCAGGGATTGTCTCCACATGGATCGATCGGTCAAGCGTCCAACATGTCCATGATGCCAAATACTGGGTCTCAGAACCCGCCATCATTGCCTTTGTATCCAGATATTTGTTTGGACCACATTTGGACTGACACTCAGATAATCAGACGTGATCCGATTGAATCTCCAGGTGATATGAAGGCTTTTCTTCATACAGATTTAGTTGGGCATGATTACTTGTGTTTTTTGGTTAAGATTGGGGGTGTTTCTAAGTTGCAAATAGTCAGGCTACAAAGGTCTCATTCACACGGACAGACTTTTAAGACGAATTTAATGGTGGGAGCTGTGTCAAATGTGTTGGCGAAAGATGCTGTTGTTTTGGAGCATCTCAACATGATGGCGTTGATTGATGAAGCTGGGAATATCATATTACAGTCTGGGAACAGTTTTGTTGGGAAGGTAAGTCATCAATGTTCTTATTATTATTTTTTAAGCTAAGAATATAACATGAGGATTGTAAAACAATCTAGGATATTAGGTGGATATTTAGACATACAGGTAATTTTTAATAACTATACTTCTCTCTCTCTTTCAGTTCTTAATTAAATGTTTTTTATATATTAATCTTATTACAAAAAAATCCCTGGAAAAGTTCTAATTCCTGTGAGGGTGTGGCACTTTTATTTTGTAAGAAGCAAGTAATTCCAATAAAAAATTTCTTTTACTCTGTTCCAGGTCCACGTTGGAGGTGTATTAGCCCGTCTGATAGACTCGCCATACACAAAACGCCCCACATTTCAATCCCCTTTCCCACGTCGAAGTAGCTTACTGCCAAGCAGAGTGAACGATGCCACATTTGATGATTCTGCTCTACATCTCCTGTCACCCGTTCCCCATTCTTCTGCTTCTAGACTGGAGCAAAAAGAAAGCTTAGGTAAATTAGCATATAATGTAATTAAAATTGCCTTAATTGCCCTAAACCAATTGTGTTTTTTTTTCTTGCTTGTGTGTCGACAGGTCTGTGTGGCCTATGCGACGCGGCTGGGAACCGCCTCACTCTCCAGTTTGAGGCGGGCTCTATGTACAGGATCTCGCTACCGCCCTTGACTTGCTCCACGCTCGTCACTCGCTGCTACACTGCCCTAAGAGCGATTTTACCTAAAGATGTTACTATGCAGGTATAATTTATTGATATTTGTTAAATATTTACGTTTGTTTTTATGGGGTGGACAAGAGCACTTTTTAAAGGGGGGAAACGAATCTTCGTATTCGTGGACTAGTATAGGCTGTTGATGATGATTGATGATGATTCATGCATGAAATTTAAGTATGCCAAATTTAAACTGTTATCGAAATTTTCTTAAAAATGCGTACAAAGAATTATTTTCATTTAAGAATACACATTTGATTATTTACCTTATTGCAGTAAAAATTAGTTTGATATCTATTGTTGTGGAAGAAGGTAAAAATAAAAGAGATATTTATTTATTTCCTTTAAAAACAACTATTATTACAGGTTTAGCCCAATGCAATAGTGTTATACAATATGTTTAGAATATGTTTCTGTTATAGAGTAAAAACTATTAATTGTTTATCAACACTCCATATACCTGCGGTTGCTAAGTCTATTCCCTCCATATAATAACTTTCCAACTGCTCCTTGACACATAAATAGAGATACTATAAAAATTTCAAACGTTGGAACACAATTCACAGGTCATCATCAAGTGGTACGGAGTACGAAACGCTCCTGGCACTCAAGATCTTACACCAGAACAAGAATGGTCCATGTTCTCCACACTCCTTCTCTCTCTAATAGGCTATGACGTGGAACGTCTGAACAAACACCATGATGACTCTGATCACCCTGAAGTTGCAACGAAAAAACAGAGAACCTCTAGTGATGGGACACTTGACGACTGGGATTATCTTCTAAATTCAAAAATGCATAAAGCTATAGGACCTTCTTTGACCATGCTAAAGTTACCCATACCGAATGTTGACAGTCACAAAAAAAGGCGGTCCAGTGTTGACGTTGAAAAAACGGGCCAATTCAACACTAACTCTTTACTATACCCGTATATATTACAGGTGCTGTATTCCCTACACTTAGTTTATGAAGAAATAAAACTAAATACTCTTTTGTGTAACAATTTAAAACCTTTATCGAACTTTTTGTATCAAATTTCGAAAGATTTGAAATTGGAAGCGTACGTAAATCATTACTGGCTGGATTTCCCAACGGATTTGAATTTGGAATACGAAGATGACTCTCAGATAACGGAGGAGAATTTAAAGAAAATATCTGAACCTGCGTACTTTAACCGATACCCGCCAAATATTTATTCATACTTGAATAGCATGTTGAAGAATTTGGATGTGGGACATTATCCTTATTTGGCTAATGTCAACAATATGTCCAGGGATATTATTGAGGTAAGTAAGGTTTAAGCAGTACTGACTTTGTACAGTCACCCTCAGTTTGTCCTTCTTTTCGGTAAACAGTTGTCAGAAAATTTTGTATCCCAGGTGGTAATCGAACCCACGGTGTCTAGCTTAACAGGATCAAGACCACTACCAACGGGAAAGTCAATAGATCTAACTATCTTATTGGGCACTTATGGATTTGCGATTATGCAGATTGCGTAATGTTGCAGCGGTCAAAAAACAAACTATTATAACAGGTATACTTCGTCTTTCAGATTATATCAATAGTAGGGTGTGGCCGCAGTGCAGGCGTACAAACGATATCACATCGCGACACTATGGCCGCCAGCAGTACGCCGCGTGCTAGAAGAGATCCACAGAATTATTTGTCGCCTTATTGCCAGGCTGTTATTACCGCTGTCGATAAAGGTACGTTCGCTAAGATATTTGTTCTATTAAAATATTACCTTGTTGTAAGTGGTATGTCACGCTACGATAGCGTAAAGGAACTTAGTGGCCAACTGTTGGACACTATTTTTTTGGATGCTTTCACACATACTATCTAGACTTATCAATGATCTAAGAAAATATGATTGTATAAGTTGTAGGCTGATCGAGATAGTATACCTGAATGTTTTGTTAAACCAATTTCTTTCATTTTGTTTTGTTTTAAAATTATTAACTTTTTTTTTTTTTTTTTTTTTTTGCGTTTATTTGCGATCAGCCCAAAGGCTATGAGCAAATATGCTGTGTGATGCTGTCGTGCGGAGTAGCTTCCCATTGGAAGCATCTACTCATCTGCTACCCAGAGCTACTGCCGGCCATCTAGCTCTAGGATATGGTGACGTTTTAGTCGTCTCGCATACTCGTCCATAGTGAGTTGGCGAGCGAGTACGTTAGGGTGACAGGTTAATCGCTCTTTGTATTTAGCTGCCAAACTCCGAATTTCCTCCTTGATTGTTTTCATTTCCAGGTGCTCGTGAACTTCGTTATTGGTTATGCACCATGGTACCTTCGCAATTGATCTTAGGATCTTGTTCTGTTGGCGTTGTAGTATATTTAAGTTGGTATCGCTTGCGCTGCCCCACAGTTGCAGACCATATGTCCAAATGGGCTTTAGGATGACCTTATATATAAGCAGTTTGTTGTCTAAGGAGAGTCTCGAGTTCCTTCCTAGCATCCAGTATAGGCTGTTGTGCTTTAGCTGAAGCTCCTGTTTTTTACATTGAATGTGGTGCCTCCAGGTTAGTCTGCGATCAATGTGTAAGCCAAGATATCTCACATGGTCACTGTGTGGCAGAGCACATTGGCCCAACTTTACAGGTGGGCAGTCTCCCTTTCTAAGGGTGAATGTCACCTGCACGGACTTCGCAGCACTAACCTTTATTTTCCATTTTTGGAGCCATTCGCTTAGTTTGTTAAGGCCCTTCTGCAAGTTTTCCGATGCCAGTTTTGGATCTTTGTTACTTGCTAATAAAGCGGTGTCGTCTGCAAATGTAGCTGTAGTTATTCCTGGTATTAACGGTAGGTCAGCAGTGTATAACGTGTAGAGCATGGGGCCGAGAACAGATCCTTGTGGTACCCCGGCGTTAATCTCTTGGAACCCAGAAGTGGCATCGCCTTCCTTCACATAAAATATGCGATCCTCGAGGTAAGATTTAAATATATGAAAGTAAGCGTGGGAAATATTCTGCTTGATCTTACATAATAGGCCTTTGTGCCAGACCTTGTCAAATGCCTGCTGGATATCCAAGAACGCTGACGAGCAGTATTCCCGTTGTTCTAAGGACTTTCTTATGGCGTCACATACTCTGTGAGCTTGTTCCACTGTGCCATGGCGTTCTCTAAAGCCGAATTGGTGATCCGGTATCACTTTGCGCTCCAAAAGGCTCGGCATAATTCTGCAAAGTATTGTCTTCTCCAGTACCTTGGATAGAGTAGGCAACAGGCTGATTGGTCGATAGGATGTTTTGTCGTTCATTAGTTTGCCAGCCTTGTAAATCATGATGATTTCTGAGACTTTCCACGCACTCGGAAAGTACCCTATTCGTAACATAGCGTTGAAGATGATGGTGATGAAGACAATAGCCTTTCTCGGTAGTTTCAGCAATATCTCTTTAGTTATTAGGTCGTAACCCGGTGCCCTTTTGCTATCCAGTCGTTTGATCGTTTTTGTGACTTCTGCGGGTGACACTGGTCTAGGAGGAAAGTCCATTTGAAGGTCTTGTTTTAGAATGAGATCAACATATTTTTCTGATGAGTTATCCAGTATTACATTCGGTTTGAAGACGCTTGTTAGATGATCCGCAAACAAGTCCGCTTTGTCCTGGTTTGTTCTGGCCCAGTCATTTTCCTTTTTTATTGGCGTTTTTGGTACGTTAGGTCTGTCACAAGAACGGGTCATTTTCCAAAGCGAGTAATTGCTGGCCTTAGTAGCAGTTAGAGACTCCAACTTTGCCTGCATTGTTAAGTCATTGGAATTCTTTATAGCTTCCTTCAACTCTACAATGGCTTTATTAAGTGCGGCCTTGTCTTGCGGATGACGGCCCAGCTGCCAAACTCTACGAAGCCTGCGTTTCTCCTGGATCATTATCTTTATTTCCAATGGTACGTTTTTGGGCTGGTTCCTATTTTGAGTAGTGGGCGTGCTTTTCCACGCCGCAACCTGTATGAGATTAGTGAATTTTACTACTGCTGTTTCTATTTCCTCCTCTCCCTTGAGCCTGATATTTAGATCAAGGTTTTCCTCAATGTGTTCCCTGAATGAGGGCCAATCAGTATGGCGATTGTGTAATATTGTGGGTCTCTCGATTTCAATTATAGTTGAGCTGACAGTTAGTAAGACTGGGGTGTGATCAGATGACCCATCAATACATGACTCAATCTTCATGTACTGTTTGGAGAGTCCTTTTGTTAGGAAGAAGTCAAGTATGTCCGGGATTCGATTGTGATCGGATGGCCAGTTGGTAGGTTCTAATGGGGCAATTGTATTTAAGTGATTTATATCAACGCTCAACTTTAGTTGTCTTCCCCTTGTTGTAGTTAGTCTTGAACCCCAGTGGACATGTTTTGAGTTCCAATCGCCTCCTGCTATGAAGCGATTGCCAAGACTTGAGAAGAAGTGAGAAAACAGGTCGGAGTCTATTCGATGTTTTGGTGGACAGTATACAGCTGAGACATTAAAGTATCCACATCTGTCTTGTATTGCGACTGTAGTGGCTTGTATTTGCTCGATTTTATATTCAGGCAGCAAATGGTGCTTTATTTTGTCCCGAATTATTATAGCTGAGCCTGCATGACCTGTTCCGTCAGGGTGGTTTGTAGTGTATGTCTGGTACCCTTTGATTTTGGCATTGGTTTTGTCTGTGCAGTGTGCTTCGGATATTAGGACTATGTCTAGCTTGTGCTCGGCCATTAGTATCTCGAGCTCATCTTTGTTAGGTGAGAGTCCATTTATGTTCCATGTAGCTAGTCTTAGCCCAAGGCCTTTTAACATTGTAGTTTGGTTATAAGCGTAGTCATGAGGCTCATTAAAGCACTCATTTGTTGTAAGATTAAGTCGAACTTCTCATTTTGTTTAGTGAGGATAGTTTCTAATACTGTTAGGAGGATAGTTTCTAATACTCTAATACGCTAAAATTATTAACTACCTTAAGTGTTGTCAATATCTATCATATCACGCGACATTCACTTTATATGCAGTAACGATTTAGGTCAAAAATACTGACCTCAATTTAAGATTAATAATTAAATTCTACTCCATATACATTTAAAATAAAACTTAATTTTCCTTCCAGGTATAACTCTTCGTGATATAGACAGCCTGCCTCCGGCAGTAGCCCTCCTTCTCCTCACAATACTGTCGCGCTGCAAGAGCTCTCCTCCAGCAGACTGGCCTCCCGAGGCCTATAATCTGGTGATGAGAGAAGACCTGGCCCACCAAGCTAATGTGGCGCAGACTATGAGTACCGCCAACGATTATATGGAGTGTAAGTATACCTACAGCTTTTAGGGATATTTTAGGGGTTTTCTTACATATCTGACTGGTTTTGTTCCCAAAGGGGGTGTTATGAAGGGTAAAACTAGTCAGCCGTCTTTAAAATATACAAAAAGAATATAAATATCATGATAGGCATAACAAGTATATTTATTGAGGACTAAATGGTGCCCGCGACTTCTTTCGCTTCAAATTTGAAAAGCGCTGGCTTAGTGGGTTGGATCCCCGGACCGGGCTAAATTTTATAGGGTTTTTCAGAGAAAAACAATAACCTAAGTTACTCCTTATCTAGACAGCTACCCGGTAGTAAAATATTATCAAAACCGATCATGCTTATTTAAAAGTACATTTAGTAATTATTATAATATATATATAGCTACCATTCCCTACATAATAAATAAAAAATACTAGATTTACTGTTAAATAGCGTAACCTACGTACCTAGCAACCCTAACCTACGTACGCAAAAATCTAATGATAAATCACAGTTCACTGTGATTTTGTAATAAATAAACATGTTTTATTACCTACAGTCATAGCCATGGAGGTCCTGGAAAAAGACACGGTATACACAATGGCGAAACGGGTCGTAGATCCTCCTAGAAGCAATCCGGAGGACGCTGACGTCATAACTGGCTGCGAGCACCTCAATACCCAGTTGCTCAGCTTATTGTATCCTAGAGATCACAGGTATGCACCAATCCCTTAAGACGCATACATACATAATAAATAGTTAAAGCGAGGACTTCATCATCATCACATCAACAGCCTTTAATAGTCCACTGCTGGACATAGGCCTCTCCTTACAAAGGAGGTTTTGGCCTACTATACCACGCTGGCCAGACGGGTTGGTATAGGGTTTGTGTCAAGTTTTCCTTCTTTTTGCAGTGCTGTTGTCTTGCATTGTTTTGCGCCCTTAGTCGGCTCTTACGACACCCACGGGCGTGAATCTGGGTAGTGACATTCCGTATTCTTAATCCGTCACTCCACGGACGAGACTTAAAGAACATTAATGGGGCATTGGATGCATCGGAAATGGGTATTATTATATATTGTTAAGCAATTAGGGGGTCCATGGACACACTATTACACTTGGACCCCAACCTAGGGGTGTGAGAATAATTATTAAATTTATATTCAACTTCAATCCCCAGACATTGTACACTGAAGGACATCACATATGAGAATTAAAATCTAGCTTTTTAACAATACAAATTAGCGGCTTTATCGCTCTGATACAGGCAACGATGAGCGATCTCTTACAGGCAACTATATGCAAAGACTTTATTGGCGGTACGCGAGTGTTTAAGTGGAAAGAACCTTCTCTTGTTGCTTTTGCACCTGGTTTATTTTCAACAGCCAATAACAGATTTGGTGGAGAATTGGTGAAATATTTGAGACTTATTGTTTCAGAATGACTGAAGTGATAAATTTACTTCAGTCATCCATCCCGGTCACCATTAACTTGACACAGCGGCCAGAGGTCTCTGATCACGATTTTATAGAAGAACAGGAGAAGTATTTGTATGCTATCAGTACTAGAACTATGGCGTTACCGATTGCCAGGTGAGATATTTTATTATTTACAGTATTATATATCTTGGGTGAATATGAGGGTTCCGTACGCGTGCCGCGCGCGCGTGTGCGTGTGGGGGCGCTGGCGCGGCGCGGGCCTGGGTATATGTGAACGCTAAGAGTGCGTGCGGTGCGCAGGGGCATGGCGACGCTGCGCACGGTGCCGAGCGGCGCCACGCAGGGCGCGCAGGTGCCGCGCGTGTGCGTGTGGGGGCGCTGGCGCGGCGCGGGCCTGGGTATAGGTGAACGCTAAGAGTGCGTGCGGTGCGCAGGGGCATGGCGACGCTGCGCACGGTGCCGAGCGGCGCCACGCAGGGCGCGCAGGTGCCGCGCGTGTGCGTGTGGGGGCGCTGGCGCGGCGCGGGCCTGGGTATATGTGAACGCTAAGAGTGCGTGCGGTGCGCAGGGGCATGGCGACGCTGCGCACGGTGCCGAGCGGCGCCACGCAGGGCGCGCAGGTGCCGCGCGTGTGCGTGTGGGGGCGCTGGCGCGGCGCGGGCCTGGGTATATGTGAACGCTAAGAGTGCGTGCGGTGCGCAGGGGCATGGCGACGCTGCGCACGGTGCCGAGCGGCGCCACGCAGGGCGCGCAGGTGCCGCGCGTGTGCGTGTGGGGGCGCTGGCGCGGCGCGGGCCTGGGTATATGTGAACGCTAAGAGTGCGTGCGGTGCGCAGGGGCATGGCGACGCTGCGCACGGTGCCGAGCGGCGCCACGCAGGGCGCGCAGGTGCCGCGCGTGTGCGTGTGGGGGCGCTGGCGCGGCGCGGGCCTGGGTATATGTGAACGCTAAGAGTGCGTGCGGTGCGCAGGGGCATGGCGACGCTGCGCACGGTGCCGAGCGGCGCCACGCAGGGCGCGCAGGTGCCGCGCGTGTGCGTGTGGGGGCGCTGGCGCGGCGCGGGCCTGGGTATATGTGAACGCTAAGAGTGCGTGCGGTGCGCAGGGGCATGGCGACGCTGCGCACGGTGCCGAGCGGCGCCACGCAGGGCGCGCAGGTGCCGCGCGTGTGCGTGTGGGGGCGCTGGCGCGGCGCGGGCCTGGGTATATGTGAACGCTAAGAGTGCGTGCGGTGCGCAGGGGCATGGCGACGCTGCGCACGGTGCCGAGCGGCGCCACGCAGGGCGCGCAGGTGCCGCGCGTGTGCGTGTGGGGGCGCTGGCGCGGCGCGGGCCTGGGTATATGTGAACGCTAAGAGTGCGTGCGGTGCGCAGGGGCATGGCGACGCTGCGCACGGTGCCGAGCGGCGCCACGCAGGGCGCGCAGGTGCCGCGCGTGTGCGTGTGGGGGCGCTGGCGCGGCGCGGGCCTGGGTATATGTGAACGCTAAGAGTGCGTGCGGTGCGCAGGGGCATGGCGACGCTGCGCACGGTGCCGAGCGGCGCCACGCAGGGCGCGCAGGTGCCGCGCGTGTGCGTGTGGGGGCGCTGGCGCGGCGCGGGCCTGGGTATATGTGAACGCTAAGAGTGCGTGCGGTGCGCAGGGGCATGGCGACGCTGCGCACGGTGCCGAGCGGCGCCACGCAGGGCGCGCAGGTGCCGCGCGTGTGCGTGTGGGGGCGCTGGCGCGGCGCGGGCCTGGGTATATGTGAACGCTAAGAGTGCGTGCGGTGCGCAGGGGCATGGCGACGCTGCGCACGGTGCCGAGCGGCGCCACGCAGGGCGCGCAGGTGCCGCGCGTGTGCGTGTGGGGGCGCTGGCGCGGCGCGGGCCTGGGTATATGTGAACGCTAAGAGTGCGTGCGGTGCGCAGGGGCATGGCGACGCTGCGCACGGTGCCGAGCGGCGCCACGCAGGGCGCGCAGGTGCCGCGCGTGTGCGTGTGGGGGCGCTGGCGCGGCGCGGGCCTGGGTATATGTGAACGCTAAGAGTGCGTGCGGTGCGCAGGGGCATGGCGACGCTGCGCACGGTGCCGAGCGGCGCCACGCAGGGCGCGCAGGTGCCGCGCGTGTGCGTGTGGGGGCGCTGGCGCGGCGCGGGCCTGGGTATATGTGAACGCTAAGAGTGCGTGCGGTGCGCAGGGGCATGGCGACGCTGCGCACGGTGCCGAGCGGCGCCACGCAGGGCGCGCAGGTGCCGCGCGTGTGCGTGTGGGGGCGCTGGCGCGGCGCGGGCCTGGGTATATGTGAACGCTAAGAGTGCGTGCGGTGCGCAGGGGCATGGCGACGCTGCGCACGGTGCCGAGCGGCGCCACGCAGGGCGCGCAGGTGCCGCGCGTGTGCGTGTGGGGGCGCTGGCGCGGCGCGGGCCTGGGTATATGTGAACGCTAAGAGTGCGTGCGGTGCGCAGGGGCATGGCGACGCTGCGCACGGTGCCGAGCGGCGCCACGCAGGGCGCGCAGGTGCCGCGCGTGTGCGTGTGGGGGCGCTGGCGCGGCGCGGGCCTGGGTATATGTGAACGCTAAGAGTGCGTGCGGTGCGCAGGGGCATGGCGACGCTGCGCACGGTGCCGAGCGGCGCCACGCAGGGCGCGCAGGTGCCGCGCGTGTGCGTGTGGGGGCGCTGGCGCGGCGCGGGCCTGGGTATATGTGAACGCTAAGAGTGCGTGCGGTGCGCAGGGGCATGGCGACGCTGCGCACGGTGCCGAGCGGCGCCACGCAGGGCGCGCAGGTGCCGCGCGTGTGCGTGTGGGGGCGCTGGCGCGGCGCGGGCCTGGGTATATGTGAACGCTAAGAGTGCGTGCGGTGCGCAGGGGCATGGCGACGCTGCGCACGGTGCCGAGCGGCGCCACGCAGGGCGCGCAGGTGCCGCGCGTGTGCGTGTGGGGGCGCTGGCGCGGCGCGGGCCTGGGTATATGTGAACGCTAAGAGTGCGTGCGGTGCGCAGGGGCATGGCGACGCTGCGCACGGTGCCGAGCGGCGCCACGCAGGGCGCGCAGGTGCCGCGCGTGTGCGTGTGGGGGCGCTGGCGCGGCGCGGGCCTGGGTATATGTGAACGCTAAGAGTGCGTGCGGTGCGCAGGGGCATGGCGACGCTGCGCACGGTGCCGAGCGGCGCCACGCAGGGCGCGCAGGTGCCGCGCGTGTGCGTGTGGGGGCGCTGGCGCGGCGCGGGCCTGGGTATATGTGAACGCTAAGAGTGCGTGCGGTGCGCAGGGGCATGGCGACGCTGCGCACGGTGCCGAGCGGCGCCACGCAGGGCGCGCAGGTGCCGCGCGTGTGCGTGTGGGGGCGCTGGCGCGGCGCGGGCCTGGGTATATGTGAACGCTAAGAGTGCGTGCGGTGCGCAGGGGCATGGCGACGCTGCGCACGGTGCCGAGCGGCGCCACGCAGGGCGCGCAGGTGCCGCGCGTGTGCGTGTGGGGGCGCTGGCGCGGCGCGGGCCTGGGTATATGTGAACGCTAAGAGTGCGTGCGGTGCGCAGGGGCATGGCGACGCTGCGCACGGTGCCGAGCGGCGCCACGCAGGGCGCGCAGGTGCCGCGCGTGTGCGTGTGGGGGCGCTGGCGCGGCGCGGGCCTGGGTATATGTGAACGCTAAGAGTGCGTGCGGTGCGCAGGGGCATGGCGACGCTGCGCACGGTGCCGAGCGGCGCCACGCAGGGCGCGCAGGTGCCGCGCGTGTGCGTGTGGGGGCGCTGGCGCGGCGCGGGCCTGGGTATATGTGAACGCTAAGAGTGCGTGCGGTGCGCAGGGGCATGGCGACGCTGCGCACGGTGCCGAGCGGCGCCACGCAGGGCGCGCAGGTGCCGCGCGTGTGCGTGTGGGGGCGCTGGCGCGGCGCGGGCCTGGGTATATGTGAACGCTAAGAGTGCGTGCGGTGCGCAGGGGCATGGCGACGCTGCGCACGGTGCCGAGCGGCGCCACGCAGGGCGCGCAGGTGCCGCGCGTGTGCGTGTGGGGGCGCTGGCGCGGCGCGGGCCTGGGTATATGTGAACGCTAAGAGTGCGTGCGGTGCGCAGGGGCATGGCGACGCTGCGCACGGTGCCGAGCGGCGCCACGCAGGGCGCGCAGGTGCCGCGCGTGTGCGTGTGGGGGCGCTGGCGCGGCGCGGGCCTGGGTATATGTGAACGCTAAGAGTGCGTGCGGTGCGCAGGGGCATGGCGACGCTGCGCACGGTGCCGAGCGGCGCCACGCAGGGCGCGCAGGTGCCGCGCGTGTGCGTGTGGGGGCGCTGGCGCGGCGCGGGCCTGGGTATATGTGAACGCTAAGAGTGCGTGCGGTGCGCAGGGGCATGGCGACGCTGCGCACGGTGCCGAGCGGCGCCACGCAGGGCGCGCAGGTGCCGCGCGTGTGCGTGTGGGGGCGCTGGCGCGGCGCGGGCCTGGGTATATGTGAACGCTAAGAGTGCGTGCGGTGCGCAGGGGCATGGCGACGCTGCGCACGGTGCCGAGCGGCGCCACGCAGGGCGCGCAGGTGCCGCGCGTGTGCGTGTGGGGGCGCTGGCGCGGCGCGGGCCTGGGTATATGTGAACGCTAAGAGTGCGTGCGGTGCGCAGGGGCATGGCGACGCTGCGCACGGTGCCGAGCGGCGCCACGCAGGGCGCGCAGGTGCCGCGCGTGTGCGTGTGGGGGCGCTGGCGCGGCGCGGGCCTGGGTATATGTGAACGCTAAGAGTGCGTGCGGTGCGCAGGGGCATGGCGACGCTGCGCACGGTGCCGAGCGGCGCCACGCAGGGCGCGCAGGTGCCGCGCGTGTGCGTGTGGGGGCGCTGGCGCGGCGCGGGCCTGGGTATATGTGAACGCTAAGAGTGCGTGCGGTGCGCAGGGGCATGGCGACGCTGCGCACGGTGCCGAGCGGCGCCACGCAGGGCGCGCAGGTGCCGCGCGTGTGCGTGTGGGGGCGCTGGCGCGGCGCGGGCCTGGGTATATGTGAACGCTAAGAGTGCGTGCGGTGCGCAGGGGCATGGCGACGCTGCGCACGGTGCCGAGCGGCGCCACGCAGGGCGCGCAGGTGCCGCGCGTGTGCGTGTGGGGGCGCTGGCGCGGCGCGGGCCTGGGTATATGTGAACGCTAAGAGTGCGTGCGGTGCGCAGGGGCATGGCGACGCTGCGCACGGTGCCGAGCGGCGCCACGCAGGGCGCGCAGGTGCCGCGCGTGTGCGTGTGGGGGCGCTGGCGCGGCGCGGGCCTGGGTATATGTGAACGCTAAGAGTGCGTGCGGTGCGCAGGGGCATGGCGACGCTGCGCACGGTGCCGAGCGGCGCCACGCAGGGCGCGCAGGTGCCGCGCGTGTGCGTGTGGGGGCGCTGGCGCGGGCGCGGCGCGGGCGAGGGCGCGCCCGCCGCGCACGCCTGGCCCAGCTTCCACAACGGCGCCGCCGCCGGCCTTGCGCTCGTGCCGCTCTCCGGACTCACCATCGACTCCGAGTGGGTGCTCTATAACAAGCCTCGGGTGAGTGACCGCCTTCTCTCTCCCTCCTTGGCTTCACTAGTGTTAGTGTAATTTTATTTTTCTCCTGTTCACGACGTACGTATACGAGGCATGCCTTTTAAGTTTTGTCGTTTGAAGAAAAAAACACAACTAGAACCTTATAGTACTTATTATTGTATTCACCATGTAGCTTAATACACTTTTCCATTCGCTCAAACCAGTTATTATAACATTTATTCCACTCTATAGTGGGGTGTTCAAAATGGCTGACTTGAAAGAGTCGACTGCTTCTTCACCGGACTGCAACCTTTGACCACGAAGACTTTTCTTAATTTTAGGAAATGTAAAGAAATCGTTAGGGCTTAGGTCAGGACTGTATGGAGGATGGTCAAGAATTTCTACTTTTTCCTGCTCCGAATACTTAATCGTTTGACGAGCGCTGTGTGAGCTTGCGTTGTCGTGGTGCAGGATGATGAGTCGCTTTGAGTTAGATTTTCGAAGTTCGGCGATGACTTGTGGTAAACAAACTGTGGTATACCACTCTGCGTTAAACGTTCTACGATCTTCAAGTGCAATAGTCGCAACATGGCCGGTTTCTCCAACAAACGTGGACACCATCTTCTTTGAAGTGCTTCGAGAACGAACAACTTTAGTCGGCTTTGTCTCGTCTTGAAAGACCCAGATTGTAGATTGTTGTTTGGAATCAGGATCGTAGGCAACGATCCAAGATTCGTCACCACTGATGATGTCGTAGACGTGATTTGACTCTCCTCGGTTGAACCTTTGCAGAGTTTTCTTACACCATCTGACGCGGGCCGCCTTGTGATCGTCGGAAAGCAGATGCGGTATCCAACGGCAAACTAGCTTTCTCACACCAAGCGCTTCATGCAAGATCTTCTGAATGGTTGTCCCTGAGATGCCTAATAGAGCCTCTATCTCTCGATACGTCACATGACGATCTTCGAGAATTAGTTGTCTCATAGCAATGATGTTATCTTCAGTGAAGGCGGATTTTGTTCGTCCTTTGCGAGATTTGTCACTAACACTAGTATGTCCACGCTGGACTTCTAAGTACCAGCGTTCGACAGTCCGCCATGGGGCTTCATCACTGAACAGAGATGTTAGCTCTTCAAAACACTGAAGCCGTGTCAGGCCTCTTCTAAAGTTGTAGAAAACTATTGCACGAACATGTTCCTTAGAAAGATTAATTTTCGTACGTAACCTGACAGATTCCAATCGACGCTGTGACTAGACAATAGCATAAATCCTAATACTTTCAACTGTTTTGAGATTCAAAATTTCAACACATTCGAATATAGAACAGTTCCAAATTCAAAATTGCCGGGAAATATGGAAACGACAGAACTTAAAAGGCATGCCTAGTACGTAAGACGTGCACGTACTTTTTTCTATGTCCCTTTCTGTATTTCCGTCTTGTACTTTGCAAAATTACATGATAATCGGTTTGGTTAATCAGATCAGTAAAACACTGTTATTCGCGTTTATAATATTAATAACTTTTAGCCTCTACTTCGAATTTTTCCGAGATTAAAAATCTGTACAAAATTATACAGTTCTATTAAGCCGTCCATTCTTTCATGTGCATGTTAACCTTACAGGGTACCACAGAAATGTCAACAGAACACGCTGGGTTCTTAATGGGCCTGGGACTGAATGGACACCTTCGGGACATGCCATTTATGAACATATACGAATACCTGGTAAAATGCAACGAAATGATTAGTGTGGGATTGCTTTTGGGACTTGCGGCTACATATAGAGGTAAGTGTTTTTTTATGTATAGCATTTTTTCTTTTGCTTTCTATGAAAAAGAACGGTAATGTGAAGACGTTTTCTCGTCTTCCACTCACGCTTATTGGTCTAATCAAATATTAAATCAAATACAGTTTCAATCAAATTCAATTTCAATCAAATTCAAATCAAATTATATACACACACGCACACGGTATTGAAACTAACTGTCAGATGGTAGAATACGATTGCTCTAAGGTGCAAAGGATTCACTTCATAATCAGTTATTAAAGTTGTTAAAAAGATTACAACATCCTTATAAACAATACGCTTTTCTTCCATTCATTGTTCTAATAATAATTTACTTCATTTCCCAATGTGCACGATTCATAGCTATAGAATTGCTCAGGAAATTTCCAAAATGTTTAAAACGTTTTTTTTAATACAGGCCTGAGTAAATGTAAAATTATTTTTCTGTGTGTGACATCTCTCCTCTAGCAATCCTGCAATCTGTGGTAGTTATTTTGTGAAAAGCGACAGGAAACCTTTTTTGTATTTGATTAAAGTACTTATTGATGTAAGTTTTAGGGTATATAACATAAAAGCAGGAGCTATGTATGGTAAGAATCGATAAATAAACGATCGAATCGATCAACAGTGGGAGAGCACGAATGGGCCGGCTCGACGGGAGTGATCCGAGCGTACCTTTCCTCAATTGGAGGTATTAGAACTGGATTCACTAATGAAACACGGTTTCAAACACTATATTATTTAATTAACACTCGGGCGTTACCACTGTGACAATACAATAGGACACAAAAAACTTAGAAGTATATCCGGTGACAAGAATCTTTAGGCAGATTTAAAAATGACGTCACTTTATGAACGCCATCTAGGGATTCAATTCTCAACTATACAGGCCTCACAGAAAACCGGTGTTAAGCAATTCTTTCGTTGCCTTTCACTGAGTGAGTGAGGTTACAAAATCCCCCCTCCCGCTGACTCGAGCGGGAGGGACTCCAAGGGCAGCAACGCACTTGTGAATTTTGAGTTGCAGGTGTCCATGGGCGGCGGTAGTTGTTTACCATCAGGTGACCCGTCTACTCGTTCGCCCCCTTATAACATAAATAAAAACTTTCTTCACAAAAGTAATATGAATTCGTATCATTAAATTGTTAAAGGACTGGAGGGATCTATCTTTGTTTTGGTTAATAGGTACTATGGACGTACAAGCTACCAAGATGATGAGTATCCACCTAGAACCCCTGCTGCCTCCCACCTCTATCGAGCTGGATATTCAACAGAACATCCTGGTAGCGGCGTTGCTGGGCGTAGGACTCATATACCAGGGCACTGCGCATACACATTATTCGCAGCTTCTGTTGCTTGAGATAGGTAAGATTGGTAAACTTTTTTATGACAAGTAATTTTAAAATTATGTATGGGTATAATGGTGTATGGTTCAAGTTATGAGTAAAAAATGTGATGTTTTTTATTATAGAAAGAAAGAAAGAAGGAAAAAAAAGGTTTCCTCACATGGTGTAGTACGAGTTAATAGTACGTGTAGACTGTCAAAAGTTTACATTGCAGTATCTTTAAATCTAAAAAAAAACCTGGTCGTTGATTACTATTAATTTTGTACCGCTTTCTGAGCACAGAAAGCGGTTCACAGAAGCACAAAATTGTCAATATTTTCCCGAATGTTGAACTTACCTTCACGATTAAAATTGTTGATAAAAAATAAACGCATACAGTAAAAGTTTCTTATTCGCGGATTGTATGTTCCGTAAATGTGCCACGAATACAGAAACAATGAATATAACATTGTTATTTGTAAAAGATTATTTATTTTATTTAAGGAAAACCAACAGCTATGAGTCCACAACTTTAGGCAAAATAATAGGTAACAGAAAGCCAATTACAGGTTTTCACGAGTAAGATAACAGCATTATCGATAAAACTTCAAGAACACTCAATGCACGAACTTGGTATACACATATAATTATTACGATTCGTTTGAGTAAGCTAATCTCCAAAGAAATTATGATTTAGCAATTTAGTGGCCGTGTCACTTTTTATGGTGTAAGGATCGAAATCATATTCTTTGCATAATATGTTGAAATCTCTACTTGCTCGCACCAGAATTTTTTCTGTAGTTTGAAGATGATGGGGGGATTGAAATTGGAGGGCTATGCCTAACATATCTGGAAGGAACATTGAATTTAAGCTTGTGTAATAGTTCTGGGCAGTCAATTTTGTTAGAAATTATTTTGGCGAATAATGTACTAACCGACGACGGTAAGTTAAAGGCTGTATATGAAATTTCTTGCACATTTGTATATAACTTTCAGAAGTGTAGGGGTTTAGAACGCGATTACATAAAAATCTTATAAACCGTTTTTGGACATTTTCAATGCGGCTTATGTACTTGTCATAGAAAGGGTTCCATATTTGCGAAGCATATTCGAGATGGCTCCTGACATAAGTACAGTACAAGATCTTCAGATCTTTATATGGGATATGTTCCAAGATTCTGGAATAAATATCGCTGCTGTATTTTCATTCAGTTAACTACTTACTTTTTACGGCAGCAGAACTGTCCTTCGACATGTTTTTTCTTTGTTTTGATAGACTATTTGTATTAATCAAATAGGCATTGTGATCTTTCAAAATTATTTACGGTATTCTTCATATTATTCGTGTAAAATATCAAAATAATACGTTCCCTGGAGCGAATAAAGAGATAGCCAACGGACAATTCGTCATGTGTGTGGTGTGCAGGCAAGCCGCCGGGCCCGGAGATGGAGAACTGCGTGGAGCGCGAGGGCTACGCGCTGGCGGCGGGGCTGGCGCTGGGCCTGGTGTGCGCAGGCGCGGCGCGCGCGCGCTCGGCCCAGGCCGCGCCGCTCGCGCACAAGCTGCGCACCTACATGCTGGGCGGCGACAAGCACCCGCTCACCGGTACGTGCTCCTGCACAAACTTGTACACTTTTCCAAATACCTATACCTAATAATAACATTCTATATTTGTAATACTATAAATTTGATTATTATCTCCCACATACAAAGAAACAGAAACATACTACAGCGCCATCTAACGAGGACACACCGAACTATGAAGTAACTCCTGAATGAGAATTGCTCATCCTGTATCGTGATATGAAGAATTCTCTATATTTTCTTACTTAAACCTCTCACCCTATTTTTGGTGTAGATATAGACAGGATATATTATCGTGAGAAGCATCAGAGTGTAAGATCGATCCGTGTTCAGGTTCTCAGAAGGAGAAGTACAAGCAGGGCTCGTTCGCGATCCGCGAGGGCGCGACGGTGAACCTGGACGTGACGTCGCCGGGCGCCACGCTGGCGCTGGGCCTCATCTACATGCGCTCCGGCAGCGCCGCCCTCGCCGCCTGGCTCCAGCCCCCGCGCACCGCCTACCACCTCGACTTCGTGCGGCCCGACCTGCTTATGCTGAGGATCATCGCTAGAGGTACTTCTCCCCCCCCCCCTCCCCACCACTAACTCTACCCGCGCTCCGCCTGGCTCCCCTTTACCTCAGATGAGACCTGGTAGATGATACCTGCACTTCAGCAACGACCTATCTCACTAGTTGGGGACTGACTACTATTTAAGAAAAAAAATTCCGATAAGTATTGATCAATATACTGTTATCTTGGATAATGTTTATTTTTGGATGACAAATTCATCTAAGTTTCTAATATTTACAGGACTGGTCCTGTGGGACAGCATAGAACCCACGGAGGAGTGGGTGGAAAGTCAAGTACCTGAAACAATAAAGCCGTACTGTTTTGTCAAACCTACAGAGGATAATATCGATTATGAAGCTATGAAGTGAGTTATTTATTGAAAAATTTATGAATTAAACTTGTAGATTAAACAGATACCATTTTGTTCCCTTGTAATATTTTCGACTTCCACCTTATTCAGGTATCAAGTATGATGATACATGCACAATAATGGAATCGAAGTTATCTACTGGATCTTCTGCTTGATACTTTCATCAATATCAATCATCAACAGCCTATAATAGTCCACTGCTGGACATAGGCCTCTCCTTAGGAAGGAGGTTTTGGCCTACTATACCAAGCCTTTGTCCAGCCGGATTGATATTGGATTTGTTTCAAGTTTATCTTCTTTTTGCAGTGCTGTTGTCCTGTGCAGTTTGTTTTCTTAGTCGGCTCTTACGACACCCACGAGATGAATAGGGGTGATGCCATTCCGTATATTTTCCGTAATCTTTCGTGACATAAAACTCTACCTTTTAGGTTTTATATAAACATTTTATTACTCATTGATTTATCCTGTTCTGTTTACTGTCATCTTTTACAACTTATTTTGCTTCTAATTATAAAACGAGTGAACTTTACAGTGGTCGCATATAATGTGTAACATTTGTCGGATAACTCTTGCATCGCGTACGCTTATCGGTCAAATCTAATAGCGCACATTGGGAAAACCCAATTTCCCGTTACATACTTGTGTCCCTTATAACGAAATCAATTCCGCAGATTGGTCAATAAGCGCGCGAGGTGTTCGATTGATATCTAATAATTTTATACATCATTTTCGATTACTGGAAGGCTCGTTCACTTGCACACTTTTTCACCAAATCAATCCGACAAACAAATCGAACTTTTTTGGTGGTTTAAGTGGTTAACAAGTAGACGAGTCATTTGGTGGTATGTGACTATTGCCGAATGGAGAGGGGTAAAAGAAGGGTATGGTTAAGGTACTCACTCGGACAAAAGCCATGAAAGAACTGTTTAATACCGACTTTTTGTATTACTCGAGGCGGTCCACGTGTGTTAAGCACAATGTGCATATTCCCCTCAGCCAAGCGTACTGCAACATAATAGCGGGCGCGTGCTTCGCGCTGGGGCTGCGCTTCGCGGGCTCGGGCTGCGAGGAGGCGCGGGACGTGGCGCTGCGGTACGCGCGCGTGCTGCTGGCCGTGGGCGCCAAGAGCGTGGCCGAGCTGGCCGGACGCTCCACGCTCGAGGCCTGCATGTGCGTCTGTCTGCTCGCCGCCGGCATGGTCAGCGCTACACACTAAAGCTTTTTGGTTTTATTTCATTTTGCAAAATCATTCCAGGTTCATCGACATCTTCAGTTCGATACCGTTTACTGTCTGCAAGTTTTATTCGTTTTATTAAAACATTTTGAACTTTAAGTTAGCAGTTTGCATAAGATAAATAAAAATTCTTTGGATTTTCTTAAAAAAATATTCACAGTTTACGTCATTTACGAGATTAATAATATGATTCTTAAATAAGATCACATTTTTTACGTTTTTACACCGTAATGAAATACGTATAGACTTTTAAATTGTCATCTTTATTGACTTATGGCAAATATATCAATTAAATATTTGATATATTATTTTAAGATTATAGTATAATATAATGATAACCGAAGACAAATGACGAAACCGATTCCAGGTGATGGCGGGTCGCGGTGACCTGGACGTGCTGCGCGTGTGCCGGCGCCTGCGCGCGCGCACGCCTGCGCACGCGCCGCACCCGCACGCGCCGGCGCTCACGCACGGCGGACAGGTACCCACACACTTCACTCTCCTCGCCCCAGTCTTAAGCTACCACTGTGTACACTACCGATCATCACCGACTCACGATAGTCAAGTACCTAGACAAATTTACAGCTCATTTCACCGAAGGGGACGAATTAATTAGATATACTCACTCTTTTCTACTGCACTGAGACATATTGTCCTTCACTTCTAATACAACTAGATCTTTTTTTCTTCTTTTTTTTTGTGTGCGGAACTCCCCTCGGATGCTACCCACCAGTGGGTGATTAAGTCGGACTCGAACCGACCAAAAACTGCACGCCGTCTCCAGGTACCAGTAGCCGGAGAACCAAAGCACTAGTACCCCGACGTACCTCAGGCCATCTACGACTTATAGATGACCCCTCCTCTATAGGAACCCGGATGTTCCCTTCCTGCTCAGAAGGGCGCGCGCGCTCCGTAGCGCGTCGCGCCTTTACCCACCCCGGCCTGCTTCTGCTAGAGTGACAGATGGCCTCACCTGTCACCCTCAGGCCTGCGCTTATGGAGGACGGAGGTCGGTCTGCGGTACCTGGCCCGATCTCGGATAATACAACTAGACCTGGGCCTTAACTCTGCTATTTTAATATTATATCAATGGAATGTCGTCGGAATAGTTTTGCACTTTTCTTATTCTACTAACTATGTAAAATCAATGACCCGATGACTGTCACTGATACAAATGTCGTCGATTTCTTTGTAACAGTTTGGTAAACGGTACATTTTAAATTTGTAAGAAAATAATAAATTTAATTTTCATGATATATCAATGTTGTTGATATCACCATTGATGATTTATATTACTATATCAACAGTCTATTGACACTGTGAATTTATGATAGTAGAATACCGATATTTTGACCGATGTCAGTGGCATCTCAATAGCGTGTTAATGGAATGGCAGTGGCATGGCGTTAACATAAAATAGCAGAATTGAGGCCCTGTTACTTTAAAAACAAGATGTATATAATATTCACTAACTCCCACGTCTACTGGATTAAGACACACCACTTCAATCGGATAACTAGTCGACTCGCCTTTACTCAACCTAAATATATTACACCCATACGGCCAGGAATCTAAAACACTAATTTCCACCCAATTAGGACGTACCCTACCTACAAACAAAAATCTACTAACGTATTGAACATTCTATCTTTTATATCCGTAGATAAATTCGCCCCTAATCGTCCCAGATAAAATAACTCGCCGACGACATGGATATTCTTCGTTAAATTTATGATTAATTTTCCAGATGGCAGTTCACTGCACAATAGGTCTGTTGTTCTTGGGAGGTGGTCGGGCCACCCTGAGCACCACCCCCACGGCTGTAGCGGCTCTGTTAGCTGCTTTCTTCCCCAAGTTTCCGACACATAGTGAAGATAACAGGTTGGCTCCTAACTCTTAAAAAGAAAAATTCCAGGAATCATTAAATGCAACATCTTTCTTTACGTCCTGAATAGTCCTCAATTATTAGTTTCATGTTATTATTATTGAATTGAGTCACTTTTAATTGAGTTTAAGGGTTTTATGACAACTACTTTTTTTTTATTAAGACAACTCCGCATTAGGAATATATCCTGTTTCACGGGGGACTTTACAAACATACATGAAACGGACACGAAGAACACCCAGACTCAGAACAACAATTTGTGGATCACACAAAGTGTCGTCCCATGTGAGGTTTAAAACCCACAACACCCAAAACACTTTGAAAATGGCGTGAGGCGAAACCGGTCAGGTTTAATAAATAAATATTGTGGAATACAAGTGACTTAATTCAATATGTTTCCACCAAGTGTCATTAGTCTACAGTATAAATAATCTTGATATCTTAAAGTCAACATTAAATTTAAATGATTTGATAATAGTATGACGTCATACCATAGTATTTCATACAAAAATGAACGGCGTCTATCGTTTTGACGTTTAATAAAAAGGTACTGATCTGACTTGACAGGAATCTACCCAATTCTAAGTAATGACATAAGCGCGGAAGTAAGTTTGTTAGGCTTTTACGCCTAGACTACCACATATCCCATGTTGTTAGGGTTGTGGAGTAGAGGACATGGGGACAATTTTGGCAAACAAGGGAGCCTTCCAGTAATTAACAATGATGGGTAACATATGATATCAAGCATCGCGGGCTTATTTTTCAATTCTGTGAAATTGATTTCGTTATAAGGGACGGAAGTAAGTTACAGGAAGTTCGGAAAGCGTGCGCTTTCGATTTGACCAATGAGCGTGCGTAGTGTTAAAGTTGGCCGTCAGATGGTAGGTGAGAGGTTAGATCGCCCATCCCTATTAAGAATGTAGGATCTGCAATTCAGCAATTTTACAGGAGGACGCGTCAAAGTTTAAAATTGCTTAATTTTGTATATATATAAATACATTAATTTACTTTGTTAACATAGCTATTTTAAAACTATGAGGAAAAATTGACTTTTTGTTAAAGCTGCTGAAAAATATTGCTTTTTTAGCCAATAGTAAAATAAAAGCAAAATCAAGAAAATTGCATATCCGACCTTCTTAATAGGGACAGGCGAGATGTGCTCTCTCTTTTTTTAGTAATTCCTTGTTGTTTCAGATACCATTTGCAAGCGTTCAGACACCTGTATGTGTTGGCTGTGGAGGCAAGGTTGATATTGCCGAGAGACCTGAGCACCGAGAAGTTATGTTATGCTCACATACAGGTAACTCTAATAAATAAATCATATTATTACTATTTGGTTGTTTGACTCCAATTGCCTTTTACCTAGATTAGGTAAAATAGTACATTGATTAAAAAAATTATTAATTAATTTCAATATAAAGTTTTTATCTGTTCCACAAGTATGCGAAACGCAAGTTGGAAGAACTTTTTTTTTTATAAGGACTACTAGCAACCGAAATTACTAGTATTCCTGTTAACCCCTCCCGCTAAGCTAAATTGCTTGTGTTAGGAGTGGGTTCACGTCGGTAGTGCACTGGTCAGGATTTGAACCCACGACCTATTGATCGCAAGTCCAACGCCTTAACCACTAGACTACCGCCGCTTTTCCATATTACGTTTTCATCACGTCAGTAAAAAACGAAGTAAATTGTTAATCGTGTTGTAATTTTTATGATTTTTACGCCTTTATGAAGGGTTAGGGTTTTCAGACCCTGAGTGTGGCCGCGGGTGGACGGGGTGGGTTTCCCCTCCACCCGCATTAGTTTGGCCAGCCGCGAGGGGGCGGCGTCCGCGTGTGCCGGACGTCGCCTAAAGAGAGGAACAACATTGAGACGGAGCCCGCACCAGGAGCGGGCTGGCGCTAGGAGGGGTCCGGATGTCTTAACAACAGCTGTTCCCGGATCCCTCCTGTTACAGGCGCAGAGTGGCACACCGTGTGGTTTTAGTCGGTCCGAGTCCGACACACCACCCCGCCGCAAACCCAGGTGGGGTGACGGTCCGAGGGGATTTCCACACGTTAAAAAAAAAAAGGGTTTTCAGATTTTGTTTCAATCGTGGCTGTTTTCCTTTTGTGACTTTAAAAATTTTAAAGGCAAGTAAAGTTGGTGTTTATACAGCATTATTTACTAACGCAATTGTTTTATATTTGATAGTGTTGGGAATAAATTTTCAATTTTAACAACAATCTGTTAAATTCTATCAGCTCCATGTTCATGTTATCATGTTCCTAATAAAATATTTGCTTGTTTTGTGACATATAAAGTCAATTGTTTTGACAACATTAGACAGATGATGGCCAAATGGAATAATAATACTTAAATATTTAACGTCTGTTTAATGCAACAGGTGATAGATCTCCAAGGCGTTGTCAAGGAAATGAAAGCACCCTGTATTATACCCGAACTGAACACGCTGAAAGAGGTGAAAATCAACGACCCTCGGTATTGGCCCATCACCTTTCAGAAAGACCGCAACTGGGACCAGTTAAAGTAAGTATATATATTTATATACTTGCACATCTCACTTAACACATCTTAGGGTTGCCTGGCTTAAAAGTGGAAACAATAATCCTGTGTCGCGGGGGACTTTACAGACATACGTGTGGGGATCGGACCCCGCGCGTGGCTACCGCTTAAACCACTACGCTATCCGTGCAGTCTGTACGCTTAACAGTTCTTCTTCTGTCATACTCTCATACTGACATACTCATACTCTTTGGTTTTTTGTCCTCTGAATACGTCTATAAGTTTATACTCTTTTTTTCCTATTTTGTTCGTATTATTTTATCTATCCTACATAATATAAGACCGCCACACATACACGACTATAAAGAACTTTAATAAATTATAGATACACAATTTTATTTGTTTTATTTTACTTTGATGTTTGACTTCCAGGAAATAAAAGTAACAATTTGTATAAACCAAAAAAAAATTAAATATTATCCAATAATATTACATATTGTGTATGTACATATTAAAAATACCCAATAATTTAAAAAAGTTTAATGTATTTTACATTCAAAAAATTTAAGAAAAATAACAATTTTTTTTTTCAGACTTTTCCTGGAATACTCCTGGTGTATAGATATAAAACAACGTGCAGGTTGTCTCTCGTACCTCGACGACCCACAAGGCTTCCTCACAATACTGGCGCAAACATTGACCCTAGACAAAGCCAACATTTGGTCTACGTCCGCCGACAACATCGAACTGTTCACCAACGACGACAAGATACGAAACTTTGTCAAACAATATTTGGTCAAAGACGTTAACACAAACATTTGCGCCGATTGTTTAGTGGAGTCGAAGAAGAAGAAAGGGTTCAAAGAAGTTGTGTTGAACAGACAGTGCTTGTGTAGGAAGTATACGAAGGAAGAACGAGAACATTTGCAAACGTTGGGTATGGTCACGTACGAGTGTGTGGTCAAGGATATCCTGTGTGCGTTACCTGTTTGGACCACGTTTTTAAAGGTGAGATATGCTTTTATATGTTTCTTTTATGTATACCTATTAGTTCTGTAGGACTCAAAGGGCGTATATCCTGTGGAAGGTGGAAGAGCCATGCTTCGGCACAAATCCGCCAGCTCGACCGGTGTGTAACTCTTAAGTTGTAGGTGTCTTACTCACTTACCATAAGCCGTTTACCTCTACCATGAAAAAAATAATCAATTTTATGTGTTATTAAGCCCATTTTTAGTTAATAAACTGTTTTCATTTAATTGGGGTTTAAAAAAATAGATACTTGATTTAGACTTACTTAACTTGATATAGAGATTGGGTTAGAGTGCTGGACTTCCGAGAGGCGACTGCGACCCTGACCTGCTCTATCTCTGCTTATCGTTCAATCACAAAGCAATATCTTTACTTGTAATTATACGTATAATTTACTATTCTAATTCCTAAAGCACCCGGCTATAAGCTATAAGCCCCTGTTACGAAAATGTGATTCAAGTTATTATAAAACTAGCTTTTGCCCTCGGCTCCGCCCGCGTTTCTGTCGAATTTTGACCGATTAGTAATAAAGGAATGAACGGACGTGTAGTGACGGATTAAGAATACGGAATGTCACTACCCAGTCATACCGTGGGTGTCGTGAGCCGACTAAGGCAAAACAACGCAGGACTGCAAAAAGAAGGAAAACTTGAAACAAACCCCGTACCAACCCGTCTGGCCAGCGTGGTATAGTAGGCCAAAACCTCCTTTCTAAGGAGAGGCTTATGTCCAGCAGTAGACTATTAAAAGCTGTTGATGCATTAAAGGAAAGGGTCAAATAATTTTCGTTCAAATCGATTAGATTAATCGTGGACATAGGTAGCGTACATGTACGTACATGATTTGTCTATAACAAATGTGTACTGAAACCAAAAAGATTTTCTGTAGTAATAATAGGACAAAAATAACATCTTTGATATTGAGAAACCTTGACAGAAGAATATTAATATTATATAAGAATTAATGACAAGATACCTTTTTTTTTGTTGACGGAGTGGAAAATCCCTTCGGATCTCCGACTCCTTGGGGATATAGTATTTTTGTTTTGGGACTAATCCCACCCACACGCCCATCGCTGTAACTCCTGTACACCTCGATCCACAGCAGTGACCCACGAACACACCGAGTTATGACACTCGGGAAGTCCCAGGAAGAAATTAAACTGTCTTGGAACCCGCAACGAAATTAATCAGAAGAAAATTGGAGGAGTTGGAAATACAGTAAATCCACTTCCCTCCTTAGCAAACCTCCTTTTTACTTCATTTTGTCTCCCGCTTTGCTAGGGATATAGTATGTGGTTATTCCACTAAAAACCACTCCGACGGCCAGCCTTAGGCGCTCTACTCTGGGGAGAACCCGGGCCATGTGATTTCAAGTCCCCCAGATCGACGCCGCACCTAACTAGGCCCCATCTCAGGGAAAGCCAGTGGCTTCTCCATGCCTCTCAGCCTATCCAGATGTTGCAGCCCGATCACATTTTCAGTGCGATCAGGCTGCCATCCTATCCCCTACCGCTGCAATTAATCTGCCACCAGACGTCCCCACTCTGGTGGCCCGCAGTCCAGTCGGCCGCCGACGTCTTCTTCGCTCGTAATCAGCCCTCTCCCGATCCCGTTCAGCGGTCTCTTTTTGGTGCATTACAGCTTCACAGAAAGAGACCACTGCGCCCCAGCCCTCCTCACCCGCCAGCATGGCAGTAATGATTCCTGGCGGGGACAAGTCTCGAATGACAAGATACCTACGTTAAGTTGTTGACAGCAATAACTACTCATTTGTGACAGGCAGCTGTCATTGCTTTCGACTTCAGTACAGCCTATAAAGTAAACAACAAACTGAAATAAATTTTGAACGCAAAGTTCTAAAAATCTAACAATTAATACTGTAATTGTCGATGATATTACCAGTCAAAAAAAAAAACAATAATTCCTACCCATGAGGTACACAAGGTGGTACAAAGGTCCCTTGAATTCATGCCCTTGTTCTTTAAAATTAATGTTCTTTTCAGATAATAAAGACAATGAAACCAGACCCATCGTCCTACAACATATGGCAAATCAAACTTCTCCTATCCCAAATAGACAACCACAACAAAAGAGTGATGAACGAAATGAAAATCGACGGCCAAGAGACACAGAACGAGCCTTTAATATCCAGCGAGTTTACTCTAGCAATTAAACAGAAGGTGTCGAACATATTTGATTCGTGGGAGTCGAGGCTCACACCCTACCTGAGGAAGTACCTCGGCTTGCCGAGCAGCAGGAAGATCAGCACTTGTGATGACGATGTCAAGAAGATCTTGGCCGGATTCTTGGTGTACCATGATCTGCCGAAAGGTGGATTGAAAAATGCTGTCGGTAAGGAACATATTCTATACTAGCTTATATCTGCGGCTGTGTTTGCGTTCATGTCTATTTGCCAATCAATTATTTCGAGTGCCAAAAACTATCTCTGTGCCAAATTTCACCCGTAGAATCATTCTACTAGTTCATTATAAAATTCTACTAGTTCATTTAAAAATATATAGACTGTGCTACTCTGAAAATATGGAATTTTGTTGTGGTTTTGTTTTATTGTTTTTTATTTTCAATAAATGATTTTTTATTTTATTATAGAGTAACAAAGCTCCGTCCAAACTTTCGCATTTATGTGAGATATGTTAAGGTACAGTCGAGTTCCACAATACAGGGGTATAAGGGTCGTCGTAACGAATACTGAAATACTGAATACTGAAATAGTTAGTCTATCATTCTGAGTCGAAAATCATTGGAATTTTTGGCTGGAAATTTCTTTTTTTTTTCATTTTTTGGTTAAAAATGATATCTAAATATAATATATAAAATACTGCAATGTAATTAATCAAAAAGTGTGTTAGTGTGTAAATTCTGTTTGCATGGAATACAAATATAGTTATTACTTTTGTCCGATACCTGCGGGGAATGACCTTAACGTTTGACGACTGATTGCATAAAACGTTTAAATTTCCAGCCAATGATTTTCGACTCACAATGATGGTTTGAGCTTTTACTATTACATTTATTTTTGCTTGCCGGTTCGGAAGTAATGTTAATGGTAACCAGACTGCTGATAGACATACATATATACTTTTAAATAGATACATATCTATACTAATATTATAAAGCTGAAGAGTTTGTTTGTTTGTTTGTTTGTTTGAACGCGCTAATCTCAGAAACTACTGGTCCGATTTGAAAAATTCTTTCAGTGTTAGATAGCCCATTTATCGAGGAAGGCTATAGGCTATATATCATCACGCTAAGACCAATAGGAGCGGAGCACCAATGAAGAATGTTTCAAAAACGGAGAAAAATTATTACTATTGAGAGACGCAGACGAAGTTGCGCTGGTCAGCTAGTTCTATATAAATCACACCCACGACCTCTGGCTTAGTAGTCAGGGCCACTAACATTTACTTAAGCATATATTTATTTTATAATTTATTAGGTATTCTAAAATACTTATTTTCTTCTTCTAAAAACCTACATAATAAAAACCTAAATTTCTTACGAGTCATGGTAACTTTAAGAGCAAGCTGTATTTATTTAAAGTAGTCGAGTCACCATTGTGTCAATGCTCAACACCTAACTCTCACTATGAACAGTCTGCTCATCATATCCTTCGGGAATGTAGTCTTTGGTATAATGAACGTAATATAATGCTGAATAGCTTGCAGGTGACATCTGGGGCGGTATACTATGGGGATCTTGTGTCAACTAGGGTGAATTTCTGTGCGTTTAGGCGATTCTGCCATACATATTATAGAAATGAAATATAGCTCACCTAGGACCCGTAGTATTTTGTGGCCATGGTGCTTCCCTATTTAAAAGGGTGTATGCCTACTTTACTTCATTTTGTCTGCCGCTTTGCTAAGGAGGGAAGTGGTTTACTGTATTTCCAACTCCTCCAATTTTCTTCTGATTAATTTCATTGCGGGTTCCAAGACAGTTAAATTTCTTCGTGGGACTTCCCGAGTGTCATAACTCAGTGTGTTCGTTTGTCACTGCTGTGGCTCCTGGTGTACAGGAGTTACAGTGGTGGGCGTGGGATTAGTCCCAACATAATAAAAACCTACACCTAACATTTAAAATAAGGTAGGGAACTTCCAGGTAAGGTTTTAGCAATAGTGCTGCCAGTTTTAGAATCTGGTATATCCATCACATCTTGCAATCACGTTTGTACAGACAACGCTACTTCTTAAACCTTCCCAAATCTCATGTACGTGGGCCCGTGGAGTCTCAATTTTGTACCATTAAATCCCATAAATTTTCAATTGGGTTTAGGTTAGGACTCTTGGCGAGCGTTTAATTAAATGTAAATCTTCTTGTTGAGCTACCCACCCCTGGACCCTTTATGCATTGTGGAAGCAACTTCCGTCCTGTACAAATTAGATTCTATGACCATTGGAATAAATAATTTTACCGGTTGGAAGAAATACATCTTTTAAAATGTCCACATAATCGATACCCGTCAATATCTAATTGGATTTTCAAAAAACATACAATCTTGACTTAATCGCCATTATTACAATATGATTTACTTTTGTTAGTAGATTGTTACAATTTATCAAAGAATATAAGCAAAAAATTTTAGACATCAAAATATACATATATCATAGAAAATTTGCATAGATATTTATGAATCTCAGGATTGCGCACAATACTTAGAGTCTGTCTGTAGCAATATTATTGATATTATGTAGTTACATATTAGTGTGTAGTGACTGCACGGATGGCGTAATGGTTTAAGCGGTCGCCACGCCGCTTACTACTACGCTGAGTGTTGATGGTTAAAACCCCACATGCGACGACACTTTGTGTGATCCACAAATTGCCGTTCTGAGTCTAGGTGTTCTTTGTGTCCGTTTCATGTATGTTTGTAAAGTCCCTCGCGACACGGGCTATATTCCTAGTGCGCGAGTTGTCTTTTAAAAAAAAATGACGTCACGGAGTTTTTACAATTATTGTAATTCAAAGCTGTTTAGTATTTTATGAAACATAATCTTGCCAATATATTTTTGATTCATGAACTTGGTCAGATATTAAAGAAACTCGACAGTACTCTTTTTTTAATAACGCTCCGGCTTCCTAAACATCCTATTTAATAAACAATTATATAATATATATTCCCCAAGTTCTGCGGCTTCCATATCTCGAAATGTTATATATGATTTCAACCCTTCGTATTCCACTCGCACTAGACAGGTTTTGTTTTGAGCCGTACTGTCCCATAAAAAATAATATTTTGATTCATAATCCACTTTTTTTGAGCTATGACTTATTTGTATATGTGTGTATTCGTAATTCTTATTTTGAAATATTATTGTATTGAATTTTTAATTTAGATTTACATGTAATTACAGGAGACGACGAGTTGTCAGTCCTGCTGAATCTAGACTCGTTATCAGTGGAGGCTCAGAGTGCGGTGTGGCAGTTGTACAGATGATCGCGGCTGTTGGCGGGCGGATACGTCACGCGCTCGCGCTGCTCCGGGGACTGCGTGCACGACTGGTGTTAGTGCGGACCGCGACAGTGGTAGTGCGGACCGAGCCAGTGGTAGTGCGGACCGAGGCAGTGTTAGTGCGGACCGAGGCAGTGTTAGTGCGGTGTTGTTGCTGGGAGGTGTTGGACGAACACAGCAGGTATTAGTGCGGGCACTGCCAGTGTTAGTACGATCACGGCCGGTATTAGTGCCGATCGGAGATGGTGTTTATGTAACCATTCAGTCAGTCATTTAATTATAGTAACTAAAGTTAGTTAAATTGTTAGGAAGCCACCCATTAATAACGTCTCACGGTAAGAGGGTGGGGAAAGTCAATAAGGTATGGTATTGTGTGACGAGGCTTGAGTGGGAGAATCCATAAGACGTTACGATGTTAAGTAATGTTGATGTTGAACATGTTAATATTTAACACAATATGTCATCTATGAATGAAAATCTATAAACAGTTTGTTAAAAAATATATATTTGGACCTGGGGTTTTTATTATTTTATTATTTGAATTTCATCAAAATAATATAAGCAATAGTTGGAACAGGTCAGGGTCGCTTACCCGTCTGACTCCTACACACCCTAAGTTCTGCACACGCACACACATATTTACTATGAAAGTAATAAATAATAGAAAAATATGTAAATATGGAGCTATGAGATATTTCTAATCACATTAGTTATATACATAGGTCAATATAATTAAACTTATTGTAATTATTAGCAAAGTGAAATAAGATCTAAACAATTTTGTTATTGTTCTTGTATTCAATAAAATGTAAGTTTTACATAACACGTTTTATTTTCAACCACTGGAAGTAAATACAATAATAGTCTGATCCCCAACTAGGCAGAGCCTTTGCAATGACAACCAGACCACTGACATACTGATATATTTCTAAATACATACAAATTATAGCTAAATTTCACCTAGACACAGAACAAATGATCGTGTTCATTACACAATTATTTGTTATGTGTGAGCCATCCCTTCAGATCTCCGACTCCTTCAGAACGTAGGAGCCAGGAGTATTATAAAGTGGTAGGAATCAAACCATGCGGTTTCTGGTCCTGCCTCCCCCCCCTAATCGACGCTCAGTCTAACCAGGCCAGGAACAACGTATTTAACGAAACGAAAGAAGGTATTCACTATCTTTGCTTGATTGGTACATATCTATTATATTGTGGCGACTCCCACATACAAAGAAACAGAAACATACTACAACGCCATCTAACGAAGACACACCGAACTACGGAGTAACTCCTGAATGAGAATTGCGAATCCTGTAACGCGATTTTTTTTTTTAAATGTATAAGGGGGCAAACGAGCAGACGGGTCACCTGATGGTAAGCAACTGCCGCCGCCCATGGACACCTGCAACTCAAAAGTCACAAGTGCGTTGCCGCCCTTAGAGTCCCTCCCGCTCGAGTCACCGGTAGGAGGGATTTGGGGTCCGCTAACGATATGAAGAATTCTATTGCCGATTAGCAGATATACAACTTCCCAACATCAACCGTTGGTCCACGGCCCGCCAGGCATGATCACCTCGGTCGGAGGATCCTACCTTTGTGTTGGAGGGACATGACACCCGTTCCACCACAATATTAATAGTGTGACATACATTTTTTCAATAAAGTTTGTAATCAGTTTTAATGTTCTTTTTAGTTTTTTGAAGTCGTCTCTTTCAAGGTTACTGTTGGTATTGTACAACTAAATATAATGCGTCAGAGACGCAGGTGCGAGGGCAGTGCTTACAAACCAATAATGTTTTGACGCCGAGGAGAGATTAGATAATTATAAAAAGATTTTACATTATACCTAATTATTGTGACATAATCATGATGAACTGTGCCGATTAATAGATAATAAAACTCGCCATAAATAGATAACACCATTTTAAACTCCGTAACGGGTTCATGTCTTACTGATAATTCACAAAATACAGATTTATCGTTAAATGAATCTTATTATGAAATCTATGGTTGATGATACCATTATCCTTAAGTTTTTTCAGTACCCAAAGACTGAAAGAGAGATTTCTTATTTGGGGTCAGTCTAATATGTAACATTGGATAGGGTTTTGGCTGGTTACTGTTTTGTCTGGCTGCCAACCTGACAAGGATGAGGAAAACGGATAGGGTAAAGGATACCTCAGGATACGACCTACAAACCTTCAAGAAAAGAGCGTACTCCTTCCTCAAAGGTTGGCAACGCGCTTCTGACTTCTGAGTTGCAGGCGTTCATGGGCGGCGGTAGTCGCTTTCCATCAGGAGACCGTGCTCGTTTGCCCCCCTATCCACAAAAAAAGAAGGGGAAACAGGAATGAGACTGCAGCTCGAAGAAACTGGGGCCTGGTGTTCGTCTGTCCGTCCTGTGATTGAAGACGCTACTGAACATGGTAATGAACTGACCAGAAAGAACTTAAATCTGCGGGCTCGACCGGAGTGATAAGCCTCATAGAAAACTGGTGTTAAGCAATTCTATCGTTGCTATTCACCGAATGGTTTCAAATCGTTGAGGGGTTTTGCTAATTCCGGAGGGGGGAGGAGGTCTTAGAGCACAAAAGGTGGCAACACAATTGTGTCTCCCAGTTGCAGGTGTCCATGGGCGGCGGTAGTGACTTACCATCAGGTGACTCGTCTGCTAATTTCCTCTCCTCTCTCTCTCTCTCAATTTAAAAGCTAAGCCCTTGTCGGTGGAGCAATCGCCACTCTTCTCTATTTCCTTCGAACTGATTGACCTCTTGATGGCCACGACTCCCACTTTCTCTTCACTTGCCGTATGTATGTTGATCTAGGCCATCCTCGTTTTCCCTATACCATAAAAAGCTCTCCCTTTGTGGTATACAGAAAAACGACTGCGACTTTTGCAGGCACTTTTTTACTATTATTATATTATTTTTTATTATACGTCCTCTGTGCTCGTAATCTACCTATCTTCCTACTAACTAATCTTTTTATTAACTTAGGATTAAAGTGAAGTCAGGTGAGTTCGACAAATATTCTTTAGCAATAACGCAGCGACACCTAAGGGTTGATCTGGTAAGGATGCTGACTGGGTTGGGCAAATTCGATCGATTTCTAGCATATAAACAAATTGGAGAATATCGTGAGTCATGACTACAAAAATGACCCCCTGGAAACGCCGTGAGCAGAACTAGGTGGTTTAATTTTGTCAACGCCCTTTACGAAATAATTATTTACATTGCTAGCAAAACCACTGATTGTATTTCACAATCAAGATTGTAGATTATCGATAGTCAAGATTTTGATATTTATAAATACATCATTGCATGGTATTTGTGGACAGTCTTCGGGCGTTATTTAAAAATAATGGATTACAAAACCACGTTCCTGCTTGTAACCTTTTTGGTGGGGAGCTTTGGTGAGTATATTTTTTTAGATACAAGCTGGAAAAACCTTTTCAAATCGTTCCTATATTTAGATTTTGACGGAAATGATAATAATAACAACAAAATGATTAAAAACTGTTTGCTTCCAGTAATTCCATAATGATAAATTTTCTAGAAATAACTAATACCTTCAGTGAACGTATCAGGATTTAATTTGGTGCAGACAAGTGTGCAATCATGCATGTAAAAAAAGAGGTAGAGCCTGGAATCTGATAGGTTGGAACTCTCAGATTCCAGGCACTTTAGGTGTCTCTCAGCTAACGAAACTCACAAATATCTGCGTATGTCACAGTCGTTAGGTGTAAATGAGTTGACTATGAAACAATCGTTACAGGAACGCTTCTTTAGCCGCCTGAAAAAAGTATTAAATAGTCTTTTGTCAGGTGGTAATAAGGTGAGAGCCTATAATGATTGGGTCACACCAGTTCTAACCTACTCTTTTGGCATACTTATATGGACTCAGACTGAACTAGATACCCTGGATAGAAGAGTTTGTACATTGCTTACTGCATCATCCACGTTCATCGGTGATGAGGTTATATATTCCACGAAAATGTGGTGGTCGTGGTTTTCTAAATGCCTCCACAATCGTGGAATGTGTAATCTCAGGAATTACTTCCTTTCTGTTAATGTGGACATGCGTAGGGATGTAGTAGCAGTTGATAACGGACTCACTCCGCTTGGTCTAGGTAAAGAGAACTGGTGAAAATTCGCAGTACTCAAGATTACTGATCGTATGGAGATATGGAAGGGCAAAGAGCCGCATGGACGTTTTTATCGGGCCTTGAACAGGCCTGAGGTAGACCAACTGGCGTTTCTCCAAAGAGATTACCGAATCGTAGTCAGAATATAGGCTATGATTCTGTAATCTCTTTGGAGAAACTGAAGGTTTTGTCTTTGCAATTACTTATGAAGTTGTTATGACGAATAATTATATATCATTAAGAACGGCACAATAGACATTTGTCGGGCATGTCATTGTTCCGGTGAAAGCCTCAGACATATAATTGTTGTTCCGATTGTTCTCGTCTTACAAACGGCGAGCACTTGCATAGACATAACCAGGTGGCCAGGATAGTCCATCAGCAACTTGCTCTTAAGAGTAACCTTGTGACTGTAGAGTGACCGTAGTACAAATATGTGCCCGACCCAGTTCTTGAAAATGGTCGTGCAACGTTGTACTGGGATCGTCCTATTAGGTCCAGAAGGCGATAACTACCTGGACCCCTCCTAAACTGGAAGCGCAAAGAGGGCACACCGTGTGGTTTTAGTCGGTTCGAGTCCGACACACCGCCCCGCCGAACGAGAGCCCCGGCGGGGTGACGGTCCGAGGGGATTTCCACACGTAAAAAAAAAACAAAAAGGGATCGTCCTATTATCTCTGACAGGACTATTGTTGCCAATAAACCTGATATAGTGGTAATAGACTATATGTAGAATGATTGTTGACATTACCATTCCACATTGCGACAATCTCTTGAAAGCTGAAAAAGAAAAACAAGTAAAGTATTTGGATTTGGACCACAAGATTGTCGAAATGTGGGATGTTGATTCGGCAATCATTGCACCGATAGTTATATCGGCCCATGGATTAATTGCTAAGAGCCTCGACCAACAAGTTCAGAGGCTCGCGTTAGGCAGTTGGATTAAGGGCCTCATGCAGAAAGCAGTTCTTATCGATACGGCACGTCTTGTGAGGACGTTTCTGTCTCTGGGGTCCTAACCACCGCTATCTTGGTTTTTTATATTGGAACGAAGTTCCTTATCGCGCTTTGTGAAAGGGGGCTAGACGGAAAAAAATCGTACGAAAATTTGTCACGACACTTTTTAATATAAATTGACGTCTAACTGTGGATACCATACATTAAATTTGCTTTAACGTTCGCCAACGTCCATACCATGTTGAATACACCGGTTCTCGTCCGATCACCGAAGTTAAGCAACATCGGGCGTGGTTAGTACTTGGATGGGTGACCGCCTGGGAATACCACGTGATGTTGGCTTTTTGCTCTTTATTTTCGTGTCATCTTGTCAGACATTCAGCGCCATCTATCGAATAGATAGTAAATCATTTCGCAAGGAGATTTCACCAATGTATAAATTGTTTTAATTGTCTTTAATATGTAGGTAATAGCCGCTTTCATAAATGGCGTTGTAATTAAAATCGTGTCTAATCAGTTTTACTCGATCGTCACAACTTCGTTCCTATCGGGTGTCCCACGACACCACACGGCTTTTTTTTTTCAAATGTATTTTTTTGTACATAAAAATATTTAAAAATGCAATTTATATGTATATTTTATGTAGTAAAGAGAATAACGATAATTTATTTACCAGAAATACAGATATAAAAAGATTTCTTAGTAAAACTTTCTTGTAGTATCTTTTAAAAGGAATATGCCGCACTAAAGAAAATCATATTAAATGTTAAATGTCATATAGTTAATGTTTAAACACAATTTTTATTTTTAAATAATCTGCTATAAAGTTTAAAATTATGAGATATTATTATAAGGATCAAGAACTTAAATTTAATGCCAGTTTGCACATAGGTATTGTGTAATCGCAGTAATTACACAGTTCGATGACCTTCGAAAATTGCGCCTTTACAGTTGCACGTAGTTAGTACATAGTTGGTACACTGTACTGAGTAGCAACGTGGCTTGATACAATATTTTGGTATCGGCGCTATCATCATCATCATCATCATCATCAGCCTTTACTAGTCCACTGCTGGACATAGGCCTCTCCTTAGAAAGGAGGTTTTGGCCTACTATACCGCGCTGGCCAGACGGGTTGGTATAGGATTTGTGTCAAGTTTTCCTTCTCTCTGCAGTGCTGTTGTCCTGCGTAGTTTGCTCCCTTAGTCGGCTCTTACGACACCCACGGGATGAATAGGGGTGGTGACACTCTGTATTCTTAATCCGTCGCTACACGAACGGAGTATCGGCGCTATACCTATCATTTAATTTATCTTTGTTACTAATCTTTTCTCAATATTAGAAAAAGTTTTTTTTTTTTTATATTTTTATATTACATAGTAGGGGAGAGTGGGGGAATCACGGACGCGGGGTAATCGCGGATACGTTCGTTTGGCTATGTTAGAAAAGGATTGAAGATATTCCGAGTAATGCAATCGTGAGTCGATCCCGAACCTAGTGCCGAACAAAGAGTTGTGAAGCAACAACGCACTCGGTGTAAAAGGTATGTTAACTTTTTGTTTTTTCAACAATTTCATATAATTTTCGAGTAAAATTGAATAGATATATAATATTTTAGGTGTAACATAGAAATTCGGTATTTTTTTTATGAATTAACGTCCTAATTCAAGAATGTTTCTAAGGACTTGCCGCGTGTATCACGCGATTCTAACCTAAAAAAAAAAAATAGTTTTGTGATAACGTGTCTGTTGGGTAATTACGGACGATTTCAGTGGGGTAACCCCGACCGTTCGTAATTACCCCTGAACAATTAAATTATTGTCTTTTATTTTATAATTTATGTCCAGCAGTCGACTGCATTGCGTTGATGATAATAATGATGAATTTTGATGAAATACATTTGAGGAAGTTTGCTTTTATGTTTCTCTGCTTTCAGCACTGTACCTACACGAGCTTATTTATACCTACTTAAATATGTTTCAGATGCCACGAAATTACCAAAGAAAGACGCAGACCAAATACAAATTAGAAGACTTAGAAAGAGCCATTCGGGGTGTTAAGAACAAAAAACTTTCACTAGGAAAAGCAGCTGCTCCTTATTCTATTCCAAAAAGTACTATATACGACCATCTCAAAAAGGAAGTTACAAAAGAACCAAAAACTGGAAGGAAGGCTGTATTTTCTGAAGAACAGGAAAAAGAATTAGAAGAACATATCATAAAATGCAGTAAGCTATTTCATGGTTTGACCATAGAAATGGTCCGGAAAATAGCTTTTAAATTTGCCGAAGTAAATCACTTAAAGCACAATTAAAAAGTATTGGTTCTACGGGTTTAAGAAAAGACATCCTAATATTTCGCTACGTAATCCTGAGTCCACGTCTATCAATGGAATTACAGCTTTTAATGAAACAGAACTGAAAATGTTCTTCGACAATTTGGAAGCTTTGCAAGCAAAAATAAGGAGTACATGAAAGGAAGGGAAAAGGCTGCTAGTTCCACTAAAGGTTCCAAGAAGGGTGTGAAGAATCGTCAAGCATTTGCAGACACTGATATTAAGATAAAGGTTCAAGAAAAGGACGTACCGCGTAAGAAAAAGAAAACCAAAGAAAGAGATGCGAAAGAAAATGAGTATTTTTGCTTAGTTTGTGATGAAAAATATAAAGATCCTCCACATGAAGATTGGATAAAATGCTACAAATGTAATTTATGGGCCCATGAAAAGTGTACGAGTGGTGAAAGTACATCAAAAGGATTTATATGTGATATGTGTGATGATTAGATTATGTCCGTGATTACCCCACACACCATTCGTAATTACCCCACGTGTTGTGGGGTAATCCCGAACCCCATAGTTTTGTTTTCTTATTAATATTCGTTTCTGTATTGAAAGTTTATCTATGTTGCTCATCAGAACTTAAGGTTCATTAGTTAAAGTAAATGTTAAGTAATAAATGACATTCGTAACTTAATCTGGTTTTGTTTAATTTCAATTTCCCCTTAAGTGTTCGTAATTACCCCACTCTCCCCTACATTATTTTGGTCTATCTTGTCACGATTAGCCAGCGTTTGCAATGTAAGCGCTCAAAACCATATTTTTAAGACAAATCTTTGAAATTCTCGGATTTTGTCTACTATAATATGCATGTATTATAGATACAAACCTTCCTCATAAATCACTCTATCTATTGGTGAAAACTGAATTAAATTCCGTTGGTTAGTTTAAAAGATCTAAGCTTACAACACAAAAAAGCGACTTTATTTTATACTCTGCAAAGATAGCAACATTTATGTAAATCGTACATCGAACAGATTTCCATATTTTTTTTGTAAATCTGTTCTATCTATTAGTAAAATTTTGGAAAAAAACAATCTTCGAGACAGACTCGAAGAGTTTTTTCTTTAATTTAAGCATTATCATGGAAAGTAAACGAAAAACCCGCATACCCTGAATATATACAGCCTTTGGAGATATCGTAGTAACATAAATGTATAATACCTACCTACCTATAGCTATTAAAGTCAGCAAGTTAATGCAAAAAACTTCATACCTATTTTGAAGGAATTTAAAATGATTTGGAAATTAAATAAAAAACATAAAGATTGTAATGGGTGATAAATAAACGGGTAGCATATCTCTAGATTAAACAAATTAACTAATTACGTTTCGTATTTTTATCTATACACGTTTCAAATATTGATACGATGCGAACATCGATACCTAAATTTTATATCGCAATCGAAATAACAGCTGTAGAAACATACACGTGTTTTAAATCAAGATACAATTTCTTATTATCAGAACTTTTAGCAATGTTTAGCTTTATGTAATGTACAAATATTAACTTTTCATTTCTTACTACAGCAAATAATAATTCATCATCATCATCATCAGCTTATCTCAGTCCACTGCTGGATATAGGCCTCTCCCATTGCACGCCACTTAGATCGATTTTGGGTTTGTCGCATCCAGCTCCTGTCAGCCATCTTGCGCAAATCGTCACTCCACCTGGTCTGTGGAAAAATAATTAATTGTGTATCCACCGTAAAAAAATATTAATTAATCATAAAAAGAAAGTAATAAAATACTTATAAAAAACATTGTTAGGACACAGATGTCACAGATTACAGCGTCTTATTTTAAACGTTTTGAATAACCTTTTTTAGGGTTCCGTATCCAAAATGGCAAAAAACGGAACCCTTATAATTTCGTCATATCCGTCCGTCCGTCTATCCGTTCGTCCGTCTGTCTGTCCACCCTATATCTCACAGACTATTAGTGCTAGAAACTTGCAACTTCGCATGAACACACATACTAATCACGCCGTTAAAGTGGTAAATTAAAATACTAAACAAATTTTTTTTTAGGTTACCTCTAGTGCTATTAGTACCCGAGACGGCGTGCGGTTTTAGTCGGTTCGAGTCCGACATGCCACCGAAAGGTGGTATCCGAGGGGATTCCGGCACGGAAAAAAAAGAAAAGGGCACCTCTAGTACCTTTAAAGTGCGGATGTAACCATCCATCCCATGATGTGGGCTGTCATTGGATTTGCTTTTTAAAAATAATAATGTTTTGTGAATTTTGATTAAGGTATCCGTTTGTGAGATATTAAGCCTTAAAGCGCTGACTTTTGTTACAGTCCAGTGTCTCCCGGTGTATAGCCGTTGGTACCATAGTCAAAATATATACTGGCTCCCTATAGCATAATATCATTTTTAAGTTTAAAATGCGTATTGTTTAAAAGATTTTGTTTTTTACACTTCTTCCACAAATAAACATTAAGTATTGAAATATGATGTGCTTTGAAAACGGTCACAAACAATTTGCTTCATGTATTCCTAAACTGCAATCTATAGCCATCTGAAATTGGCACACCCAATGAGATTAACGTGAGAGCAAGGTTTGTGAAATATGGATACTTGTTGTTTTGCGTATCGTGACATTTCTGTGAAATGTTACCTTAAATTGCATATGTCTAAATGTAGACACCTCGTATATGTGATCCTTCATTTATTAATTTATTAATAATTTTAATTTATTAATTAAGAAAAAATATCTAAATAAATATTTAAATTTATAAACTAAATAATTTGCATAAAAGAAAAAAGTATACTTCACAGAGGACGATAGAAGCATTTAGTATAGTTGGCAGGGTTATAAAGTATATTAAAAGAAAACACAACAACTAAACTAAATTTTTAATTATTTAAACTTAATGCCACACACATATATTGCTTTTGTGGTTGTTCACGCCGTGGTTGTTAATGTCGGCGCGTAGAGGTGAAGGTGGGGCGATCGCATAACCAGCGAGTAACCGGTTTAAACTCCTTCCACCGCACCACCATTAAGACACGGCGTGAACAGTGGTAATTGTATAACAATGTTATCAAAGAATGCTTAGTTTCACCGATAGGAAGTGATGCGCCCCTTCACAAAGCTGTCTCGAGCAAAAGTGTTCGTTGCTCTGGCGTGAGCTATAACATTTGACAGTTCTAGAGGCGACAGTGGATAATCCCGGTCACTTCTCATTTCAAAAATAGAGCTTGCCATCTTATAATATTATATTTCATCTCATTTAGAAAATTAATCAATCAGTGGCTTTTCTATTCTTTTTCCAGCTCTCCAAGAGCCTGAAAATGACTACTTCTTCTTTCGTCACGATATTAGTTCCCGTATCGTTGGCGGAACCCCAGCAGCTCCTGGAAGTCACCCTCACATGGTAGCTTTAACCAGTGGCTTCCTGATCAGAACATTCATCTGTGGAGGATCTCTTATCTCGCAACGCACTGTCTTGACTGCCGCTCATTGTATTCGCAACCCCAGCACAGGCGGTGTTATCAGAGACAAGTAAGTAACCGCTTATATCCGAAGGCCTCCTACTCCTGAAAATTGTTTTTTGGTACCTCCAAAAGGTAGGTTCTCCCGCACAGTTTAAGGGCTTCGAGGGTTCCGGCAAAAGGGTGTATGAAAGAATACTGTGTGATCGGGAGACGGCCTTATGGGGTTTCCAAAAAAAAATGGTTAGATGATTACACCTGGCGGAGCGCAACCCAAGAGATTATATTGAAATGGGGTCGGTATATAAAAATAGGTGCAAGAACTTTTGTTGTGGGATAAAGAGCGAGTAGTTACTCCTTAGTTCCGATTGTCTCCGCTAGATGGCGCTGAAATATGTATCTCTGTATTTACAACGCGATGTGTCTTGGAAGACTAATTTAATTGTCATGACAAGACCATTATTGAAACTATAGAGCTGTTCTGATGATGTGTCAAAGGTGGATCTAGGACTTATTAGTGGCTACTATAAACATTTCGAAGATTAGGGTCTTATGGGTTATTTTGATGAGATTTAAACATACACTTGGTGTAGAAGGTCTACTGCTGGGCTAGAAAGTGGTCGGTGTTACGTTAAGTGAGGTTTTTTTAACCATAAAACAAATTGTGTAAACAGTAACCTACGTGTAACCGTCGGCACCAACGCCTGGAGATACGGCGGTTCGCAGCACCGCGTATCTCGCCTGGTGATGCACCCTGCCTACCACCACCCAACTATTAAGAATGACATCGCTGTTGTCACCACCAGCACTGTTGTTGCTGTGAACAACAACGTGCGACCTGTAGCCCTGTCATTCGATCACGTTGGCAGCAATGTTCCTGTCCGTGTTGCTGGCTGGGGCGCGCAGAGAGTAAGTCTAACATAGATTTTTGTTTAAAACATGTTTAAATATAAATATCGAGGCAGAGCCAGCTATCTCAGAACAAAGCTAATTGCCATATTGCCTAGCAGTTCTGACGATGGCAGTATGGCGACACCGAAATGGTTCAGCTCCCTTAATAATGTGTATGACGATGTCTGATGCGTGCAGGTCCTGTCTTTTACGTACTACTTTAAATTAAGCGGCTGTTTGTATTTAAGAAGAAATAGAAGCAAAGAAAATTGTAAATAAAACATGTCAAACAAGACTACCCTTTTCCTTTCTTGTCTGATCTTTTCTATGGGACCTTAGTATTGGAACAGGCGACTAGCCTCACGACTGTCTTACTTTGACTGACTACCACTACTACTGTCAATGTAAGATGTAAGAATACTTCGCATATCCCAGCCAAGGCCTCTTATGGTCAAATTTAAATACATGATTTTTAAAGTTCGATTGTATGAATGAATGATCTCAAACAGGAATATATACCTACTTATAATTTGTCATTCTGGATTCCAGAGGGGTGGTTCTGTTTCTTACAGTCTTCAAGAAGTGAACCTCTCCACCCTCGACAGTCAAGAGTGCGTGAGAATTATAAGACAGGCGGCTCTTGAGGCCGGTTATAATTTACACTCAGACCCCAGAGTCGAGATCTGTACCCTACGTGGTGTTGGACTCGGTACTTGTAACGTAAGTAACTATAAACTTAACGAGAAATTTACAGAAAAAAAATTACAATTTATTTCCCTATTTATTCATTAAGTTAGGAAAACCAACAGTTACAAAAAATAACAATGAGCTTTCTTATACAACAGCAAGCAACATAAATTAACAAAGCTTTTGGGAACATTTAACACGAAAGCAAACCTATACAAAGGCGACAAATACACTGATAGGAGAAGAAAAATACATGTACTGTGTACTATCTGTTTATAATAATAATAAATTTTATTGTAACAAATGATACATACAATTCAAGTGCAAGCCCTGATTCCCAAACTAGCGTGAGCTGTATATCGGGGATCAGTTCCTTCCCAAAGACATGATACAATAAGTTATTACAATAATCACGTGGAACATACAAAGAAACATTTTGCGTGTGCGCGCGTGTGTGTGTGAGTGTGTATGTGAGTGTGCGTGTGAGTGTGAGTGTGCGTGTGTGTGTGCCTGTGCGTGTGCGTGTGCTCGTGCATGTGCGCGTGTGTGTGTGTGTGTATGTATTTGTGTGTTTGTGTATGTGCATTGAAACCTGAACTACGTTCTTACCAGCAATAAGCTTTCTACATCATCGTAGGCCAAACTGTTAAGCCATATTTTAATTATGTTTTTAATTTGGTAGTTCGATAAGTGTCTGGTTTTAAAAAAAAAGGTTTATTAGTTTCCAGACAGTGTTGCTATTCACTGTGTTTGGATCAAACTAAATTTCTTTGCACATATCATTGAAATATTTACTAACTCGCTCAATTGGAACGAAACAAAAACAAACAAAACTGCAAGTGCATGTAAATAATACAGGTCAGCTAACAATTTACAATTTAGTTCATAGAATTACTAGCTTCTACATGCGGCTTCGTTTGCGATAGCTTACATTTGTCAATCAATTTTTCCTTGATCAAAAGTGTGTCCTATAATCAGAAATGTTATTGTTGTAATAACATTATAAACTTGAAAGTAGATGGATGTACGGATGTTTTTTACTCAATCATATCCAGAAATTCTCAGGTCCGTGTAGTGACGGATTAAGAATACAGAATGTCACTACCCCAATTCATCCCGTGGGTGTCGTAAAAGCCGACTAAGGGAGCAAAATAACGCAGGACACCAGCACTGCTAAAAAGAAGGAAAACTTGACACAAACCCTATACCAACCCGTCTGGCCAGCGTGGTATAGTAGGCCAAAACCTCCTTTCTAAGGAGAGGCCTATGTCCAGCAGTGGACTATTAAAGGCTGTTGATGTGATGTGATATCCAGAAAATCTGATATGATTTATTACAGAGATAGATTATATACTGATTAGCACATAGGACACACTTTCTGTACTTTTCAATATTACTATATTGTCTGGCTGACAGCATACTAAAATAATAATGTGAATAGTTTATCTGTTCTTAAGGTTACATGTACCCTATAGTGGATGACCCTTAAGGCATATGGTTCAACCTTACAAAGACAGACACATTTTTATTAGCTTTTAATGTGTATTTTAATTAGTATGTACTATGTATGTGGTGTATAGAGCACGCCAATATATAACCATGTACGAGTATTCATTTTAGTCAGAATGTAAACCGGTGACAATAAACACGTATTCTCAAGACACATCTATTTCGTATAGTCCGAACCGTACATGGTTATATATTGGCGTGCTCTAACCACCACAACCTCAAGAAGGATAGTTTAAGGACAATAACAGTTTTAACTGTAAGAGTCCAAAATTATTTACCAATAATACTATCGATAGTATGCGACCGCAGTCCTTGAGGACTCAGGTTCTATTCCCGGACCGGGCAAAGTTTTAAAGGGTATTTTTGAGACGAAAAATAGCCTAAGTTACTCCTTATGTAGACAGCTACTTTGCAGTAAAATATTATCAAAATCAGTCCAACAGTTTTGAAGATTTCCCGGAACAAATAGACACAGACAAAAAATATTTAAACTGGTTTTTAGGCAAAGGCAAAAAACCTATTACATTACAGACAACTTCATTTTTTTTTATTTGTATAGATATGTATGTATTTAGAAATATATTTATTTATTTATTAGGTTAACTCACAGCACATATATGTAACATTGATGGTAAAATCTCAGTAATAAGGTTCTGAAATACATGCCACTTACGAGCTAACACAGCATTCACAGTTTAGACAACATATTAACAAAATCAACAAATAACATATTATCAAAATATAAGTATGTTTATCAGCAGTCTGGACAGCCTATGCCTAGTTTGGGATCAGACTGCCGCATGCCGTGTGTGAGATGTGTCCATTTATTATTATTATATTACTTCATTATTGTCAACATCTTGGACTGTTTCCAGTTATCTAATTACTCTTTTTTTTGTTTAGGGTGACTCCGGATCTGCCTTGAACCGTATAGACAATGGTCGACAGATCGGAATCGTGTCCTGGGGCTTCCCATGCGCTCGTGGTGTACCTGACTCGTTTGTGCGTATCAGCGCCTTCAGGGAATTTATCCAGGCTAACCTTGTCTTATAAAAGGAACATGTGATGATTAAATTATTTTTATGTAATTTAATGAGTTTTATTTTCCGAATGGATTGTATGCGCCATATTTAGGTTTAAATAGGAAAGCAAGTAAAAAAAAGTAATTGAGTTTATCGATATGAGTCCAAGTATTTATTTATTGTGTTTTTATGGCTTGCCGACATATGATACGGGAACACCCAAATTCTACGAAATATTGTATTCCGAAATTCGATGTTCCGATTATCAAAAGTCTGTATTTTATAATACTTAAGAATTATAATATCTATTATTAAAATTCACGAAATTTATTTTTGGAAAGTCTTAAGTCCGATTGGTTTGTTTTCGATTTTTATGCATTCGAGTAATTACATGCTCAATGAGTTTTCGGTCCGATAAACGACATGCCGTGTTACTACGAATAAATTGCTAAAATTAGGATTTCGATTCAGTAAGTATTGGTATTGGTTGTGGGCTCCGATTTCCGCATTTAGACTCAAGGGTGGTCCTTTATGCGTCTAGAAGAGGTTGGATAGGTGAGCCAATCAAGCTCCTTTCAGAAGCGCAGAGGCATCCTGGGGCGTTCACAGGCTTCTATGAGCGATTTTGTACCAGGTATGGTACTTGCCCGTTGTGAGGCCACGCATTCCAGGATTACGTTGGCGGCCGTTTCTTCTGCTTTTAGGCATCCTCTGCAGAGAGGACTGTCCGTCGCATTAATGATGAATAGTTATCCGTTCAGGGCTAGATGTCCTGTAATGGTGCCTGCAACTATTCGGATATCTAGTCTGCTAAGACCGATCAGCCTGCAAGTAAGTCTTGGTGAGACTTCAGTCAGCACCAGTTTGGACTGTCTGCAGCCGGGTGCATTTTTCGACCTTCGGTTGTGCGTTTCACAAGTACCGGCTACCGTTGTGGTTGGGCCGGCGGCCGGGGTTGCCGAGCCCCTTCTTGCCAACTCATCTGCAGCGTCATTCCCGTGTGAATTACTATGCCCTTTAATCCATTGGAGGAGCAGCCCATTTGTTGTGGCGAGCTGCTCAGATGCTTGATGGCATTCGAAGTCTATACCAAAGGTCATTGTGTTGCCCTCCAGTGCCTTAAGGACGGCCATGCTATCTGACAGTATACGCATGTTGTAGTCCTTAATACCACATCGGCGTTGGTGGCGGCGTAAGTTATTGCCACACATTCTCATTGGTATACTGTGTTGGTCTAATGCTAGTGATATGTTCATGTTTAGGTCTTGTGAGAAAACTCCGGTTCCAGTTCCTGACCCAGTCTTGGAACCGTCCGTGTCAATTCAGACTTCGTTATTGCCAGATTGATCTCGGTCATTTTCTTGTGTCAGAATGTGATATCTCCTTGTGATTCAGTTGGTTATAACAATATTCAGTATATTCAGTAATATTCAGTATAAGTAACGTTTAATGGTATTTCAAAATGTTAGCTTTGTTATTAATATTTGCGTATTTTTTTTGGGGTTTTCTTCATCTTTTATATGCCTCCGTCGGATAACATCTACTCTTATTGAACTCTTTTGATTATGATAGAACTGTAACCAGCGGAAGAAATTACTTTTATTCAAAAGTAAACTATAAAAAGTAAACAAATTATTGTATTGAGACTCGTTATTTTGAGCATAGTAATAGGCTTGTGTCCACTAATAACAAATTGCTTGGTCTATAGCTTCAAATTATAAATGAAAAGACATAGATAAGAAAAAACCAGTCTATTTCTCATTAAAGTTAAAGATTATTAATATTTAAAAAAAAAAATGCGACTAAATATGCATCAAGTCACGTGACAGCGAACACCAATCAGAAAGTGTTACGTCACGCCACGCAAAACATCATTGTTGTTGTTGACGTTTTCATACAACAGAGCAGGTTACTCCTTATTGTTTTTCGTTTTTAGCATATTTTTTCACCTTAATACAGTTTCAGTTGACACTGGACACAGATGTAAACAGTTTTGTTTCGCAGACTATGACGTCATTCAAGACGCCATGACACTATTCAGCGTTTTCAAGGGAAATGTAAAATGTTTTTTTTAAATACACAATACTTAATGTAAATATTGCTTTTTCTTTAAAATATAGGTTTTTTGATATAAAATAGATATTCATCATCAGCCTGTCGCAGTCCACTGCTGGACATAGGCCTCTCCCATTGCCCGCCACTTAGATCGATTTTGGGCTTAGATAGATATTAAAGTATATAAATAACCAAGTTTTTAAATTAAGTCAACTAGCCTATTATGAACGTTTTATAAAACGAACGGAATATTAAAATTTTTGAATTATAAAATAGATGAATAATCGGAGTTGTTTTATTAGGAATTTTGAACCATTCGGAATTATGAAAATCGGTATTTTGAAATCGGTAATTTGTGACTGATGGAATAAAGTTTTTCGTGTTTCTGTAGTGTACCCATATGATACACATAACTATCATAGCTCATTTAATGACTTGACTGACTCGGTGGTACAGTGGTAGCGTATGCGACTGCTGTGCTGAGATCGCGGTTTCAATTCCTGGGTCGGACCAAAATTTCTATGATTACCAAATATTTGTTTCAGAGTTTGGGTGTTTACTTATAATATGTATGTACTCGTATTTACAAAAAAAAAGTATAAAAGTATTGTATCAGTCAATCTAGCTATCATAGCACAAGCTCTGTTTAGTTTGAAACCAGGTGGCGTTGTGCGTCAGTTGTTCGAAAATATTATTAAATATATTTTGCCCTATGAGAAGATGCAATGAACTAATAAATATTAGGTTTTTAAAATAATTATGATTATAAGTTTCATTAAAATCCGTGATCGTAATATCTGTTCTAGATAAGATTCTGTCTGTCTGTCTATTTAAACCAACTAATACGTGTTTCGATTATGATAACAATGCGTATAAGCAGTTTTCAATACGTCAATTTTAATGTTATCGACATCAAGCTTTTAAAATTTGATTGATTTGACATCTTTATCTTGTTATTTACGAGAATTTTAAGCCTATACGACACCTAAGTTTTATTTGTCAATTGATTTTCTTTTTTGTTTTGAGTATTGTTAATAATTGTTCGTGTGGTGATGGATTAAGAATACGGAGTTTCATCACCCCTATTCACCCCGTGGGTGTCTTAAAAGCTGTCTAAGGGAATATTTATACAGGACAACAGCACTTCAAAGAGAATTAAAACTTGAAACAAAGCTATACCAACCCGTCTGGCCATCGTGGTATAGTAGGCCAATGCCTTCCTTCTAAGAAGAGGCCTATGCCCAGCAGACTACTATTAATGACTGTCGATGATGATGATGATTGTTAATAACTTAAGTAGGTAATTAAAGAAAGAAACAAATAGTAAAAATATCTTCAGAACCTTATATTATCCTAAGGTTTATTTTTAATATGTACGTAATTATATCTAGGTATATATGTATATGTATAGTCTTTATCCAGAAAAATGTTCTTGCGGGACGGGAAAACTACTTATGTACAGCCGGGAAAAGACAAGACATGCATAGAATTACTTATGCTGAGCGAAAATCGAACTTATGAATCGCAGCGTGGTAGTTGATTGCACAATGCCAATTGTTTATTAATTTCGGTACTTTACAAATACATTTAAGGCGTATGGTTAAGTCACCTTTCCAGTAAAAGTTCACCGATTATCCAGTGACTCCCTTCGCAAATTCCAATAGGTAAACTGTAATCTTTCAAAACTATCTGTGATATTCGTCTTTAAAAACAATTTGTTTATCTAAGAATTAGATTATTAGTTTCAATCTAGGCTGAACATGAAGACACATAACGAACATTACTCAAAATTTAAAACTATGCTGTGTATGCACATATTGCATATAGGTACATGCGCAAGCGTCACGCTCCTGATTGATAGTCCATCGCTGAAGGAATGATTTCTCAAGACCTGAAAGACGCGACACAGCCACTTTGTATAAAGTCAAAAAAGATAAAATCGACTGTAATAATTACAGAGGAAGGCTTTTATTAATTAAAGGCGATATTCTACTCAGCACTGCTTGTTATTAATCATCTGCATCGTCGGAGTTTTTGTTGAGTTGCGCATAGATCAAAACTGCTCGAGAATTTATTTATGCACATCATGCTATGTTATTGGTAGTGGGTTCCAATTTCCCCATCTTGACTCAAACATGGTCCCGGACGCACCGTTATAATAGGCATGGTTAACTAGGTGAGGCCACCGAGCTCCTTCAAAAAGCACAGTAGCCTCCTGGAGCGATCACATGCGTCTAGGAGCTATTTCGTATTCCAGGATTAGATGGGTGACCGTTTCTTTTACCTGGAGACATCCTCTACAAAGGGAAAAGTCTATGCCATTTATGTTGAATACCCCTACTACTATGCCCTTTAAGCCATTGAAGTAGTATACGGTTAGCTGCGGCTAGCTGGTCATATATTTGATGGCATTCGGAGAAAATAACAGAGTTCATAGTTTTGCCCTCGAGTGCTTTTAGGCTGGCTGTGCTATCTGACAATATTCGGAAGTTAAATCCTTTAATGACTATTAAGTTACGACTATTCGACATGGCTATGTCGGTGGTTTAGGTTATTGCCACACATTCGCATTGCTATGTAGTGTCAATTCCACATGGAGCTGTTGAGTCGCGTAAAAAAAAATTAGGCTCCAGTTTCTGACCTCATCTTGAAACAATTTGTATAAATTAGGACTTCGTTTTTGTCAGATTAAACTCGGTAATTTTCGTATGTGATATCTCTTTATAAAGATGTGTTTTCGTTTTTATTTTTTTATTTTTTTTAGCCGACTAAGGGCGCAAAACAGCGCAGGTCACCAGCACTGCAAAAAGAAGGAAAACTTGACACAAACCCCATACCAACCCGCCTGGCCAGCGTGGTGTAGTAGGCCAAAACCTCCTTTCTAAGGAGAGGCCTGTGTCCAGCAGTGGACTATTAAAGGCTGATGATGTGATTGCACGGGGCTGCTAATTTCGGTTGTTATTCCACTAATTAGTCCCATAATTTAGAGTGCGGACGTGAGTGTATCACAAACTCAGGCGTCAAAGTCTTATAGAAGCCATAGATGCCTCCTGCTATATGACCACGTCCAGTAGAGTCAGACCAAGTTCTAAATTTCCTGCAATTTTAAACAGCGAAGCTAAAGTGTTATTAATATTTTAATTATTTATAATCATCATTCATATATGAGTGATGACAAGGGCGTATTGTTTTGGGTTTTTCCTTATTTCAGGAAGTTATTGAATCAATGTAAGTACAAAGTCACTGCGACTTATTATTTACACAAGATAAGATTTTTGTTTATCTTAAAACATCGATTATCCGAATTAATGATTTGGCTTCTATCCTATATATATACGCAAGTACAACAATAATAAACAGTCAGTATTTTTGGGCGTTTCTTAAAATGGACTACAAAACAGGACTTTTGTTAGTTACCTTATTGGTGGGGTGCTTTGGTAAGGACATACAACATATTGTTTTACAAACATAAACGAAATCTTTTTCATTATGAAATCAAACTCACTTGTACTTTTATTCGACTATTTTAATTGACCTGACCGGTTTCACCTTATGGCATTATCAAAGGCCGTGAATTTGATTTGAAAATGTATTTCAACAAGTTCCACCAAGTGTAGAAATTATTTTCTATAAAATCTCCTAGTTGTATTTTTTACATCACAATTATTTCTGTTAACCACTTTAGCTAAGCTATATTATTGAGTGGCTGGATCCAGTAACAACATGAAGCCACCGCCTGCCGCTTAAAATAAAATAAATAATTGATCCTATACATGGAAAATCATTAAATAACAACATTAAATTTCTCTTTTTGCAGCTCTCCCAACGCCCGAAAATGGCTCCCTCTTCCGCGTGGATCCCCGCATCGTGGGTGGAACTGTTGCGGCACCTGGAAGTCACCCCCACATGGCAGCTTTGACTAGGGGATTACTGATCAGATCATTCGTATGTGGAGGGTCCATTATTTCCCCTCGGACTATCTTGACTGCCGCCCATTGTATCATCAACAACATAGACAGAAACGGAGGTATCACCGGGTAAGTAATCACTTATATTTCGAATTTCGCATTACTTAGAATTTAACTGCCCGCGTGGTGACGGATTAAGAATTCGGAGTGTCACCACCCCTATTCATCCCGTGGGTGTCGTAAGAGCCAACGAAGGGAGCAAACGACGCAGGATAACAGCATTGCAAAGAGAAGGAAAACTTGACACAAATCCTATACCAACCCGCCTGGCCAGCATGGTATAGAAGGTCAAAACCTCTTTTCTAAGAAGAGGTCTATGTCCAACAGTGGACTATTAAAGGCTGTTGAAAAAATCCTGGAGCCTTTAGATTTCCTGAATCCGACCCGACCGATGTTTATTTACTTTCTTAGTAATGCTACTTCTTATTTATTACTATTATTGCTACTGATGTGTTCTATAAACTACTTTTATCCAGTTTACAAGCTTTTACACGTAAAAAAGGTAGCTTGTTTCCTCTATATTCTACAAAACAAAAATCAATTGCAGTTTTGTAACTAAAATTGAAAAATTATTATACTCGTAGCAGACCAAACAAAATATTTTTTTTGTTTGGTCTGCTATGAGTTTCTTTTTATCCGTTACAAAACTTAAGGTATCTAAGTAAATATTGAGACTCGATATATTTATACAGTACACAGCATTTTATATCGATGAAAAAATAAATAATAAAAGTGTTAATAATTAATAAATACTCGCAAGTTAGACGACTGTCCACTGCTTGGTTTGACTTGTATTAAATATAATTTTACTAAACACTAATACCTCTGGCACTTACTTTTTTTAAATAAATAACGTCTTGTTAAGAAGAAGAGTATAAAACAAATGAATACCTAAAATTTTAAAAAAGAATTCCAAAGAAAACCAAAAAAATTCTTAGTATTTTAAGATAATAACTTACAAATTAATAAAATAAGAAGCAAAGGCATCTACTCAATTTCATAAATATTAAACAGAAGTTTTGTCTTTAAATAGTAACATGCGAGTGACTGTCGGCACCAACCGCTGGAACAGGGGAGGTACAGAGCTCCACCTAACCAGGGGTGTTATGCACCCCGAATACAATCACAACACTATCAAGAACGACGTAGCTGTTCTCATCGCTTCTATTAATATCCAATATAGCAGCTTGGTCCAGCCTGCGTCACTCTCCTATGCATTTATTAATGAAAATCTGCCTGTTCGTGCTGCTGGATGGGGAGCAGTCAGAGTGAGTGGAATTTGAAAATACATTACACATAATTGTTATGATATGGGGGGCAAACGAGGAGTCAGCTGATGAAAAGTGACTATTATTATTAGTTTACTAGACATGTCCCAAAAACATTTCAGAATAAATAATTGCAATCAGCATTCAGGCAACTTTTGTCAAGATATTTTGAGTGTTAAAAAATAATTCTGTATCTAAAACGGTCCGTGTGGTGACGGATTAAAAAAACAGAGTGCCACCACCCCTATTCAACCCCTTGGGTGTCGTAAGAGCCGACTAAGGGAAGAAAACTACTCAGGACAACAGCAATGCAGAGAGAAGGAAAACTTGACACAAACCCTGTACCGACCCGTCTGGCCAGCGTGCTATAGTAGGCCAAAACCTCCTTTCTAAGGAGAGGCTTATGTCCACTGCTGGACATAAGCCTCTCCTTAAAGGCTTTTGATGTAATATGAAATAATAATTAAAACCCATAATTGGCAATTCATGCTTATAATGCTGTATGTTTAAGTTACCCAATTACTAACATTATTAATGTGTTAGATGGATTGTTATTTAGGAAAGTTATTATTAATAAAATATGACGGTCCACAGTAGAGGAAGCACTACTTCATCTCTTTAGACCCTACCGTAGTGATTCAGCTCGAGAACTAAAAGGATCCTGAACTTAAAAACCCATTACGCAATACACCAAGAAGACTAACTGAATTTAATAGAATTGCAGTTGGAATCGTTGAATAGAACGACAGCCGTAATACATACAATGATTTGTATTCCAGGCTTTTGGTCCCGCCCAAGACGAACTCCTGGAAGTGGATCTCACTAGTCTTACTCCACAACAGTGCGAAGACGATATGAGAACATTCGTTATTCAAAATAACATTCGCTCACCACCTGCTTTAGACACTGGTATCGAGATCTGCACTTTCCATGGACCTGGACTAGGTGTCTGCCAAGTAAGTAGACGTCAGCCATTTTCTACTCTCCTATCTGAAAAACTCATTGAGAATTATGACCCAGAACATTCAATCGCTACCTAGCTGAAACACAGAAGTTTAAGTGTTTAGATGGCTCCGAAATGCTACTATTTAAGTGGGTTATTAGTTTCTTTACGATATTTATACTAGTAGCTAAGTGTACGTAGATTCATTTTCTTTTGAAAGATCACATATATTACTGAAACATAGAATCACTCAGAAAAATACATTACATACAGTTTCGAGGAGCGGAAATCTAAGCCCAGCTTTCCCGTTGCAATTGAATTACTCAACGGCGGCAGGAATTTCTTCATAAAATATCTACACTCTTTCTTACAAGTGCATTTTATTATTTCATCTCTTTCAAAGACCCTAAAGTCACTTATTCAAGAATATAAATGCAAACACATGAAACTTGATACATGTATTTTTTTTGGTATCCAGGCCAACATCAGTTATCTAATTTTTAATTCATTGCTCAGGGTGACTCCGGCTCTGCTCTGCGCCGCATCGACAATGGGGAACAGATCGGTGTAGTCTCCTGGGGCTTCCCGTGTGCTCGTGGCGCTCCTGACGTGTACGCACGTGTCAGCAGTAATGAGGACTTCATCAGGTCTAATACCGTCTAATGGCTAAGAAGAGTTATATTAAGACCTAATTAAATATGATAATTTGAATTTCTTTTTTTTTCACATCAATCTAAAGCAGCATATCTATAAAGAAAAGAAACCATACTGTTTCCCTTTACCGTAATGTTTCCCTTATGAACAAAACCGCAATCCATAAAGTGTGACTTGTACTTTTTTGGAAAAGACAGCATATCTAGACATTGTGAAATCTTTTAGAAGCACTAATCACTGGGCAAAGGCCAGATTTTAGGCTAAAATCACACTAAATCACACTATAATCGTACAGGAGAAGATTATACCAACTTAAAAAAACAGAAGCACTCCGGGAGTGCCGACGGAAGTGAAAACTTGAAAATTTCGAAATTGTTGATGGAAACAAGGTTCCTTTTTTTTCGACTCGTAAAGCTCCAACGAACATATATCTATGTTGTACGTAAATACACAATATATCTTTATATTTCATATAGTTATATTACTAATGTATTTTAACCCAAACTCAACTCTCGTGTAAATGGGGCTAATATATGGAGATACTTATATACAGAGGTGTCGGTAACAGAAACAGTGTCGCGAGTTCAATGTTTTTTTCCCATCTCAACGAATACATTATTTTGTTTGTTGTTCAAAAATGTCCAACGCGCCTACAGAAGTTTTCACTACAAAAAATAATTACTATGATACAAGATGAACATGGTTCTAAAATTGGATTGCATTAAGACTCGTTGATGTCTAAGGACGGTGAGGTAAAGGACGGTAAGGACGGTGAGGTAAAGGACGGTAAGGACGGTTGAGGTAAAGGACGGTGTGGAATGCTCGGATTAGAGGAGTCGTTTATGCACACGGTTTGTTTAGTTTAGCTTAGTGCACAAGATAAAGGGATAACATGCGATTAAAGTTTAGTGTCATATCAATATTTATTATTAATTAGTGTATGTAACTGAAGGCATAATTATCACACGTATTAAACAAATTACATTAATTTGTTGTGATCAATCAATAAATATTCGATTTTTTTTAATCAGCCTCAGTTATACTCGTAATTTGAATTAAGCTATTGCCTTTATTCATAGGAATCCATATCCATTGAACTGATTTTTGTGACATTTTTAAATGAGTTTTATAAAACAATAAATACTAAAATTTTAACCATAAATTCCTATATTCTATTATAATATTCATTCTATAAAAAGCTCAAAATTTTCTGCACATTATGTTTGATTTTGCATAGAATAATAATTATACAAACAACAAAAAAATAAACTTTTCTATTAAACGACTGTAATAAAACGTATGCTACAGTCGCAATATTATATTTTCCAATACATCAATTATACAGCTCAATCTAATAATATATATATTATATTGATAATAACGCCAAAAGCGAAAAGTTTCAGAAGAAAGAGCGGATGGACTGCTTTAGTATTTAAATACTTGTTAATTAACAAATAACACAAAAAAAACAAAACAAAAAACAAAAACACTAAAGGATATTAATTAAAGAGACCACAACATTATCATGCTCATTCATTAAAAAAACTTTAGAACATCTACTACTACTGACTTTGATGAAAAAATAAGTGTTATTTCTGTAAAAAGAGTGAAAAGAAACCAAAGAAAAAATTTAAAAAGTCGATAATACTCAAAATAAATACCTACTTATCCCATTTCCAAATTAAATAAGACATGAAAAAAGTGAATCATCATCATCATCAGCCAATCGTTAATATTTTCGTAATATTCCTAAAAGAAATGTGGATATGCTGGACATATCAGCCCTGTTAGCTAAATATTGTGAAAGTAACACAAAAGAACAAAACAGATCATCCTCAAACTTTCCAAGTTGACAAAAGAGTATACCTGCAAATTTAAACATTGTAGAAAATATTAAGCGGAATACACACATAATTATACTGAAAACGACGTCCCATGTGGGGTTTGAACCCATAACACTCGGCGCAGTAGGAAGCGGCGTCTGACCAATTCCTTTATTTTATGATAGCAATAAGTTAAAAGAGTAATTGGATAACTTACCCTTAAAGTTGGCAAATTCGGCAATATTAAAAAGCTCTTTTCTATGACTTGATTCCTAATTTGTTGAAATTTCAACCGTAAGGCTTAAGCATTTGAGTGATGATTAGGGCGTATCATTTTGGGTCTTTCCTCAAGTCAGAAAGTTATTGAAGCAACGCATGTATCTAGTTACAACGGCTTGTAGTTACAACTGATGAGCTTATTAGCTATCATTATAAATCAATTATCTGAAAAAATGGCTTACCTTCAAACATATATAAATACGCAAGTACACTTACGTAAGTATAGTCTACGGCCTTCGTGCGTTTTCCAAGATGAATTACAAAACAGGATTTCTGTTAATTCCCTTCTTGGTGGGGAGATTTGGTGAGAACACACACACATTTTAACAAACATACGTAAAAAAGATCTATTTATTTTAAGTTTAGGAATTAGTTGCACAGGTCACCTCTCCAGTTAAGCTCAGTAGCTCAGTGATTCCGTTAGAAGTGGGTAATGTAAATACTTTTTGTTATTAAAAAATGTATGCACCCGAGGTGATCCTATTAACCATTACAAATCATGATCTAATGATGAGAAATCGAGGGAACCTTCATATTTAACAGCCCAGACAACGTGCTTTAGCTTGCTTCTCTAGCTATAAAGGTATTTGCGTTTGGTAGTCGTTATCTTATGTTACTGAGCTGATGATGAAGGGTCCTTGACCTTTAGGAGTTAGAGGATAACTCTTTCAATAATACAGTACAGTATTGACCTTGTTTTATTCTGCCAAGATATTTGTTAGATGATCGTGTTGGGTTACAGAGATATGTGCACAAGAAAGTAATAATTGAGATTACAAAACATTTAGACAAAAAAAAAAATTTGGTTACGGAATTATTTTCATGTTTGTTACCCCAGTGGTTAATTTACCACCACTAGGAGTGGTGGGTGGTGGAGTAATAAGGGAAACAATAAATTTTCAGGTTCAAATTTAACTTCTTACTACCTTATCTAAATAAAGTAACGGATTTATTAAACTAAATTTAATATAATCTAACATACTACAGTTTGGTTATATATATTATATATTTCATTATTTATTATTAATATTATTGTACATATTATATAGAAAAATACTTGGTAAAGTTTGCATTAATTTTCACAAAATCGTATATGGTAGGTATATATTTATTTATTTATAACTTTATGCACTTGTGTACAACGGCGGATTTAATGTCCAAGGCATTCTCTACCAGCCAACCTTTGGGGGGTGTAGAAATCGGGTGAGGTAGGTGCACTGAGGTTGCAGTTGCTATAGTAGTTATAACTAACATATACAATTACACACATACACATATACACATATACACATACACTCATGTACACATATACATATATAGATATAAATACACATAAAATACATATACTTTATATTCGTACACTTACCACATATGTGTGGTACACTGTGGCCCTTATGTGGCGAAATATGGCTCTCCCACTGCATATGCACATAAATACTAAAGATATCTGAAAACTCGATTAATGCTAGTACTTTATATTGCCCTACAAATTTAATACATGAATTAATAAGTTAGATTACTATCGAGCAAGTAACCTATGTTAGATAATTACTTGAGAGTATGATATGTAATGACCAAATGTTATGGACATTTAAGTAAAATCTTCACTTTTCAAACAGTAGAACTCGGGCGGTACAGATCACCACTTGAACAGGGGTTTGATGCACCCCAGCTACGACCACCCTACCCTGAAGAATGACGTCGCTCTCCTCTTCACTGCCGCTAATCAACAAAGCTCTCTTGTGCGGCTTGTGTCACTCTCCTTCAACACTGTTGGTGGTGGGGTGCCAGTAATTGCTGCTGGATGGGGCGCGGTTAGGGTGAGTGCATTAGATAACTCGCGAACATCACATACAGACAGATTTAAAACCAGAATCTTTGAGCAGAACTATGATTAAAATGCATATCTATGTTCCGTATTCCAGGCCAACGGTCCTGCACAAACCAATCTCTTGGAAGTACGACTCGCTACTCTCTCTGGACCACAGTGTGAAAACAATTTCAGACAGTTCGCTGCCGCTAACAACATCCGTGAACCTGCTCTAGATAGTCGCATCGAGATCTGCACCTTCCATGCACCTGGACAAGGTGTCTGCCAAGTAAGTAAAAGTTCATCATCATCATCATCAACAGCCTTTACTAGTCCACATAGGCCTCTCCTTAAAAAGAAGGTTTTGGCCTACTATACCACGCTGGCCAGACGGGTTGGTATAGGGTTTGTTTCAAGTTTTCCTTCTCTTTGCAGTGCTGTTGTCTTGCTTAGTTTACTCCCTTAGTCGGCTCTTACGACACCCACGGGATGAATCCGTCACCGCACGGAAGTAAAAGTTAGCAACATATATTGCAGATGATATATTAATATTATTTAGACTGAACATCTGTGAAATTAGCTCCTACTAATTTCGTAGGTGTGGACAGCGCCATTTCGAAGTAGTTCATTTGGTTGACATCAACGACTTGCTTTTAAATGAACAATAAACTATGTGAATATGTTTCACTACGCCAAACGTCAAGCCAGTGAAAACCAATGTGTTGATTAAGGATGTTGAGTTAGACGTTGTGAATACCACGACAATTTTAGGTATAACACTAGATTCTAAGCTACAGTGCGGCCCACGTATTTTTTTTTTTTTTTTTTTCTAATATATCTCACACATCTCACACACGGCCGTCTGGTCCCAAACTAGGCAGAGCCTGTACTATGGTAACCAGACCGCTGATAAACATACTTATATATTTTTAAATACATACATATTATAGATAAATTACACCCAGACACAGAACAAAATGACCGTGCTCATCACACAATATTTGTCCTGGGTGGGAATCGAACCCACGACCTCCGGCTTAGCAGTCAGGGTCACTAACCACTAGACCAACAGGCCCGTCCCGGCCCATATTGATAAATTATCATGTAACTCGGCAGCATACGCAGTAAGAAAAATTAAAGTTGACTGATGTTGATACAGCACGACTTGTTTACTTCAGTTATTTTCATAGCATAATATCGTACGGTATCCTACTGTTGAGGAATGTTATTCAAACTAATTTTGCGCTGTTAAAGAGAGAGTGATTCATAATTTAGGCAATCCTTGTTCATGGATGCAGAAATTTAAAAAAATAAACATAATGACAGTGACATGTCAATATATATATGACAATGTAATATCCATACTAATATTATAAACGCGAAAGTGTGTCTGTCTGTATGTATGTTACCTCTTCACGCTTAAACCGGTGAACCGCAGCAGCAGCGAGCCGCAGGCAAAGCTAGTATCTTCAAAAATCAAAGATATCTTTTCGAAAAGAAGTGATGTACATTGTAAAAATAGAAATAAACTGGTTATACTTGCCTAGCCAAGAGATAATCAAGTCTTTTTGAGATAAGTGTGTCCGATTTTATAAAAAATAGTATACAATACTTTTAAATGTGAACAAATTTAAAAGTCAAAGCAGCTGCCATTGCAGTCTAATTACTTAACCTCTTACCTATTTCACATGAGGACACAGGCATATATTTTTAATGCCAGTGATTTTTGTCATTTTCCAAAATTAAATTCTCGTTTATTCTAGAAATCTAAAGCTACTCAAACGCGAACATACTAAACTTAATTTTACAACAAAATTAAAGGCATGTTAACATTATTAAAACACTTGAAGAAGGTACTGCTCAAGTCATTATTCTTTAATAGGAAGACGTGACGACTTCAGTTATCTAATTGTTAATTCATTGCTCAGGGTGACTCCGGCTCTGCTCTGCGCCGCATCGATAATAGACAACAGATCGGGGTGGTCTCCTGGGGCTTCCCATGTGCTCGTGGTGCTCCTGACGTGTACGCTCGTGTCAGCAGTTTCGAGATCTTCATCACATCCAACACCCTCGGCTAATTACAGGAATATGAAGATCTAATTAAATGTGATATATAAATAATTCGTTCGTAATACTGAGTTTTTTTTAATAACCAAAAGTCTTAAAGAGAATCTTTTTACGCAGAGAGATGATTACTACGGCAATGTTCCTCTAGTAAATAAAACCGCCAAACACCAAGTACGTTCTTTAGTTTTCCCTACAGTAGATTGCACTTAATTGAACTTTAGACAGGGTGCAAGAATCCACTAAGTTGATGGATAGTCTTGTGGAGGAACGGGTGTCATGTCCCTCCAACACAAAGGGAGGATCCTCCGACCAGGCGAGGTGATCATGCCTGGCGGGCTGCGGCCCAACGGTTGATGTTGGGAAGTTGTATATATGCTAATCGGCGAGGGAATTCTTTATATCGCGATACAGGATTAGCAATTCTTATTTTATTAGTTACTCCGTAGTTCGGTGTGTCTTCATTAGATGGCGCTGTAGTATGTTTCTGTTTCTTTGTATGTGGGAGTCGCCACAGTCTAAATATTATTATAAAATTTGCCATTTTTTTGACAATGTTTCGCGGTCTTTGCTATTTTGTTGGTAACTGGCCGTCTGGAAAAATCATTACCGAGGAACGCTTCTTGCTTTCCGGATCATTTTGATATATCCATATTTCGTCGCCAGTAATGATTTCAGAAACACGTGTTGACCTCCCACTTTAAATCTCACGGCACCATTCCTCACAGCCTTCTTTTTCCGTTTCGGAGAGCAAACGAGGTATCCAACGACAACAAAGCTTCCTCATTCCAAGATGTTCATATGGTGTGAACACTAACCGAACTGATGGCTAAGATTTTCTCTATGTCCCTGTATGTAATTCGTGGGTCATCTCGCACAAGCATTTCAGTAATCCACACATTTTCAGCAGTGACTGCTGTTGGCGGGTGTTCACTTTTGTCATCATCTTCAAGACTATTTTTTCCCTTTTAAATTCTTTAAACCAACTAAAAATGATTGCCCGAGAAGGAGCAGACTCACCTAAAGCTGATTTTAAACATTCTAAGCTTAAACCTTGAAATAAACCACATTTAAAGTCGTAATATATCATACCACGCAAATGTTCACGTTTGAGCTCCATTGTAGCAGACGTAAAAGCGGGAAGTGATGACAGCATAATACTTATAAATAATATTTTTTTGCAGCAATTGGCCTTTTGTGTTTGATAATATCAAATAAAATTGCCTTTTATTAATGTGAGATGCATATCTCTGTCATCTATTTTCAATATTCGAGCACCTCATACCTTATTTAGTAACCTATGTACTACAAGAGTGCAAGTAATAGCAGTAAGTACCTAATGCAGTGATAACCAGACCAAACTGGTGACCCGTCTACTCGTCTGCCCCTCTAACATAAAAAAAACTAATGACTCTCGTTCTCGACCATGACGCACGAGTCTCTTTTATAGTTTACTGAAAAGTGATCATTGTATATGAATATTGTTGCGGACTTTTACAAGATTTAAATTAAGACAAAAGCTAAATTTGGTGTAAAATATTTATTATTAAATACGAGACGTACCGTAAACAAGTTAATGCTACGATTAATGTAACTATGTTTCGTCCAGGAGGTGAGAGCCTGGTAATTTATAACACAGGTTTGGCCGGGCAGACGTGGGCGGTATAGAGTCTATACCGCCCGAGTTCCAACGGTCGGTTGGTGAAAACGGTTACACGCAAGTTACTGTTTAACAATTAACATTTTAATTATTTGTCTACAACTTTGCTTACTCCTTACTTACTTGACAGTGGTCTAACTTATTGATTATTGTATCAGGTTGGTGCGGCTTTTGGTATTGGTAAGGGACAGCTGTGTGAAAGTCGGAAAACCTCGGCAAACCTTTAAACACCTGTTGCGGAAACATTTTTCAAACACCTTATCAAATCCATTTTTAATTTTTCCTATATATGCTAGATATCCTATATATGCTATATTTTAGTTAAAATCACATTTTTTAATTATTTTGTGCATCTACCATGTTTTAGCTGTGCATCGCCCTAAGGTTGACTGGGAGAAAATGCCTACGGCATTAAGTCCGCCTTTGTCCCATTTTATTATAAAACGCCATCGTGACGTTAAGATCACTGAAGGAGTAACAATCGAAATCAGTAGACGAATATAGTTCGATGCAAACTTAATGATTGCTCTGAAATTAGCTGCGCAAACAGGTGTGCGGCGGGTACGTAGAAAGAAATGTGCGCGCATGTGCAGTGTACGGATGTAACTCACACACTAAAAGGCATGCGTGTCGTGTGTCGCCCTGCCCCCGCGCTGCTTGACGTCTCGCTGCTGTCTAATATTGTGTTCTGCGCATCGAAACGCACGATGTTCCGAGCGGCCATTAAGTTTGCATCGGACTATAATATATTGTGCAGTGTTTTATTACGTAAAGATTATCTATTTTATATTTGATTGAAGATTTAAAACCTATAATCTGGTATAGATAAGATGTTAAACCGGTAACATCAAATTTAATCAATGAAGAAGTGTTAGATTATGTTTTTTTTTTGTGTTTTCCCAACAAAATAATTTTTACTGTTATCGACGTCAAGTTCTTATAAATTGATTGATTTAGACATCGTAATCATGAGACTAATTAGTGTTAAGCCAGGAACATATGACACTTTTAGTCGTCAATAAATTTACCTTTCTAAAAGAAAATAAATTATTTGTATTTTTTTTAAACAAGCTTTTATAGCTCCTTTTTTTTTTTTTTTTGTCCCTGTTGCCCCGACATACCTCGGGTCATCTACAGACGAGTAGACGACCCCCCCCCCCCCGTGTGGGAACCCCATGTTCCCTATGCTCCCTGGAAGCGAGCGCGCTTCGCAACGCGCTCGCCGCCACCCCGGCCTGCTTCTGCTAGGGTGACCAAGCAGAAGCAGGCCGGGTAAGAGTCCTAAACCTCTCCCGGTCCCGCTCCGCCGTCTTCTTCGCGAGCATAACTTGCTCGCAGAAGGAGACGGCAGAGTTCCACGCACTCTCGCTCCGCACGATAGCCGCAATCAGGCTATCGAGCGAGAGAACTCCCACTCCGATGGCCGCCACGAGGTCTCGCCTCTGTTCAACCCACGCCGGGCACTCTGCCAGCGTGTGGAGAGCCGTGTCCACGGTCTGGCCATCACAGTGGTGGCACTCAGGCGTTGGCTCCTTGCGGAAGCTTTTATAGACCCTGGAAATCAGCGCTAAAGTTCGCAGCACAACAAAACAAATAAGCCCAAACTCGATGTTTTGGTTTTGTCAAGAAGTTCCTATAGCCATCTTCCGACTCCATTATCAGAAAAGTTCTATGGTACAATATTATTGTATTGTCTCTGAACACCAAATCTGCACCAAATTTGAGCCCTATCGGGAAGAGGTTTTCGTTTAGCTTCCTAAATTCGTGCCAAACACACATACATAATAATAATACTAATACCAGCCGCAAATTTCCGCCATCGTTCCACACGGCAAAATTTTCATCCTCATTACCTGGATAGTTGGCGCTCCACAGCTGTGCGCTTTTCGAGACACTTTCTGCCCCGCACAAACAATCTGTGGAACGGGTTATCGTCTGCGGTATTTCCGGACCGATATGACCTTCAAACCGTCAGGAAAAGAACGTACTCCTTCCTAAAAGGCTGGCAACGCGTTTGTGACTCCTGAGTTGCAGACGTTCTTGGGCGGCGATAGTCTCTTTCCATCAGGTGACCCGTCTGCTCGTCTAACATAAAAAAAAAAGAAAAAAAAACATCCAAACATAGGAAGTTTTAAAAAAAAGGTTGTAATTAAATTTCTTTTAGGTTAGTAAGCGACACACGGAACAGCTGCAAGGATTCGGTAATTTTCTTTAATAATCCAGTAGCCTGAATAGGGAAAGTAGGCCTGAAAACGGTAGTTTTAGATAAATAGGGTAGGGTAGGTAATACCCTACCCTATTTAGTTAAAACTAAGAAATTTAAACCGCAAATATAAATTGTGGTTCGTATTTTCACATAATTTTTTTAATTTTGATTTAATAACAGCGTATCATTATGGATTTTTCCTAAAGTCAGGAAGTTCTTGAACCGATGCATTTGTATTTAATTACTGTGGCTTATGGTTTACACTGATAAAGTTATTAGTTATCGATGTTAATCAATTATCTAGTGTAATGACTTGACATCAAACATGTTCGAGTATATATATTAGCAAGTAGAATTATTGTCTTCAGTTTTCGAGCGCTTCTAAAGATGGTCTACAAAACAGGACTCTTGTTGGTTACCTTATTGGTGGGGAGCTTGGGTAAGGACATATATATATATTTTTAAGAGCGTTTAATAAATCTATTTTGTGTAATTATATGTGTATACGCTTATTGACGCGATCGCATAATATATAGCTTTGAGTTACCTAAAGTTATGACCGGTTTGCTGTGGCCTGGCTTCTTGGCAGGCATTAGGTGGAAGGCTCTTTATCTACCCGCACATTTTTATATTTGAGGAGGTTATCCATTTTTTTTTAAATATTAACTCAGGGAAGCCCGTCATTTGTTAACTGATTTGGAAAAATCTCTTTTTAGTTGGAAGGGCATGGACCTCGTATAATTCGGCTTTACACGATGTACTTTAAAAACGGGTTGATATAGGGTTTGTTTCAAGTTTTCCTTCTCTTTGCAATGCTGTTGTTCTGCGTAGTTTGCTCCCTTAGTCTCTTACGACACCCACGGGATGAATAGGGGTGGTGACATTCCATATTCTTAATTCGTCACCACACGGACTTAACCCAACTGGCCAGCGTGGTATAGTAGGCCAAAACCTCCTTTCTAAGGAGAGGCCTAAGTCCAGCAGTGGACTATTATAGGCTGTTGATGATGATGACGATGATGACTTTAAAAACGGTTATAAATTAATAATAAATGTTTTGTTACAAAATGTATATCTGAATAAAGAAGATGAAGAAAGAAGTGAATATACAATAATAAACGAAATATACTTACAAAACAATCAAATAACTCTTTAATGCTATTTAAAATAATCAGTATTAAAAGAGAGGATACCTACCGTTACAGAAAAGCTTAGAGTATTATATCACAACAGGCGTATCTTCTAGCTCTAAGCAGTCCCCTTTTTATATTGCTGAGAATATATTACCGCTCTTTTAAAAAAATCAAGGCTTTTTTTAGAAGTAACAACAAATAGTATAAATAACCATAAAAATGTGCAAACATTAAAAAAAAATCGATGCGTCTACATCGTGTTGAATTGTAATAAACTGTACTTTTTATTCTTTAATTATCACCCTTAGGGGTGGTATTTGTCAATAAATTCTATGTGATTAGGTCCGGTGGGAGCTAATGGGAAGGGGTAGGAGAAATGGTGTACTCGATTCGAACAGAAAAAGACGTATGGCGTACATAAATGACGGAGCTATGACAAATGGTCGGCACAAAATTTAAAAAAAACATACAGCCGAATTGAGAGACTCCTTATTTTTTTGAAGTGATTTAAATAACAAAATGTTAGATTCTGTTAATTACAGAAAATGTGTGAAAGAAACAGAAAGCCTGAAACTAAAGCAATTGTAAGCAGTTCCCATTTCTTATTATCTTAGCTGTAATCCTTTAATACTGGTATAATGGTATCAATATTAATCGATCTTTTTCTATCAACATTTGTTATCACATTGTTAGCTACACAACCATAACAACTCACACACACACACACACACACACACACGCACACACGCGGACACACACGTTCATGCACATGCGCACACGCTCGCACGCACACACACACACACACACACACACATTTAACTCAAACTGTCTTTGGTATATATTATACATACGGTCTTCATCCAACCAACGGTGTCTTCATCGTCTCAATGCCCAACGAAACACACTATTGTAATTCCTTAGAGCCGTAACCTGTCTCTTAAGATACAGGCGTAGCCTAGTTTAAGAGACATGGTTCAAATTTTGAATATACAACAATATTTTGTAATTTTAGAACTTTAGCGTATAATACTGTAAATACCAATTGTGTCTGCTAGTTTTACTGTTGTAACACCTTTGGACCAATAAATATATTTATTATTATTATTATTAACTACGCCAATATTCCCAGAGGGGTATACAGAGCCGTATTGAAATCCATCAATTTGCCAATATTTTAGTCTCACTTCATTAATAGTAGACAAACCTGTTGCCTTTAACGTTAAGAATTAGAGGTGGGATATTAATTAATATTAATGCGTTTGGTGACAGATTAAGAATACGGAGTGTCACCACCCCTATTCATCCCGTGGGTGTCGTAAGAGGTGACTAAGGGAGCAAACTATGCAGGACAACAGCACTGCAAAGAGAAAGAAAACTTGACACAAAACTATACCAACCGTTCTGGCCAGCGTGTTATAATAAATCAAAACCTCCTTTCTAAGGAGAGGCCTATGGCCAGCAGTGGACTATTAAAGGCTGTTGACGATGATGATGATGATATTAATCAGTATGCAAATCTATGGCGTTTACCAAAGTTTTCCTCACCTCCTCGTTTTTTCTCACAATTGTTTTTTTTTAAATCTCTTGTACTCCGTGCCGACCAGTGCCGACCGTATACGTTCAGGTTTATTAAGCGTCCTCATAGTATTGTTTGTATTTGCAAACACTTGAGTTTGTGGGGCATGCGAAGATATCTGTCTAGAAGAAAATATTAAAAAAATATTGATAATATGCAGTCGACATAGACGGGCGAGCACCACCAGCCCGGTCACCGCGGCAAGTGAAATCTGTTCCAAACGTCAGGCAATTCAATACCTATTAAGTGATAACTTAAATTACCGTATACACAAATAATAATATAATCGTATCATGGAAAGTGTAAGGTATATTTTAAAGGCTACGAGTTACATAGGTCACACACATTACTAGTAGATATTTTTGTTAACCTTTCCAGCTAAGTTAAATGGGGAGATAAACATGTTACAGGTGACGATTTATGTCAGTAGTATCTTAAATGCACTTGGAAATGGCAATAATATTACGCAAACACCTTTTTTTTATACTTTCGTGTAAAATCATTGCAGCTCTCCCAATGCCCGAAGGTGACTTCTTCAGTGACAACATTAGTTCCCGCATCGTTGGGGGAACCGTTGCAGCTGTGGGAAGTCATCCTCATATGGTAGCTTTGACTAGAGGTTTACTGGTCAGATCAGCCTTCTGTGGAGCATCTCTCATCTCGCCACGGACTGTCTTGACCGCCGCTCACTGCGTGACCGGCGTGATAAGCGGATCAACAGTAAACAGGCAAGTAGCCAGTTTCAAGATAGCTGTATTCGATGACTGTTGTGGTAGATAGAAGCCACTTGTTATGTAAGCCAGCCCTGGATTAATCATGAGACATCACTTCCAATCAGCGCCAACGGTCAATTTAGTTATATCAGTATTATTAGTATATCATGTATTTAAATCACCTTCTTTTTATGTTTTTACAGTATGGTTTATTACCAAGTGGCTTTTCTCTACCAATTCATATTAAGAGTGGTTCAGAGCGGATTCATAGGTTAGAGCAATGATAAAATAAATTGATGGAGAATGAAACAAAGCGTATCATATACATGTATCAACGCGTATCGTATCATACATAATACATGTATTATGAAGATATTTTTACGATTTTTCTTCTATGAAACTCACGTATTTTAGTTTTTAAATTGTTGCGGGATCCTAATTTCAAAAGAGAGTGCATTCTAAAACAAGATAAACTAGACGGAAAATCAAGAGTGAATAAGACAAAAACATTATGTAGGCCATAATAGTAGAAGGTTATTTGAAGAGCAAAGATCTCTGTTATGGTTGAAATATAGAAATTGAAACTGTGAAGTAAATAGGAGCAGTAGGGATATTATAAAGAGAGTAGTTAAAGCACATAGGTTACATGGTTGTCGTAAAGGTAGAACCGACAGTTGGGTTCGATATGTAGACTTGAGAATATTTAAAATAACTAGAATGTAATTATTAAAAAGTTTTTGTATTATTTATGATTATTACTTAGTTTGGTGACTGTCCGTGTGGTGACGGATTAAGAATACAAATTGTCACCACCCCAATTCATCCCGTGGGTGTCGTAAGAGCCGACTAAGGCAGCAAACTAAGCAGGACAACAGCACTGCAAAGAGAAGGAAAACTTGAAACAAACCCTATGCCAACCAGTCTGGCCAGCGTGGTATAGTAGGCCAAAACCTCCTTTCTAAGGAGAGGCCTATGTCCAGCAGTGGACTAGTATAGGCTGTTGATGATTACTTAGTTTAAAGAAAATGTATTTTAAGAAAAGAAACTCCCAAATATTTAAGATACTTATTTTTTTTTATATGTACAGTCAACTGCGTGTTGTCGTCGGCACCAACCGCTGGAACTCAGGTGGAACTGAGCACCGCGTGTCCCGTGGTGTAATACACCCTAGCTACGACGCATCAAATATCAAGAGCGACATCGCCATTTTAAACACTGAGAGTGCTATTGCACTGAACAACCGCGTTGGGACAGTAACTGTCTCCTACAATAATGTCGGCGGTGGTGTGCCCGTACTTGCAGCTGGGTGGGGCGCAACAAGGGTGAGTGGAAATTGTTCTTTTTTTAAAGACAACGGCCGCATTCTATATCCTGTGTGACTTTACAATCATACTTGAAACGAACGCAAGCAATACCCAGACTCAGAACAAAACTTTGTGGATCACATAAAGTGTTGTCCCGTGTAGAGGCCAAACCCACAACACTTAGCGCAGTAGGGGAAGCGACGTGACCGCTTAAAACACTACGCAGTCCAAATTCAAATTATTTATTTGCTTCTAAATATTATTTTTATATATTTAAATTTTAATTATTCATTAATTCCGTGTTATGTGCATATATATTTAACTTAAGATCTCGTAAACATCACACCCTGCGTCAAGTCCACAAAAAAAGGTACTTTGCTTTTGCTTTTTTTGATACTTATCAGCTCGAGAAGAAAATGAGTACTAAAATTTACAAAGTTTTCTTCTACTGATACTTTTCTTTATGAAATGAATAACGTTTAAATATTTGCTTAATACGTATCGATGCATGTGTTTAATTCTCGTTTAGGTATATTACTGCACAGCGTAAGCGACTATGAGTGAAATAAATGGAAATTAGGAGCATTAAACCAACTGTAACTGAATTTATGTACATGTTTCATATTTCAGGCTAGCGGTCCTGTACAAAGCGATCTCTTGGAAGTGCGAGTCACTACTCTCTCCGGCACACAGTGCGAAAACGATATGAGACGATTCCAGACGACGACTAACAGGAGAATACCACCCATTGACAGTAGGGTTGAGCTCTGCACTTTCCACAGTCGCGGACAAGGCACCTGCCAAGTAAGTAGAATCCTTACCCAATCAGTGTTAAGATGGGTCGGAAACTGTTAATTACTTCTTAGATACCCATTTATTCATTATTAACTCTTACTTCTTAACTTAAAATATTATCTTTTTGAAAATTGAAACTAATATATGTAGACACATTTTCTTTTGGACGACCATAGACGACAATATTTCATTCCTTCTGGACGACCATAAATATTGGTAGAATATTTAAAAACAAAATACAAACAGTTTCGCGGTTACGGTTTCAGTCTAATGCGGCAGAAATAGTTTACCTTTGCCTAAGTTTTAGCTGGTTAACTTTAGCCACCTGTCTGATACTAACCGTCCAAAGGAATGTAGTCGTTTTCTGACAGGACAAGAAAGGAGGTAAATTGGAGTATGACAAACTGATCGAATGAGGGAACTCGGATGGAGAACCAGGGCTGAGATGACAGCAGCTTGAACAGGCATAGGTCACGTGCCTGAAAGTCCGTCTCTACTTGAAAAGGACATCAACTGACCAAAAACACGGCATGTGAGGGTAAATGAGCAGAAGGGTCACCGCCTTTCGGTGTACATTCAAGTACATTGTCGCCCTTTGTGTTCCCTTCAACCAGAATCAGTGGGAGGAGAGATTTGGGACTTCGATTATTTATTTATGACTTGACTTGACACAAATATGTACATCGGCGGACTTAATGCCTAAGGCTCACTCACTCAATCGCTGAAAAGAAGCGAAAGAATTGTCTAACACCGGTTTTCTGTGAGACCGTGGTACCATTCTAGTCGAGCCGGCCTATTTCCTTCCGCTGCATAGCTCTCCCACGAATACTGAAGCTAATGAAATATACATACCAAACATGTTTTAACCACAGGTGCTAAGAAATAAACTAAAAATGTTCAACATTTTTGTCGTATCTACACCTGACCGTACCATATATAATTCTCCATTTATTGCTCTCAGGGTGATTCCGGTTCTGCTCTGCGCCGCATCGACAATGGGCAACAGGTCGGCATCGTCTCCTGGGGCTACCCATGTGCTCAGGGCGCTCCTGACGTGTTTGTGCGTGTCAGCAGTTTTGAAACCTTCATCAGGGCTAATACCATGTAAGAACAGGACTTTAAGGAGCACATCAAATTTGACTAATAAATGATCTTTACGTTGTATCTTTAATTTCTTTTTTTCTTACTGAATATGCTACATTTATTTTAACCGACTTCTAAAAGGAGGAGGTTATCAATTCTCCTTTTTTATGTATATTTGGGCACAACTCCGTCATATATAGACGGGTTTATAAAAAAAAAATATTCTTCGAATGCGGATAGATTTGATGATGAGTTTTGGAGACAGACAACGGAACTCTTAAAAAAATTACAGCAAATCAAGCATAACTGCTGCTAGATTTTTAGTGCTCTTTGTCAGTATTGTTTGCAGTCAGTCCATTTTTTTTTAAGTGATTTATTAATAAGACAGAAGTTTTTTACGGTATGGAGGCAAAGGACAAGACGGGTCATCTGTAATGTGATTATCGTTACCTATAGACATCTGCAACTGAAGAGAAACAAGTACGTTGTCGGTGTTTGAGTTCTTCTCCAGAATAAGGAGGGAAAGGAGAGGAAGTAGGGTCTCCGGTAATCTCAATCTCTCGTTGAAAAGCAACGTAACCATTACTAAACATTGTTTTTTTTGTGAGGTTGTGGTACCATTCCAGTTGTGGTGGCCCTTAAATGCCGAGTATGGCTCTTCTACGGTACATTCGTGATATTCTTAGATTTAATTTAGCCCTTAGCCATTTCGAGGCCCCGGGTGGGTGGATCCTTTCGAGACTCCAGGCTGGTAGATCCTTGTCTTTGTTTAATTAGTATTGACAACAGTACTGCTAAAAGAAGGAAAACCTGACACAAACCCTCTACCAACCCATCTGGCCAGCGTGATATAGTAGGCCAAAACCTCCTTTCTAAGGAGAGGCCTAAGTCCAGCAGTGGACTAGTAAAGGCTGTTGATGTGATGTGATGTGATGTAACAAAAAATGCAACACAACAAATACTGCTGTTCGAAGATATAAGGATAAGCACTGGAAGCCTGTCAAAATGACGGGCGAAATGAAACACGGTGATGCGCCGAATGTAAATCGAGCGCCAGTAGCGTGACATTGCGAGGCGTAAAACGCGAAATTCAAATAAACATTTTCCATTTGGGTTGTTGCGCTAGTGCGCGAGGCTACAGCAGGAGCGAGGCCCTGGGCGATTGCAACCCCCAAAAGGCCGGCCCTGTTATTTAGGTCATAGCACGTTAAAAAAACGGTTCTTAAGAGATAATCTAATTTATTAATTCACTACATTTTAAATTATACTTACTTTCTATGAAATTGTGTCTTGTGGAGTCGGAGTCAACTCATTATGTAATAATTCTTACTTTTTTTTAGGCCGATTTTAGTTCTACAATTCATAATAATAACTTGACACGTCTTACACACTACCACCTAATCCCAAACTAAGCATTATCTAGACTGCTGATAAACATACTTATATATTACTAAATGTATACCTACATATTATAGATAACACACCCAGACACAGAACAAAAATTCGTGCTCTTCCTATAATTATCTGGATCAGAAGTTAAATCATTAACCACTTGACCAAAGGGCCAACTACTTTTTTTAAAGACTAACTAAACCAACTAACTTAATCCTGTATCGCGGGGTACTTTACAAACATACATGAAACGGACACAAAGAACACCCAGACTCAGAACAACAATTTGTGGATAACACAAAGTGTCGTCCCATGTGGGGATCGGACCCACAACACTTAGCGTAGTCTGAAGCGGCGTTGCGACCGCTTAAACCACTACGCCATCCGTGCAGTCTCCTTAATACCTAGATTTTTTAATTTGATTAAAACAATACGGTTTTTACTCATGTGTATATGATTAATTTCGGAGATAGCTTCTAGCCCTGCGGCTGATATTCAAACTTGAGGACTTTGAGACGGATCCGGTTCCAAAAAGTTACACAGTCAGTTGAATGTGCACCACGGTGCCTGTTATTAACAACACCGCAATGCAACGCTCCGTCTGAAAAACGAAGGAACCGATGGCAAAAAAAAAAGCAAGTATAACACTTGACACCCGAAGGATGCTACACTCTTCAAAAATATGACCGGTTGGGTCCCAAACAAATGGGAAATTCCTGAAATACGTATTTACATACACACACACACACACATACATACACTTACATCTTTATCTACGAAGGGATAAACAGAGGCACATTTATCAGTCTATAGTTTTTATGCCACTCGCATAATAGGGGGCATCCATAATGCCATCAATCAGGCACGGCACGGGCACTTTAGTAATTGAGTGAGCAAATTGTAACACGCAGCACCACCTAGTGAAACAAAACCGAACTACTGATTTCAGACAAAGCGATGCAAGTTATTTCCAATTGATCGAAAGAATATACTTGGAATAAGTTTAAGCCCGATTATTGTAATAAAAACTCCGATCCTAAAACTCCGACTTTCCGATCTACTATCGATCTTACAAATATCATAAAAGGTATTTTTGTAGTAAAGTATTAAACATCCAACGTTGACTGAGTCGGTAATCTGCTAGTCTTAAAATTACTTTACTATTTTACTAATAAAATACCTTTATGACATTTGTGAGTTCGAGACTAAATCAAAACTTAATTACTAACTTTTATTACGAGAATTGACCTTTTGGACATCTACTATGAATTCCTTTATATCGTTACACAATATTTAAGTAGATTTTTTTTCTTACAACATTGAGAATCTCAAATCAAATAGGGAAATTAGAATTCATCATGTGCAATACTAGGGCAATTGAATGTAATGCTCTTGACACCCAAGAAGTTTTTAAACAGTTGTTTTCTGAACTTTTGTTGGTATTTATTATCCGTGTCCGTGGTTCCACGTGTACCTATTTTAAATTAAGTCTTTACAAACTATTAATTAGGGAAACAATACTCTGTACCTTTTGAGTTTTGACAGTTCGAAACATAGTGATGACCAAAACCTTTTGTCGATTAAATTATAAACAACCATCAAGTTTAGTTTAACTTAGAGGAAGTTTTCATGGATTCGAAGTATGAAGTTAATTTAGCTAAGTTTACACATGTTATGTTATACATGAGAAATGGTTATTGATACTGCAAAGGAATCATAGAGATATAAGTATAGACAGAACATAGAGTACAGTTGGCTGTACGTGGAGACAAGATATCGATCCCCGAAGTTCCCTCTGTCTCTGTTTAGCTAAGCTGCGATTGGCTATCATGGTTTTTATTAGAAATATTCCCAGCCAACCACAGAGCTAGACTAGGAAGAGATAGAGGGAACTATCTATTCTCCATCTCTCTAGTTGTCTATATTGCAAGATTGTGGCTCTTGTTCACTCTAAACTAATATCTCTATGAAAGGAATTAGTAGTCAAATTGCAATTCTATTGTAAACCAACCATTTTTCATTTGTTCACCAGTTGCAATTTCAACATTTCAATCAGTATGAAATTATTTACTGCTAATGTATTAAAACATTTCTCATACGTTTATTTTGAATAAACACGATTGATATATCGATTATAAAATATGTAGTAGAAACATTTGGTAACGTCTTTACATTCAAAAGAATGAATTGCGTTTTATACATATCAAAAGTCATTTGAAATTCTTAAAGAATAATGTATTCAATTACTTAAAAATAGATGACGATAGACGATTAATTATGTATTGTCCTAACATCACGTTGAAAAATTTAATTTTACAAAATCTGGCACTATAATGTTCAATCAAACTGTACAATATTACTAACACAAGACACAAAATAATACTCAACAAATAGCAGTCATATCATGTATACATAAAACGATTAAATTATGTCTAAATCTCTCTCTCTCTCTCTCTCTCTATAAAAATCACATAGAAAGAAGGAACATTAATTTGCACAGAATACAGGTGGTATCAGATTTAACAGAAGTGTATCGTTCAAGCTATATTCTGCCTGTATTAGGCATGCAAATATTTGGTGTGAATTTAGTATTTCAATTATATCACATTTGAAACTACTGATTTGTAAAAAAAAACAACTGACTTCTGCCGAAATCTGCCGCTTTTTTCAAATTTAGTCTGGCAGCACTAGTCAGTGGCAGTTTCTTGTTTTAGTTCATCTAAATATATAACTTATTTTGTTGCAATAAAGTTTACTTCTACTCACCGTAGCAACATCAGCTGCATGTAAATAATTCAAAACAAACTTAAAATGAAACAATTCCAATTCTTGTAGTTTTCTATGATTCTTTATTTAAATCTATGAACACTTTTTGCCTAATTTTACCGTGTTAGGAATTTGAAATTTAATCACAAACGTTTTTATTTAGGAAATGTATCCTACTCACAAAAGTGCATATAATTTGAGAAAAAATCTTCAAATGGAGGGTGACTGTAAATATTTTCAAATTATGGTTCAGTTACTTCTACCTCCAGACTTTCTTTTTCGAACCAGACACCACAGCCGCACGAGGTAAGACGCCTTCATTTATAAAATTAAATTTCCAACCATTTAATATTTTCTAGGTTTACCTACAATATTAGTAAAGTAAGTAAATAACTACTAGCAATGTATTTATGGTGTTGTTCTAGGTTTAAATTAAAAAAATGGAAGGCACGGAGAATAATTTAAATGTAGAAGGGCCATATCCAATACTGTTCATACCTAAAGTGTGCACAACTTTGGAGACAAACTGCGGAATGTCAGAAAATGTGTTCATACATTTAAACATAAAATCTCCAGACACAGAAGGAAATGAAACAGTCATATACAATGGCTTTTGTAATTTAAAAGTGGTAGATGGGAATGATATTAATATTAGGTATGGGTCTCCTACTAGCTTGTCAAGCAGTGAAAACATCCCTGTCATATTAGCAGAAGCAAATCAGATAACATTTCCGGCATACAATGAGTCTCAAGTCTGGATAGATCCTTCTAGAAGTCCATATGTGTATAATCGCTGTGAGACACCACCATTGGAGTCTTATACTATAACAGAGGGTCCTGATAACCATATAACAATAGAACAACATAACATGTATGTTACTCAAAATGTATATAATTGTAATGAGCCAGTACAATACTCTCCTGTCAGCGATGAACAAAAATTGGTCAAAAAAGTCAGTGAACCAGTCCAAAATTCAGACGGTTACAACATGTATGAGGAGGATGAATTTGAGTGTGGAGTATTCTTGTCACAATTGTCTGAAGAAATTATAAATGAAAAGGAAACACGGGCAAGAGATGAGAGGAAGTTTGTTGGCCTGCACACAGATAATGAAGCTTTAAAACAACTGATGTCAACTGATATACAGTCTGTTTCACGGCAGCAAAAGACTATACTATTCCTGGGTCATGATTCTGAATCTGGACAGACTATTCAAAATATTTCTATCAATGACCCCCTGATGGAGTGTGCTGGAACTGGTGAAGTGGACAGTGAAATTGTTGTTGGTAAGTTGAACTGTATTTTTTACTCCCAACTTATCTTTGTTTATTCAGTAGATATACTGTTTGCGGTATAGCTATATTATATAGTATGCAGTAAATTTTCATAAAGATATAAATTAAAGTGTGTGTTTGTAATATCAAAATAACAGCATTTTTACTAAATGTATTTGAATATTTACATGGTACTTATACTAAGTAATTGTCTGTCTGCTTGTGTGATACGGCTCACATGCTGAACATGTACAGATTTTCATAGGACTTTTACTAAAAGATTTACTAACAGAGCTGATATTAAGAAAAGTAATTTATGCATCTTTCTTACCTGCCATTGAAGACTTTTTTAAAATACAATGATGTTAGAGCCAAGGTAACTACCAATCCCCAAACACCTGATAAAACTATGTTATACACATTTCATCAATTATAAATTAATATTAAGTACCTTACCAGTTATATTTATATGTTAAGCTGTTCATGTAGTATTTTATATTTAGAAGCAATTTTTAAAATTTATACACAACCAACCAATTTATATATATCCATAAATTAGGTCACATGTTAAGAGGGAGACAGTGGGTCGACGAAGTATAATATTGTGTCACAATGGATGGGAGGGGTCCTAAGTTTCGTGATGCCATATTTTAAAACCTAATATATCTAATTATTATTACGCGACATTTTAATTATTAACAGTAATAGAATTTATCATTCTTTTTTTTTTCAAATGGTTTAATTTGCTTTGACTTTAGTTAATGTTTGATTTAATGTTGATTTTATACTACTACTGTTTTAATTTAATAATTTCTATATGTAAAATTGCAAAATATGTGACGTCACAATGCAGATTAAATTCGGAGTCTCACAAATGTGACCAGAAAGACAGCGGTGGGGATCTTAAACTATGAAATCGTGTGACGTAATGCATACATTAGATTCATTCCAAGATGACCCCCAAACTGACTTAATTAGTAGTAAAATACAGACCTTTGTTGGCTTATATCTATACTCTATACAAAATAAATAAAATTCAGGTGTCTGTTTGTAATGTCAAAATAATAAGTTTTTCATGCTCACGGTTATTTGCACGATACCTATGCCTGAAAACCAGTTTAGGTACGATTTAGATAATATTTTACTACCAGGCAGCTGTCTATATAAGGAGTAATTTAGGCTATTTTTCTCAGAAAAACCCTATTAAATTTTTCCCGGTCCGGGAATCGAACTCACTAAGGCAGCGCGAACGAACTCGCGGGCACCAGCTATTTCTAAAATAAAAACCACCTTGTATTTAAGTAATGTATATAATATGACCAAGAAAAAAAATCTAAGAAAGAATATTAGTTAACAGGGTTGGATCTACCCCTTGCGTAGCCTTGGAGTCCCTTAAAATACCACTTAACTTTTGTCACATAGGAGACATTAACATTTCAAGCGTTTAAGGAAAGAAGTTCTTCGAGCACAGTGAATAACCTACATGGTTTTAAAATTTGTGCCAATAACAATCAGTAATTCTAAGGAATCTAATTGTAAATACAATTTAAAAGTCGCAGTGAGCCTGTTTCTTGTTTGATTTTCGTGGCTGTAGCAAATCTTAAACGACTAATGCTACATTCATCTAATATATTAGTCCTGCATTCATTCCAGATGACTGCCCCACATCCACTTCCAATCCACGCTCAAAGAAATATCAATGCAACAAATGTAAGAAGATCTTCGACCAACTGTCTGCTTTCAAACAACACATGGTTGTGAGCCATCGTTTTTACAACCCCTACGACATTTCTGGTAACGTCAGATATATGTGTAGCGATTGTGGTAAGAATTTGAAAAACCAAGAAAAGTTTGAGCAACACTGCCTTGGACATGGCGATCCAGATCTAGAATGTAACAAATGCCATAAAGTGTTCGCTTCAAAATTTACTTTACGCAATCACCGTAAGATTCATTCCAGGATGTTTCCGTGCAGCCATTGTGTAAAATCTTACTCTACGGCTGATGAATTGTGCTCTCACGCAGCGAAAGCACATGCTGTTTATATGTGCAACTCTTGTTCGTTCTCTTGCGATAATACGGCAGATTTGACTTCACACCAAGAGGAGCACAATGACGAAGTAAAAAGCTTGACAAAGAATTCTAGTGAGAGTGACTTCGCAGCAGAGATGTTTAGTGAGATTATAAGCGATATGTCGGCATCTGATGAAATCGTGAAGTCTGAAGAGGATCATGTTCAACGAGCTGATTCTGTCATAGCTAAAGTCATGTCTAATAAGCTGTTTCGGTTTGGCGGCAAGAAAAGTAAGAAGCAGAGGAGATATGATAAGGTATTTATAAGTACATACTTGTACTCTGCAAGAAATTATAATTATTGGCATAGCTTTACCGTGGGAGAGCCATGCTTCGGCACGAATGGCCTGGCTCGACCGGAGTGATACTACGGCCTCACAGAAAACCGGTGTTAAGTAATTCCTTCGTTGCCCTTCACTGAGTGAGTGAGGTTACCAGAGCCCAAATCCCCCTCCCCCTGACTCGAGCGGGAGGGCTCCAAGGGCAGCAACGCACTTGTGACTTTTGAGTTACAGGTGTCTATGGGCGGCGGTAGTTGCTTACCATCAGGTGACCCGTCTGCTCGTTTGCCCCCTTATACCAAAAAAAAAAAGCTAACACACACACACACACACACACACACACACAAGGTTAAGTAATGAATAAAGTTTCAGCTTCCTAATATTTATTAAATCTAAACAAACAAACTTTTAAGATGAAAGGCTTAAGACGTAAGGGGTGATTTTGTTTCAAGTTAAAAAAAAAACAAAATCGTTCTGTGACTAATATTTTCGTAGAATGAGTTTTATATTTAGGAAACACATTATAATGTGGGTGTTATCTTTAAAATGTTATTAAAAGTATAAAATAACTATCGTCCTTACTTAGTTTTATACTATTTAAATTGGCACAAATAATAATTAAATGTCTAATGTTAGCAGACGTATATTAACTACATTCAATAAATTTTCAGACTTGCGATGTTTGTCTGAAGAAATTCGACAGGATCGGCGACCTCAAACGTCACCTAATCGAACATGTTATACAAAGCACTCTGGCCAAGAACCCGGTCAACAAATATGGGGTTCTTAATATACGATGCGAAATATGCCAAGAAAAAGTATTTACCAAAATCGATAGATACAAAGCGCATCTGAGAGAACATGCTAAACTTACTCTGTATAAATGCACTTTTTGTGATAAATCCTTTAGCGATTCCAGTAATTTTTCCAAACACAAAAAAATTCATGGCACCACTTTCTTCCAATGCGATATTTGTCAGAGGAAATTCAACTCTAAGAAGATGATCACGCAGCATATGGAGTATCACAACAAAAACAATCCGTTACACTGCCAGTACTGTGACAAAGTGTTCCACTTTAAATCTATGCTTAACAAGCATATTAAATGTTCCCATGTCAAAGAAAGTACCTGTAAGTTCCGATGCAGGTTCTGTCGGGATTATTTTAGGAGTTTGAAGGAGAAGTGGGATCATGAGTGGACAGTCCACAATGTTAGGAAGGTGATTGTCGACTGCTTGATCTGTGGATCACGCTTCAGAAAGTACGCTGAGCTGAAGAGACACTGCACAGATGAACATGATACCGTCATCCCTCCAGCTAAGAGGCTTTTGAGATGGAAGTTGAAGAATAAGGAGAGGATTATAGAAGGTGAGTGAGGCTGGGCCTTTTCGCCTTTCATTATTTGGAGTTATTTATTTTTCGTTGTTTATTATATTTTTGTTTAAAAGTAAAATGTCTTTATTTGTCTGTGATTTGTTAAGTCTCTAGTGTTAGTGAAATTCTGTTCTTTATACATAGGTTTTATTTGTCTGTTGCGTTTAAAATAGTCGAAGTCACGTAAGTGCCCACTTAGGCAATTATTGTTTGTAAACAAGTCTCTTATTGAGGGTTGAGAGAATTATTGGAACGAATGAGGAGTGTAGGTAAGAGGTGTATACATTATTTATGATTTGCATATTATATAAGGGATATTACATTTAAACTGTTGCGTTCCATCATATCCATTTGAATAGATTTACGGAAATGAATGCGATCAGGTAACAGGTACTTTACGTATGTACAGGCCGTGGTCACAGGCTGGCTGGTCAGCTGTGACCATGGCCTGTCCAACCTGGTCGTTAGGTCAGAGAATTCAAACGTATGTAGTACCTATTACGTGAATGCGTTAATTCTAATGTATGAACATAATTATATAAAACATTTATCATACTTTTAATTACCTTACATTAAGTGCGGTATTCATGTACACGGATAATCTTAAAACACAATATGTAGTCGATTTTGATATGTACATTAAATGAGTCCAGGCTATAACAGGTTGCCTTAGTCACAATTTAAAAAGTTGAGGTTCTAATTTTAAACGTTGAAAGATTGTCTATTTTCTTACGTTATTTTAAAGGAATACCTCTTAAAGGAAGACTGATTTTAATAAGTATAGACTGATTTAAAAAGAAAAGTAGAGGTAAAGTAGAGACAATACACAGATTTAAAAATCATTTAGGGTATATCAGGTATATTCGGTTACTGACATTGGATAATTTCATTTTATTGTAATTTGCCCAATGTCCCGCAATATTTTTAGGTAAACGTCTGTTTTTGTTACACTTTTTCTGTTAATTTGTTCAAAGACATTTTTTTCTTTTTGATGTGTAACATCTTTCCTTTCGCATACCTACAGTGGAAGTGATTTGGTGAAAAGGGATGGAAATGTGTATCAGAGTAACAGCCCCGGATCTACCATTCTTTCGAACCGGGGCAGAAACTTGATGGGGGCGACCCTCTCCATCGTTTGAAATAAATTACTTAAAAAATCTCACAAATAAATAAGTTAACTTGTAGTGTGGGCCTGTGTGGGCGCCTTGTTCTTACAAGTCGACGGTGAGCCAACCAGGCTTCCGTATAGTAGGCGCTTTGTGTAGCAAGTTTTATTTTATCATACTATATTATGATTTTGGCGCCCCTGAAACTACCGCCTAGGGCGGGTGCTGCGGTTTGACCCCCCCCCCCCCCCCCCCCCCCCCTCCCCTCCCTAGAATCGGGGCTGCTAACAGTGGCTTTGTTGGCACTCATTAGCGTGCCCGGTGCTAGAGTTGACCGTCAGATAGCAGGTGAAATGTCAGATGTCACACATCACAATAATACGCGATTGCTGTCACTACTGTCAGTGTCGTTTCTTTTTTATTTTATAAGTAGATAGATTGTGTGTGATGTTGTTAAGAATTAAAGTACATTTTTTCGATTTTTTCTTATGAACTTAATATAAACAATCTTTGTTCTAAGGTTATTCAAATGAGTTTATAAATCGGAATCGTGTGTAATTTTATAAGCAATAACGGGTTTTTATTTTTTTTTCCTTTATACCTAATTTATGTTCGTTAATAATGATAAGATTGTTTATATTTTAATTTGTTATTTATTTATTTTGTAAGTTGATTAGCGTTTCTTTGGTGTGGGACTTTACAAATTGTGTCCAAAGTCACCGAATTACTGAACTCTCAGCCAGGGTACAGATGATAATTTTTTCGGTTAGTATTTCTACTCCGTCTATAAAATACTTCAGTAATTTAGGAATATTTATTTACAAGAACTTTATAGTAGATCATGAAAATGTGTAAAGTATAAAAAAAAATCGTGATCATTTAATATTTAAGTTAATATTTATTGAGTTTTTGTTGACTTTGAGATCTCATTTTTATTATTTAAGAGCCGGTAAAACGATATTTTCTGTTGTTAAACGTTTTAAATAAAAGTTTAATTGTTTTATCGTGGTTTTCATTTCTATTGCCACAACATTACGATATGTAAGATGCAACATAAAAAAGGAATGTTCTAGAATGAAGTATGGGACAACCCGTTAGGTGTCTCTTAGCATAAAAATGTCACTACGATCAGGCAGGCAAAATGGGCAGACTTTCCCTATCTTCATAGCATGTCTGGAATAATCTATGTGTTAGTAAGTAAATTTGAATATTGGAGAGAATTGTGGTCACATGTTACGAAAAATGCTATTGGTCCGGCATTTCTGCCTCTGGGCCAATCAGAACACTCGTTTCTGTTTGCTAGCATGTTTATACTAGATTATTATTTGTCACTTAGACCATGCTGTTCATTAAAACCTTAATATTAAAACTCAGTGTTTAAAACAGTTTGTGTGGGTCATAACTTAAAACTTTAACATAAAACAGTTTGTGTATGTCATAACTTAAAAAACCTTAACACTCTGAACTAATTAATTGATACCATAGGTATATCCTACGACGAATACAAAAAATAATAATAATAACTTTACACATCTCACACACGGCAGTCTGATCCCAAACTAGGCAGAGCCTGTGGTATGTTAAACAGACTGCTGATAATCATACTTTCCAAATACATGCATATATATAATTTTTAAACTTTCGCGTTCCATGATAATTAATATTATTTAACGGGAATTAACGCGATCTCTTATTTAGGGTATTACATACCTCTGGTTTGCCTGACGTTTCGACCAGGTTGCACCGGCCGTGGTCACAGCCTGTGACCACGGCCGGTGCAACCTCGTTAATTCCCGTTAAATAATATTAATTATATATATAATTGTGGGTGTAAATAACATACAGATCAAATGCTCATCACACAATTATTTGCTCTGGATGGGGACCTAGTGCATGCTTGGGAAACTGGACAGAGACCACAGTAACTTGTTGAGGCCAGAGTCGTGCACGCTTATGTTTCTCCTGTGATTGGAAAAGTCAATAGGACAAGGACATAAACTTACCAATAAGGATTTCTTAAGGTATAGGGGGCAAACGAGCAGGCAAGTCGCCTGATGGTGACAGTCACAATTGCGTTGCCTCCCCCTAAGCTAAGTGAAGAATCAGAGGGAGATCAGATTCGAACTCCTGTAACCTCACTTACTCAGAAAACAGATAGGTTTTCCTTGAGGCCGTGTATTACAGCTGCCGAACCTGTCCATTTCAGACTCGTTCACGGTCATCTTTGTCTATGTAGATACGACACTATAGTCATAAGTTAGTGCCAATGTTGACTTCAAATGTTTACGAGTTTCCCACCAACGATAAATATTTGAAAACAATTTTAACCAACCGTTGCGTCATGGTGTATATACGGACATTTTACGATTACCTGTCGATATTATAGGTTTATGCTATTCATTCAAATTAGTAGCTCTTTTCTAAAGAGTGTCCAATGTCCAGCAGTGGACTATTAAAGGTGGTGTGATGTGATGATGTGATAAATGTAAGTAAAAATATGAAGACGTCTAAACATTAAGTGTTTTGTAATCGTTCTTCGGCCTGTATGACTCTTCTGTTATCTCTGGTAGACTAGTGGGCGTGGTGATTGTTTACCAGTGAGTAGACTCCCAATGTTGCTGATAACTGGAACGTGGGAGAATGTAATTTTTTCTATAGAACGTGAATCAGCTGTTGCTATACATTGCGCATAATAAATCTTTTAATTCAAACAACGCGGGGACTGTATGCGCAATGGTAGCGGTTTTATTTGTAGTGGTCATAGTTCGTGTGTCAACACAGAGCGCCTATACACAAGCATCAAGCGGTATTCACGCGCATGACCTTGAGCGACGCGCATGCGCGCGTTGTGGCTCGCCGGCCCGTCCATGAAGCCGCACAACGCGCGGGTCTAGATGCCAGTGCTACAGTCCGCGACAGCGCTTCGCGGCGGTAACGTCTCAAACCGCGAAACGCGGAAAAAACGCGGCCGCGTGATAACATAAAAAACCTCACCTCAATCAAATTATACTATTCCTGTCATTATACTAATACGGACATTAGTTTAAGTGTGTCCAGGCTCCGCTGCCACCGAATTAACACATCAATAAGGTTAGTATTGCTATAATCTCACAAGCTGTCACGTTTTGACAATTCAATACGCTGTCAATAGGTTCAATTAAATCCATACAGGGTTTGTTTGTCTCTCTGTTTGTTGATGTATAGTTGCGATTCTGCTGTGGATCGTTAGTTTTTATTGCACTGTAGTATTTAATGGTGTTTTTTACACCTGTCTCTATTCAAACATCTGTTGAAATTACATTGAAACTGAATAACTTCTTTGTCTAAACAATACTCTATTTAGTCTGTTGTGGATTTAGATGAGTAATGTGGAGGAACGTAAACAAAAACTATGTTAACAGTCGTAAATGAAGCAGGTACTATCTACCAAATACTTATATTGGTTGGATCAAAAGACTGGATCAATAGACCTATGAAACTTTTTAAAATTTATTGACACAACATTTAGTTCTATTTTCAAATTTATTTGACAACTACAGTTTGACAGAGGACAAAATATTTAATTATTTGTGTAAAACATTACATTGCACGTTAAACACATTGATTGTTGCAATATCTATGTAAAAAAACAACACCTACGCCATATTTTAAGTAAACTAGTATTATTTTACTATCTTTATCCTTTTACAGTTGATAACAAAAGGGTTTGTCTACCGGGAAGCTAATTCGATTCGATTAACGGTAACGATTTATGAGACAGTTTTTACCAATTGCAAACTACTCGAATACGCCCAAATTATCCTTAAAAATCAACCATTTTTTTCGCCTCATAGGAATTATATAATTGTCTTATGCATGACAACTTATTGACCAAGATATGAAACTTGTATCTAACATAAGTACATTCTAATTAATTCTAATGAAAAAGAGAAGATTAGAATGTACCTAAGTGAAATGTCGCAGAGGACTTGAATTTCATGACATTAGCCAGTTAGAGTTAAGGGAAACCAGAGTTACAAGTATACGATCCTGACCTTTACCGTGTGGTGACGGATTAAGAATACAGAATGTCACCACCCCTATTTATCCTGTGGGTGTAAGAGCCGACTAAGGGAGCAAACTACGCAGAATAACAGCATTACAATAAGAAAGAGAACTTGAAACAAAACCTATACCAAACCCGTCTGGCCACCGTGATATAGGTAGTAGGATAGAACCTTTCTAAGGAGAGGCCTGTGTTGATGATGATTACCCTGACCTGCTGGAACTGTTCGTTCCATTCAATCATCATTATTCCTTCCATTGTCTTTCTCTTTCAATATAATGTAAATTTTTCCATTTAATTTTCAAAACTGCCCGGTTGTCGTCAATGAGTAGTATAGGTGGGACTAAACTATGATCGCTAAAATATGGGTATTTTAATACGTCTCTGCCCACTCCTTCGGTGGTAAAGGCGTGAGTGTACGACGTCGTTCTCTACGTCTGTAACCTGCTGTAACCTGCTCCGCTTTGCTGCGGCACATTATGGTTGAATTGATGAGACATGAACAACCCTAACTCAAAATTAGATAAAAACCATATTTGAAGCGGTTTGTTTATCGTGTAAAAATTTGAGCGCAATTGGAGTAGGACTTTTTGAGTTTTTGAAGCATTGACAAACCAACTTAACATTTATAGGCCGCGGAGCAAAAGAAATAGCTTTTTATGGTAAAGACGGATAACGAGCAGACAAGTGAGCTCACAGTAAGTGGTTACCGTTGCCCATGGACACTTGCAAATCACAAGTGCGTTGTTGTCATTAACTATACATCCTTATCAATGAAACTAATTCCATACCAAATTTCATCTAAACCGGTTTTGCGGTTATTGACCTATTATACAAACTTCCACCCCCCTTTTCACTCCCTTAAAGGATGATTTGTGGGATAAAAACTATTTTATATTTACTTGAGCTATCTCTATACCAAATTCCATTTAAATCGGTTCAGCGGTTTGAGCGTTTAGAGGTAACAGATACACATGCATATTATGTTAATCATCCTTAACAACCTTTATTAGTCCACTGTTAGACAAAGGCCTCTCCTTAGTAAGAAGTTTTGGCCTACTGTGCCACGCTTACAGCGTACAGGCTTTGTTTCAAGTTCTCCTTCTCTTTGCAGTGCTGTTGTCCTGCGTAGTTTGCTCCCTTAGTCGACTCTTACGACACCCACGTTATGAATAGGGGTGGTGATATTCCATTTCCGTAATACGTCACCACACGGACTATTATTTCTATCTTCCTCACGAATCAAACTATCTCTATACCAAATTTCATCTAAATCGGGACAGCGGTTATTGATACCCCATACAAAAGTCTATTCCGCTTTTCACTCCCTTGTAGGATGATTTCTGGGATAAAAACGGTCCTATGTCCTGTCCCAGGACTCAAATTATCTCTACACCAAACTTCATCTTAATTGGTTCAGCTGTTTAAGAGTAAAAGGTAACAGACAGACAGTCACACTTTCGCATTTAAAATATTACTATAAATATGTATTAGAGGGGCTTCAAAAAACTGTTGCCGTCCACTATATGTATATACTGACCTGTCATTGTACAAAAATCTAAACAATGAAAGTTCAAGTTATACTGGTCTATGTACTAAAAAAAATATATTAAAAAAACGGTCGAAAGTCAACCATCGGGGATGTCTAATTCTCTAAATACCTTCGTAATACCTAATACGTTATCAGAGCGCGCCGTACACCGAATAAATAAACATTCAAAGTATCTATTTAACATACTAAATGTTTTAAAATATCTATGACGGTATGAGCTGATAAACCATCCTTAATCTTCTTCAGTTTGTCTGCGTTTATATTAAAGTTTGTAACATGATGTAGAGTAATTGACTGCACAGGTGGCGTAGTGGTTTAAGCGGTCGCACCACCCCTTGTTACCACGCTGAGTGGGTTCAATCCCCACATCGGACGACACTTTGTTTAATCCACAAATATCGTTTTGAGCCTGGGTGTTCTTTATGTCCGTTTCATGTATGTTTGTAAAGTTGCACGCGACAGGACACATTTTTAGTGCGGAAGTTGTCCTAAAAAAAGTGTATTATTCATTACCATGCTTCATGGACTTTAATGTTTTCGACCATTGTGTTACGTCATGATCATGATTTTTTTTTTTTCATTTAGCAATATTATGTAATCCGTGTGGTGACGGATTAAGAATACAGAGTGTCACCACCCCTATTCATCCCGTGGGTGTCGTAAGAGCCGACTAAGGGCGCAAACAACGCAGGAAACCAGCACTGCAAAAAGAAGGAAAACTTGACACAAACCCTATACCAACCCGTCTGGCCAGCGTGGTATAGTAGGCCAAAACCTCCTTTCTAAGGAGAGGCCTATGTCCAGCAGTGGACTATTAAAGGCTGTTGATGATGATGATGATGCATTCCTAAGCCCACAAAGCAAACAAAACTTTTTGAACCGAGTTGCAGGTGTCTAGGGCCGGCGAGGTGGTAGTCACCTTCCTACCTAAGGTCTGCTCTTTTCCATCTTCATCATCATAAAAAACATGATTTTAATAAATAAGCTTCCTTAATAATAATATCATATGCCAAACTAGTTTACAAATCCGGTTTTTAAGTTTCCGAGATTAGTGTGTACAACGAAAAAAAAACTGTTCAACTTGTAAATAATTAGTGAAATATTGAAGGTCTTATTCTAAATCAAGAAGAATAATTTAAAGCAGAATTATAATTATCATCAACAACCTTTAACAGTCCACTGCTGGACATAGGCCTCTCCCTAGAAAGGAGGCTTTGGCCTACTATACCACGCTGGCGAGACGGGTTGGTATAGGGTTTGTGTCAAGGTCTCCTTCTCTTGCAGTATTGTTGTCCTGCGAAGTTTGCTCCCTTAGTCGATCCCTTAGTCCCTCTTACGACACCCACGGGATGATTGGGGGTGGTGATATTCCGTATTCTTAATCTTTCACCACAAGGACGAATTATAATTATGCTGTTTTGAAAAAATAATGATTGGTAGTGATACATTATAATTAGATAATGAGTCTCTTTTGTATATCTTAGTACGAACACTTCCTTCACAAATTAAAGGTTAATATTAAAATATAACGAACAAAGAAAACAAAAATAATATTCTCTTAATATATTTTTGTATTAGATTAATGCCACGAATCCTCTAGGATTTTTCTAGAAGTTTTCCATACAACCTCTATGTATGGAAAACTTCTTTCCAATTTTAATAACAAAATAATCCCGGCGAAGCTAAAATAGCACCGGAGAAATAAAAAAACTGCTTATAAGATTCTTATAAAGTTATAGGCATTTAACGAATATTTTGTTAATTTGATGGTTTAGAAATCTCTAATCTTTATAATTAAGAAACTACTTTTGAAGTGAAGAGTTCTTTGGGCGCGTCGGGCATTTTTGAACAATAAACAAAAGAATATATTTTTGAAATGGGAAAAAACCTTTGAACTCGCGACACCGTGACTGTTACCGACACCTCTGTAAATAAGTATCTACATATATTGGCCCGGTTTACACGAGAGTTGAGTTTGAGTTGAAATACATTGATAATATAACTATATATAATATAAACATATATTGTGGATATACGTACAACATAGACATACATATATTCATGTCGGAACTTTTCGAATAAAAAAAAAAGAACAAAAAAGATTCTGTTATAACCAAAAAGTTTTCACTTTTGTCGACACTCCCGGAGTGCCGCTGTCTTTAAACAAGAAACTTCGCTCCCAATATTTGTCCTCTCTGTCTTTCTCACAAGTATCCCTAGTGAAAGTTTTTTGAGGGGTTTTTACATTACCTGAAACAAAAGAACAAAAAAATATTAATTAAAGTTTAGCGCTGGAATTGGAAACCATCCATCACTCATACCTTTTAGATGTCTCCAACATTTTCATTTAAACTCGTGGAGTGAAAGGGCACTGAATTCTCTTTGATTGTTTTGGGCAAGAAATTACATCAGTCATTTTAAGCGTTCTAAGTACATATTATTGGAGTTTTCAATTAAACAAATGTAAGTGCAAAACTTCTAGAAAAAAAGAGAAGAAAAAGAAAAAATGATAATTTTTTTACAACCGTTATACTATTTTTTTACTACTGTCAAACTGCAGGAGAATTTGGTTGTCAGACGTAGCTGCTTATTTATTTATGCTTTTTGTTTTTAATACATATAACATATTTCCTTTAAATACTACCTGAACTAAACTGTCACTTAAAGATGTCACTCATTCGTGACGGCCGCGGCCCTAAGAACTAGCCCCAATTGATACGCCATTTTTTTTTGTAATCTCTCATATCGCAGACACGACCGTCTGATCCCAAACTAGGCAGAGCCTGTACTATGGTAACCAGACTGCCGATAAACATACTTATATATTTTTAAACACATACATATTATAGATAAATTACACCCAGACACAGAACAAATGACTGTGCTCATCACATATTTAATATTTGTCCTGGGTGGGAATCGAACCAACGACCTCCGGCTTAGCAGTCAGGGTCACTGACCACTAGACCAACAGGCCCGTCTAGGTAACTAAACTGCAAAATGCAAAGACCCGTTTATTGTAGGTTTCTTACTAGGTTTTGAAATTGTATAGTTGATTTGTGTAAAAAATTAATGTATTAAATATGGATGTATACGACTAAATTTACAAGTAAGACATATCGGAGGAAGAGAAAAAGACATTTTAAATCTAGTCTCATAAAGTTGAAGTTTGTTTTATTGGTGAAACGACCCAACCAACCAACGACAAACGGATGGCGTAGTGGTTTGGTGGCGCAAAAGTTGAGGGTTCGGTTACCGCTCAAGTCAAACATTTGTGTACATGAACATTAAATGTTTGATTTAGTTTGGGTGTTTCTATGTAAAATATGTATGTATTTACAAAAAAGTATACATATACTAGCTGACCCCGCAAACGTTGTTTTGCCATATACATTATGTCGGTTTACCATAGCAGTGCCATCTATTGATTACTTACTCAATCCAGTCGAAAAGTATCGACATCTGTTAGAATCTTTTGGAGTTAACAGATAGTTGGTATTTAAAAAAACCACTATCGTTTATACCCTATCATAAATGCACCTACCTCATTCTTTCTCAGCACCGCCCAATCGGTCGACTGGCAGAAAATGCCTTAGGCATTAAGTCCGCCGATGCATGTACTTGTGCAAAAAGTTAAAAATAAATAAATAAATAAATAATTGTGACTGTCAATTAATTATAGACCAATAATTAGCAATAAAATAAAATTGCGACTATAATTAAAGATCTAAGCTATCCTATCTCTTAAGTTGGACCAGACTGCTCACGGTGTGCCAATTTAATTTAAAATCGGTTAAGTAGTTTAGGAGTCCATCGCGGACAAACATCGTGACAGGAGATTTATATATATTAAGATGTATTTATATCAGTTGTCTAGTACCCACAGTACAAGCTCTGCTTAGTTTAGGGCTAGATGGCGTTGTGTGAATGCGGTAGAATTATTATTATTACTATAATCTAAAAAAACGTTTGACACACGAAATCTAGGAGAATGAACGCGTGTGAAACTGTGACTATCTGAGAACTGCAAATATGAATACAGGCAAAAATAAAATGCTTTGCTACTTATATGTAGGTGATATCGTTATCTGTACAGTGTATCTATATTGTTTTCATTGAAGTAGTTTTTTAAATATTAATATAATATTGTTTGATATGTAGTGTTAAGGTCATGGCACATTATACCAACATCGCAACGACACCGGTCCAGATATTGGATTGGAGCGGTAACTTCTTATTTAAATTCGATCATTAAATATTGTATTATGGAATCATAATGTGACAAAAATTGTATTAATTGAAAATTCAAAACCTGTTACGTTTTGAATGCTGATGATCTTCGAACGGCTAACTAGATCCTGCTGCAACTGTGCCGGTATAATGTGCCACGACCCAGTGTATCTTCAACTGATATTAACATACAATGTAATATTTTTTCATACACACAACCAAAGCCATTAAAATACTACGAAACAATAATTGCTTTGATTATCTATACAAATAAATAAAATTGGAGTGTCTGTTTGTAATATTAAAATTACCGCTTTTTACTAAATGCATATGTATGTTTACACGGTACATATGCCAAAATAACATTTTTTACAATTTTTGTCTGTCTGTCTGTCTGTCTGTTTGTTCCGGGTAATCTCTGGAACGCCTGGACCGATTTCGACGGGACTTTCACTGGCAGATAGCTGATGACATAAGGAGTAACTTAGGCTACTTTTTTCAGACTAGGTTCGTCCCGCGGCGTTGCCCGCTGTTATAACAACAAACGCGGGTAACACCGCGGGTCTCAGCTAGTATTCTATAACTAGCGTGTACTCGCAAATTTTCAAGGGTTTCTTTCTGAGAGGAAATATAGCTTAAGTTACTTCTTATATAGAGAGCTAACTGGTAGTAAAATATTAATAAAATCGGTCCAGCCGTTTACATTACAAACAGACACTTCAATAACAATAACCAATAATTATCAGATTACTATTAACTGTATACGGAATAGTGATATCCGGGTCTTATGCACGCATCTGTATTAGAGTGCCCGATAAAAGACTTACCAATTTTATTTTGTTTACATATCTGTTGTTAATTATTATCAACTTTATCTTGCTGGCGTGCGTACTTAGCAAGCGTTTATAAGGACCTCGACATCACGGAACTTAATGGCGAATATAGGTCGACGCTTTCACTGCAGACTGACTTTGTCAGTCTATTTAGACAGGTGTTCTATTTCGTAATGAGGATTGGCAACAGGTAGGCCATAGAAGTAACTAGCCAAAACTCTATCGCATTTTACTAAATAAAATTGAGAAACGTTCAGTAAGATGTAGATGATGTATCCCGCTCATTCAAACACCAAAGATACACACACACACACTCTCTCACACACACACACACACACACACACACACACACACACACACACACACACACACACACACACCACACACCACACACACACACACACACACACACACACACACACACACACACTTATACACTGAAACACAAATGTGATCTGTCCGTGTGTGTGCGTTAGCGCTGTGCACAAACAAACACACATTCCTACATTCTTAAGTACTTAAAAGAGGAATTGAAGCCAGCTGCTTTCTTACACACGATTTCTATAAAAAGATATCAGCTTTGTAATGTCTGATTTACCGAAAATAAATTATTGCATGTTTTTATACTCCCGTTTTATAAATATATCGAGTGTTAGCTGTATCGGGCGTTGCCGGCGTCGGTGGTTTACAACACCGCACTATATCGAAATTGGTACGATTATATAATTAATCTTGATTGTGGTGGAAGCAATCACCGCTTCTCTTTACAGCATTTATTTCTGTTGAATAGAATCAAAGCGCAAGGGGATAAAGTTGGTATTCACTGTCAATAAATGGGATGTGGTTAAATCTTCGTATCTGTACTATATAGGATGCTGAAGTGTTTGATTGTTGTTTGAATTGAATAATCATTTTAGTGTTAGATAGTCTATTTATCGAGGAAGGCTATATCAGGGCACGCAACGACAAATAGAAGCCAATAAAAATGTTGCAAAACCAGGGAATATTTATTCCTTTTACTCGTAAGAGACGCAAAAAGAGACGCTTGTATCCAATATTTATCTATACTAGATAATATTATAAAGCTGAAGAGTTTGTTTGTTTGTTTGTTTCTTTGAACGCGCTAATCTCAGGAACTACTGGTCCGATTTGAAAAATTCTTTCAGTGTTAGATAGCCAATTTATCGAGGAAGGCTATAGGCTATATATCATCACGCTAAGACCAATTGGAGCGGAGCACCAATGAAGAATGTTTCAAAAACGGAGAAAATATATTACTATTGAGAGACGCAGACGAAGTTGCGCGGGTCAGCTAGTAAATCATAAACGTTTATTTTTACAAACTGACTTCCAAAAACGAGGAGGTTTTTAATTCGGCTGCCTTCTTCATGTTTGTTATCTTAGAACTCTGTTATTAAAACCGGATATTTTGGAAACCTCCAAATATTGATCCGTTGAAATACATTACGATATTTTCGGCAATAATAACAATTTGTTGAAATTAAATACGCCAAGTAGATATAACCAATACAAATATAGTTCAGATAACAAATGATAAGCTGATATGTGTTAATCATACATATTTGCGACCACGTTTTACAGTTCAAACAGAACAACCCTGATTATATTTCTTTATTAATTAATTTCTTAAGCTGAAACACATCTTTAGAACAAAGTGCATTCGGGCACGTCGTTATTGCTGCGGTAAGACCCATTGTGGAGGATTGGCTCGAGAGGCATCACGGGACCCTCTCATACCGGCTGACGCGGGTGTTCACGCGAAGGGATGCTTCGGGGATCATCTGTGTCTGAGCCGCAAGGAGTCAACGTTTGAGTGCCACCACTGCGATGGCCGGACCGTGGACCCGGCGCATCACACACTGGCAGAATGCCCGGCGTGGGTGGAGCAGAGGTGTGGCCTCGTGGCGGCCGTCGAGGTGGAAGGTGTGAAGATTGCGGCCATGGAGTGTGTGGAACTCTACCGTCTTCTTCTGCGAGCAAGTTATCCTTGCGAAGGAGATGGCTGAGCAGGACCGGGAGAGGTTTAAAACTCTCCCGGCTGGCCAGGCCCGGGCACAGGCCAGGTGCCGCAGACGTCACAGGCGCTGGAGGTCGCAGAACGACCTCCGTCATCCATAAGCGCAGGCCTGAGGGTGGTAGGTAAGGCCATCTGTTACCCTAGCAGAAGCAGGCCGGGGTGCTGGCGAGGGGCGCTTCGAAGCGCGCGCGCCCTTTCGGGAACACAAAGGGGACATAGGGGTTCCCACACAGGAGGGGGTAATTTACGCCAGTAGATGGCCCGAGGTACGTCGGAGTGTCAGGGTCTTCCTTCCTAGGGTACACCTGGTTCCCCGGCAACTGGGTGGATACTACCTTTGGGTGGTATCCGAGGGGATTTCGGCACAGAAAAAAAAAAGGTAAGTGTATGTTTAGTTTTAAAATGCATTAATAGGTTAATTATGTGCGGTTATGAAACAAATATTTTGAGCGTGCAGTATGAATATAACGTATCTTCCTTAAAATATCATTGTATGTAACTCAGCCAACTTAAGACTCGGTATCTAACTCGCCACTGGTGCAGTTATGATTCCCCCTATGATTTCCAAGTATGCTCATAAGTAAAAACTTATCTACCTCGAAGTCGATTAGGATTTTACTTGAAAATGCTTTTAAAGCGGGGACCTGATTACCCGGAATAATAGATGTCGTAACGCATTCGGAAAATCGAAAATCCCGATAACATACGGAAAAAAGCTGTTACATAAAAGGGCTATTTCCTGCGGCTTCCCTCACGTGAATGTTTCGTGTTTCTAACTTTGAAAATGACGAATTTTCATACAACCGTTCATACGTTATTTTACTCCCTTAGGGGTGAAATTTGCAAAAATCTTTTCTTTGTAGGTGATTACAACATAAAAAGCAACAGCTGCCAAAATTTTAAGTTTCTAGCTTTACCGGTTTAGGCTGTGTGTTGACGAGAATCAGTCAGGGCAATTTTATACGTATTAGATTAAATCTTAAAAAAATATTTCATCTTGTCTGCATATGCGTGTTTATTTAAAGCATCAAGACAACAAACTAAATTAAACAATGGAAACTCCTTTTTTATTAAAGTACTTTTTTTTAGTAACGTGGTGGCAAATCCCTTCGTGTCTCCGACTCCTTGGGGGCGCAGGAACCAGGAGTGTGTAGTGTATCCGCTAAAATATTAAAATGCTTCTAAATAAATTATGATAAACTAACGAAAATCACATTTAATAATAAGACTAGCAAGTCGTATCGACTAGTAGTCGCGAATGGTATGGAACATAGAATATGAATCTGCTTTATTGTACACCAATTACAGTAAGTTGGTTAAATATTACAGATGGATATGTACAATGGGCGGCCTTATTGCCAAAAGCAATCTCTTACAGGCAACCTTTGAATGGACAAATCAACAGTAGATAAGAAGAAACAGTGGGTAGTGTAGGTGTATTGAAGCTAACGTAGTGTAAAAGTAAATAAATATACATTATATATTAATACATACAAATATATATATATTATATATACAATATAAGTATAAATAATTTATATCAATCATCAAACATCTCTATCATCTAACAATCAAAACCACGCAATGATGAATCCTAAATCCATACTTATATCATAAACATCGGTCGGTTATCGTTCTAAAAGTAGGCAATGTCTTTTATCAAGAATCAAACTATCTCCGTACCAAATTTCATTTGAATCGGTTCAGCGGTTATTGATTCCCCAAACAAACTTACACCCCCCTTTTCACCCTGCTAAATAATAATTTCTTTGATAAAAAACTTTCCTAGGTCCTTTTCCAAGACTCAAACTATCTCTATCCCAAATTTCATCTAAATCGGTTGAGTGGTTTTAATGTGAAGAGGTAACAGACGGCTGTCTGTTACCTCTTCACATTAAAACCAGATAGCCAGCCAGAAGCCAGATAGACAGATAGGCACACTTTTGCATTTATAATATTAGTATGGATGTGTAAGTGAGTTTGTTTGTTAAACTTTTACGCCTAAACGACTAAGCCGATTTTAAAAATTCTTTCACTAATGGAAAGCTACATTATCAGCGAGTAACATAGGGTACTTTTAAGCTAGTACCTATAAAATTGTGACTGCCTCAAATTGTTATGAAACTCGTAAGACAGCGATTAAAGGAGCGACTGGTATTTGAAATGGAAAATCTCATATTTCCACTGTACCTACATTATATATGTATATGCGATAAGTTATCGAAATATTTCCTTGGTCCATAAAAAAAACAATGCATACTAAAATAGTTACTAAATTAAATTTACACTATTGCTGTGTTCTTAGACCGCTACAGAGTTACTAAATACACACTTACACACACAACACACGCACACACACACACACACACACACACACACACACACACACACACACACACACACACACACACACACACACACACACACACACATCCATGCCTACTGGGATTAGCAGATGCCTATTAAGCCGTTACTTTACAGGAAAACACTTAATCAGCCCAGAAATTGGACCCGGGCTTTCACAAATGAAAGCAAAAACTTATTCCATTAGACCAATAATGCGTAGTATATATGTATGTATATAAATAACGGTACCCTGTGACGTCAAAGCTCGATATTAATAGTCAGGTGTCCTTTGCCGTGAAAGGGTTACTTATGTAAACTCATAGATAGTCACCACAAATGCGTCACTGGGGTTTAATTGTAGCCCGCCAGTATCCCCTGTCACGCTAATTATGTTTCTAATTGATTGTATTGTTTTTCACCATTTTTGTTCCAGTCACGTACTTTTGATATGAAAGTTAATGTGTGTAAAAGGTGTTATATATGAAGTTAACATAAATATTGATATCATCATATGAATTTAATGGAAATACATTTTTTAATGTTGGTCTAGTGGTTAGCCATCCCGACTGTTAAACCAGAGGTCGTGGGTTCGATTCCCATCCAGGACAAATAATTGTATGAAAAGCACGATCATTTTGTTCTGTACCTGGGTGTAATTTATCTATAATATGTACATATTTACAAAAAGTTAGGTATGGTTTATCAGCAGTCTGGTTTTATGCAGCTATGATATCATATCATCACAATACACACCACTTTCCTGAAGGAAATCCTCATCATGAAGCCAAGTGTCGAATTCTCCTCTTTTGAAGTTCTTATATTTTAGTAAAGTATTTTAAAGTACACAGCAGCAGTTAACGCTTCAATTTTATGATTGCAAGCTGACATTAAAACACACTGAGTACGCATCATAATCAACCAACCACGCATGACTAACCGCGTACATGGTCTCTGGTCCGTACGCACTCAGCTATCGTACGCTAATGGCTACTGACCCAAGAAAGCGCTTACCAGGGGACTGAGGGAAAGATATTATTTATAGCTTAGGTGTCGCGTTGCTACGATTACATGCCCATTTAAGCGAATTCTTCTAAAGGTTTAGATAACTCTTTTTGTCTTAGTTCAAAGTCAGGGATGAAGGCGTAATTATGTTAATAATATCAGTGAAAAGGGTCGTGAATATCTGAACGATAAACTGCGTACCTGACATGGCGTCATAACACAACTGACGTCAAGTAATTTATCTATCTAAATCTAACATCAAAAACCGCTACTAATTGGAATCCACAACAAGATACTTACAAATCATTTATCAATCAAACTCAAACATCATATTAGGCTTATCTTTGACCGTGGGAGAGCCATGCTTCGGCACAAATGGGCGGGCTCGACCGGAGTAATACCACGGCCTCACAGAAAACCGGTGTTAAGCAATTCTTTCATTGCCATTCACTGAGTCCCTCCCGCTCGAGGGAGGGAGTAAAAGTGCAGCAACGCACTTGTGACTTTTGAGTTGCAGGTGTCCATGGTCGGTGGTAGTTGCTTACCATCAGGTGACCAGTCTGCTCGTTTGCTCCCTTACACCATTAAAAAATAAAAAAGTTAGAAGAATGGGTAGTACCATAAAAGAGCATGAAGATTTTATATTTTGCTAAAAAGGAGGGACGCTTGGCCCAGACGGAGCGGTTTTTCTGATAATAAAGAACAATACAAAATCAACATATTCTACTCCAAACGGAGTTCAAAATCTGGAGGAGGCCTATACCCAAATAGGGGTTCCTGTCTAACTCAAACTCTCTTTATTTCATAATTTTTTTTTAACTGTTTGAAATCGTCTTTTATGTAGACTCCAAAGTCATAGATCAACACACACAAAAGCAACAATCTCTATTCTGTCAAATAAAGTAATGTTTAAGAAGACACAAATTGATTAAAACGATCTAGTGGATAAAAAATTATTTTAAGTGAAATTTAGTTATAAGAACACATGTAATACATAGGGAATAGAAAAAAAGGCTTTATTATTATTATATTAAAGATCAACGTGTTCTGATGTGTATAGACGGTTTGGACATGTGATGCGCAGAGATGAGCAAAATGTTGTGAAGATAGTTTTATGTAAAGCAATTAATAAATGCAAGACAAAAAAAACGACCAAAGAAAAGATGAATGGACTGCGTGAAAGAAGATAGCTGAAAGGAATGGAAAGAAGAAATTTCATATTGCCCTAAGTTCAAATAAGTTTTGGGAAAAGGATAAAAAGAAGAAGAAAGGTTTCCTGGTGTGTGTGTTTAGTGACGTGATAGGTTGCTTTACCGCTGAAAGCTCCCATTTTGAGCGCAAAACAGTTTGGTCATAGTATTGTATTCTATACATGCATGGTTCGTAGGACGCCAGAGGCTGTCCCTTGGGTGGTTTTTAGTCGAAAGTACTAATCGGCGAGGTGAGCGCTTAAACCACTACGCCATCCAGTCCAGACCATCACATCAAATTCGTGTAATCTTTGACAAAACATGTATAAAACACGTTTGGCAGATTTTTAAGAGTATAATAATAATATACCGATAATATACTTGATCATAAAACAAGAAAACCCAGTTATTGACAAATTATGCTATAATATACAAAATGTAACAAAATCTCCTTAGTACATAAAATCGTTGAAAAAAAAAACAAGTAACGAACCGTTTCAAAAGCGTAATTCAGTACGACCATAAACACTAAAAGCCCTTTTTATTTTCAATAAAAGATCGCACTTATCCCTTGTCATTTTCAGTTAACCGTAAAATGGCACAGCGAACAAGGAAAAGGTTCCTCCAGATAGGTTTATGCTGGTAATTTGTACTACATTGTATTGTACATACATATATATACTTCCATACTAATATTATAAATACGAAAGTGTGTCTGTCTGTTACCTCTTCACGCTTAAACTACTGAACCGATTTAAATAAAATTTGGTTTAGACATAGTTTGAGGTCCGGGAAACGACATAGATTAGTTTTCATCCCAGAAATCATCTTTTTAAGGCGTGAAATGGGGGGTAGAAGATTGTATTGGGAATCAATAACCGCTGAGCCAATTTAGATGAAATTTGTTAGGGAAATAGTTTGATGATTTAAGGAAGGACACAGGCTACTTTTTACAGCGATAATATAAAGACGCGACTATAATTTTAACTATAATAAAAACAATTTCTTTAAGATTATTACAGAAATGAAAATACTCGTATACTTCGGTTTTATAGTACTGTTGCCTGCTGCTCAGCCTGCGTGTATATTGGTTGTCGTGGTAGCCTATGTTACTCGCTGATAATCTAGCTTTCAATTGGTGAAATAATTGTTAAAATCGGTTTAATTGTTTAGGCATAAAAGCGTAACAAGCAAACCAATTCTCACTTTCACCTATAAAATACTACCTTTTGCCCGCAGAAGATAATGTACCCATAAAATAAGTATGGCTACATAAAAAAACTGACACTAATGAAACTGAGTGTGTGGGCTGTGCGATATGTACCACGAATGTTCAACGCTCGGTTGTGTTAAGCAATAAAATACAGACGATATACATTGTAGTTTTTGTATCATAGTATTACAACATATATTTACAGTAACATTCATTGTATTGTTTGGTTTATTTTTACGATGGTATATTAAATGCGTGCACGTAAAGTATGTGGGAACAATCAAATGTAATTTTAGTAGCCGGTAGTGTATCACAAACTTGCTCGTGTATGTTTCTTTCACCTTGAAAACCACATGTTTATTTAAACTCCATCGAAAAAGCAGGGGTGTTATCAGTCGGGCACGCCGTCATCGCGGCGGTAAGACCCGTTATGGAGGATTGGCTCGAGAGGCGTCACGGGACCCTCTCATACCGATTGACGCAGGTGATCACTGGGAAGGGATGTTTCGGAGATCACCTGTGTCTGATCCGCAAGGAGCCAACGCCTGAGTGCCACCACTGCGATGGCCAGACCGTGGACACGGCTCTCCACACGCTGGCAGAGTGCCCGGCGTGGGTTGAGCAGAGGCGAGACCTCGTGGCGGCCATCGGAGTGGGAGTTCTCTCGCTCGATAGCCTGATTGCGGCTATCGTGCGGAGCGAGAGTGCGTGGAACTCTGCCGTCTCCTTCTGGGAGCAAGTTATGCTCGTGAAGGAGACGGCGGAGCGGGACCGCCAGGCCCGGGAACGGGCCAGGCACCGCAGGCGACTCAGGCGCTGGAGGTCGCAGAACGACCTCCGTCCTCCATAAGCGCAGGCCTGGGGGTGACAGGTGAGGCCATCTGTCACCCTAGCAGAAGCAGGCCGGGGTGTAGATGACCCGAGGTATGTCGGGGCACCAGGGACTTCCTTTCTAGGGTATACCTGGTTCCCCGGCTATTAGTACCCGGCGACGGCGTGCGGTTTTAGTCGGTTCGAGTCCGACATGCCACCGACAGGTGGTATCCGAGGGGATTTCCGCACGGAAAAAAAATAAAAAAAATCTTAATTTTTCATTGTGCTAATATAAAGCTGACATAGACCAGTATTACTTATTGTGCATCGAGCTTGGCACCGACTTCAAACATACTAGAAGGGACTATTGGTATTATAATGTTACCTGTTACAGTGAGGGTACTTATTTTTTAATTTTTAGTGCTCTTTGTCGGTGTTGTTTGAAGTCGGTTTAACTTTTTTTTTAAAAGGGTTTATTTTACCATTTTTAGTGTAGGATATGTTTGTAATGAGTAGATAAGTACGATATTTAAAACACTACGTACCGTAATGTATAGTAACAAACTGTAGTTACCTAACTGGAATTGGGGGTGATGATGTAAGGTGTGATACTCAAATTTTAAATGAAGTACAACTAGGTGAAATAACTCAGACCTTACTCTTTCATGTAGTACCGGATTCTTGCCTATCAGAACCTGTCATCATAGGTAGGGATATCTTAGAAAATTACATTATCGTCCAAACTGATCAAGATCAGCTTAAATTCTTTTCTAAGAAACAGTCAAATTCTCGTGAGTTGCAACCGAACATAATAACTTCCGATTCAATTGACACTGATCTCGAAGGTGAAGATAGGGAAGCTTTAGTGAGACTTCTCAACAAATATGCTCAATATTTTATAGAAGGAGTTATAACTAGAAGGGTTAATACTGGCATGTTAGAAATTAACCTAGTTGACCCACACAAAATTTAAGAGTTTTTCCAGAACTATTTTAATAAATGAAGTATAAAATTACTTACAAACGAAATGCGATGCCATCCATAGCAACAAAACGTCTATCCGAATTTTTTTAACAAGATAGAATACAAAATTTCAACCTTTTCTTCTTAATACAACGAAAATTACTGTGGTGACATAAATACTGCAAGTTCTCTGCGCATCACATCGCGCAGTCTCTGACGGTTCCCATGGTTTGTTTGGCTAAAGAAATACTCGTAGCTAAAACACGTTGTCGGGGCTGTCAATTTCTCAATAATTTTTTAAATCTAAATCTAAATAATTGTGAGGGTTTCCCTCGATTTCTCTAGGATCCCATTATCAGATCCTGAATTGGTGATAATGGGACCAATTCGGGAGCATACCCTTTCGATTACAAAAAGAATTTTGAAAATCGGTCCACAATTGACGGAGAAATCGCGTAACAAACATACATAAAAAAAAAATACAGACGAATTGAGAACCTCCTCTTTTGTGTTTTGGAAGTCGGTTAAAAAGAAAACATACTGTCGAATCAAAAACCCTCCTTTTTTGATGTTGGTTAAAAATCGACTAGCATGAAGCTCCTAGTCGAGACGAATCAAATGAGCACAAACACGGCGGAATTGCTTTATTTTATTACAGAGTTCCCATGGCTATTTACCGTCTCCATCATCAGACCCTGAATATCACATAGGATCGGAGTCCTTATTAATTAGACTCAAACACATTCAAATTCGATGGTATTACATAATTTTGTTACAGAGATCCCATACTCCTAAACCATTCATCATCAGCTTCATCATCAGCTCAGCAACATCAGATGGTGACCATTAGATGCAAAAATCTACATAGATTAAGATAATTTCTGATAAACAGTGTATATGCCTACAAAATTTGAGGGTTTCCCTCGATTTCCCCAGGATCCCATCATCAGATCCTGACCTGGTGACAATGGGACCACCTCTGACGTATGACCTACCAAATAAAAAAAGAATTATTCAAATCGGTTTATAATTGCCGGAGTAATCGCGTAACAAATATACAAAAAAAAAATACAGTCGAATTGAGCACCTCCTCCTTTTTTTGAAGTCGGTTAAAAAAAGGGGTGTTATCAGTATAATAATAAAATATTCATCTAACACACAACGCCATCTACTTTCAAACTAAGCAGAGCTTCTACTATGAAAGCTAGATTGACTGTTAGAATACTTATATACGTAAATACAAACATATACATAGAAAACACCCAAACTCCGAAACAAATATTTGCAGAGCATGCAAACATTTGTAACTTATGTATTCGTGTGTCTGTGGCGTCGTAGTTCATAAATGGATAGACCACTTACACGCATGACCACTTACACGTACGTGGAAGAGCCATGCTTCGTCACAAATGTGCCGGTTCGACCGAAGTGTCACCAGGTCTTCACAGAAAACCGGTGTTAAGCAGTTCTTTCGTGGCTTTTCATTGAGAGTGAGGTTACCTGAGCAGGAAATTCTCCTCCCCCTTCCTGGCCCTGACTCTGGGGAAGGACTCAAAGCAACGCACTTGAGGCTCTTGAGTTGCACGTTTCCATGGCCATGACCATTCTGCTCGTTTCTCTCCTATTCTATCAAAAAAGCACCAGAGTCTGATTCAGTGTGAAGATTTTCTTAGCTATGTCCAAAAAATTTTTAAACTTTCGCGTTCCATGATAATTAATATTATTTTAACGGGAATTAACGCGATCTCTTATTTTCTGACATATATATTATATATACATATATATTGACTGACAGTCAGCCTGTGACCACGGCCGGTGCAACCTGGTCGAAACGTCAGGCAAACCAGAGGTATGTAATACCCTAAATAAGAGATCGCGTTAATTCCCGTTAAAATAATATTAATTATGTCCAAAAAAATCTGTTCAACCCATCGAAGATCCATAGCTTTTTTATAACCTGCAAAGGAGAACTCCAATGTGTTAGCGTTATAGTGTAGTACTGAGATCAGTAGGTTTTATCCAAGTTACTCTTTCCGTGCTCAGATGCGTACTAAATATGTGTAATATGGAACGCGAAGAATGCTTTTGATAGGCACTTGCTCATGCTATATGTAGTCCCACTAAGTCATCATCAGCCTACCGCCGCCCACTGATGAACGAAGATCTCCCCAAGGTGCGCCAACCATCCCGGTCACAGTAATAACGACAGATTATAATGTCGTATGCCACTCGTCGGAGATCTATTTTGCCAAGCTCACACACCACAAAATACAAGTGATTGATCATTGTCTGCGATGTCGTGAACCGGCTGCTGGTCAATCGAGATAAACTAAATGGAGCGGATCTCGCGTAATTGTGACACACGAGCGATCACCATGTGCTATGTACCAGTGCTAGCTTCAATAAGATTTGCCCGTGGCTCGGTTTTCGTAGTAAAAAGTAGCTTTGTCGTTCCTCAAGAATCAAAGTATCTCCATCCTAAATTTCATTAAATTCGATTCAGCGGTTTAGCTGAAAACGTAAAAGACAGACTGAGTTACTGTACATAGGAATGGGATGCGGGAAGTGGCCGGGAAGTGGCTTGCTTGCAGAAGAATTTTTCTTAAAAATTTCGTTATAGTAATAATCTTTGCACAGCCGAGAAGCTAGTATATCGTATAAGTGCATGATTTGTTTCACTTCTAGGTATCCATATCTTCCATTTAATGTCGTATAGTTACATGCTGAAAATTATAATGCTGAATAAATTATAATAAAATATGGCAAACCCAACTAAAAAGTATAGAAAATATTTTTTCAACGTCGTGTTCTATACCGATGTAAATCCCAATGGTTTATTAAGACGGCCTGTTAGTCAAGTGGTTAGTGACCCTGACTGCTAAGCCGGAGGTCGTGGGTTCGATTCGCACCCAGGACAAATATTTGTGTGATGAGCACGATCATTTGTTCTGTGTCTGGGTGTAATTTATCTATAATATGTATGTATTTAGAAATATATAAGTATGTTTATCAGCTGTCTGGTTACCATAGTATCTAGTTACTTTCCTGTAATCTGTGGAAGTGATTTCGTGAACTGCGACGAAGCTTTTAACGGGAACGTGGAAACGGGCATTATTTTATTTCATAAATGAGCGCATGCGCTGTTAGATGTCAGATCACTTGAGATGATGACGACTGTAAAGCTCATTCGATTTTTAGTAAATCCATTAATCCGTTGTTTAGGATTTCTTCAAGTGAAACAGAACTCCCATTAATTACACCTCCACCACAGATTTTTTAATGTAAAGATAATATTGTATTAAAAACTAAATTTAAAACTTATGTTCTAAATTATTTTGGCTTTACCGGCAAGGTGTTGTTTTTCTTGGAAGTACTTCCTGGGGAAAAATTAAGGCTAATAAAAAATTTCATTCTATAAAATGTAACGGTAACCAGGGTGGATAAGATCCGCAACGAATACATACGAGGAAGCCTTGGAGTCGGCGACATTGCGGAGAAGCTGCTAGAGAGTAGGATGAGGTGGTATGGACATGTCAGGAGGAGACCACCTGATCACGCTCTAGAGGAAGACCCAAGACCACATGGACAGATGTGTTCCGGAGAGATATGAAGGCATGCAATGTTTCGTGGGACGACGTCAGAGACAGGGCGAAGTGGAAGAAGTACACGATTAGGGCTGATTCCACCACCATGTGGTACAAATCCTCAGGAAGAGAGAGCTTCTATAAAATGTAACCTAGTGATTATAAAAATAAATAACCTCAGGAAGCCCTCCATCTAAAATGAGCTAAGCATTCGATACGTGATGACGTCAGCCTATCATTGGCAAATTGACTTTGATGACGCCGACATTTAAGTCCCTATTATTGTTAGACGCGCGGCTGCGGTCGTTACGTGGGGTTAAGAAATCGTATGAGAATAGTCATCAAAGTTTTATAGCCGACTATATTTTGGGATCTGATCAACTTACAACCTCAATTTACTCACTGAACCGATTATTTGAGTATTTTCTGAGCATTTTATTATCATATTCAGAAGCCAAATAACTATAGACGATAAGGTTTTAAGGTACATGTAAGATTCGGGTTCGGGAAATTTCGATTTGTTTACACAGTTACGAATAAAGCTAATAAAATGATGTTAAAATGGGTAGATGCCTAGGTTTAATCTAAATTATTTCGCTTGTAATATTAATTGTAACATCTTAAAGTATAACCTGAAGTGTTCTTCATTATAAATTTAATGTTTTATTAATTTGATATATTCAAATCTACATTTAATGTATATGATTTGACAATAGTCAGGTATGACGTTACGATGTACCAGGGACTTCCTTTCTAGGGTATACCTGGTTCCCCGGCTATTAGTACCCGAGACGGCGTGCGGTTTTAGTCGGTTCGAGTCCGACATGCCACCGACAGGTGGTATCCGAGGGGATTTCCTCACGGAAAAAAAAAAAAAAAAAGGTATGACATTACGAAATAGTATTTAATACAAAAATGTACGGCGTCTATTGTTTTGACGTTTAATAGAAAGATGCTGATTTGACTCGACAGTAATCTACTCTAATGCTTTGTAAGCTGCATAACTGCTTTATTCACTCTAACTATATTATATAATTACTAGCGGACCCGACAGACGTTGTCCTGTCAAATTTGACACTGCGATGGTAGCGCCGTCTATCGGATCCAATGTAAAACATTCCAAAATCAACAACTACTAATAAATTAAAAATTAATTAAAAAAACATTGTCCAGCGCACAAAATTGTGAATCTAAACCATTCCCAGATCCCCTTGAACACACACAAAAAATTTCATCAAAATCGGTCTAGTCGTTTGAGAGAAGTTCAGTGACACACACTCACAGAAGAATTATATATATAAAGACTAGCTGTCCCGGCAAACGTTGTTTTGTCAAATACATTATTTAAAAAAATTTTGTTAAATAAATAAATTAGGGGTATGAAAAATAGATGTGCGCCGATTCTCAGACCTACCCGATATGCACACAAAATTTCACGAAAATCGGTCGAGCCGTTTCGGAGGAGTTCAACTTCTAACACCGTGACACGAGAATTTTATATATAAGATTGTACGATTTTATTGATGCTCTCAGGAATGAAGTTATTTTGAGTAAACTATGTCAGGTGTTCGTTTCTGATATAAAGGAACTTACGACTTTGAATTTACACCTGGGACTTTCGTTAAAGTTCTCCGTATAGACATTGTTATAGAACTCTTCGGTTTTACTATTGTTGATATGGAATATAAAATTTATAAGATTTTATTTTTTATTTTTTAAACGGCCATTGTTGGACAGCATCTATGATCATTCGTACTCATCCGATGATAAATAGCTGTATTATCATTCATATTAGCTATCTCTCTTACCATAAAGTATTGGGGTTTTCTAGCTCAAATGGAGAGTTTCACAATGGGAAATCTGTATAAAACCCACGAATTTATTAAAATGATTGGTGTTTACGTCATTCACGGAGACAATACTACGCTTAAGAGAATGACCTTTCTTTAAGATCTTGTAAAAATTACTTTTTCGATTACGATCGATTGATATGTAAAGTAAATATTTTTATATTAGTATTTCTAGTCCGTGTGGTGACGGATTAAGAATACAAATTGTCACCACCCCAATTCATCCCGTGGTTGTCGTAAGAGCCGACTAAGGGAGCAAACTAAGCAGGACAACAGCACTGCAAAGACAAGGAAAACTTGAAACAAACCTTATACCAACCCGACTGGTCAGCGTGGTATAGTAGGCCAAAACCTCATTTCTAAGGAGAGGCCTATGTCCAGCAGTGGACTAGTATAGGCTGTTGATGATGATGTTGATGATTTCTAATATTATTTCGCATCTGAAACCCTAAACCAATACGACAACGCAAAGCTCAATTAATTATTACACATAACTAATCCAAATGACGTCATGGCGTAGTGTAAACTAACATTATTATACAAATGAATGCTGAAATAATACAGTTTAAATAACATTATAGTTATAACACAAATACACAACGGTTACTATTTACTATATACGGGTAAGTTAAACAGTGGCCTTGTGGACTTAGGTCCTCACAGGTGGATGGGAGGGAGCTTTTCCAAGTAATACACATATTTTATGTAGCTACATGTTTGTTTTATGAAAATGGCCACTTATGAAATGAACTGAAGGGAGAGTCAACTATAAAAACGATATGCGTGATTTGGATACTTAAATAAAAGCATAATAGTTATAAGATAATAGAAGAATATTTAATATTATATGTCACACACGGCAGTCTCATCCAAACTAGGCAGAGCCTGTGCTAACGTAACTAGACCGCTGATTAACATTCATACTAATATTATAAATGTCTGTCTGTCTGTTACCTCTTCACGCTTAAACCGCTGAACCGATTTAGATGAAATTTGGATTTAGAGTAGTTTTTATCCCAGAAAACATCCTTTAATCGAATGAAAAGAGGGGTGGAAGTTAAAATATTTCTAAATACATATATACATGCTTCAGCCTATTGCCTTTCACTGCTGAACAAAGTCCTCTCCCAAAGAGCGCCAAACATCCCAGTCTTGGGCAGTTCGTATCATAAATATTATGGATAAGTTACACCCAGACTCTGGGTGTAATTTAATTGTTCTGACAAATGGTCGTGCTCATCACACAAATATTTGGTCCTGGGTAAGAATCGAACTCCCCCTTGGCTTAGCAGTCAGGATCATTAAAAGGCCCGCTATATATATGTATAAATATACTTAAACATACTTTAAACCACTTATAATTTGAGTAATTATTAAATTCAAAAGCAATATTTAAGTACGTTCTCGCTCGACTTGATTAAACAATCAAATTAATTATGGTTTCTATTCAAGTAAAGTCCACAATCGTCCAACAAACTACAGTATTAACACTGTCAATAGCCAGTATGATAGGTAATTTACAGTTGTAAAAGATAAAAACCCAATTTTGTCCCTCCTTTACACTTCACAGATCACCATAATGTGTTATTTCCTCATCATTTCCCTCGCGCTTTTGTACTGAATGCGCTGAATTATGCTTAAATTATTAACATGTCGAATTATGAATGAACTCCTAGTCCATTATACTTGGGTACTTATCTATTTTTTTAATTATTTCGAAGTCAGTTTCGTTTACCACTAGATAAATTAAAAGTCATTTTCCACGAGAAACAATACAACATGGCGTCATTACCGGAACGTTTTCCCGCCAACGCAGCCGCCATGACACTTCTCTAGAACATTGACAAGTCTGTATTGTCCCTGGAGGTTAATTTAAACGCAGACTCCACAAGTGGGTAGATAATAATAAATATATAAAACACTTTTGTCTACTTGAATGTACTTTCTAAAACAAGTACAACATTTTCCTTTTGAATGCGAACGCAGGTTGATGAATATCTTATGTACATTGCCTTACTTAGACTTGTACTAAGTAAGTTTTGTATAAGATGCTTACATTTTCTCTGATGGACTGAGAGTACAAAGTTGGTTTACATTGTAATTCTCATTTAAAATGCTGAAGAATGAGTGAAGTGTAATCAACGCCAGCCCTGGGGTAGAACGAGAGTAGTTGCCGCTTAGCGGCAACAATGCCTAATATGACAACCATTTTACAGCGATAAATTTAAGTGGTTTTTCTTTAGACACAAAGAGGTTCGCGGTAAGGCTTTATTATTTAGTTATTGATTGAAGATAACACAAAATAGACGCCAATTTTATTACTTAGAGATAGATACTCAGTAATAAAGAAAACTCAATAACATTGGAAGCTATTTAATTTGAATTGTGTTCAATGAGCATTTTTTAGTAAGTTTAGTTTTGAATGTTTGGGTTGTCGATAAGAATATTTTTGTGCCCTACGAAACATTGTTTTTTTTTTAGATACCTGCCCTATGTCAATTTCTGTGCCCCTAGCAACGTGTTAGTTAGTAATATGGGGTTAGCTTTAGTATGTTACGATTAGGATAAAATCCAAATACAATTTACGTGAAAGACTAAAGTACGCTAAAAGGCAATCTAGCTCTGATCAGAGGCGTCTTTGCCTGGCTGGCTGTTTTTTTTTTTTTCTATGTAATAGGAGCACTCGTGTGCTCGTTAGTCTCCTATTACATAGCTTCACGGTTAAGCGACTACGGCCGCCCGGGGACAATTACAACTGAAAACATACAAGTGCGTTGACACCACGGAGCAAATACAAACTACAATACTTTGTATTTGCTCCATGGTTGACACCCTCTTTGCGTGCCTCTCACAATTAGGTGGGGGAAGGGAATTAGGACTCCGATAACCACACTCACTCTCTTCTTTTTTGATCGTGGTCTCTCAGGTTGAGCTGTCGTAAAATATTAAATTATTGAGTGTGCAAAGATAATATATTAGATTGAAGCATTTGAAAGCTTCATGTGATACCTAGAAATGGTTAAAACAGAAGGCCAATTCTCGTAATAAAAATTGAATCGGTAATCTACTGGTCTTAGTAATACTTCACTATTTTATCACGAAATTGAATTGAGACCGAACTTTTATTACAAGAATAGGTCTTTAAGTTGAGGTACAGTCAAAAGAAAAATAAACCCATGTAGAAGTAAATACCGAAAATAGATCATTTTTGACTCGAGACCAAAACTCCGTTATTTAAATTGCTATCGCTCTCGTAACTCACTAAATGCTTAAACGGGTTTATGAATAATGCAGTAAAAACATCTATTTCATTTCATCCGTTTATGTTTTAAGAAGTTAGTAGAATAACAAGAATTTCTGAGCCGCATGTTCGTCTAATACGTAAAGCCTTCATTGCGTCTTGTTTAATCGATAACATGGCTCTAAAATTCATGAGATGTTACTTATTTTCGTCAAGGAACATAAGACATTGTTTTAAAAAGACAACGATAATTCCCGAACCTACTATATGTAATTCATCATCATTCGAGCCTTTTTCAAACTAGGTTAAGGCTGAACTGGAGTGATTGCCATCGTACCTCCACTAGACGATATGGAAGGCTCCAACTGCCCGTAATCGGGACCGACGCCTTAACATGCTCTGCACGAAGGGGTCTCAAAGAGTTTAGAATGGGCACCCCTCCATAGAATGACCAGGCTAGGGTTGCTTAACTTTGCAAAGAGCTATAACCTACAGAATGTAGTAAAATTTTATAAAAGTATACCTGACATACTCCAGGCATCATCATCCCGCCTGGTCCTCCTCCCTTGCCACAACAACCGTTCCTCCACAGATTCTCAAAAATAAATTAAATAAACTTGATACATAATTAAGGTTATTTCCGAAAACGACTGCTACTTAATCGTCCGCCATAAATATAACATAAATATCGTCCTTATAACATTAATATAAGGCGTGTCTTTTGGATAAATTGAGTTGCGTAACGACACCGTCATAACACGAACATAATTCGGACATAATGGCGGATAATATTGTATCCAATTGGTCGTGTAGGCTAAGTGTGTCGTGGTCACGATATTTTTATTAGATATAGTGGGTAGAAATAGATTAATTTATAGATATTCACGTTGATAATATACTTTAATATTGACGTAACTAGTAACTGAGAAGGAAACTTACAACTTACTGTTTCGTTTAAACCCCAATGATACTCGTACAACAGACAAGGATGAAAATAAAAAAGCAACTTCGACTTCTTAAACAAAGATCTGATTACAGCATTTCGCAGGTACTTTCAAAGTCTCTATATTATGCACCTTTGGTTTATCTCCCCATTCAATATTAATCCGGTTATCGGCACCGACAGCGCTGAGAGTCAAAGAGCACGTCCTAATTCTGCTATGTAAGTCTTCGATGAAGGCGAGGGCGGGATGCTACATGCCCCCTTTTGTATAATATTACGAATAGAAATCGTAGTGAATCGGATACAGATCGTGGCATCGAAAATGTCGCCCGCTTTGTTTATAAAATTGTATTACACAAAAATTCGATACATCCGACAGTATTTCAGTTTCATTTCATTTTTTTTAACGACAAAACCCGGACTAGAAATATATCCCGTGTCGCGGGGAAGTTTACAACCATTCATAAAATGGCCACAAAGAACACCCAGACTCAGAAAAACAATTAACGGATCACACAAAGTGTTATCCCATATTGGAATCGAAGCCACAACAGCTTAAACCATTACGCCATCTGTGCAGTCTATTAATTGTGTTCGTTAGTTGATGCTCCTGTCATAGTGACACAGAACCTTATAATCTTCAAATTATTGGCTTAGTTTTCGCGCTGGTTTACTAACGGGTAAACCAGCGCGAACCCATCCGACACTTACGGTATACCTTCCCTTCACTGTATCCTTTGTTCCGTTTCAAAACGATTACATTCAAAACGAACAGCAGCCTGCTGCCCCTAAAAAAAAATTGCCAAAATCATTGGCAATGTTCTGTATTATCCCGACCCGCAATAAAATTAGGAACAAGCTAAGTATTACGCTCATAACTACCATAAAATAATTTTGAATTTGAAGCTAATAATTGAAAGAAGAAACAAAAACTCCGACTGCCTGAAAATGTAGGTTACACATACTCAAGGTCACCTTCACAATTAAAACAAAGTCCGAGAACTTTATAAGAAACAGCTAGCAGAAATATCCTCAGGACCGCGTCACTTCAGATACTATTATTGTATATATTTATACTATAGAAATTATTGTATATATTTTTTCTGTATGTATAATACATATATATGTATTTTGTGTTATTTTTATATTTGTTAATGTATAGTTCATCAACTTCATCACAAAAAAACAACGTCAACAACAAACAACAACAACACAAAAATTAAAAGGCAGGAAAATTATGATTTACAAGCTTAATGTTACGTTAAACATAGATGCTATCTTGTGTGCGAGTCACAGAGTATATATAAAACTTAGCCTTGTCAACGCATTACACTACTTATAACTAACATATAATGTAAGATATGATTCCTCAGCTCCTGTCACTCTAATGTGCGTGCGCATTGAAGTGATGTGACAGTATCACATCTTAAGGGTTAGACAATAGTCGGTTCCAGTTCACCGGCGCTATCTAGGGTTTGCGGGGAGTGCAAACAATAATCCACCCATATGGGCAATATGCCTTTACTTCTTAACAGTTAAGAACCTACCGAAAAAGGAGTGATACAAGAGTTACTATTGTATCACTCCTTTTTCGGACGTAGGTACTCGTTTTACTTTTCAATAGATTTTTCAATAGAAGTGGTGTGTTTAACAGGCCGAGTTGTTTTTTTTTCCAATGTTAGAATTATTTATGCAATCACTTAATATCTTTTAATGTCCAAACTTTCAAGTCTTAAGTTTTCAAGTTTGATAAGTACAGTATACAGAGGTACGATAAGTAACATTTTCATTTTTAAAAATACTCCGGACTATTCACGCTTTTTAGTATGTTTTTTTTTTAAATCCACCCGACTTAATTTTCGTCATGTTACAATTTCGTATATGTATCTTTTCATGAGTGTACATTAATGGAGTAAACAGAGGCGTACTAAACACTCGCATTTTACCGACTAATTTTAGTGCCACTTACATAATAGGGGGCAAGTCTATTGCCGTCAACCAGGCATCCATATTTCTACAAAATATAGTTATAAATTTAGAAATCCTACAAACATATTGTAGATAAACTCTTATCTGATACTTTACTTACCTTAAAAAGTACAAAATATCCCGAAACATTACTGAAAATGGTAACTTTATTATGTATTCTAAAAGGTGAGAACCCTTTGTGACGAGGATATACGGAATCAGTATGCACCCCAGTTGAGACCTTCGACGAACGCTGTTTACATCAAGGCGTTTCGTGTACGGCATTTATATGATGTCTATTTTAGCGAGGGTAACGCAATAGATAAAGCATCACTCTTGTGATCACGTGGTGGCGGATCAAAGCCCGTCTAGAGCTACGTGAACTCACACTTACACAATCTTATTTAGCTTAGCTTTTATTGACGTGAAACGCTGTTGCCATGGCGACTTACTCACACTGATTTTAAAAGTAATTGTATGCTCATTATTTCCTACAAAATAATTTCAAGGTTTCATATCTGCCATACGTCCCGTGATGGCTTAATTTTGGATGTGAAACATCTAAGGCGAAGGGTCAGATCACCTGTTAGCGTGGCGACATGCGTCGCCACACTCTGTGATAGTATATATATATAACATGTGTTGTATATAATTTCGATGGTTTACAACTACCAGACGTTTCACGACGGCTGAAGTTTTTAAAGTATGTAGTATGGATTTTTGTTCCTTTATTATACTATATACATGTTTTTATGGTAAAAGGGCGCAAACCTGATAGTAAATGACTATCTAAGTATCTACGCCCATAGACAACTACAATTCAAGAGTCACGAGTGCGTTGTCAGCCTTCGAGTGACCCCCCACCAGAATCAGGGGGAGTTGGGATTCAGACAACTTCACTACTACTTACTTACGAAACACGAGTAATACATCTAAGTATAATATATTAATTATCCAATTTATATATGTCTGGAAAATATATTCTAAATAATTATCTATACTAATACTATAAAGCTGAAGAGTTTGTTTGTTTGTTTGAACGCGCTAATCTCAGGAACTACTTGCGCGATTTGAAACATTCTTTCAGTGTTAGATAGCCCATTCATCGAGGAAGGCTATAGGCTATATATCATCACGCTAAGACCAATAGGAGCGGAGCATCAATGAAGAATGTTTCAAAACGGAGACAATTTATTACTATTGAGAGACGCAGACGAAGTTGCGCGGGTCAGCTAGTTAGGTATATATTATGATTTATAGTAGGCCAAAACCTCCTTTCTAAGCTCTCCTTAGATATATAATATACTATAATATTAGAAATATAAATATAATACATAAGCCGCTGCCTATGTTCAGCAGTGGATTATTAAAGGCTGTTGATGTGATGATGTGTGATTATGATTTAACACAATTTACCTAATTATCAGTTCCCTTCACTCCGCAAGAGGTAATAAATGGTTCGCCACTTAGCATTAGTTTATAAACTTGCTACCGGCACCTAATTAGTTTTAACATAACGTTCCCTATTGAAACATGGCTATACGTTTAGTTATTTGTTTGTTTACACGGCGTACATTACGTATAGTGAATCGATAATTTAATGATTATACTCGACAGATTGTTATAAGAAAATTCCGGGAAGAGCATGGGGAGGAGAAAACATTACCTATATTAAACTAACATAGTGGTGACGGATTAATAATACGGAGTGTTCATCACGGGGTTTGCCGTAAGAGTCGATCAAGTGAGCAAACTAAAACACAAATGGGTCGACTCGACCGGAGTAATACCAAGGCCTCACAGAATCGGTGTTAAACAGTTCCTCGAGTGAGGTTACCATAACCTCTTTAACTTTTTCTGTGGGGCGGAGGGACTCAATAGGGCCGACGCACTTACGGTTCTTGCGTCTCTCGGTATCCATGGGCGGTGAAAGTTACTTACCATCAGGTGTCCCGTCTGCTCGGTTACCTCTTCATACAAAAAAAAACACTCCGGGAGTGCCGACAGAAGTGAAAAGATATAAACTTATATACAGAGCTGTTGGTGACGGTAACAGTGTCGCGAGTTCAATTGTTTTTACCCATCTGACAGGCCTGTTGGTCTAGTGGTTAGTGACCCTGACTGCTAAACCAGAGGTCGTGGGTTCGATTCCCACCCAGAACAAATATTGTGTGATGAGCACGGTCATTTGTTCTGTGTCTGGGTGTAATTTATCCATAATATGGATGTATTTAAAAATATATAAGTATGTTTATCAGCAGTCTGGTTACCATAGTACAGGCTCTGCCTAGTTTGGGATCAGACGGCCGTGTGTGAGATGTGTGAGATATATTATTATTATTATCTCAAAAAATGCCCAACGCGCTTAAAGAAGTTTTCACTTAGAAGAAAAACAAATATACATATAGGTCTGCTTCTCTTATGTCCCTCTCACAACTCCGACTTCGTGAACTCTTCGTTCTTTGTTCAAGCAGTACTACTCTGGAATGCGCTCCCGCTCGAAATCAGGATGTCCACAAACCGCTTTATATTCAAAAAGAAGGTACATGCTCTCCTTCTTAAAGAAATGGCAGAACGGTCTAATCCATAGTTAAGTATACCTCATATTCAGGTTTTCATAGTGTACGAATAAGATATGTCTATGTACCTACATAAATATACTTGTATATATATGTATGTGTATCTATGCGTATTTATGATGTGTAAGTGTAGTATGTGTGTAGGTATATGTTTATATATGTAGTGAACCGTATATATTTTCATTGTACATTTGATATTATGATGTAACCTCTGTGCACCTTACAAGATTTCTACATAACCCAAAGGTTGACTGGAAGAGAATGCCATGGGCATTAAGTCCGCCGATGTACAAAAGTGCATAAAAATAAATAAATAAATAAATATATCTATGGTTACATGCACGGCGCCATTTTGTCAAGGAGGAAAGCGTCGCTGTCGTGCCGCGACTCTGGATAAAAAAGTCCCCGACAGATATAAAACTCGTCCGGTACACAAATACACCTCCCTAATAAATATAATCACTAATCAGGAAATTTACTTCTTTTCTGCAAGTGCCATCTTCAATCCGAAGGTTGCCCATCATCAAGGCTATTCGAGTTTTGGATACTGCGGATTTAAAAAGGTTATTTGTTTAACAGTTGGACCACTCTCGCCAGTTCCGTAGTCAGAAGTGTAATCTTTTTCTTACGCCGTAGTAAAAATACGTAGATAAATAAATACATATGAATGCGTAATTCTTAAAGCGCCGACTAATTGTACAGCAAAAATGAATCACATACATCGCCGGAAAGCGATAAATCTTATTCAGTTTTTGCAAAATGTTTAAAACGTAACTGTACAAAAACACATGTAGTTTACGAATGCTATTTTAAATATTATTTATAATGGCGGATAATATATACTAGCTTTAGATTAAACTCGTGTTATCAAGGCCACCAGCAAACGTTGGGTGTTCAAAAATATTTATCTTACATTACAAACGCGTTCGGTTGCCATAGATAATACATTTTTCATGCATCCTTTGAGATAAACTACCTATAGCTAGTACAAAAGCGTGGTCGGTCATGAATTCATTCCTTGACAAGTGCTAGTGTGATTCTGTCCAGGTATTGTTCTGGGAAATCGATTCTCGATGATTTTAGTCGGTTTTCGCGTTTTGTCTTGCCGTTTTTGGAGTATTAAAAGTACGAGCCACATACATCTAGATACACAATAAACAATTAAAAAGCAAAATGTATGGGTGGTATGGATTGTTTCCAAATGAAAAGGAACACAAGTCTATGCTGCTTGCCCTGTCTGCCTACACAGTAAAGGAGTACGGGATCCATATCTAGATTGAAGAGATTAGGACATCTGATGTCCTCTGTCACGTGCAATGGTTAGAGGACCTGGAATTGTAAATCAGAATACTCAGTGCCAGTTAGTGCAAACCTTCACTAGTGCTATAAAATACGATTCCCGAAATACTAGATATAGAAAGACGGTGGTGCAGCGTATGAGATTGCTGTGCTGAGGTCTCGGGTTCGATTCCCGGGTCGGACCAAAAAAAATAGAATATCTATTGGATTTAATGTGCAATTAATGATGAAGGCCCTCACAACAGTGTAATTTCTCAATGTATGGGGGATATGCAGTAATAGCACGCTTGTTTTCTCTTAATTCTTTAATGTACTTATAAAAGAATATTTCACAGTGCAACCTTTCAAAAACTTATGTTAAAACCGACGTTTCAAAGAAGGTTCTACACCACGTACCTCTTTTTCTCTTTTTTTCTTGCTTATACTATTTTAATTTTATTTTATTTTGTTCGGAATTCCAACAGCACAAATAACGCAAGGTAAAACATTAGAGTAAAGTTACAACGAAGCTATTTACAGGTATTCGCAAATAGATTCAAAGTGTAAAACAACAGTTCAAATAACTTAACAACAACAACTTAGAAAAAGGAAAAAATAAAAACTTAGACTAAGGAAATGTCACGCTCCTAATATTGGGCTGAAAAAATTTTTGAAGCATGTATTTTTTGACATGTGAAGCAATGGCAATTAAAAAGAATACATACCTAGCCTTGAGTTTTATAGTCAAATAATTTTCCAAATGACCTGATAATAAACTTTATGATTAGTACTATAATTGTAGTTTTTTATATCTTTGATAATAAAATGTAGCTATAATCCTTATTTTCATTGTAAGTTGTAACATGAAAATTAAAATTGTCATGAAAATTGATAATTAAGAATTGTACACCTACAGTTATAACAGTACGAGTAATTTTCAAAGTATTTTCACAAATATATACTTACTTGTAATATATACTTACACATCTTACACAAGCTAATACTGATAAAATATATGACTATCATCATCATCATCAACAGCCTATAATAGTCCACTGCTGGACATAAGCGTCTGATTAGAAAGAAGGCTTTGGTCTACTATACCACGCTGGCCAGACGGGTTGGTATAGGGTTTGTTTCAAGTTTTCCTTCTTTTTGCAGTGCTGTTGTCCTGCGTAGTTTGTTCCCTTAGTCGGCTCTTACGACACCCACGGGATGAATAGGGGTGGTGACATTCCGTATTCTTAATCCGTCACCACACGGATTAAGAATATGACCATATCTTCCTGTAAATAAGGAACAAAAAACGAGCTGTTATTTTTAATAGGTATAGTCATTTTAACTCGCCAATATCCAGAATGTCCAAATCCTATAACGATCTTCCTCGATTATATTAAAAAGAGATTTTATCTTGGATTCAAATTTGGGTAAATATGTTCCTAGGTTCGCACTTGAATAAACGGTTTTGTTACCTCAATTAAAATAAATCCTCGTAGTAAGGCTGGGTTTTTCAAAATTAACTCTGAGAAAAACCAAACTGGTTTCCTATAAAACAAAATGACAGCCATTGTTACGCCATGACTGTCTCCTTATTACAGATATCACCATGACCAAGCGTTTCATGATTAAACAATATTTGTTTTGAAATGATTGAATGAATGCTTAATGAACTGAATGATTAAACAAAATTGTATTGTTACAAAGTCAAGTTAGGACACGCCAGGAATAGGTGGAAGTCTGCGGTTCAGTGCTCAAAAAAGATAAACGACCTTAAAAACCTTCAAGAAAAGAGCTCCTTCCTAAACGGCCGGTAACGCGTTTGTGACGCGTTTGTTTATGGGCGGCGATGGTCACTTTCCATCAGGTGACTCGTCTGCCCCCTCTAACATTAATTTTTTTTTATAGTAATTGAATTTTATATGGATTTATTTTATTTGAATAAAAAAAGTTGGGTGACCACCTTTACATTTCGACTGAAGATTCGTTATGTTTTCTTTAACAGTAAATTATTCAATGTAAAAATAAATAACCTTTTGATATAAAATCTAAATTATTAAAAAAAACATTTTTGGAAATTTAAAAAGCACATCCTCTCATCGTATCAAAGGATTAAAAATAAACCCCAATTTTTTTTTGCGTAAAGTAGTTATCGGACGTAAGAGATTACGTTACTTTTGAAGTTCTATTTTTTTCCATATTTTTACATTATATTTTGTAATTATATTATCAGTAAAATTGCCTACAATTAAGTGATCAAAATTCATGTATTTATAATGTATTTTGTTATTAGTTATTTGTTGGCAACCCTAAAAATGAAACCAAAAGCCCGAACCTTTCAGAGCAAACACATTACACATCAGTGGCGTTCACAAAAGGGTTTCATCACAAAAGTCACGTGACAGGCTTCGTCAGGGCTTCACACGGAGCAGCTGTGGCGGACACGTGAAAGGCGATACGGTTTGAAATGTGTCCTGAATAGAACGCCACTGAATAACTTGTTCTCAAATAAATAACGAGTTACGTTGTTGACACAAAAGAGATGTATGATAGACTCACCTGTTTCGATTGTACTGCTTTTTGACGTTTGATATGAAATTATAGAAGATTCAGTAGACTATTTATTAAAAAATAAATATTATTTTGTAATAAATACATTAAAATATGAGGCAGACACAAGTTAGGGCGTATCAAATCTGTGATTTTTTTATTCTTATTTCTTAATACTGATCCACGTCACATTATTTTTGATTGAACGCAAATAACCCGCACCCTTTCTGTGTGAACCTGTTTCTGACCGGGTGTCAGCTATGAATCCTATCCTTACATATTACAAAATTAAGTCCCCGTTCGCGTCTGTCTGCCTATATGAACGCGATTAACTCAAAAACTACCGAAGAAATGTTTGTACGGTTTTCACTAATAGATAGTGTGTTTCCTGAGAAAGGTTTAGTTGTATAATTCATGATGGTGTAGAATTCATGTGTAAATCGACTGAAATATAACGCTTACTGTTGAAGAGGTCGCAAAAAATCTTATGCCATATAAACCGGGCGACGGTTACCGGTTACCGAAATCCACGAGGGCGAAGCTGCCTGCGGAAGCTAGTATATAGATCATCTGCCTACCCTTTTCCCAATTTTATTTGGGGTCGGCGCAGTATGTATGATTTTTCCATTCTACTCTGTCATGCGTCATCTCACTGTTTACTCCCTTCCTAGCCATATCCTCCCTCACGCAGTCCATCCACCTCTTCTTCGGTCTGCCTCTTCTCTTGTACCCTTCAACTCCCATACCTAAAACTTTCTTGGCCACATTTTCCTCATCCCTCCGTATGACATGTTCATACCAAGATAACCTATTACTTCTTAACTTTTCATCCAGTGGCGCTACTTTCAGACTCCCTCGTATATACTCATTCCTAACCTTGTCCATCTGAGTCACACCACACATCCATCTCAGCATTCGCATTTCGGCTACGTTCAGGCGTCTCTCATCCGTTCTCTTAATGGGCCAACTTTCAGAACCATACAGGACGGCAGGTCTGATAGTATATAGAATGTTCTTAAAATGGGTATAGGGCTCTCGAAGTATGACGACTCCTCTGGAATAGGGATATTAATACTACTTACAGATGCATCTTAATTTGTAACTATAAAATTTATTGAATATAATTGATTTGAAAAAAACCTAGAATAGTAATTATAAATAATAATTAATATTATTACCAAGAATATTATTACACACCCACTGTGCTGTGTGACTTTTCTTTATCATTCATTCTATTTTTTACATTGTCTTAATTAAAAAAACAAACACTTGCACTCCGGGAATGCCGAAACTAGAAAATTTAAAAAAATTGGCTTATAACAGGCAAATTTTTTGTTTGTTTTCTTCGATTCGAAAAGTTCCGACATGAATGTTGTACGAGTTGTATGTATATACACAATAAATGTTTATATAGTTATATTATCAATGTATTTGACGACCGGTTGGTGCAGTGGTTTGTGTAACGGACTGCTATTCTATAGGTCGCGGGTTCGTTTTCCGTTCAAGCCAAACATTTGTGTGCATGAACATTTAATATTTTATTTGGTCTGTGTGTTCTATGTATAATATGTGTGTATTTACAAAAAAAAGTATACATGTATTTATATCAGTTGTCTAGTATCCATAGTACAAGCTCTGCTTAGTTTGGGACTAGATGGCGTTGTGTTAATGTGATAGAATATTATATTATTATATTATTTCAACCCAAACTCAACTCTCGTGTAAACGGGGCCAATATATGTATATATACTTAAATACAGACGTGTCGGAAACGGAAACAGTGTCGCGAGTTCAATGGTTTTTTCGCATCTCATAAAATACATTATTTTGTTTGTTGTTCAAAAATACCCAACGCGCCTAAAGAATTTTTCACTTCAAAAATTATAATAATTAACCACTTACTAATTAAGCTAACAACATATCTGTACTGTATAAGAATTGACACCACATCAACACTTTGTTTAATTTTACTGTACAATAAGGGAGCGCGTCGGTGTCGATAACACAATTTTTACTAGCTCAGACACAGTTGTTCGACTTCCATCTTTGATGTGTGAAACCTTATAACTATTGTCATTTACATGTTAGTTTAAGATAGATCATCTCATCTCATCTCATCTCGAAATACGGAATGTCACCACCCTTATTCATCCCGTGGGTGTCGTAAGAGCCGACTAAGGGAGCAAACTACGCAAGACAACAGTACTGCAAAGAGAAGGAAAACTTGACTCAAATATCCAGCAGTGGACTAATTATAGGCTGTTGATGTGTGATGTGATGTAAAATATTATTATTATTAAACTGAAAGCTTCTTTAGGCGCGTAGGGCCTTAATAAACACCTATAAATATTCCTAAATACATATATAATATAGATAAATTACACCTAGATACAGAATGAATCCTGCTCATTGCACAATATTTCTACAGATGGAAATCTAACCCAAGACCTCTGGGTCAGCTGTCGGCATCGCTAATCACTGGACCAACAGGCTCATTGCTCTAACGTTTCTGTTTAAGAGGTAAAAAAACTGCTGATACGAATTTAAATTAATCCAAAAGTTATAATAGAACAAATATGCATTGTTGCCAGTTCCCAGGTCTTATATCCCTTTATACAAAGACTTAAAAATAGATTGTAAATCCCAAACAATGAGGAAAACTGATAATATTATATACAGGCTGTTGCATAACATTGTGGTCAAATCTTAGTCGTGTGGTATGTGTAGCCGATAAACAGTCAAAATAGCTTGAAAAATATATTTTTTTCTATAGATTCTAAATATTATGCATTTGCAGTCATTTTGATAAAGAAAACTTTTATATAAGGTAGAAATACCACGTCCTTGGTGTTAAAACCCATAAGTTTATCTATGTTAACCATTTCCTACACGAAATATTAGTTTTTCGGATAATTTACAAATTCAAATTTTCAATTCTAAAATAAAATTTCTGTACGATAGTACAAAAATCTTATTTGGAAAGTGTCACTTTTTATAATATATTATACTCATATACAGGTGTTGCATAACATTGTGGTCAAATTTTAAGAGTGATATGTGTAGACGATAAATAGTCAACATCGCTTGAAAAATCGATCTTTTTCTTTTGTTTCTAAACACACTTTCAAGTAATTTTAATAAAAAGAAAACTTTTTGTGCAGTATTTTTTATAGAAACTAGAAATACCACACTCTTGGTGTTAAATCATGTTAGCCATTTCTCTCAAATATTTTTTTTTGTCATTTACAAATTCAATTTTGCACTTCTAAAATAAAACTTCTGTAGGATAGTAAAAAAAATATATTTGGAAAGTACAGTACTCGACGGGGTTGATAAAACGCTCTCACAGAAAACCGGTGATAAGCGATGCTTGCGTGGCTTTTCAATTATCCAGTGAGGTTACCGGAACCCATAACCCTCTCCATTATTCAGAGGGGGAGGGCCTCAAAGGCGGCAACGCAGTTGTTTGAGTTTTAGGTGTCCTTGGGCGGCTGTAGTCACTTAAAATCAAGTGACCTCTCTGCTAGTTTATACCTTTTGCTATAAAGAATAGGGTTTAAAAAACCATGTATTTCTCTAAAATTGCTGGCGTTTATGACACTTTTTTATAACAATCTGTATATACAATGTGTGCTAAATGTCATTGTCATATCCAATGTTATAACAAATGTTTGTTTGATATATAAATTGTTAGGAAACCAGTGAAAAATGCTATCTTGAATGCTGCTTCGAATATGGTAAATTATTTATTTTCATACATAAAACAACAGCCTTAGAAAGGAGGTTTTGGCCTACTATACCACGCTGGCCAGACTGGTTGGTATAGGCTTTGTGTCAAGTTTTCCTTCTCTTGTTCAAAGGTATTCGCGTGAACTTATTCAACTGCACGGATGGCGTAGTGGTTTAAGCGGTCGCCACGCTGCTTCCTACTACGCTGAGTGTTGTGGGTCCGATCCTGACATGGGACGACACTTTGTGTGATCTACAAATTGTTGTTCTGAATTTCGTTTCTTTGTGTCCGTTTCATGTATGTTTGTAAATTCACACAGACAGACAAAGTTGTCTTTAAAAAAAAAGACGCTTACCATAAAAAAATCCGGGCAAGTACGAGTCAGACTCGCCCACTGAGGATTCCCTACACATTTGCAGGTACATTTTAAAAAATATTTAAGAAATCGAATCAGCAAAACGAAGCGAACAGCTTCAGGAGCCCGTAGACCTGAGTATATGGTTTTAATTTCAACTCGACACGTCCACGCGTTCCCGAGATAAAAGATCTTGAGACACAGACAGACGGATAACAAAGTGATCCTATAAAGGTTCCGTTTTTTCCTTTTGAGGTACGGAACCCTAAAAACGATAGGCGTGTCCACTCCACTCGGTAAAAAAATTATATAGATCAATTATTCTTACCCACGTCTATCTGACTTACATAAAACAATAATTAATACGAATTAATACAATATCTGTCTGTATCGAATACTTATTAGATTGCCTAAATTGCTGTTTCATTATAATGTATGTACATTGTATTGTATAGCGATGGTATCGTCCATTTTAGCTGTGAAAGTAAGACTTCCGAATGAAAAGGGTCTTCTAAAGACATCCACAAAAACGGTCTCCTACCGGCTAATTTAACTATAAAATGTATGGATTTATAATTATTTAAGCATGTTTATCAGCAGTCTGGTTACTGGCGCTGCTCTGCTCTGGTTGCTCAGCAACCTAACACATCTCACAAACGGCCGTGTGATCCCATCACCGGGTGTGTTAGGTTATTATTATTATTGATCTTCAGAAACTATTTTTATTAATTAAATAACTCTGTTTTTTCAGGTACGCTTTTAGTTAGTCTGTACCCTGAAGTGGGGGTGAGTAATTCACAACAATTTTCCAATATCAAGTACAAACATTTTAACTACCACTCCCTATTTAATACTGTAACCTTTTTATCAATATCTCGTAGCCTTGAAGTTAGCTAGTAAATTTGAAGGATAAGGTGTCGTACTTAGGACCAAGAGTTTTGCGGTTTCAAAGCCCTTACAATACTATGAGACAAAAACCTATATAAATATTACACATACGAGTATATACTGTACTGTGTACTGCTCTGTATCATACAGAGGTTGACTGTTTCTGGCATGAAGTTTTGTAGCAATGTATTTGCAGGGAGTATAATTATAAAAAAAAATTAAGTATTCAATTTTACCATTGATCAGCCGATTTATAAGATAAAAAGTTCACTACCAAATCGACAAAAAATATCAGTGATGAATTTTTTTGTCGTGAGTGAGAATATTAAAGTTTAACAAGCTAATTATTAAAACTAACGTGATTTTTTTAAAGACAACTCCCGTACTCGGAATATATCCTGTATCATGGCAGACGTTGCAAACATACATGAAACGGACACAAAGAACACCCAGACTCAACAACAAATGTATGTTTGTAAAGTCCCCAGCGACACAGGATTTATTCCTGTGATTTCAGTGTCACTCCCACAATTAATTCGAATCTAACGACACCACCCAAGTCAAAATCGAGCAAGGGGTTTAGACTACAGAGCATGCTAAATAAATATACATACATTTTATCGAAACACAAGCCTGCTTCAAAAAAAAAAATATTGCGTTGATGTTTGTCACTATTGTAAGTTTTAAGATATGATAAAAAAAGTCAAGCTGTCCTGCAATATTTTGCAGAAGTCACGAATTTGCAGAAGTCAAAGAACTTGAGTCAAATAGGCGTTAAAAAAGGTCATCCTTTTGGAGATGCTCCTTAACCTGGAACCCCTTTTTTTGGCAAGTCGGGATATGCCAATCGACAGCTGCAAAAGCCAAATTTAGGTGAATATAACTCACCAGGGACTTCCTTTCTAGGGTATACCTAGTTCCCCGGCTATTAGTACCCGAGACGGCGTGCGGTTTTAGTCGGTTCGAGTCCGACATGCCACCGACAGGTGGTATCCGAGGAGATTTCCGCACGGAAAAAAAAAAAAAAGGTGAATATAACTGTAGATCATTAGGGCTGTGTGACATAAATTAAACATTATTCTGTCGTTGCAAGAGTCGTATTGATTTAAATGAGGTTGATACGGGATAGTTTTGAAAAACGCCGTACACCGCAGAACTAACACAAGAACCGATAAGGGTACACACTATTGCTTAATAGTGTGTACCCTTATCGGTTGTTGTCTTCTGTGCGTTATGAAAGGATATATATAAATAAAACGTTGTAGTGGTTATTTTTACGTTAGACTCATAAGTAAGTTCCTTCCTCCGGCACGACTCGTAGTACGCCTCATTACTAGAGAAGTGATGTATTTTGTGGCATACAGGTTTATCGAGCAGACAGTATACCCCTTTTTTTTCCGTGCGGAAATCCCCTCGGATACCACCTATCGGTGGCATGTCGGACTCGAACCGACTAAAACCGCACGCCGTCTCGGGTACTAATAGCCGGGGAACCAGGTATACCCTAGAAAGAAAGTCCCTGGTGCCCCGACATACCTCGGGTCATCTACAGACGAGTAGACGATCCCCCCCCGGTGTGGGAACCCCATGTTCGCTGTGCTCCCTGGAAGCGAGCGCGCTTCGCAACGCGCTCGTCGCCACCCCGGCCTGCTTCTGCTAGGGTGACAGATGGCCTCGTCGTCTGCAACTGGGTCGTTCTGCGACCTCCGGCGCCTGAGTCGCCTGCGGTACCTGGCCCGTTCCCGGGCCTGGCGGGACGGGAGAGTCCTAAACCTCTCCCGGTCCCGCTCCGCCGCCTCCTTCGCGAGCATGACTTGCTCGCAGAAGGAGACGGCAGAGTTCCACCCAGTCTAGCTCCGCACGATAGCCGCAATCAGGCTATCGAGCGAGAAGACAGTATACCCCTTAATTTTTAAACATAACATAACGAAATAATTTCCTTTACTAATATCTAATAACGGAGTATGTTCATAGATGCACTTTTTAAAAACCTATACTGATATTTTTAATGCGAAACCAACTCGGTCCATCTATTGTGTTTTCACGTCAAAACGGCACAACCAAGTTTGATGAATTCTTGGTATAGAATGGGTGTTATAAAAGAAGATAGGCTAATATTTGTAATTTTGGTGAAATACAGCCTAAAAGTTTGCACTAGAGACTACGTAAACGACATGGCGGACACCAGTTAGTATCTACAAGACATATATAAATCTATATGTTAGTTATTTATGGTGACAGGCATTTTTACGCAAAACCCAACAGTCCTCTTGTCGTTGATAGATCATTCTATTACAATAAAAAAGATCGAATAAGATTAATGATATTGGATCCAATACCATTACCGCTAAATACGAAAAACCATGAAAATTGTTTAGCGCAAAATTCATGGCCATCTCGATACTTTATGTGCAGATCTCACATGCGTGGGTGTAGATATACTTTTAAACAAATACTGGATAAAAAGAAACATCTGTAGTGTAATATTTATCTCCTGATTTTTCTATCTTTTTTCATTACACATGTAAAATTTTCTATGATGACGAAATCAAAGTTTTCAAGTTAGGTTATGATTTGATCATGCGGTCTATTTTAGTCTCTGTGTAGGCCTGCGTTAAAGGCGAAAATGTTATTGGCTATGTATAAATTTAACATACGCCTTATTAGAATTTTTGCAAACAAAAATCACGACGCCACGTCTAACACTGACGCGGGCAGGTCGCATCACTCTTCGGTCAAGGGCTTCTGTCCGGTTCGAAACCAGACGAATAACATACGATATAAAGACTTATACTCGGTTTATAATAAATATATCCCGTGGGTGTCGTAAGAGCCGACTAAGGGAGCAAACTATGACAACAGCACTGCAAAGAGAAGAAAACGACTGACGCACGGATGACGTAGTGGTTTAAGCGGTCGCCACGCCGCTTCCTACTACGCCGAGTGTTGTGGGTTCAAACCCCACATGGGACGACACTTTGTGTGATCCACAAATTGTTGTTCTGAGTCTGGGTGTTCTTTGTGTCCGTTTCATGTATGTTTGTAAAGTCCCCCGCGACACAGGATTTATTCCTAGTGCGGAAGTTGTCTTTTAAAAAAAAAAAAAAAAAAAAAAGAGAAGAAAAACTTGACACCGACCTTGTACCAACCCGTCTAGCCAGCGTGGTACAGTAGGCCAAAACCTCCTTTCTAATGAGAGGCCTATGTCCAGCAGTGGACTATTAAAGGCTGTTCATGATCGATGGTATTGTAATGGCTTTAAGTTGTTAAATTGATAAATAAATCTAATTAGGAGATTCCGCACGAGGGGCAGAGGCCACGCCTCGGCACGCCGAGTGTAATCGTATTACGTTAATGCAATTGTACAAATGAGATTTAAGGTTAAAAAATGATTATACTTGAAAATATCTTAATAGGCAAACCTCGACTTATATAAAACTACGTTTTGTAATCTTGTTTAGTTATAACACAAATTTTTCGTAACCATGGCACAGCCATTCTGCCGTGCCAGACGAGCTATAACACGGGTCGGGGAAAATCGGCCCTGAAGCACCCAAAAGCAGCCACGCACTTGAGTCTTTCGAGTTGCGAGTGTAACCGCACTACACATCACATCATCACATCAACAGCCTTTAATAGTTCACTGCTGGACATAGGCCTCTCCTTAGAAAGGAGGTTTTAGCCTACTATACCACGCTGGCCAGCCGGGTTGGTATAGGGTTTGTGTCAAGTTTTCCTTCTTTTTGCAGTGCTGGTGTCCTGCGTTGTTTTGCGCCTTTAGTCGGCTCTTACGACACCCACGGGGTAAATGGGGGTAGTCACATTCCGTATTCTTAATCCTTTACTATTCGGACAACCGCACTACCTAAGTAGTAATTGAGATAGTGGCAGGTACGAGTCGTTGGAATAACTATACTAGATTTTTTTCTGGTAGCTATGATAAAAGCCCAGCACTGTTAACCCTTTACTATCAGAGATCTTACGTATTGACTTACGATTTCAAAAATTGGCAGCAAACTTTACATTAAGTAAGAAACAAAATGTAAATTTAATTAATTCATCCTCATCACCTGGATAGTTAGCGCTTCATTACTGTACGCTTTTCGAGGCACTTTTTGACCCGCACAACCAACCTGTGGAACGGGTTATCGTCTGCGCTATTTTCGGACCGATAGAACCTTCAAGAAAAGAGCGTACTCCTTCCTAAAAGGTCGGCAACGCGTTTGTGACTCCTGAGTTGCAAGCGTTCATGGGCGGAGATGGTCACTTTTCATTAGGTGACTCGTCTGCCCCCTCTAACATAAAAAAAAAAACTAGTAATTGAATTTTTATATGGATTTATTTGATTTGAATAAAAAAAGTTCGGTGACCACCTTAACATTTCGACTGAAGATTCGTTATATGTATTATGTTTTCTATAACAGTAAATTATTTTATGAAAAAATAAAGAGCCTTTTGATTTACATAAATAAACTTTTAGAAACCTTACCCACTTTATCATTTTCTAAGTATGAGCGTTAACAAAGAAACTCCTAAATAGAATCCACTTTGATCCTGCCACAGCGACTGCTTGTCACTATTACTTAGTGAAACATGAGACCAACCTTTGAAATAATATACTTTAATTGATATCCTTTGTACAGGACACCCTTTGTTATTCATTGCCACACCTTATAAATTTTTATCAAAGATTAAGACCTATTGTAATTTTAGGTGATGTTCACCTATTTAGTAGGTATCACATTTTGGTAAGAACGTTATCTGATTGTTAATAATAGCATTGCGATAACTGTCTTAAGCTGCATAAATAAATTTTATTATGACTGGTCAACTCGAAACTGAAATAGCTTTTCGTATGAAGGCCATTCTGACCATCATCAGTCATCACAAATTTAGTGATAGATGCCTCTACAGTGAATTTGTTATGACTGAGAGACAAGAAATAACGATATCACCTAGTTTTCATGAACATATCGACGCTTAAAAGTGTCTGTAAAGATTATGAATGAAAATGAATGGTTTTGTTGTGTTTTTTTATGGTCTTCGCAGTTCAAGCAAACAAATGACCTGTCCTCATATTCAGAATAGGGTTAGCGAAATAAAGAATGATTTTAGCTAGAAACAAGAAAAGCAATTTTTACATTACCACTTTAAAAAGGATTAAATTACTTACACTAATATAACCCTTAAGTACCTAACAACCCTTAGCACCTTTTATATAAAGCACGAGGCCATTTAATTGTTAGCAGCTCACGTGGGCAGCGGCGCAATGTGACGGCCTACGCGAACCACGTGACGTACTCGGGTAAGCTTCAAGCGCGTAGGTAGAATATGTAATTGTACACTCTGTATTTTGTGAGACTGACACGTGTTGTATAACCACACAGGGTATCAGGAGTGTTACATGAGTCATTTTAGGGTAATTTACCAGTTACTTATACCTAGTACATACTAATAGTAATATGGTTTACGATATAATTTAGTTAAAGTGCCTTCAACATCCGAGCATTATTCGCTTTAAAGTGTTTATGCTAGGCTTCACAAACCCGTATAAGTTACCTTCAAGTTGAGCTAACCTAAAGTTAGTCCAAGTAATCAATAACTTCAGGGAATACTTACACTGTCTCATAAGTTTTCATAAATTTTTTAACTAGCACCTTTTTTCTAAGCGGAGGTCCCCTCGGATACTACCCACTAGTGCGTGATTATGTCGGACTCGAACCGACTAAAACCCGCACGCCATCTCCAGGTACTAGTGGGCGGGGAACCAGGTATACCCTGGTACCCCGACGTATCTCGGGCCATTTACGGCTTATAGATGACGCCTTCTGTGTGGGATGTTCCCTTCCTGCCCCCGAAGGGCGTGCGCGCTCAGAATCGCGTCGCGTCGCTACTCACCCCGGCCTGCTACTGCTACAGTGACAGATGGCCTCACCTGTCACCTCTGGCGCCTGAGCCGTCTGCGGTACCTGCCCCGTTCTCGGTCCTGGCGTGCCGGGAGAGTTCTGAACCTCTCCCGGTTTCGCTCCATCTCCTTCGGAGAAGGAGACGGCGGAGTTCCACGCACTCTCGCTCCGTACCATGGCGGCAATCATGTTACCGAGCGAGAGAATTCCCACTCCGACGGCCGCCACGAGGCCACACCTTTGCTCCACCCACGCCAGGCATTCTGCCAGCGTGTGGAGAGCCGTGTCCACGGTCCGGCCATCGCTGTGGTGGCACTCAGGCGTTGGCTCCTTGCGGATCAGATACAGGTGATCTCCGAAGCATCCATTCCCGTTGATCACCTGCGTCAGCCGGTTTGAGAGGGTTCCGTGATGCCTCTTGAGCCAATCCTCCATAACGGGTCTTATCGCCGCGATAACGGCGAGCCCGGCGCTCGGGTGCCCAAGTCGTTCCTTCCACTCCTCGACGAGGACCTGGCGGAACTGGGATTTCTGAACCTCGATTTCTCGAGACTCAGGACTCTGACTTAACTCCCGCGTCTCCTTGCGCCACCGATACAAAGCTGCAAGGGCTCTCGCCTCCAGGTCCCACGGTGAGGCTACGGCCAGGAGACTTGCCGTCTTAATCTATAACTAGCACCTAACAGTAATTGGTTCTTGACTTGATGAAGTTAGATGAGTGTATGTACATATTTTTATATAATTCCGAAACGTAACATGAAAGGTATACTAGTAATGGTACTGCGAGAATAAATGCTATTGTTCTCAAATTAAACCTTATTTCCGCTCAGTTTCATCATTAAATTATTCCAGCCTTGCCCTCGCTAATAGAGTTTCAGACGAGAAAAACAGTTAACCTTGGACGAAAATCAAGGCCCATATTATTCGGTAATGTGCTTACATCATTAGCATAACTAATGACAGAAACAGGGAATCTTGAAGTCTTTCTTTCATTGAAAACAAGACAATTCCCGCATTAGGCATATATCCTCTGTCGCGAGGGACTTTGCAAACATACATGAAACGGACACAAAGAACACCCAGACTCAGAACAACAATTTGTGGATCACACAAAGTGTCGTCCCATGTGGGGATCGGACCCACAACACTCAGCGTAGTAGCAAGCGACGTGGCGATCGCCTAAACCACTACGCCATTCGTGCTGTCTTTAAACAGTTAATGTCAGCTCTCCTGCCTAGATATACCTACCTACTAGGGATGGCATAAAATCACAGTCACATATGATAAATCATATGATTTTTAAATAGTAATCACTGCTGCAACAAAATTTCGTAACCACTGTTACTTGTTATCATTATTACGTTAGAGCCGGACTCTAATCCAAATTTATTTTTGTCTATGACCAAATCACAATCGCAGTTGAAAAACTAATCATTTCATCAGATGATTATGATTTAAAAGTAGTAATATTTTCCATGTCCTACTAGAATCAAAATTGTCGAAACTTCAAACCTCTTATTTTTAAATAAAACCGCGATGCAAAAAGGAGGTATGTTACATAAAAGTGCAAGTGTATATTTTTGGCACTATTATTGTTTTTCTTTTTGTTTTTGTGTTTTTTTTTATCCAGATACTGTTAAGGCTTACGAGGTTCAACAGCAATTTTTTATCGGTTAGTGATTTTTGAGTTGGGATATTCTAAATTTGAATTATACTTTTTTATCACAAATGATTTATTTATTTATACATGTAAAGTCCATAGAAAACGTACCTTACGTTTAAAAACTTAAAAAGAAAAGCTGTTTTGACTTGATAATTATATATATAAGCTTGTTTGACAGCGCACAGTTAATTCCAATTTAATTTCCGTTCTAGATTATTTGCCGACTACCAAATGGGTTTTACCGGGAAATTCCGCCATTTTCCAAACGTGAAGGCTCTAAATGCCTATCTTTAGTTTTAGTTAAAAATGTATATAGGTGATAAATGATTTTACAAAATATCTCTTTAATCAAGTAAATCTGTATTCGTATAAGTCATGTAAGTTTTCATACTTCGATTTTTAAGTTGATCATAATTGACAGAAAAAAGGTTTACTAAACGTGTTATTCGATATTTAAAAACTATTACGTCTTACTCGGTTCAGATCCTAAAATACATAAGCTGTAATCCGATCCGGTGCCGTTTCTTAACAAAGTTCACCCATTTTGCGCCAGAGAGCGAAACTCGTCCATTAGTGACCACAATCCATTAGTGGTCTATATTGTCTGAGTGGCAGGCAATGGTGTAACTTCTGTTCTGTCTTTATGTTATAACAGTCTAGTCTAGGATTAACGTTGGAATTAGTTGGCAGGTTTTTAAATTAGGTCTTAAGGCAATCGCTTAGATTATATTTTTTTATCAACTGAAAAATACTTCGTATTTTACCGCGGAGCTGATAATACTAGCTGCTACCCGTGACTTCGTTTGCGTGGAAAAGCGCTGTCTTAGTGGGTTCGATTCCCGGACCTGGCAATATTTTATAGGGTTTTTCTGAGAGTAAAAATAGCTTAAGTTACTCCTTATATAGACAGCTACCTGGTAGTAAAATATTTTCAAAATCGGTCCAGCTGCTTAGAAGATTATCCGGAACAAACAGACCGACAGACAGACAGACAATTTTTTTAACTGGTTTTTAGACATTAGTATCGTACAAATAACCGTGTGAGCATGAAAAAACCCCTATTATTTTGACATTACAAACAGACACTTCAATTTTATTGATTTGTATAGATTAGGTTGCCAATAGAGGCGTTTCAAAAAAAACGAAACAACAACAACAAATGAAATCGGATCAGTACTCCAATTTGCGAAATTCAAATTTAGAATGTTAAAATTTTGGAATTCGTATTTTGAAAAAACACTAGTGAGTCTTATAGTAGTCGCATATAATGTGTATCATCCATCTGACATATCATCTACCACTGACGGACAACTTTAGCACCGCGCAAGCTCATTGGTCAAATAAATAGCACGCGGATCCCTGACTTCCTGTTACACATTTCCGTCCCTGTTCATAAAATCTCTCACAGATTGTAAGAAAATGTAAATATACATCAATACAAATTTTAATGAATTCGTATCACAAACGAATGGTCAGGAACTTTGTAAATAAGACCATGAGCGCGCTTTTATCTCTGCCACTAACTCCGCCACGCCGATAACCTTACAGATAAATATGTTTACATTTACTACCTAGTAAACATAAGTATTACTTAATTAATAATAATAACTTGACACATCTTACACAGCAGTCTGATTCCAAACTAGGCAGAGCCTGTACTGTGGTAACCAGACTGCTTGATAAACATACTTATATAGTTTTTAATACATACATATTATAGACTAGCTGACCCGCGCAACTTCGTCTGCGTCTCTCAATAGTAATAAATTTTCTACGTTTTTGAAACATTCTTCATTGGTGCTCCGCTCCTATTGGTCTTAGCGTGATGATATATAGCCTATAGCCTTCCTCGATAAATGGGCTATCTAACACTGAAAGAATTTTTCAAATCGGACCAGTAGTTCCTGAGATTAGCGCGTTCAAACAAACAAACTCTTCAGCTTTATAATATTAGTATAGATAAATTACACTCAGGCACAGAACAAATGACTGTGCTCATCACACAATACGTGCCCTGGGTGGGAATCGAATCCACGACCTCCGGTTTAGCAGTCAGGGTCACTAACCACTAGACCAACAGGACCGTCAATTTATTTACTAGTACCGAAATATTCTGTTTATTATACGTTTGGTAAGCGTAGTGGTTCAGTCAAAGACTGTCGTAGGAGAGTACAGGCACAGGCACAAATGGGACCCGTGTGATACCACGGCCTCACAGAAAACCAGTGTTAAGCAAATCTTTTCTTGCTTTACACCGAGTGAGTTAGGCTACCGGAGCCCAAAGCCATAGGCCCCTAGAGGGGGGGGGGGGGGGTTGGGCTCAGGTAGCCTTTCCGCTTGTGGCTCTTGCATTGCTAATGTCCATGGGTAATGGTAATCACTTTCCATCAGGTGACCCGTCCGCTTCTTTTGCAACTACATCATAACGAAAGAAAAGATTATGAGGATACTAAATTCCACGATGAAGACGACCATAAAAATTGCATAACATTTAACAAAACATACCAACAGGAATACATTTTTTCTTTAAAAAACGTAAGATAATCCATAATTACTTTTTTTTATGTCGTCTTTATTTCACCCTCTATGAGATCAGTGTAGTAAGCTAAACCAAATAAGAAATTTACCTCTCTGATTTACATTTACGAGAACTCGAAAATGAAACGCACATATAATTTTCGTGACGAATAACCTTTATTTTTAATCTAACGTATTTTGTAAGAAGCCTCCCAATTTAGCACAACGGGCACGTATTAAAGTGATTTTGAGTAAAATATACGCTGACAGTATTCCTGAAGGTTCTTACGAAGCCATGGAAAGGGCATTGTGAAATCGTTTGCCTCTGTGTCGTAAATGAAAAACGTATACATAACAATAGAGTATTTGTTAGCCAATTCTATAGACACAGTAATAAATTCCTGGTAATCAATATTACGTTTTAAACGACCAGACACAAGTACGTTTTTTATTTAAACCACATTTTTATTTATTTTGTCTATCTACCATGTTTTGGCTCTGCATCGCCCTAAGGTTGACTGGGAGAAAATGCCTACGGCATTAACCTTTGTCACCTTTGTCACATTTGTGCATAAAGTGTAAAAAAAGTACGTTGCAGCCTTTTGAGTAAAGAGTTTGGTGACTGATGACCAAACTCACTGACTAGTGAAAAGTAATTAAATAATTATTCGTATTCACTCTGTTTCTCGTCGTAGATAGATAGTTTATGGTCAGGTAGAGGGGGGTAACAGAACATACAGTGGAGGTGAGCGCTGACGCGTTGCAAGGAGTACTCCCTAAACCTATTAATATAACCTATTAATATATAATATAATATAATAAGAATAACATACGGAGGAACCTTATCGTCACCGCATGGTATTCAGAACAATACAAATTAATTGCTTTCCCGAGACAAAGGGCTGAAACAACAAACTTTAAATATTAAAAATAAGTCGAAATAAGAATTTAATCCTAGTATTAACTTAATTAAAAAGAAAAACTTCACCTTTGATTTATGAGTTGCCAACCATTTTAACTTTTATTCCACGAGAATTTCGCAGCAATTTTCCTTGAAACTTCTCACAGAAACACTCAACAAGAATCCGATATCTTTGAACAAAACTTTTCTTTTTATATCAGTTGTAGCCTTACACTAAGAGCCTGGGGTACGTTGGCAACCGTTTGAGGTCAGGGTCCCTAGTTAATGGATACTGATGACTCTATCCCACTAATTGCCTGTATTCTGAAAGAGTGATTTACCTGGTGCACGCAAGGATTTTTGCGACATCATTGTGTGACAAGCAGGCTTGAGTCACACTTTAAGTATTTCATTCTATGTCAATTGCAGAAATAGATAGACCTAATAGTTTTGCACTAATACCTGTGTAAGTAAAGAGTACAGATAACTTAATAAGAAACTGATAGGTAAATTAGAAAATTGAACGGAAAACTAATAGATTGTCATGAATAAAATTTGATTTAATAGTTGTTAATAAAAGATGTCAATGTAATGTCCAAATTGTTGACAACTTCGCTTAAATAAATAAAACAGTTAAATACTCGTATATATGAATGTTTCTAATGTTTATTGAAATACGCCCCTAAAATTGCACTACGTCTTTTTGTAACACGCTGTATATATGTATATGTGTACTAATCATAAAATCAATAGTCTTGATTAAATTTTAACTTACTTCAATATAAGTTAAAACAGATTGGTTTTGTGTCGACATTCAAGTATCCCAAAAAATACACAACACATTATTTGTGCCTCATCTGCCAAATAAATGAGATGCAGATGATATTTGCTTATCTCATGTCGTTAAAAAACAACTTAAACTTAATTATAACTGGTAAAATTTATATACATTTCAAACGAATTTCGCATCTTGTCAAAGCAAAGCCATCTATAAAATTAAATTTTACTTTTACAACAAACAACAACAACAATTTATTAATTATTTCTATCTACGCCGATGAGTCGCTTACCTCATCTAAAAAGAGCAAGCGAAGGCCCATCTTAAGCAAGGTTACAATAACTTCTTTGTGATCTTCGAAATCCAATAATAACAAATATAAATCAAACGGACATCTGCAAACTTCATTACCAAAAAAAAAATACTCTTACCTGCTTGTACTCGTTAGAAGAATGAACATAGTCCAGAAAACACCCACAACTAGTATTGGCGAAGAATAATAAACATTCATGCACTTTACGTAACAAGAATAGAATGAATTTATCAACATACCGACCAAAAATACATAACGTCTAGCCTCTTAGTCATGACTATAAAAATATACGTTATCTTAAGACATTATAGAGGAAAATAAAACAATGTATTTGCGGTAACCTAAATATATTCTATTAAAGAAAATCTTCAAAGGAAACATAAATATTCCTCAATGAAAACTTATGATATTATCTCTTATTTTTTTTATGTGATGTCTTTCTTCTCGCTTTCCCGAAATCTGCGTGAATATCTTGAAAAGCGACTGATGTAGAAACTTTGTTAATTTATAAACTTTTTACGTAGTATAAAATTAAGTCGCTTTTTTTCTTGTACGCTTAGATCTTTCGAACTATACGACGGATTTTAATGCAGTTTTCACTAATGGAGAGAGTGATAGGGGCGGGTTATAGGAAATCCGAGAATTTCAAAGATTTGTAAAAAAACATGTTTTTGTGCGATTAAATTTCAAACGCTGGATAAACCTTACGAGATAGATCAAAACAATGTACTATGTCATTATATATCTTAAAAATATCTACAAAAAAAGTAAATGTTTGTCTCCTAAGAATAACCCGCAGTAACCATTTTTATCTTACAAAAATCCTAAAAAAATAATGGGTAATTTACGAAGCTATTTTGAACAATATAGTATTATTTCTTATCCAATTAAATATGTTTGGTACGTTGTGCATTTCATGTAGATCAAAAATGCCTTTAACAGCATATCATTAAAACTTAGTAGATATCAGAGATGTAAAGTGCGGGGAAAAAGCAGCCATCTCTGCGGCAGCGGAGTGGGTCTATAAATATTGCATATAAAGATGTCCTGTAATATAGTCTTATCATAATAATAGTATAATTAATTACTCCACACTGACACTACATTAGTAGTATCTACATTTAAGCCATGCGAAGTCGGGGCGGATCGCTAGTGCTAATCTAAACGCAATAGGGTATAGACTGGTCTATAATATAAATATTAGCAAATATTACAATTTATCCTTGTTTATTGTCCTTAAATATTATTTCATCATCATCATTATCAACAGCCTTTAATAGTCCACTGCTGGACATAGGCCTCTCCTCAGAAAGGAGGTTTTGGCCTATACTATACCACGAAGGCCAGACGGGTTGGTAGAGGGTTTGTGTCAAGTTTTCCTTCTCTCTGCAGTGCTGTTGTCCTGCCTAGTTTTTTTTCCCTTAGTCGCTTCTTACGACACCCACGGGATGAATAGGGGTGGTGGAATATTATTTAGTAGCTTTAAATCGGTATTTGCGGTAAAAAGTAGCCTATGTTACTCGCTGATAATGTAGATGTAATGGTGTAGGAGTGAAAGCGTAACAAACTAACTCACTTTCACATTTATAAATATTTAAATCAACCTCGCGACATAATGACATTTAAATAAAATATTTCGTTTTGTCGGAGATTAATGAAAATAGAGATCGACTGCCGGTCGAGTTTCTAGCACTTTGATTGTCTTGTTTTTACATGACTATTATAACTTGTGTGGTCATTGTATGGAACTATACTCATAGACTATTTTACCACGACAGATTTATATGTACTGCACCCCTATAATCATATATAGCTGTTTAAATAAAGTGTATATTTTTAAGCACATAATAATCTAGTTTAAAGACGTTAGCTTTCTGAGCTTCTGCAAATGAACATTAAATGTTCCAATTATGAAATACTTAATTTTTGAGGCATAATTGAATGAAAAAGAATTTTGATAATTTTTGTGTTGCGATCAATGACACAGAAGGAAAACTAACAGATAACCACTGCTATTACTATCATTATGTACCCATATACAATACCTTACACATACAAATGCGTACATTAAATAACATTCGGGTAAAATAACATAATAATATTATCTGACACAACGCCATCTAGTTTCAAACGAAGCAAAGCTTGAACTATGAAAGCTAGATTGACTGATAGAATACTTATATACTTTTTTTTTATAAATACATGCATATTATACATAGAAACAACTATTGATGATAATTCCTTTATACTTACTTACATTTAAGCAGTCCCAATGAGCACGTTCTCAATAGTAACTGAAATGCTTATATACACACACCTTCGTCGTAAATAGGACGGATATTATATCAAATGACAGGCTGAAATGGACGCCCATTTGATGGACAAAAAGGACTATGCGATATCACGTTACCAAAATTGCTATGAAAGGCGTAATATACAGGTGGTATTAAACCCGATTGAAGGTCGTTATCACTGATGATTAAAGGCAAATCCCTTTTTTAGGGTTCCTTTGATACACAGGTTTTACAGCCAAACTGTTAGAGGTTCAGTCTTCTTGTTGAAACAAAAGCTATAAGAATATGCAAAAACATATTTTTAAATGTTTATAAAGGGGCTTCCAGCTAAAGGGAGCATGAAAAAAAATCACGTACCCCATTGAGTACCCAATTTTTTTTTGTTTAAATATATTGGAAAACAAATGAATGCGAAGCCCCCGAAGTCAGTGTTTACAAAAAATACTTCCGAAGGATTTTTAACTTCCCAATTGACTTTTTTTTTTTTTTGGTGACGGAGTGGAAAATCCCTTCGGATCTCCGGCTCCTTGGGGATATAGGAGTATTGGGACTAATCCCACCCACACGCCCACCACTGTAACTCCTGTACACCAGGATCCACAGCAGTGACCCACGAACACACCGAGTTATGACACTCGGGAAGTCCCAGGAAGAAATTAAACTGTCTTGGAACCCGCAACGAAATTAATCAGAAGAAAATTGGAGGAGTTGGAAATACAGAAAATCCACTTCCCTCCTTAGCAAAGCGGGAGACAAAATGAAGTAAAATAGGCATACACCCTTTTAAACAGGGAAGCACCACGGCCACAAAATATTACGGGTCCTACATGAGCTATATTTGATTTCTATAATATATATGGCAGAATCGCCTAAACGCACAGAAATTCACCCTAGTTGACACAAGATCCCCATAGTATACCGCCCCAGATGTCACCTGCAAGCTATTCAGCATTATATTACGTTCATTATACCAAAGACTACATTCCCAGAGGATATGATGAGCAGACTGTTCATAATGAGAGTTAGGTGTTGAGCATTGACACAATGGTGACTCGACTAATTTAAATGAATACAACTTGCTCTTAAAGTTACCATGACCCGTAAGAAATTGAGCGACACAGTGATCCACCTCAAGCCATGTCCTCGACAACCGTTCGCGAACAGATGGAAAAAATTGGTAAAGATGGCGCCCCTTGGATGATTCGTCCCAGCGTTGCTGCCATTCGTCTATGAGGTCATTATAGACATCGGACTGCTGTTGAAGCAATCTTGTAATTTTACCGCGATCCCGCGCGCCCAAGATGGATAGGAGTATGTGGTGATTCCACTAAAAACCACTCCGACGGCCAGCCTTAGGCGCCCTGCTCTGGGGAGAACCCGGGCCATGTGATTTCAGGTCCCCCAGATCGACGCCGCACCTAGCTAGGTCCCATCTCAGGGAAAGCCAGTGGCTTCTCCCTGCCTCTCAGCCTATCCAGATGTTGCAGCCCGATCACATTTTCAGTGCGATCAGGCTGCCATCCTTTCCCCTACCGCAGCAATTAATCTGCCACCAGAAGTCCCCACTCTCTGGCGGCCAGCGGTCCCGTCGGCTGCTCATTACGTCGTCGACGTCTTCTTCGCTCGGGATCGGCCCTCTCCCGATCCCGTTCAGCGGTCTCTTTCTGGAGCATTACAGCTTCACAGAAAGAGACCACTGCGCCCCAGCCCTCCTCACCCGCCAGCATGGCAGTAATGATTGCTGGCGGGTACCCAATTGACCTATGAATTTGGTTATTATTATTTATTATTACATATATTTTACTAACAAATACCAATATATTGATAAATCAGGTTTGGTACGGAATTTGGTGCGCATTTGGAAAATTTTATTTATTGATCGTTATCTTTTGAGTTGATGTCAAATTTTCCTTAATAAAAGCTGGTTATGTGCTACTCAAGACTAATCTATCTGTGAGCCAAATTCTCCGTGTGGTGACGGATTAAGAATACAGAGTGTCACCACCCCTATTCATCCCGTGGGTGTCGTAAGAGACGAATAAGGGAGAAAACTACGCAGAACAACAGCACTGCAAAGAGAAGGAAAACTTGACACAAGCCCTATACCAACCCGTCTGGCCAGCGTGGTATAGTAGGCCAAACCTCCTTTCTAAGGAGAGGCCTATGTCCAGCAGTGGACTGTTAAAGGCTGTTGATGTTGATGATGTGAGCCAAATTTCATCAAGGTGCGTTCAACCTTTCTGGTGAAATTGAGTGATAAATATGCAGTTATCCATTGTCATAAACTTTCGCTTTATAACATTAATGGGATCGTGACAATTATCTCAAATTATGTTTTACATTAAGCACAACTAAAACTGAACATAGTCCTTAACTGACAATTCGATCACCTGGCCACGATATAAACATTTTTTTGCATCATTTACAGAGCCACTCTTGTGTATTTTTTTATGTTAGAGGGGGCAGACGAGCGGACAGGTCACCTGATGGAAAGTGACTATCGCCGCGCATGAACGTCTGCAACTCAGTAGTCAGTCTTAAAATATTGAGTCTTGAAATTTTGAAAGTCGTATAAACTTTATCCCGAACTTTGAGAGCATGATAACTCGTAGTACTCTGTAGAAATACTACAAAACTGATAATGATACTCGTATTAAGAAATAAACATAACTTTTTGTTGTTCGCAGGGTGTAGCACAGAATGTTCAACTGCTGAACACATTCGTGCGGAGGTGAACTGAATCTTGAGCACCATGACGAAGAAATTTGAGTTTTTCTGGCAGATTCCTGTTCCGGAACCACTTCTGCAGGTAAACAACTGATTGATTCCATATATACAATTATTAGGTTAGTAAAAACAGCATGCAGATATATCATCATCATCAACAGCCTTTAGTAGTCCACTGGCTGGACATAGGAATCTCCTTAGAAAGGAGGTTTTGACGCGCTGGCCAGACGGGTTGGTGTAGGGTTTGTGTCAAGTTTTCCTTCTCTTTGCAGTGCTGTTATCCTGCGTAGTTTGCTCCATTAGTCGACTCTTATGACACCAACAGGACTGTCACTCCGTATTCTTAATCCGTCACCACATGGATATAAATGTATAACGTAAATACTTTGCTTTGTCAAACCAATTTGCTTATAGACGCTGGCAAACTTATATATTTGTAGCAAGTACTTAAAAGATCTAGACAGTATGGCAAGATTAATTAGAAGTATAGGCTTCAAGCGAACTTTTTGACAATCAGAATACCTTACAATTTTTGGAAAAGAAGAACTAAATTCAGTCGACGTGTTTTATTGATATGTGATTTTTTTGAAACGCTTTTTAAGAACCCCATTCAATAAGTTAAATGTGTATTAAGAATGGTTTGAGATTTTTATCGAAGATTTAGCCACTACCTTCCATTATGATAACTAATAATAATAATAACTAGCTGAGACCCGCGGTGTTACCCGCGTTTGTTGTTATAACCGCGGGCAACGCCGCGGGGCGAAGCTAGTCTAAAAAAAAGTAGCCTAAGTTACTCCTTATGTCATCAGCTATCTGCCAGTGAAAGTCCCGTCGAAAGAGCGGTTCCAGCCGTTCCAGATATTACCCAGAACAAACAGACAAAAATTGTAAAAAATATTATTTTGGCATATGTACCGTGTAAACATGCATTTAGTAAAAAGCGGTTATTTTAATATTACAAACAGACACTCCAATTTTATTTATTTGTATAGATTTAAAACTAACACTTATTATCTCTCAATATTGTTACGAAACAATAATCTCTCCTTTAATTCCAACATCATTTTGTACAATGAAAATAAAGTAGGAAAAAAAACCAAGAAAAGGCTTAAAGATCACGGAATCCAATTTTTCATCGAAAAATAATGAAATTATTAAAACATCCATTCTTTTTTCCTGTAGAAAATACCCTTTTTCATACAATATACCTTCTGTATTTAATCTATTTTAACATCGCTGTACATTTTCTCTAATACCAGCTGACGTGTTTAATTATTCCCGATGTATTTGTAAACAAGTTTATTTCTACATTGTTCATAAAACATATATCCAGTTCCTGTGATATTTGTACCTATAACATAAATAGAAATAAAGTCCTGTATTAGATGTGTACATAAAGGAGGCGAGCGTGCCGAACGTGTCGTAAATCAAAGTGACCGTGATTATTGGGCCGTGAAGCCGTACAGTGTGAGTGATAGCGTTATTCTCCATATAGATATAAATTACCTGACGTTTCACCCAAGTTGCACTGGCACTGTCAGACTATTGAAATTAATGCTTAGTTCGGCATATCTATAACTTAAACTCATTTCTACATCAAAGACTTAGTTCACCTGGACAAGATATCAGTAATGGGGCCCATTAAAGTAAAGAAAATTCGATTTATTCATAGTGCAACGTTGTACGTAAAGTAAATGTAGGTATTGCTAGGAGTCATGTCGTTATTGACTATGTCACATTTACACGATCCCTTGACGTCACGTAGAGATGTGGTTTCACTCTACTTTCTCTATCGCGTATATTATGGAGAGGAATTGTTCGGACTAATGCCAGCCACAACTTTCCGCCATCGTTCCACACAAAATCTTCATCCTCATCACCTGGATAGTTGGCGCTGCACTACTGTGTACTGTGTTTTCGAGACACTTTTTGCCCCGCACAACCAATCTGTGGAACGGGTTATCGTTTGCGTTATTTTTGGACCGATACGACCTTCAAACCTTCAAGAAAAGAGCTTACTCCTTCCTAAAAGGCCGGCAACGCGTTGGGACTCCTGAGTTGAGAAAAAACTTTCGGTGTCTATCGAAATATACAACTCGTATTTTATAGGAACCATTTTTTGAAAAATTACGATACATGTTTACTTTCCTAAATGGTTATTTCAAGCATTTTGGAAAGTAAACAAATAACAAGAGAATATTTGGTTTACGTGTCTTTTATAAGGGCCAGATAAAACAATCGTTACACTTCAATGCGTATTGTAAATTGTGTAGACCTTTTTGAGGTAAAAATAACAAAATATAACTGTTTTTCAACTAAATTTATCTGAGGTGTTTTGTTGGGATGGTACTCCTGAGACGTTCATGGGCGTCGTGGTCACTTTCCATCAGGTGACCCGTCTGCTCGTCTGCCCTCACAGCGCTTTTCGCGTCGTGTTTCGCTCGTACTGCTATATTCTCTCTATGTTTAATATAAGATGTGATTTGATTCTTTAAACGTCAACGTGCTCGAGCAACGTCACTTGCAAGAATTGCACGTCTAAGAAATCGTGTCAAAGGCATTGCTCTAGGGCATTCCACGTACTGGATTTTCTCGAAAACTTTGTGATATCTTTTCATTTTATCCAGCACCGGTACTGGAAGTAAAATTCAGGGAAACATCAATATTTTCTAGATTTTAACGAGAATATTATAAGTAAGGAAATTACTTTACTTTGAAATTTCCTCGTTAATTTTACTTACATTCAAACTGCTTTCTGAGAGTTTATTTTAGACTAGCTGACCCGCGCAACTTCGTCTGCGTCTCTCAATAGTAATAAATTTTCTCCGTTCTTGAAACATTCTTCATTGGTGCTCCGCTCCTATTGGTCTTAGCGTGGTGATATATAGCCTATAGCCTTCCTCGATAAATGGGCTATCTAACACTGAAAGAATTTTTTAAATCGGACAGGTAGTTCCTGAGATTAGCGCGTTCAAACAAACAAACAAACAAACAAACAAACAAACAAACTCTTCAGCTTTATAATATTAGTATAGATTATTAGAATTCCTTAACTTAAAGTAAAAACACGTGCTACACTAATTTAAAGCCTTTTTTTTAGGGTTCAGGACAGTCATGTCATGTCAGCTAACACAGGCTATTGTGTAGCCTAACTGGGGGAACAGCACTCGACCTAGATATTTTTGTAGACTTAAAATTGAACTCAAACTAATCTTAAATGTAAAAATTGTGTAAACCTAAAATACATTTACACAATAAAAAAAACTGCCAAGCTAAAAAGGATCTCTTCATTATCTTGTTTTCGATGCTATTTTTATTTAAATATAATATAAACATATAAATAGAATTCGTTCTATAAAAAGATTTTTTTAGACCTTCGCAACCCTATAGTCTTTGAGAGACAACTAAACGTTGTAAAAAGACGTTGTTTGTTTGAGTATTTCATCATCATCATCATCATCATCAGCCTATCGCAGTCCACTGCTGGACATAGGCCTCTCCCATTGCACGCCACTTAGATCGATTTTGGGCTTCTCGCATCCAGCTCCTGCCTCCTGAGTATTTATTGAAATATAAATAATTCAGTCAAGTGTACACAAAGTAAACAAATTCCTGAACGATTTAGACAAATCACTACACATGATGTTATGTGAAATTTCATTTTGCACGAATCAGTTCACATACCAAATATAAACACAGACACGACGTCTCATGATGTGGGATCACGTTTTCGTAGGTCAAAGGCAGTCGAAACATGTCTGTAGAAGCGTGACAATGTTGGGTGTCACTGTCAGCGGGTTTTTACGATTATTTGATGGAAGAGATTTTATAAGAAATAGTTGAAAACGTAAACGAGTCTAGCTGTAGAATTAGGTTAGACCTAGAACTATACAAATAAGCAATTATATTAATGGGAAATGTGGTTCGTTTTTGTACAATATAAAGCTACTTGATCATTTTAGTTTGCTGACATATTTTTTTTAAAGAGAAGATTTTATTTGACAGATAGACTCGTTCCTTTGCAGCAAGTAAAAAATGAAGTAAGTGTGCATTTAGGACCAATGAAATTCTGTGGCCAAGTATGTTCCAAGTACCAATTTTACATTACCATTTCAATAAGTTTGTTTGTCTGAAATGCTATCTGAAATTTCTTAATAATATAAAGTAGTGTAGGGCGCCTTAAGACTGGTGGAGGGACGAATTGCGCAAGATCGCTGCAGCAGGAGCTGGATGCGAGAAGTCCAAAATTGATCTAAGTGGCGTGCAATGGGAGATGCCTATGACCAGCAGTGGACTGCGATAGGCTGACGATGATGATGATGATAATAAAAGAAAACGATATTGACATTAATATTTCTTACTCAAGTGAAAATCACTAGTTTCTGTTCATTACTTACTGGTTGCGATTGATTAAAGTGTGTGCTATTTTTATTGATTTTAGTCAGAAACTCAAATGCGTATCTTTATTCGGTAGGTATTCCTTAAGCATAGTAGGTATGACTTCTTGAGATAGATAAATTGATAAAAAAAAAGTTTGTACACCAGGATTTTATAGAATATATAATTATAAAGTAATTAAACACAACGAAAATAATGTACAAAGGTCGGCCTTAATACAATGCAAACTTTAGTTGCACTGGATTTATTTTAAACTATAATATCGAATAATCGCTCGCTTAGGAGCCCCACAGTATTGCCTTTGTGTATATACCCGTATTGTAAATTGCCCAGTCGAAACGCGTCCGGATAATCCCTTCACCTTCGATCGGCTCTGTTCCAATGTTTCATTGCAAATTTAATGTCAATCCAACTGATTTGTAAGCACGTTCTGTTTGTTTAGTTTGGCACAATAGTTCTAAAGAACTCGTAATGGATCTGACATCTCTTTCATGTCAATGTAAAGTGGGTGGTAAAAGATAGTCAAATGTATGAACTTTGTGACTAAAGACCTTTTAATATGTCAATAGACATGATGTGTGTACACTATCCATTTCAGTTACTACTCTAACTATTAGAAAAATTATTATTAAAATCTGGAAGAGAATTCGAGGGCTTAGTGCTAACAAACAATATGACTCTTCTTTATAGGCCGGCTCTTCCGGAGTGATCCCACGGCTTCACAAAAAACTAGTGTTAAGCAAGTCTTTCGTTATTTTTCTAAATATATAACGAGAGGGGTATGTGTGGGCGATTATCGTTTCATAACTCTACATCTAACGTGATGTAAGGAAATAAGACTTCGTGTGCATTTATCAGGACCAGAACTACCTCGAAACAGAAAGGAATACGCACTTAAATACGCACACGCAGCTTAGATGTAGTCGGATTACTTGCAGAACGCGGCGAAGTCGTGATTGGTTTGGCGCTACCAATGTTTCCTTTGCACTTGCTCACCCAAAAGTGAACATTGACTAAAAGACAGCGAGCTGTTCACCGCAGTGTTGCCAATCACCCCATCCGAATACGCCCAAATCAATTAGATTTGACGTTCCGCTTCGTTCTCCGACAGATATAGGTATATAGTCCGTACTAATATAAGTCCAAATTGTTACTAACATCTTTGAGTCTTCTTCAAAAAATACCATGCATGCATGCAAAAATATTAGGTGACGTTTTGACTATATTGTCTGTGGTTACAGGCTTTTACCAGCTGTGCCGTAATTCCCATATGCGAACAAATTCCATTCTAATATTATAAATGCGAAACTGTGTCGGTTTATAAAATAAAGTCGTTATTATTATAGCTTATTAGTGTAAAGTATAGTTCATATTAGCTCATAACTATTAATTTTTTTCTCTCTCTGTCTGGTTGAAAACCAGCGCTTGACATCTGTCAAGCAGACGCTGAACCAGGTCATATACGACTGGCACTTGATTGGCACTTGATTCTATGTTCTTACGTCCATGAATAAATTATTTTTCTTTCTTTCTTGTTTATCTGTCTGTCTATCTATCTGTTACTCTTCATGGTTAAACTACTGAACCGATTTATATGAAATTTGGTATAGAGATAGTTTGAGACCCGAGAAAGGATATAGGATAGTTTTATCCCAGAAATTATTATTATTAAAGAGGGTGGAAAGGGGAGTAGAAGTCTGTATGGGGAATGAGTAACCGCTGAACCAATTTTGATGAAACTTGGTATGGAGATAGTTGGATTCTTGAGGAAGGGCAGAGTAGGATAACCAACATACACGCGGGTGGAGCTGCTTTGAAAAGCCTTATACATATAGACTAAATGTCTGAATATACGTTATTTAAGTATATTCAGCATATTATTTTCATATATTCATATTTATTCAGTATTATTTCATTGCTAATGTATCATTCTATAGTCCATTAAATTCCAAGGTAACATTTTATTATACTAATGGTGTTTGTATTCCCCAGGGCGCCGTGTTCGACCGATGGACAGAAGAGAAGGACAACACGGAATTCGAACAGAACTGTACCTTCAAGGTCGACGAATATGGTTTCTTTATATACTGGAAGAGTGAAGGCAAGGTGAGTGCAAAATATATTCAAACGAAAACAATCTTAACAAGTACTGATGTTTATTTTACAGCTCATCCCACCTTCAAGAGATTTGTTACTGACCTGCGCAATTTCGTCTTCGTCTCTCAAAAGGGATAAATTTTCCACGTTTTGGCAACATTTTTTACTGGTGCGCCGTCCCTATTGATCGTAGCGTTATTTTATAGCATTACAAATTTGTTACATGTTAGAAAAAAACGAGTTTTAATTTTTCAGTACAAATCGTCAATTTCATTATCAATCATCATCAATCATCATCATCAACAGCCTTTAATGGTCCACTGCTGGACATAAGCCTCTCCTTAGAAAGGAGGTTTTGGCCTACTATACCACGCTAGCCAGACGGGTTGGTATAGGGTTTGTGTCTTCTCTGTCTTCTGAACAGAGGCTCCACCAACACGTGCGTGCGACAGCAGGGGGGGTCGATAGTGGACCTCTCGTTCGCTACCCCTGCCCTCGCCGCACGAGTAAGGAACTGGCGTGTCCTGGAAGAGGTTGAGACGCTCTCGGATCACCTGTATATCCGATTTGAGCTCTCCCGGACCCAGGACTCCAGTAGGGGTCACGTGGCGCGGCGTTTATCCCGCTTTCCGCGGTGGGCTGTTGCCAGGCTGAACCGGGACCTACTAGAGGAGGCAGCCATAATTCACTCGTGGCTGTCTCCTCAGGCTCCGACCGAGGAGGTCGACGTGGTGGCTGGCCGCTTTCGCGATGCGATTACGCATGTATGCGATGCGGCCATGCCCCGCGTTCGAGGTCGTCGGCCTCCAAGGAAGGAGGTCTACTGGTGGTCCCAGGAGCTGGCGGACCTCCGTGCGGCCTGTACACGTGCCCGGAGGTCCTACACGCGCAGTCGGCGGCGTCACCGTGGAGACGGTGAGGAGGACCGGCTTCATGAGGAGTACGAACTCTGAAGCTGGCCATTAGCCGCGCCAAAGAGGAAAAAAGACAGGAGATGCTGGAGGGTCTTAATCGTGACCCCTGGGGTCGCCCTTACCGCGCGGTGCGACAAAAGCTCCGCGCGTCGGGCCCCCCCCTTACGGAGACTCTCCAGCCCAGCTTCCTGCGAGAAGTGGTTGAGGGCCTTTTCCCACAACGAGCGGAACACACTCCCCCGTCGATGGCCTCCCTGGCCGGAGACGACGGGGAGCACGGGGAGGACAATGTTCCGCCCGTCCGGGATTCGGAGGTAGGGGCGGCTGTTCTACGGATCCGTTCCAAGAACACCGCCCCTGGGCCAGACGGGGTACCGGCCCGAGTGCTGGCCCTGGCCCTCAACCACATGGCAGACCGCCTCGGGGAGGTGTTCGACGCTAGCTTGGCGTCGGGACGCTTCCCTGAGTGCTGGAAAAGCGGGAAGCTGGTCCTATTGAGGAAGCCGGGACGGCCAGCCGATTCGGTCGCGGCCTATAGGCCCATCGTGCTGCTGGACGAGGCGGGCAAATTGTTTGAGAGGGTTCTTTCTGCCCGCATCGTCCGGCACCTCTGCGAGGTGGGCCCCGATCTGTCGGACGCCCAATTTGGTTTTCGGGCGGGGCGTTCGACGGTCGACGCCGTGTTGCGCCTGAGGGCCGTGACCGAAGAGGCAGTGAGCTGTGGCGGCGTGCTGTTGGCGGTGTCATTAGACATCGCCAACGCATTCAATAGTCTGCCATTCAGCTGCATCAGGGAAGCACTCCACTATCATGGGGTGCCAAAGTACCTGAGGCGGCTGGTGGCAGACTATTTAGAGGAGCGTACCGTCGTGTACGAGGACCGAGAAGGTTATTTGAGGTGTCGGCCCATGTCGTGCGGTGTTCCACAGGGGTCTGTTCTTGGACCCCTCTTGTGGAACATAGGGTACGACTGGGCCCTTCGCGCCGATTTCCCCCCCGGGCTGGGGTGTAATCTGTTACGCAGACGATACCCTCGTGACAGCCCGGGGGGCAAACTTCCAAGAGGCGGCGCGCCTGGCCACAGGGGGAGTCTCCCTGGTGGTCGGGCGCATTGTGGCGCTGGGGTTACGGGTGGCCCTAGATAAGACGGAGGCCCTGTTATTCCATGGGCCCCGTCGTGGTCCACCCCCTGGCGCCTCAATCGTGGTCAACTCGGTCCTTGTACCGGTTCGGGCCCAGATGAAATATCTGGGCCTGATCCTCGACGGGAGGTGGCTCTTCGACGAGCACTTCCGACAGCTTGCTCCAAAGCTGGTCGGCGCTGCGTCTGCCCTAGGGCGACTTTTGCCCAACATGGGTGGACCCAGCGTCGCGACAAGACGGCTGTACACGGGGGTTGTCCGGTCAATGGCACTGTACGGTGCACCGGTGTGGGCGGCGGCTCTGACCGCCCAGAATAGGGTACGCCTCTGGCGCCCTCAGAGGGTAATGGCGGTCAGAGCCATACGCGGTTACCGCACCGTTTCGACGGAGGTGGCGTGCGCGTTGGCCGGAACTCCCCCGTGGGACTTGGAGGCGGAAGTGCTCGCCGAAGTTTATCGGCGAGTGGCTGACTACCGGGCGGAGAGCGGATTTCGCCCTCCGCCCGAGGATGTGCGCGAGTGGCGCGAAGCCGCTCGCCGAGCCACGATGGCTCGTTGGTCGTTCCGGCTGGAGACTCCACGCGCTGGCTTCGCCGCCGTGGAGGCTCTCCAGCCGGTCATCGCCGAGTGGGCAGGGCGGTAGCACGGGACCCTTTCCTTCCGGCTGACGCAGGTGCTTTCCGGGCATGGTTGCTTCGGAAAGTACCTGCACACGGTCGCTAGGAGGGAACTGAGTCCCGCCTGCCACCACTGCGACTGCAGTGAGGACTCGGCCCAGCACACGCTGGCGGTCTGCCCCGCATGGGCGGCGCAGCGCCGGGCCCTCACTGCAGTCATCGGAGTGGATCTCTCGCTACCGGCCGTAGTACGCTCCATGGCCGGTAGCGACAGTTGTTTTACCGCGGTCGCAACCTTCTGCGAGGTAGTAATCTCGCGGAAGGAGGCGGCGGAGAGGGCCCGGGAGGACGACCTCCACTCGGACCCGATCCGTGTATGTCGGTAATCGCGGTAGCCTACGTCCTTCCTCAAGAATCAAACTATCTCCACACCAAATTTCATCTAAATCGGTTTAGCCGTTATTGATTCCTCATACCAACTTCCAACCCCCTTTTCACACACTTAAAAGATGATTTCTGAGATAAAAACTGTACTAGTCCTTTAACGGGACTCAAACAATCTCCATACCAAATGTAATTAAAATCGTTTCAACGGTTTAAGCGTAATGGGATAACAGACAGATGGACTCACTTTCGCATTTATAATATTAGTATGGATAATAACGGTTTCCGACCGACTTTTATTTGAGTTGAAAACTAATCTTACCTTCCAAATATGGTATGCATAATTCTGAATACCACAAATTTAATGCCGTCGCCAATATTGCGACTGAATTTCCCTAGAGTCTAGCTAGCTCTGGTTATTTATGTCCTATAACTGGGTTTATGCGATGTGAAACAGGGCAGAAAGATTTATTATTTTATACACATAATCTCATTGCTCATTGATATTTGGCTCAGAGCTATACTCTGAGCCAAATATCTTCGATATGGGGTGTTGTAAAGCTTCATTCTAGTGACGTCTATCTACCAAAGACCCTTTTTTTTCTGTGCGGAAATCCCCTCGGATACCACCCACCGGTGGTTATGTCGGACTCGAACCGACCAAAAACCGCATGCCGTCTCGGGTACCAGTTGCCGGGAACCAGGTGTACCCTAGGAAGGAAAACCTGAAACCCACCTACCAAAGACCCTAGTGCGAGTTTATTTCACATCAACTTGATCGTCACGGTGATGGCGTTCGACGTAGTAATTGGCCCGCAACTCTTCAACAAACACAGCTCCAAACGCGATCACGAAGTAGAAGGGAAGTAAACTCGCACTTGGTCCTAAGCTAATAATATTCTCACACTTCTCACATACGGATGTCTGATGAGAAATTAATCAGAGCCTGTGACATGGTGACAAGACTGCTGATAAACATAATTATAAATGTCTAAATACATACATATTATAGATAAATAATAATAATATTCTACGAAATCAAACATTAAAATGTTCATGCACGCAAAATGTTTGACTTGAGCGGGAATCTTTTGGCATAGCAGTCCGTTACACAAACTACTAAGCCATCAACTTACAACTTACGTCAACTTACACCCAGAGACAGAACAAATACCAGAAATAGAAATAAACTTGTAGTACCTGCCGTACCTGTGTAGTAGTATTATGTCAGAAAGCCTATTACTCAATTGTTGATTACATAGAAGACAAAAATGCTTTTGATTAATTTAGCGCAGTCTATTTCTTAAGTGGAATTGTGATGTGACGTAGGGTGTTTTTTATTATTATTATTTTTTATGTTTCACTTCATGTTCTCTTTTATTTGGTCTTCTTTTCTTAATCTTATTTTTCTCTTTATTGTTATTTTACCTTTTAGTCCTTAATAACGGACATACTGGCACACATCAAAACAATGTTGTGGTATATTTAATGATGCCATTGCATTTATCTGTAAATTGCAAAAGTGTGACCATGAGTTTGTTTGCCCTTTCTTCTCATAAGGCTCGACCCCTTAGAAACAGGTGGTTGTAGATCGGCACAGGCATATCGTAGATTTTGTATAAGTATATGTTTTATTAAATTAGGGCGGAGTCGCGGGCAAAAGCTAAATAAAATAACAGTTTGAATGATTGTTAACAAAATAAGGTTGAAATCTTGATACTTGAATTAATGTATTCAATTGGACTCTATTTGCACCTCGTCTTTTTGACAAGATAATATCTATGTCGTAAACAAGTCCTAGTAGTAGTAGTATAGTAGGCCAAAACCTCCTTTCTAAGGAGAGGCTTATGTCCAGCAGTGGACCATTGAAGGGCTGTTGATGATGATGATGATGATGAAACAAGTCCTAATAACTTGTACATACACTTTAACAGACACTTTTTTTGTCTTGATTATTTTAATTCGGTCGGATATCTTGATTTGGTAGCGTATGCGACTACTGTTCTGAGGTCTCGGGTTCGATTCCCGGATCGAACCAAATATTTGTATGCTCTGTAAATATTTGTTTCGAAGTTTGGGTATTTTCTATGTAAAATGTATATGTATTTACATTAAAATAAGGGATATAAGTATTATATTAGTCAATCTAGCTTTCATAGTACAAGTTCTGCTTAGTTTGAAACTATGTAAAAGGCGTTGTGTGTTAGATGTCCGAAATATCCGAAATATTAAATACACTCACGTCTAAATCCGCAAAGGTGTAAACAGACGGTTGCCCAAAATAATCCGAGCATTTCTTTGATAAATATGAATACTTAAAACATATCTATACTCATAAGACCTGTGTATCAATACAAATTTCAAAGCATTGATTTCAGCTGGATATTTACAGGGATAAGTATTTAATTTTATATGAAATTTCGAAAAGTCACCTTGATCAGGAACACGGCATACAAACTAAATAACATAATAATTTGCAAACAACCCATCGACTCTGATATTTAATATAATTAACATCCTTCTAAAAAAAAGTTGAACCGACTTCAAACAATGCTAACAAAGAGCACTAAAAACCTGGCAGCAATCGCGGTTGATTTGCTGTCATTTTTTTATGAGTTCCGTTGTCTGTCTCCGAAACTCATCATCAGATCTATGTGAAATTTAAATGGGACTATTCGGAATAAAGCCGAAAATGAAAAGATAGTCATTTCGAACAAAAAAAATATTTTGAAAATCCGTCTATATATGACAAAAAAATAATGTATAAACAGCCGAATTGATACCTCCTCCTTTATGCAGTCGGTTAAAAATAGATACTTATTAATTTTGTTTTCTATTTCTGTTACCAATGTTATGAAAAACAGCTGTCGTAAATATCTACAGGGACAGGTCTGAGTACATTTACATTTTCCCTCCATTCCAAGATCGATGAACTCTCTCAGGAAATCTATTTTGTAATACTAAATACATAAATAAGGTGGATGACGTCACTCACTTGTCATAATAAGAAAGTCATGATTATGCTAACCAAAGACAAAACAAATAAATGGTTCATTGTCTTTGGTCTACATTAAAAAAACTTTTTATAGTAGATACTCAGGTTCTTGAAACGAGAATTACCTCGTCTGTAAGCTACCATATCTTGTATGAGCTTTGAGGATAAATAATGCGATTCTATTTTTAGGATTATGTTCCTAGCATTTACTAAATATTTTATGGGATTTTAAGAACATTTGAGTGCAAGTTCCAAGGAGAGAGAGAGAGAGAGAGAGTTCCAAGGAAAAACATGCCAAAAGAACACGATTCTAGCGACGTCGAGATTCTATAAAAATTCTGATATTCACAAGCGCCTGTCTGTACATTTATTAGTTTTTTTTTTTTGTTAATACTATCTATCTAAGCAGGCTGGGTATAGGTCTCTTCTTTATCACGCCACTCCTAGCGGTTTTGTGCCAGCCGAATCCATTGTTCTCCTACCGCCCTCACAATGTCGTCAGACCATCGGGCAGGTGGTCTGCCTCGTACCACCATTCGGTAACTGCCTTAGTCCATCGGTCGTCATCCCGTCTGGCCTAGTGCCCTGCCCATGTCCACTTAAGCCTCGCACTCCGTATATAAGTATCCGTATTTCGTTAATAACATTAAGTTAATTTAGGATACACCAAAGTTCAGGTACGATTACAAAAGGTTAACGAGTAATTGAGTTCTAACCTGGATTGAGGTGAATTTTATACAACCACTAATTGAACCTCGCAACTTCGTCTGCGTCTCAAAGGGAATAAAGTTGCCCTATTTTATTTTTTTCATTGATACTCGGTTCCTATTGGTGATAGCGTTATGTGATATAGCCTATAGCGTGCCTCGATAAATGGGCTATCCCACACTAAAAGAATATTTCAATTCGGACCAGTAGTTTTTCTTTTTACACAACGCCAACTAGACCCAAACTAAGCAGAGCTTGTACTATGGGTACTAGATAACTGATATAAATACTTATGTACTTTTTTTTAGTAAATACATACATGTAATACATAGAAACACCCAGACCAAGTCAAATATTGAACTTGGATCGAACCCGCAACCTTTGGAATAACAGTCCGTTATACAAACCACACATCCGGTCGTCAAATATATTGGCATACATAAATTAATTTATTCCCGCTCTTAATCACGTTGTTCTCTGTAGAGTACGAGTATTGCTTGTTTATTACATATTTCAAAAACATACAAATAACCCATACAATTTGTCCAGGGTAGAAATCGAACCCACGGCCCCTGGTATAGCAGTCATGGTCGCTAAGCACTAAACCAACAGGCCAGTCAAATAATTTCAGTGGGAAATTAAAGCTTTTTCCCAAGTGCTTAAGTTATTTATTTTACTAATTACATCGCCTACGTAGATCAACGACTTGAACTTTGATATTTCAAGAAGCTTTATGGAGATATAAACAGGTATTATGTATAACAACAACGTTTCTAGTTCATTACCAACAAATCTATATGTATATTATCCGTGTGGCGACGGATTTAGAATACGGAATGTCACCATCCCTATTCATCCCGTGGGTGTCGTAAGAGCCGACTAAGGGAACAAACTGCACAGGAAAACAGCACTGCAAAAAGAAGGAAAACTTGAAACAAACCCTATACCAACCCGTCTGGCCAGCGTGGTTTAGTAGGCCAAAACCTCCTTTCTAAGGAGAGGCCTATGTCCAGCAGGGGACTATTATAGACTGCTGATGTGATGTGATGTGCTATATGTATAAAAATGTTAAATTGGATTGTGTACGCTTCAAAAACTCAAAAAGTTCTTCATCGATTGAGCTCATATTTTGACACTATATACAAACCACTTCAAGTGTTGTTTTAATTATTATACCATTATTCGTATCAGTTTTTTTCTCTTGTTTCTCATCTCAGTGCCATCACAATTTGCCACAGGTACAGCTAGTACAGAATATGAATAGTATATGCCCGTGTATGTCGGTTACCGTGGTAAAACCAATTTCTTTTATCAAGAATCGAACTATCTCCATACCAAATTTCATCTGAATCGATTCAGCGGTTATTGATTCCCCATACAAACTTTCAGCCTGTTTTCACCCCCTTAAAAAATGGTTTCTGGGATATCACTATATGGGATAGTACGGTAAAACCTCCTTTCTAAGTAGAGGCCTATTTCCAGTAGTGGACTATTAAACGATGATGATAATGAGGTTATAATACATATATGTTGGACTCCTACAGCCTTACGTAGATAGACGTTTTAGATCATTTTTAACTTAAAGGGACATTTTTTTAAAGGTGGATTCATACCACCGATGTAATGAACAACAACCTTAATTTAGCAACCCTCAATGCAGCAGAGCAAATTTTGTTGTTTTACTCTCTGTAATTTAATTCCTATGACATGGAAACTATTAATAACAGAAATAGTTTAATCTCGTAAATAAGTTTAGTATAATAAACTAACCTAACAAACCCTTTCGTTATCAATATAATGGATCTAAAACCGCTACAGCCTCAAGCGTCGGAGCCCAATTCAAGGGTTCTCCATTAGATGTCGATTAGGGTCACGAACGAAGGGCGCTACAGGGTTGATGGTTTCGATGACGTTTCAATTTGTGGCCGTTATGTTGTTATCGTTCATGGGAAAAATAATTTGAAACGCACGATTAAACTTATCAGAAGACCTTTTGGCTGCTTTACCGAATTGATTTTCTTTTTTGTTATCTTCGTAATAAAATTGAAGCACATGTATGGCTTGCAGCGGTTGAGAAACATAAGTTTTCATAAGTTCTTTAAAACATACGAGGGGTGATCAATAAGTAATGATAATCGAGTATTTCTAGAACGCACAAAAACCCAAATTATTTTTTTTCTGCTTGCTTATATATCCACTACTTCAGCTTCAAAAAAATGTATAAATAGGACACCATTACCGGGAGATACATTCATTTGAATACGAACTGTCGAAGAGAAAACATCAAAATGGAGAAAAATGAAATAAGAGCTGTCATCAAGTACCTCTGCCTGAAAAAAATGTCTACCAAAGACATACACAGCGACTTAGAGGAAACATTGGGGGAGTCTGCTCCTCCATATTCCACAGTCGCACGCTGGGCAAAGGAATTTAAGCTGGGCAGAACCTCCACTGAAGATGAACATCGCGAGGGACGCCCTTCCACGTCCCTTACTGGAGAAAACGTCAAAAAAGTGGAAGATATCGTGTTGGCCGATCGAAGGGTGACCGTAAGGCATGTAGCTGAGGTCACAGGGATCTCCTATGGCAGCGTTCAAAAAATAATTGTCAACAAAATGCATATGAAAAAGGTCGCGTTGGGTACCGAGAATGTTAACCGACGAGCAAAAAAAGAAACGAGTCGACATTTCGAGGGTGAATCTTCAAAAGTTCCAGGCCGATAAAGATTTTTTTTTGTCGCGTTTTGTGACCATGGACGAGACCTGGATCCAACACTTTGATCCCGAAACCAAACAACAATCAATGACTTGGAAACGAGCTTCCTCACCAACGCCGAAGAAATTCAAAGTGTCAAGTTCAGCGGGCAAGGTTATGGCGTCTGTTTTCTGGAATGCAGAAGGAATTATTGGATATAATTCCTTCTGCATTCCAGAAAATATATGTGGAATATTTGGAAAAGGGGGCCACTATAACAGGCTCTTACTACGCAGGCCAAATAAGAAGATTGCGAGAAGCTATTAACTCAAAAAGACGCGGTAAACTGCGCGCTGGAGTGCTGTTTCACCAAGACAACGCCCCGGCTCATAAAGCCTCAGTTGCGATGGCTGCCATTGAAGAAACGGGGTTCGAACTGCTCGAACACCCTCCCTATTCGCCAGATCTAGCTCCCAGTGACTTCTACCTCTTTCCTCGGCTCAAAGAACACCTCCGGGGCAACAAATTTGAGGACAATAGTGAAGTGATGGCCGCTGTAGAGGCATTTTGGGAGGGTCAAGACAAAGAATTTTTTTCTAAGGGAATCATGGGCTTAGAAAAAAGATCCACTAAATGTATTAACTTGCAAGGAGACTATGTTGAAAAATAAAATACTTTTTTTAATCTAATAGTTCTGTTTCATATTGATTATCATTACTTATTGATCACCCCTCGTATGTTATAGCTGTACCATGCCACGCTTTGTTGTAACACATTGTAGTTGTATTAATGAGAAATGAGAAACAGTACAGAGTGACGCGAAAATAAATAAAAACCATCTTTGTAGCGTTGTACGAGTATATCGTGTAAAAATTTGAGCTGATCGAGTTCAATTTTTTACACAATATACGGTGTAGAACTTTTTCAGTTTTTTTAAACGTATACAAACCAACTTTTTTTCTTTTCTTTCTTTATTTGTAAAGACAACTTCCACCTTAGGAGTTAATCACACTTTACAAACATACATGAAACGGATACAAAAGACACCCAGACACAGAACAATAATTTGTGGATCACACAAAAAGTCGTCCCATGTGGGGATCGGACCCACAACACTCAGCGTAGCAGAAAGAGGCGTGGCGACCGCTTAAACTACTACGCCATCCGTGCAGTCAAAACTTATTGTTTTTATATTTATAGATTTATTGTCACTGAACTAGAAACAATGTCGGTATACATATTATTTATTTAGTAGTAGATGTAGGTGGTGTAGAAATCTAGTAGGATAGGTGCACCGAGATTACAATTTATTGTAATCATCATCATCATCAACAGCCTTTAATAGTGCACTGCTGGACATAAGCCTCTCCTGAAAAAGGAGGTTTTGGCCTACTATACCACGCTGGCCAGACTGGTTGGTGGACAAACCCTAGTTTGTGTCAAGTTTTCCTTAGTGCTGTTGTTCTGCGTAGTTTTCTCCCTTAGTCGGCTCTTACGACACCCACAGGATGAGTAGGAGTGGTGATACTCTGTATTCTTAATCCGTCACCACACGGACGGATTATTGTAATCACTGATTTTAAATACATTTTTTGTCAATATGCATATAAAACTAAACAAAATTTACATAAATTACACAATTACACACACACACACATATATATATATATATAGTATTGGTTAGGAAGGTGTAGGATTTGGTTAAGGTACTTCCGCCATCTTGTCGAGAAGGTAATTATGTACATAATTTTTAATTCGAAACGGTTTGTGAACATCCTGATTTCGAGTGGTAGCGCATTCCAGAACAGTACTATTTGCACAAAGAACGAGGAGTTCTCGAAGTAGTTGTGGGAGGGACACAAGAGAAGCCAATTATTTGTTGATCGAAGATTTCTATCGTGATAAGCGGAACAAGAAACGGATGTAGGGATCGAGGTAGGTGGGTGAAAATAGGGAGTTGAGGAATGATAAGAGAGAGGTCAGCGCTCGCTGGTTGCTTCGCAGGCAACACTTAGTATGATCTGCTTAAATCTTCATAGCGCTTCTTGAAATGTCAAAGTTCAAGTCGGTGATCTACGTAGGCGATGTATTTCGTAGAACCAATAAGCTTAAATTAAGCACTAGGGAAAAAGCTTTAAGTTCCCGCCGTCCTTATTTGACTGACGTGTTCGTCAAGTGCTTAGCGACCATGACTGCTATGTTAGGGCCGTGGGTTATATTTGTACCCAGGACAATATTGTGTGATAAATACGGTAATTTTCATGTATGTATAGAAAAGGGCGCTATACATTTAATATTTTTCAACTAACTGATTATGTAGTTTGTAAGTAGATTCATCCACTGCAGCTTTAATTTAAAAAATTGCTTGCAACCGTTTTTTTGTTATCTGTATGTCATGTATGTCTTGTCATATTAAAGACAATTTCAACAGGATTGTACAATTTCTGCCTTATAGCGAATCTGTCCTAAAGCGAACAAGGACACAAAACTTATTTTATTAATAGAAATAAAATAAATAATTAAGAATTTACGAATTTAAAAAGATACTCGTAGTTTATTTATACAGTTTATTTATCATTTTCTTAGTAGGCTTATTACCTACTGGTTTCTGCCTGCGTTTTTGTTTGCCTATGTCAGTTATCGCAGTAAAAAAAGTAGCCTTAATTATATGGCTGACATTGTACCCTTCCATTGGTGAAAGTATTTTTAAAATCGATTTAGTGGTAGTCGCATTTATAATATAAGTAAGTATGGATAACAGCTATTTTCGTATCATAGACAGAGATTTCAGTAACTTTAATTATCCAATCTGTATTTTATTTTTATTTTTTTACTTTCGCGAACTCGCTGCGTTTTATCAAATAATATAGGTTTTTAAAATAAAAGCAGGAAACTTTTAATAATCTTAAACTGTTTCATCCAAACAAGTCGAGTTTCTAATTCGCATAGAACTCAAATGAATAAACGTGAACTCCACCTTGTTTGAACAAGATAAGAAGTTAAGCATCTCACAGAGCGAGATTGCCGATTTGTTTTCTCGAACTTTCTTAGAAGTTTTATTGTTTTTCACAGTCTGTTTCAGTATGTTTGGAAACTTTTGATAAGCTGCTACTTTGACTTTCACTATACAAACCGTCAGAATACTGTAACAATCCTCAACAAATAAGAGTTGATATTTAAAGATTTAATGTCTGTAATATTTTAAAATAATGTATTAAACGGTAATTGCAATATTTGGCTCTCAATCTCAACTGTAAACCAAGGTTAAGGAAAATAAAATTCAGTAATAATAATAATTTCAAAATAATAAGCTTATCCGACATCGCTAATTAGGATAAGGGATACCCCCTCTCTTCTTAATGCCCCCTCGCATTTACCTTTGTCTTGTCTCAAAACGATTGTATTGTCTAGGAAACTTGGCGTCAGCTTGGCTCTCTCTCTCTGAAAGCTCTGAAGCGGATTATCCGTCTCCGTCGGTTTCTGTCTAGCGCGTCTCTTATGACCCTATAAAAAATTTTCGTACGAAGAGTCTTTCTCTTGGTCGGTCCATTTTGTTGGTGCTAAATAGCCCGATGATTTGCAACTATCTTCATTCATCATCTTCCATTGCATCTGCGAAATATCTATGTTCTGTTGAAATACATGGGTATGCGTTGTTGCCAAGGGTGAATAAGCGGATTTTTAATATTTATAAACAACCATAACCCTTTGCAATGTTACACCTTGTGCCGATCTCAAATCAAATAGTTAAAGCCAGGAATGACGATGAAGGTGTCTTTTGTGGCAAGACGCAAAAGGCTACAAATTACCAGTAGGTCACATCTTCTATTAATTCCCGTCCGAGGTAAGCAAAAACGATATAACGCCAGTTGCCACGATCCTGGAATTCCGCTCTTTCTTTCTCGTACATTTATTACACCTTTCGCAAGGCCTTTCAGTACATGTATAATATGTGTGTTGTGGGTTCAAACCCCACATGGGACGACACTTTGTGTGATCCACAAATTGTTGTTCTGAGTCTAGGTGTTCTTTGTGTCCGTTTCATGTATGTTTGTAAAGTCCCCCGCGACACAGGATTTATTCCTAATGCGGGAGTTGTCTTTTATTAAAAAAAAAAAAAAAAAAAAAATGTATATGTATGTAACTACAGAAAGTAACGGCCAAGAGGTATTCCAAACTTACCTCAAGTTGAAAAGATTTGTATGGCAAGTTATCCAAGACAACCATTAATGTGTGTCCCATTCAAAACAACCTCTATCCGAATAAGGTCGCTATGCTAATGAGATGCTAGCAAACATGGCGATTATAAAAGCTGAATCTCTTGAGTCCCTACCGAGCCATCTCGTGCTTGACCTTGCAGATAAAGATGAGCCAAAGTACACTCTATACTAGCATGTTTAAAGTACCATTTCGTTTGAGTGGAAACCTCCGGAAACAAGAGGCAGGTATTTGAAAAATTTTTGCTGAAGCTTGGAGCTAGTTCGGACGGAATTTTATTGACTAAATTTATATTAATTTTGTTTTAATGTCGTTCAAAGAAAAACAAAGGAATTGTTTTGTCTTTGTAAATGAAGAATTATGTTGTAAACATACTTTTAACTAGATGGTATCCGCGACTTCGTTCGTATGGAATTTGATAAGCGCTACCTTAGTGGGTTCGATTCCCGGACCGGGCAAAATTATGAAGGGTTCTTCTGTGAGGAAAAATAGCCTAAGTTACTCCTTATATAGACAGCTACCTGGTAGTAAAATTTCAAAATCGGTCAAGCCGTTTAGAAGATTACACGACCAAACAGACAAAAAAAATAAACTGGTTTTTAGGCATAGCTATCCTGCAAATAACCGTGTGAGCATAAAATAAAACTATTATTTTTACGTTACAAACAGACATTTCAATGTTATTTATTTGTATAGATGATAGTTCTGGGGAAATCATCTAGATTTCAATGAAATTATTATTGTTGTCTTTATACATATGTATAGTCTTGTATAGAATATATATGCGGTAAGTCTTTAAATATAACTAAAATAATTAAATTAAATATAGTGTAATAATAATCAAATATGATATAAAGTATTTTTAACTGACTTCAAAAACACGAAAGAGAAGTTTCTCAATTGAACTGTTTTTTTTTAACAATTAGTTTTTACGTCTTAGGACTCATCTATGAGTTTTTTTTTTAATTCATAATTTATTTACTTGCTGATCAAAGGTGTACAATTGTGTTACATTTTGCTACTTGTCCTCTTTGGCCTACTTTGAAGGCATGCAAAAATTGGTAAATAAATAATAGTCAATGGATTTAAAAATAATAATCTTAATATAAAATATCAAAATGTTACAAATATACTTTAAAGTAAAAGCACAAGGATGGCGTAGTGGTTTAAGCGGTCGCCACTCCGCTTACTAGTACGTTGAGTGTTGTGGGTCCTACCCCCATATGGGACGACACTTTGTGTGATCCACAAATTGTTGTTCTGAGTCTGGGTGTTCTTTGTGTCCGTTTCATGTATGTTTGTAAAGTCCCCCGCGACACAGAATTTATACCTAGTTCGGGAGTTGTCTTTTGAAAAAGAAGTTACAAATAAATTAATTGAATTAAGTAACAATAATAATACATCAACAGCCTTTAATAGTCCACTTTTGAACATTTTGGCCTTCTATACCAGGCTGGCTAGACGAGTTGATATAGGGTTTGTGTCAAGTATTTCTTCTCATTTCAGTGCTGTTATCCTGCGTAGTTTGCTCCCTTAGTCGGCTCTTACGACACCCATGGGACAGTCCAATTTCTTAATCCACACGGACAAACAAACTAATTAAATACTGTTTACAATACTACAATGAAATATAAACAAAATAATTAAGTTAATTTATCAGAACATTGTCCTTCGACCTATTTACTAAGAGGCGCAGCTGCAAATCTGACACTGTATTAGAGAACACGTAATGTCATTCTCATTGTCCACGCTGAGTAATACAGCTCTTTATCTTGCTTTGAAAGATTTGTGTGAGCGTTAAATTAACATTTATAGTAGATAAGTATGTTTACTTTGATAAAATAATGCTGGCTGCCTGTTTAACTCTGATAAGATATTTAAATAAATTGCCCTCGTTAATCCATACTAATAACTTAAATGCGGAAGTGGGTCTGTCTGTCAGTTTGTTACCTCTTCACGCTTAAACTGCTAAACCGATTTAGATGAAATTTGGTGCAGAGATTTTCCGAGTCCCGGGAAAGGAAATAGGATAGTTTTTATCCCAGAAATCATCTTTTAAGGAAGTTAAAAGGGGGGTGAGAGTTTGTAGGGGGAATCAATAACCGCTCAAACGATTTAGGTGAAATTTAGTATGAAGATACATTGATTTTTGAGGTAACACATAAACGGTAAACGACATTTACGCGGGCGGAGCTTCGGGAAAAACCTAGTATGCTATAAAGTGCAATATAGCTTATCCTGCAATTGGTTATAGAAATGTAAGGTACATTCCTTTTCATAGTTTTTATGAACACGCTTTTATTAGCTTCACTTGTAACTTACTATGTAAACCAATCTATGAAGTCCAAAGTTAACTTTGTATCTTCTAATACTATACATAAAGATTATAAAATACAAAGATTTGACTTTGATTCCGAAACTAGAGAAATCTCCACTTTTAAATCGGCCTGACTAAAACCACAAGGCGTCCCTGTCATCATAGCCAGTAGAGAGGCTTTTCAAACGAAGAATAATTAAAGCAACACCTTCTCTCAATCTCATTTCTTCCCATATCTCATTCTCTGCCATCTAAAACTATCCTTAGGTCTACCACCGAGCGATGTGAATCATAGGCAGATAAATCCAAACTCGATAATATAAAAGCTGCAATGAAAATAATACTTCGACTCGCGTTTCATCATTAAACGAAATGACGTCCTACGATCATAATGCGTCTTTTCAAGTCTAATTCTCTTAAAATTGCCACCAAGACACTGTCAGGCAGGTATTTCCGAACCCTGTCCGTGTGGTGAACGATTAAGAATGCAACTGCACGGATGGCGTAGTGGTTTAAGCGGTCACCGCGCCGCTTCTTACTACGCCGAATGTTGTGGGTTCAAACCCCACAGGGGACGACACTTTGTGTAATCCACAAATTGTTTTTCTGAGTCTGGGTGTTTTTTGTGTCCGTTTCATGTGTGTTTGTAAAGTCCCCCGCGACACAGGATATATTCCTAATGCGGGAGTTGTCTTTTTTTTAAAAGATAAAGAATATAGAGTGTACCACCCCTATTCATCCCGTGGATGTCGTAAGAGCCGACTAAGGTAGTAAACTACGCAGGACAACAGCACTGCAAAGAGAAGGAAAACTTGACACAAACCCTATACCAACCCGTCTGGCCAGCGTGGTATAGTAGGCCAAAACCTCCGTTCTAAGGAGAGGCCTATGACCAGCAGTAGACTATGAAAGGCTGTTTATAATGATTCAGTTACATTTCTATAAACCTTATGTAACTACGTTTTTTTTTGTTAGTTTTATGGTTATGTTTTGAATATCGATATATAAAATATTAGAAAACATCTACTACTAAAATTTATTCTAGGCAAAGATGTGTAAAATATATCAAACAAGTGAAGTAAAGGTACGTTAACCTGAGGCGCAATTTAGAAACCTATCTCACTGTGAACATTTTTCAGCTTAGGAAACATTTTCCATGTCATTTTGTGTTTTCTAAATAAACATTTTGCGATAAAATATATTTACCTTGAAAATGGTAACGTTGAAATGACGTGATTTTAGTGAACGATTCTCAATTCAGAAAGAAATTATTCTCAAAACTCGGCCGTTCTTAAATTTGTGGTGGTCTTAATAAGGTGGGCACATTGAAATCAGTGATACTGTCAAAATTAACGCCAAGCTATTCTAGCATAAATAAAAAGCGATTTGTTCCTTAAACTGTTTGGTGATGGGGTGATAATAATTTATTGTCCTAAAGTATATAAGACAATACACCAAATGAAAAATATTGTTCTAATAAGTCAGAGACTCAGAACAACAATTTGTAGATCACACAAAGTGTCGTCCATGTGGAGATCGAACCCACAACACTCGGCGTAGTAGAAAGCGGCGTGGCGACCGCTTAAACCACTACGCCATCCGCGCAGTCAAAATATTAGAACAATATTAAACGTTTGGCGTGATTGAGGTTGGACTGACCACGACTAAAATGTTACATTAAGAAATCCTCTGCCTCTCTAGCTAAATATGTTAAAAAATGCAAGTAAATTTAGTAAAAGTGTGTGTTGCCATATTTGCATACATACGAATACATGTTGTTGCATATTTTAGGCTTGAATACACGTGCTGGCAATGTAAAACTGTCTGAGAGATGTATATTATGTAAGCGTATTCAATATGTAGATTAGAGTTTGCCAATACCGGTAAATATCATATTTTTGTAAATGTTTCAAGAGGGGCAATGAAACTCGTTCCACATATGAGTTTATAGATACATACTGAGATATGAGTTGTCACAAGGTTAAAACATTGGCACGAAAATCCATTACACAGAATGCCTGCAATACATGGTCCTTCGTGCAGATTTTAAAACTGGAAATCCCTTCGGATACCCTATTCCACTAAAAATCACTGCGAGGGCAAGCGCCCTACTCTGGGAGGATCCGTAATTTCAGGTCCTCCCCGAATCGACACCACGTCTAATCAGGCCCTATCCCGATGGAAATGACTTCCCTCTTCAATCGCAGCGTGGCGGCTCGATTGCGTCTTAATGCGATCAGGCCGCCATTCTGTTCCCTACCGCAGGAATTAATCAGCCACCAGTGGCCCGCGGTCCCGTCGATGGCTGGTATGGCCGCCGACGTCCTAGGGTGGACAGGACGGGTTTTCCCCTCCACCAGTGATCACGACCAGCCGCAACAAGGCGACGTCCGCGTGTGCCGGCAACCCCGCCTCAAACCCCGGTGGGTTGACGGACCGAGTTGATTTCCACGTCGCCGACGTCCCCTTTGGTCGGAATCGTAAAACATTCCGCCTATAAATTTAGTTTTTAACCTCTACCTTCAGCTATTCAGTAACGGCAGTGAACCCGTAAGATAAAGCCGTTTCCTTTATATAAAAACGTTTTGACGCCCCAGGAAGTTGATATCAGACATTCAGCTGGGACATATACACTGTAAATGGACTAGGTAGAAACGACTGGTTGTGATCGGAAGTCTATTGTTAGCTTAACGACGGTCTTGTGCCGCCCGGCTCTTTGTTAAAGTGTGGAACTGATAGCCTTGTTGTATCTAGGACGAGTCTGTGGCTGAATACCGAAGTTTAATAACAGAAGGTATGAGTTCTTTGAACAAGTATTTACCTCTAGACAACTTAGCCCCCGTAAAAATGTCTGAAGAAGGTCCCTTAGTTTTAAATTATATTTATTTAGCTCTCGAATTAGGCATACAATGTGTTGAACGTTTTTTTACGTTTAAGGTCTGCAAAAACTCATATATTTTAACTAACTATTGCCTGCGGCTTCGCTCAATTAATTTCTTATTTCGTGTTTCTAACTTTGAAAATGACGAACTCAAACCCGCAATATCTTTATGTCATAAAAAAAAAAAAAAAAAAAAATCGTCTTTTATGTAGACTCTAAAGTCGTACATCAATAAGATTAAGGAAAAAAGATCAAATAAAAGAGAAAGTGAAATATAAAAAAAAACGTTTTTTTTTTTAAATACACTAGCCCACATCACATTTCCACTTAAAAAATAGCCCGTGCTAAATAAATCCCAAGCAATTTTGTCTTCTATGTAATCCACAATTGAGTAATAGTCGGCCGTCTGATACCAAACTAGGTAGAGCCTGTACTATAGTAATCCTACTATGGACTGCTGATAAACATACTTATATAGTTCTAAATACATCCATATTATAGTACACACACTTATCACACAATTATTTGTCCTGGGTGGGAATCGAACCGGAACGGATTAGCAGTCAGGCTCACTAACCGCTAGACCAACAGGCCCGTATAACATGTAATAGTCAAAACAGTAACTCACATGTTTAGGTAAGTTGATATTTATTAATTGTACAGAACATAAAACATTTCATTTCTCAGAAAAGGCACTTTGAAGCTGTCATACACCTACGCACTGCCCGTCCCTGCTATGAATGCATCTGACGTATGTCAAGATGAAACGATACTGCAACTGGGTCGGACGTTCTCCGTATCGACATTCTGTCAATATCGTACGGTTTTATTGTTCAAGTGCTTTTTAATAAAGCCTGTATATAGCACGTCAGAGTTAGATTATTGTAAAACTGAATTTTGATATCAGTCTCAAGAAAATAACAATTTATTGTTTATCAACTTAATAAAAACAAGCCTAAATACGTTGAATTATGAAATAATTTCATTTAGTATGGTCAAAGAAAGCTAAGGCTTTGTAAATTCTTTATTTGTATTTTTTTCGGTGACTTAACCTCCTCATGAATTTTTTTTCGTTTCTTGATAAGTTAGAAAAGAGGGTTTCTTTAAGAAATAGGATCTCCTTTTTGTTATTTATTACTTTTAGGGGCTTATGTTGGTAGATTACTCTTGTATACTTTAGAACTGCCGTATACCTAATGAGAGAAAGAAGTCCTTTTTTACTGTCGAGAAAAAATATATTTCTGGATATTTACGCAGTCCTAAATGCTTTAACATTATGATTACACAATAAAACTAAACAGAGTTCTACTTCACGAATTGTTACTTCGTACAAATCTATCGTTGTCCGTGTGGTGACGGATTAAGAAAACCTTCGTCACCACCCCTATTCATCCCGTGGGTGTCGTAAGAGTCGACTAAGGGAGCAAACTACGCAGGTCAACAGCACTGCAAAGAGAATTAAAACTTGACACAAACCCTTTACCAACCCGTCTGGCCAGCGTGGTATAGTAGGCCAAAACCTCCTTTCTAAGGAGAGGGTTATGTCCAGCAGTGGACTATTATAGGCTATTGATGATGATGATGTGACAAATCTATCAGATTCAGAACCTACTGTTGTGATGTCAAAGAGTTCAAACTAAGTCAAAGAGTAATTCCTACCTCTCGATGAGTCCAAACGATATTGTATAGGTAAGTCGCGTATGAATAAGTATTTAGCCATTGGATAAAATGAATAGTGAATCGTGAATATAGTAATAAATTTATAATTACAAATCACCTTAATTACATATTCGTTATTATAATTGGTGGTAGCCGAATGTGGAGTTCATTCACCACCATTGCTGGCATCATCGTTTTTTTTTATGATGCTACCAAAATGGTTAGTAAACTAGGTAAAAATATACTGAATTGTTTTTTGTTTTTACATTATATCATCATCATCATCAGCCTACCGCAGTCCACTGCTGGGCATAGGACTCTCCCATTGCACGCCACTTAGATCGATTTTGGGCTTCTAGCACCCAGATCCTGCCAGCCATCTTGCAGTATATACTATGTATTTATTATAAGAAAATACATGTCCTTATTTACAGTTACACGCTCTGAGCGGATGAAAGCGAGACCGAAATATGTGTAACAAGACTTTTTTCCGATACTTTAAGTTTAAAGCAGATTGTTTAGCAAACGTCTATCAAAAAGCGAAAGCAACTTCGTTCCGACCGGGGGCTCCTTAGACCCCTCACGCTATTTTTTTTAATAGTTATTCTGTTCTTGTCACCAAAATGTTACTTTTCAATTATTTTTTTCTAGCAGCACTGCAGTAACTACTATTGTTTCATAATATATTTCATTATTTTCGAATCTAAACAATTCAAAAGATGGGAATTGGGCTCATCATATCGCTCTATCTGGTCATTATTTTCCATTTAAACCTGTGTTTTAAACAGATGTTGAGCAAGATACAGTCCATTTGTGTAAACATACAGTTGAATAAATAAAATGGTTCCAACAGTTCCGAACAAACGCAAACTTTCTGTTATCAGTGAACCATTATCTGCCATGCTAATAATACTTTAGTTAAATTTTCTTCATGGGACGGAGAGAGTTTTGCCTATTCAATATTCCTATTTATTGTACACTCGTTTAGATATTTGTAGGTAAATTTTAGTAGCTAAATTCCTTTTTGCCTAATTACATTACTGAATTTTCTTTTGGTAAGTAAATGTAATCCCTAAGTTTGTAGAGACATTATTAGCACTGATTAAGACTAGTTATTATTACTGTCAGGACCTTAAGATGTTTTGTCAGAAAGCAGTTATTTTAAAAATTTATTTTTTGTTACTAGTAACCATGACAGATTACATAGATTAAATGATAATAAATGATATTTATTTCTGTAAGCAAATCTATATTTTTACACGTCAGACTTTACAGTTAGAGAAGCCGGTATTTTCCAAGACTCACTCTGAGAAGAAATTCCGAAACAAACCACAGAGGTGTATTTTTTTTTAGTCTGTTAACAAAGTTAAAGAAAACTGAGTGAGTACAGCATAGGGTCTGGGTAGGCCTTTTGAAGACAGGACCATAGTTTTGAGTCGGCCTGTCTATACAGACGGCATACGGGCCCCAGCCATCGTGTAACTTAGGCGATATTACTCAAGATCAACGACCCAAAGTGGTCCTTTTGTTTTATAGTTCTTGAAAATTGATACTGCTACAATTTTTTCTCATTAGTAAAACTTTATTTTACTTTTTATGATATTAGAGATAAAGCGCAGGCCGGTGTCATCTTATGGTAAGTCACTACCATCGCTACTACTAAAAAGTTCTACCCTTTCAAAGTCGTCATCTACTTCTAACTAAGTACGCAATACGGTGTCATTTCAGGTTAAATTTTTTAGGCTAAACATAAATAAACACTTCACGTGTTTATTTATGTTTATCTGTAAAGGAAGAGACTACACAAACTTGTGTTAATTCAATTTGACTGCACGGATGGCGTAGTGGTTTAAACGGTCGTCACGCCGCTTCCTACTGCGCTGAGTGTTGTGGGTTCGATCCCCACCTGGGACACCACTTTGTGTGATTCAGAAATGTTGTTCTGAGTCTGGGTGTTCTTTGTGTCCGTTTCATGTATGTTTGTAAAGTCCCCCGCGACACAGGATATATTCCTAATGCGGGAGTTGTCTTCTTTAACAAAAAAAAATTCTAAAGCTCTCTGTGGCTAACCACGTAATAATCAATTATTTGTTAACTGATTACTCTGTCATTATACAAGCTAGTAATTAAACAGGTTTCAGTTTTACCCACAATAAGCTTTATTAAACACAGTCTGCCAGTGTCAGAATTGTTTATTGGTAATACTGAAACTCAGTACTAATCTTTTTAAAAGAAAGTTTAAGGATTATAACACACATATCACATAAACAGCCTTTAACAGTCCACTGCTGGACAAAAGCGTCTCCTTAGAAAGGAGGTTTTGGCCTACTATACCTCTCTGACACTTTTTGTATACTTACAAACGATTTAGGTTATCGTGACGTGACAGCTCATTTAGTACTCTACCCTGGTGTCTACAAGGTGGGGTTTACCCTGTCACATTTGGACCAAGTTAAAGGTCATTTTGTAAAACTGACTATAGGAAGACCAGCAGTTGAGCAACCAGTTGGGTAATCTGTCGTCATTGGCTCGGCTTGTTTGGTAATATTAGCGTCGTCAGGAAGAACCCGTGGCCACAGTCTGATGTACCTACATTTCCTTTGAATTAAGGAGGGAGTGGATCCTGTTGTATTATATTCCCTGCCAAAAATGATTCAAAAATAAAATTTAGAAAGGTATTTTAACCTATATAAACAATTATCGATAAAGATGTCATCTACGCCAAGATCTGCAAATCTAAATACCTCAAGGCAGGCTTCATGCATCGATCGATGATCGAGTAGCGGGCTCCCCCACCTCCCTCACTTTTTCAAATTAAAAGTATTTTGTAGAATTCTAAATCGAAGTATTTTATCTTTTCCGTGATGTTTCGTTCAAGGTTACTCTATCCATACTTATATCATATATGTGAAAGAGGGTTTGTTTGTTACTCTTTCATGCCTAAACCACTAAACCGATTTTAACTATTCTTTTACCAATGGAAAGCTACACTATCAGCTAGTAACATATACCGCGAAAACCGACATACACGCAAGCGCAGCCGCGAACAATGGCTAGTAAATAAATAAATAAAAATAACAAGGAACACCCAGACTCAGAACGACAATTTGTGGATCGCAAAAAGTGTCATCCTAAGTGGGATACGAACCCTCAACACTCAGCTTAACCCACTACGCCATCAGTACTTGAATTTATTAAGGATTTGAATTTAGATAGTAAGGAAGCTTAAAGCTCTGCCTGATTCTACATTCGACACGGAATAAAATATTATAACACATATCTACGTCTTCTTGCCATAACCCTAAAAAGTGTCCATAAATACAGGTGAAATATTGAGGTCACATTGACCGCCTTCCCCAGGGCTGTCACTGTTTCCTTTCTAGGGTACACCTGGTTCCCCGGCTACTGGTAAACGAGACTGCGTGCGGTTTTTAGTCGGTTCGAGTCCAACATAGCCATAGTTTTAGGTGGTATCCGAGGGAATTGCCGCAGAGAAAAAAAAGGCCTATCACGAAAATATCACAGAATTATTTAAAAGATTTTTTAACTTGTTAGTCTCAACCTACGATATTTAATACTGTTGCAATGTTTACTAGCCGTTTCCGGGCAATGAAATTAACTCACTTTGATGAAAGTGTAACGCCATTAAAATTTTCATAGTAAAGATAGCATTCTAGTTAGAAACTCTTGTTTTACAGATTTACAAATAGCTCCCCGAAATATATTTGTTTTTGCGTTCATTGTATACAAAGAACCTAGCGACATAGAATCACGTACCAAATTATGTATTTTTTATTATCACACACGTCTTATTTTAAAAATGTATAGTTTTCGTCTTGTTCTACAAGTACCTGTATATTCTAAATGTTAATTACGAATAGTAAAAAGACGGATAAAAATAATAGTTCCTTTAAAGGTCAGCGACAACCCTACTGAAGAACTAAGTGAGAGGGTATTAAATATTTTGTAGGCTTGCATAAATCATGTTTTCATTTCAACGAGCACATCTTTGAGCCTGAAGCGGAGGTTTTGCTTCATATATCATGAGTATTACTATTACTTTCAATTTGATTACGAGGATGATGAATGAAAATTTATATTACTTACGTATTATTTTTTTTGCACAGAGACGACATGTTGTCTATGGTCTCTGTGCAAAAAAATAGATCATCTTTGACTATACAACATCTCTTTACGCGTGAGACTGACCTAACACGAACGTCATGCCCTCTTTGCTCATCAGAGGGTCAGAGAATGATGAAAAGCAAATCAAAGCAAAGCAAAGAATGATTAAAAAAAACTACTCAACAGATTATCCACAGCGAAAATGATAAAAAAAAATTCCACCGAGACGCTACTCGCTGCAGGTGACAACAGGCCTTATTTTTTTTTTTTTTTAAAAAGACAGCGCCCGCATTAGGAATAAATCCTGTGTCGCGGGGGACTTTACAAACATACAAGAAACGGACACAAAGAACACCCAGACTCAGAACAACAATTTGTGGATCACACAAAGTGTCGTCCCATGTGGGGTTTGAACCCACAACACTCGGCGTAGTAGGAAGCGGCGTGGCGACCGCTTAAACCACTACGCCATCCGTGCAGTCAATTTAAATCTGCTAATCCGAGCTCAATCCGATGAAATTAAATTTCAGCAAAACTTTTAACTTCAGTGATGCATGTGACCCGATGCAGCAATGATAGCACAAATACTAGTGTGTAGCACCTTTTTTAACATGTGAAAACCCCTTGGGCCGTCACCCCACCGGGGTTTGCGGCGGGGGTAGTGTGTCGTAATCGGAACGACTAAACCACATCGTGTGCCCCTGTGCGCCTATAGGAGAGATCCGGGAACCGCTATGAAGATAGGCATTTCAATCCTCTACTTGATATTCAAGTCTCATATATATTTAAGTTAAATAATAATAATAACTTGTTACTTTTTACACATGTTTGTCTGTTACCTAAACAGTCAGTCTGTACTATACAGCTATGGGATCAGACTGCTGATAGACATATTAATATATTTCCAAATTGAATACTATAGATAAATACAACACCCAGACCTAGAGATAATCGTGCTTATCACACATTTAATTGTACTCGGTGGGAATGGAACCCCAACTCTAGCTTAACAGTTACCAATAGCTGGACCGGTTTTTTTATTCTTTGACAAGTAGTATTCATGGGCGTAGCCACGGTGGGCCAGGACCTGAAGATACCTAAGCAAACCTAAAAAAAATATATTTTAGGTACTAACTTCAATACTTAATATCCGTAAGGAAGTTCGCACTCGACAGTCGACACGTCGTGTATGAAAAAATAAACCGGGGTACGACCGCGGGTATAGTTTGCTAGTTACATATTATTTTAGACTTCTGCCTAACCCTGAGCCAATGGCTAGCTACGCCCATGCTAGTATATAATATCTTTACAAGATATATAGATATTGCACACCGAGTACAGTACTTTTTTTTTTTTTTTTTTGTTGACGGGGTGGAAAATCCCTTCGGATCTCCTGCTCCTCGGGGCTAGGAGGTAGGAGTATGTGGTGATTCCACTAAAAACCACCCCGACGGCCGGCCTCAGGCCTCAGGCAACTCTGGGAGGACCCGGACCAACCGAGTACAGTACTTAGAATCCTATGTTGCCACTGGCTATATCCAGTATAGATTAATTTCATCCTGCACGGAGCTGGATGTCATTAGCCAAGTTCATTTCCTCTTAGAGCGAACTTCTTTTGTACTTCCTTCATGCAGAAAGGTCAATGATGTGAGAATTGTTGAATACGGCTTGGATTTAAACGCTTGGAGTGTAGTACAAAAAAATAATTAAATGTTCATCAAAAATAATGGAATTTCTTAAAGTTATAAACATATTTGAGTTAAATATTTGACTGCATGGTCACGTCGCCGCTTCCTACTGCGTTCTGAGTTCGATTCCCGCATGGGGCAACACTTTGTGTAATTCACAAATTGTTTTTCCGTGTGTCCCTTGTGTCCGTTTCATGTATGTTTGTAAAGTCCCCGCGACACAGGATATATTCCAAACAAGAGAGTTGTCTTTTTAAAAACAAAGTAAAAGTTTTAATTGAGTATTCACAATGGACTTCTTCCATCTATACATCTTCAAACAAAAATTATATCATCATCATCATCAACAGCCTTTAATAGTCCACTGCTGGACATAAGCCTCTCCTGAGAAAGGAGGTTTTGGCCTACTATACCACGCTGGCCAGACGGGTTGGTAAAGGGTTTGTGTCAAGTTTTCCTTCTTTCTGCAGTGCTGTTGTCCTGCTTAGTTTTTTCCCTTAGTCGGCTCTTACGACACCCACTCGATGAATAGGGGTGGTGACACTCTGTATTCTTAATCCGTCACCACACGGACGCAGAAATTAGAAGAATTTGTCGGTCCCAATCAGAGGTCGGTCGGTCGAACCAGAGCGAGAAGAGTAGTTGGGCCTCACTCGGTGTTGTTCTGTGAGGCCGTGGTATCACCCCGGTCCTCCCATATGAACCGATGCATGCCTAACATAATCTATTGCTTGTTGCAGGATGGTGACGTGATAGAGCTTTGTCAAGTCAGCGACGTGAGATCCGGTGGTGTGCCGAAGGTAAGAATCTCTACTAATTCTATAAATAAAATAAAATTAAAATGTTGATGTTATTCACTTTCCCACAATTAAATATGCTCAGGAAACATCAAGATGATATCATAATGTCTACGAATACGCACTACGTATAAAAATTGTGGAAACTAATTTGTAATCATTCATCATCAATCATCGACAACCTATAACAGTTCACTGCTGGACATAGGCCTCACCTTAGAAAGGAGGTTTTAACCTACTATACCACGCTGCCCAGACGGGTTGGTATGGGGTTGTTTCAAGTGCTTCTTCTTTTTGCAGTGCTGTTGTCCTGTTTAGGGATACGCCTACGGGATGAATAGGGGTGGTGACATTTCATATTCTTAATCCGTCACTACACGGATAAATTACGGTAATTTGTAATCAATAGAATGATAATAAAAGTACACAAATAGTACGCAGACCTTAAGGACTCAAGTTTTAAGACTCTGGAAACAAAAAAACATTATGTATGTTTCCTATAGCATTCAACGTCTGGTGTTTTTCTGAAACACATACATCACAGTTTGAAGGCCCTTGATCTCAAACCCAATACCTACATGCTTATTCAATAAGCTGCTATACTGAACACTTGCAGAATCGTAAAGAAGACAAATATATGAACAAGAATCCCTAAAACCCTACAGCCTTAACTTCTACCAAAAAACCGTGGCATTTACTTGACACAGTCCGGAAATGACACCGAAATTCTATCAGCTAATAATAACTGGTCCCAAACTGGGCAGAGCCTGTACTGTGCCTCTAAAATGAAGCAGATAAGGGATATGTTTTTGTAACGGCTAGTTTTAAAATAATTTTACAAACCCTAGCACAGTTATATTTTCAAGTAGTTGTTAAAAGGAAAATAATCATAGTAAGTTATCTTTGCAGTAACGAGCTTGTCATACATTAACTTAAACAATGTTTTTTTTAACCGACTTCAAAAAAGGAGGAAGTTACTCAATTCGACCGTATATATGCTTTTTTTATGTTTGTTCGCGGATAACTTCGTTGTTTATGAACCGATTTTGATCATTCTTTTTTTTTGTTGGAAAGAAGATACTTCAAAGGTGGTCCCATGTTCAGAAAATCAGGGTTTGATGATGGCAGCTTTTTAGTTCTCTGTTTGAAGTCGGTTTTTTTTTGTTAAAAATTATACTTGTTCTATAGATATTGACTGCCTCGGTACCGCAGTGGTAGCATATGCGACTGCTGTGGTAAGGTCTCGAGATCGATGCCCAGGTTGGACCAAATGTTTGTATAATCTGCAAATATTTGTTTCCGAGTTGTTTTTTTTTATATGTATGTAATTACGAAAAAAAGGATATAAGTATTCATCAGTAAATCTAGCTGTCATAGTACAAGCTCTACTTAGTTTGAAACTAGATGGCGTTGGGTGTAAGGTGTCAAAAATATTATTTCCTATATGCCTACTCCTTCCTAAAAGGCCGGCAACGCGTTTGTGACTCCTAAGTTGTAGACGTTCATGGGCGGCGGTAGTCACTTTCCATCAAGTGTCTGCTCGTCTGCCCCCTCTAACATAAAATAAAGCCTACTTCAGCCGATTGCCTTTCAGACTCTAAAGTATGTATTTATTCAGCCTCTATAATAATAAAGTAGTCATTTCATTCTGCAAATATAAATTAAATAGGCCCATGGCCTCGTATAAGACAGAATTTACTTACGAGTAATGTAGAAGGGTATACCTTTTTTCTTGCCCTTATATCATCCTAGTTCGTTATTAAAATAATGGCCTTTGTTTTATCAGCGAATATTAATGAGGGGCGCTGTACCCTCCTCTGCTAAGGTTACGGTACCAGCTACATTCATAAATACTCCGCAAATAAAGTTATTTTAGGATAGCAATATTTAATGAAATGTTTGCGTAGTGACTGTTTTTTTTTTCTATAACTTGTCGTTAAGATTTAACTGACTTTAAAAAATACAGAGGTTTTTTATTCGGTTGTATTTTCAATGAACGTTACCTCAGAACACCTATAATAATTATGAACTTATTCTGAAAGTTCTTGTTTATTTGGAGGGGGGGGGTTACGTCCTGTAAAGAAGTAAAATTGAGGTATCCGCTTATTATGTAAGCGGTTCCTTATTATAGTTGGTAAAATGTTGTCGTTTACTACGGCCCTGTCTTCACTTTGAGAATACAGACATGTTTCCTGCTTTACTGACCGCTCTCCCTACCAGCTGAAAGCAGAAATATTGCTCTAGTAACTGACGGACCTGTTGATCTAGTGGTTAGTGACCCTGGCTGCGATTCTGGAGGTCGTGGGTTCGAGTCCCACCAAAATAGATAATTGTGTCATTATCATTTGACCCGTGTCTGGGTGTAATTTACATTTATATAAATTAAATTACATTTATATACATGTATTTATAAATATTAAGTATGTTTACCAGCAGTCTGGTTACCATGGTACAGGACTGGCCTAGTTTGGGCACAGACTGCCGTGTATGAGATGTGGAAAGTAAAAGTGAAGTGAAGTATGACTGCACGGATGGCGTAGTGGTTTAAGCGGTCGCCACGCTGCTTCCTACTGCGCCGAGTGTTGTGGGTTCAAACCCCACATGGAACAACACTTTGTGTGATCCACAAATTGTTGTTCTGAGTCTGGGTGTTCTTTGTGTCCGTTTCATATATGTTTGTAAAGTCCCCCGCGACACAGGAATGTATTCCTACTGCGGGAGTCGTCTTTAAAAAAAAAATCTGCTTTATTCTGGCAGTTAATAGCCTGGAGATACTTCACATCACACATCACTTAGAAATCCCATCCCTAACCCTTCCATCTTGTAACATGTCATTTGAAAATAATATAATTTCTATCTTTGACAGGACTCCAAGCTTAGCATGAACCTGGTGAACAAACATGGCGAAAACTTAGAGGAGAAGTCGCTCACCATCTGTAGTGGAACGGATTACATTAACATCAACTATCAACACGTGGTGTGTCCTGACGCCGCCACTGCTAAGGTCAGCTACTGGATTTATCTGGTTATTGTTATTAGTTTCTGGTTAAAACCAGTTGATTCTTGTTAAAGATAGACAAATGGGTATAAAGAGTGATAAAAGACGAATGAAGAAAGTGATAAATAGGGACAATGACGCTTTTGTTGGATTTGCTCCAGAAACTTCGCATAAACCTCCTGGTTGTATGCGAGAGCAGATATTATCATTAAATTTAAAAAAGTTTTGTAATGTTTCCATGACTTCCATTTTTATTTCTTTACATCTGAATAAAAAGTTTTCAATACCATAGTGAACAATATTTTGAAATCAAATCTTTCTTTATTGGCAACCACTTTTATTTTTTAAATATTAAGTAATTTGTCACTAGCTAATAAGCGCCCGCTTTCACACAAATGTGAACAAAACTCATATATTTGAAAGAGTGTTCAATGTTCATCTGTCAAATCTGCGCTTTCCGCAAGGCAGAAAAACAAAAATTCAAATTAAAAAAGATATTGTGGCAAATTAATGCGTGTGTTTCTACAAAGGTATGGTTGCAAGAACTAAGGCGGATCACCCACAATGTGAAAGCGAACAACGTTTGTCCAATGACTTGTCTTAAGAAGCAGTAAGTCCAGAAACAATTTTTGAGGCATGGCTTCCATAGACGGTTCCATGGCAATTTACTTAAGTGTTGTGTTATCTGTTATGTCTAAAACTGCCTTGATTGAGCAAAATATTTCCTTTTTGATCAGTCTCATTAAATAAATGTATCTGAAAATTTAAATTTCATGTTTGCTTCATTGTTCATCTGATGCAGACACAAATAGAGTCGAGAGTAAAGGTTTTAAAGCTTGCCGAGACGATGTCGTGGCATTTATAAGGTTTTGCTCAAATCGAGACAGACAAGAGACTGTAATGTTAATAAAAACTAGTTTGATCTAAAACCAGCTTTCTCCATTCCATTTTTGTTATTTACATGTTGATGTTAATGCCTTGTGAACTCCAAGTTCTTACAGATAATTAAATAACTTATGTAATACAATTTTGTCCCGTGGTCGTAATGTTTATAGCTCCAACGAAGTTTATTATTGCCTGTGCAGTGTTTTTCTATACCCATTTAGCCTTTTACGGCTAAATATAACTAATACCGATTATTTTAAATACTTTTAACTATCTAAACGTTTGTAGCGGAAACAGGAAACTGTTTTTAAAATTTATAGAATAAAAATATTCTTTAATAAGAGATTCTGATTTATTCTCGTCGTACACTCTTTAGCGCGAACTGTGCCACAATTCTGCTATTTTATGTTACCGCCAAGTCGCTGTCATTCCATTGACACGCTATTGACATGCCACTGACATCGGTCAAAATATCGGTATTCTACTAACATAAATTCACAGTGTCAATAGACTATCGATATAGTAATATAGGTATATAATAAATCAATGGTGATATCAACAACATTGCCATATCTGGAAAATTAAATATATTGTTTTCTTACAAATTCAAAATGTACGGTTTACCAAACTATTACAAAGACATCTACGACATTTGTATCAGTGACAAGTCATCGGGAGGCCATTGGTCTTACATAGCTAGTAGAATAAGAAAAGTGCAAAACTATTCCGACGACATTCCATCGACAGCATCATCATCATCAACAGCCTATAATAGTCCACTGCTGGACAGTCTATTGATACAATATTAAAATAGCAGAATTGAGGCCCTGAAGAGCTAAACAAGGCGACACTGTCTTTGCGATAGTAATCGGTGTCCTCTGTTATAGAACCTGTGCTTATAGATTATGTCCAAGATCTCTGACACTCCTGTTTCAATAAAGTCATTTCTGATGCACAAGTACTAGTCGCCAGAAAGTTAATTCGTACTATCTAAGTCTTAGCCCTATGGTGTTCACTCCTTGCCTCTTTCAATATGAAGAAACCAAGATCCACCACGGTTACGTTACAGAAGACCATTACCAGAATCTTCTTTCTAGGTTTCAAGCGGAGTGTCGTCAACATACCCACCCCTCATGGAACATCCGTTAAATAACGTTTTGAAGAATATATTTTGTATTTTGATATTAATTGAGAACTAGAGGCAGTTAACAAGGCATTGTGCACGTCTTTGCATGTTTTGTTTTTCATTTGCTTTTTCTGTCGAAGGCATGGAAAGAGGGGCTGAGAGCCATCTTTCACAACAACAAAATAATCAACGTATGCCCCCGGACTATCCTCATGAAACAGTACGTACTTCTAATTTGCTTTTTTTAATGTGTTTTGGTAGCAGCAGTTACGCTTTGTGTGGAGAATATTACGTGCCACTAAGTACTTGCTAGAATTAAATTATTGAAATGGCAAAGTTGCTATCATATTGTATTTTTCTCCTAATTCTGAGGCAAGAAAATATTAACTTGGATGGGTGTAAAACGACCTCCTAAATTGGCAACACTGGATGATGGGTTAAGCTAGTTTGCTTTAGTATCAAAATATACACATGTATAAAGATTACCACGCGTAAAGCCAAATAACAATAATTAAAATAATAAGTTTAATTTATAATAATTAAGGAGCTTATAGAAATATATTTAATCTACTGAAAACCCATAATAAACCATACGACCATTGTTTTTTAATAATTGCGTTGCCTTTAAACACTCAATACAGCAGATTTGTTCTGCGACCTTCACTCCAGTAGAATAGTACTCTTCGTATTAGGGTCACCCCAGATTGAGCGGCAAAATACATGAGAACCTTTAAAATGTGAAAAAAAGCTTTATGACTTTACAATAGAGTTGAGAATTGCTTACAAGTAGTATATTATTACTGCGACGTACGATTTTCAGCTTTATTTTAATAGAATAAAGTTGATCAAATTAGGAATTAGTTTATACATATGTGGGGCCTATTGTTCCCCTTTAGCTCTTATTCTCCTGAATATTATCTCGTCAAGTACTCTTGGAAATCTCTTGGGATACGTTACCCCGGACGACCGGTGAGTTGGTTATGTCGGACTCGAACTGACTATAAACCTGACGCTATCTTGGGTACCAGTAGCTGGGAAACCAGGTTATACCTAGAAACGAAATCCTGGAGTTAGTAGACACTTAAAGTTGTTATTTTATGTGCTCATGACAATGAAAAGAAAATGTTTTAATTTGTACAGTAGGAATACCACAGTCAGAAACTAAATTGTAGGCGGTAGCTATACCTCCATTAAAAACTAATTAAAATTGTTTTTCAAATTACAAAATATATCACAAAACCGGAAAACTAAGTTTTTTTTTTATATTTATGTGTATGTCGTGTCCGTGTAGTGGCGGATTAAGAATACAAATTGTCACCACCCCAATTCATCCCGTGGGTGTCGTAAGAGCCGACTAAGGGAGCAAACTAAGCAGGACAACAGCACTGCAAAGAGAAGGAAAACTTGAAACAAACCCTATACCAACCCGTCTGGCCAGCGTGGTATAGTAGGCCAAAACCTCCTTTCTAAGGAGAGGCCTATGTCCAGCAGTGGACTAGTATAGGCTGTTGATGTGTATGTCGGTAACCACGTTAAAAGAGGTCTATGTCCTACCTCAAGAATCAAAGTATCTCCCTGCTATCATTCAAATCGGTCAAGCGGGTTAGCCGTAAAAGCGTAACAGATACACAGAGTTACTTTGGCATTTATAATATTAATAGAAATCAATAACATATTTAATAAAACTCCCTAAAACCCCTAGATAAAAGTCCTCCGTGCGCTGCGGCGTGCGGTCTGAAACTATTCGGGTAACACCAAAATATCTTGGCATAAATCTTAAAAAAAATAGAATACCCCTTAACCTTTTCACCTCCCTAATCACCTCCGAAAGTCTACAGGGCAAATTAATTTTACAACATATATTTACAAGTGTACGTAACCCCACGCTACGTAAAATTGTAACATTTAATTTGTTAAACAATACCATTTGTTATCATACTCGTATATTAATTAAAAAATAATTACGTTAACATTTTCCTTTACGATTCTCTTGCTCTAATTAGAAATTATCACATCACAAAGAAAATTAATTAGTGTGGATTGGCATTTAGATTGGAATTGGTTGCGTGTGTTGTTGACAATCTGTTTTTGACTAGCTAGATCAGCTGCTGTTATTGACTAGCTGATGTCTTGCATTATTTATTTATTTACCAGCTGAGACCCGCGGTGTTACCCGCGTTTGTTGTTATAACCGCGGGCAACGACGCCTGGCGAAGCTAGTCTAAAAAGAGTAGCCTAAGTTACTCCTTATGCTATCTGCCAGTGAAAGTCCCGTCGAAATCGGTCCAGCCGTTCCAGAGATTACCCGGAACAAACAGACAGACAGACCTAAATTGTAAAAAACTTTATTTTGGCATATGTACCGTGTAAACATAGATATGCATTTAGTAAAAAGCGGTTATTTTAATATTACATAGACAATCCAATCATCCAGGTAACGAGGATGAAAATTTGGCCGTGTGGAACGATGGCGGAAAGTTACCGCCGGTATTAGTCCGAACAATTCCTCGGAGCACTCTCCATGATATATGCGATAGAGAACGCAGAGCAGTGCAATGCAGACTCCATCGAGCGATTAATAACCTTGAAATTGCTTTGACAGCATACTAAACCTATATCTAGGTACCTAGATATTGTAGGCAAAGATAACGCGCGTCTAGCCTCCGCCTCCGACTTCGACTCGTCTGTTACAAACTTATTTAATAAAAAGTTTTGCTAAAGTAATTTCCTTCATGTTTCAGACATTTTTTCTCCTTGGATGAATTATGGTTGAATTTAGACTTCTAGACGATCACTATTTATATAATGATACTGGCGGTAGCTATTTTTCATCAAGAACACTAGAGCATGTCCATAGCTCCTAAGATAATCGATAGTTAAACAGGAGAAAAACTGTTTTGTTATAGTCTATTTCTTAATATGTGCTCTTCTGAGTATGTTTTTTTTGTTTAAAAAGATAACTCCCGCTTTAGGAATATATCCAGAACACGTATCGTATCGTATCGTCCCATGTGGGGATCGGACCCCCAACACAGCGTAGTAGTAAGCGGCGTGGCGACAGCTTAAACCAATACGCCATCCATGCAGTCATGTTGTTGGTACTCATAACGGAAATTCCCGTACTGCAAATATTAGTTTACAAATATTAGTTAACGCAGTAGCTACTGATTTAACCATCTCTAATGCTTTTCGATTTGAAGTTAAATGCATAATAATTAGCTCAGTTTTTTTTTAGTAAACTGAAGTAAACGAGTTATAATGTCATTGCCACATTGTGTATAATGTGCCAACAGTCAAATTCAAGTCACAATCTGAAAAGGCTTTATACTTTTACTGTTTTAAAATCTATAGACGTAATATCTAATTTTAGTGGGCGCATCTCACATTATAATAAATAAGATGTACCATATTTAATATTTGACAGCACGATACAATGATACACGTGGTGTCGTACACGAATTTCGTTATGCGATTACCATAAAACCAGCAGACCGACATTTAAGAGCGATTTTATGACGCATTGTAATCGCAAAGACGTGTACAAACGAGAGATTTTTGTACCACGAAACATTACACTTTGTGTCTTAGTCGTAATCACTTTCCGACATAGCCACCGGTGGGTGGTTTCCGAGGGGATAACCGCACAGAAAAAATCATGATCACTTTGTATCTAATCTGACAAGGAAGTGAATTAAAGTAGTCTGAAAGACAATAAATTAACTTTACTATATAGCAAAATAGGAAATAAAATAGTAATAAATGGGAAAAGATGTGTGCCAGAGAGACTACACGCCAAATAAAAGATTTATACCCAAACTAAAATTGTATGAAACAAACAATTAATATGTTAACATAAAACATGATTTATGATGATAAATTATCGACTTTTCCTGAGACAAAAACGGCTCTCACAGACACATAATAATTGATGGCTAAGGTATAACAGAAAATGGTTTTTGGAAATGAACTGGTCTCCATTACTTGCTATGTGTATGTGTATAATATAGGCCAGAGTAGATCCGCGAGCATTGATAAGATCTAAACACCGAGAGATCAATATATTCTGGATAGAACTAAGCAGTCAAAAGTAAATAAAATAGTGGGACAGCTCCTAATTAAATTGGGTGACTAGATGCATGAAATATTTTATAGCTTTTAGGTAGTAGTGGGTTCTAGAAAGTGTGTGTTAAATTGTGGAGCTTGAACAGTGCAATGTTCGTGTTAAAGATCGCTGACACGGTAACAGACGGCCTAGATAGAAATGATCAGTAGGTCCTGCTCCACCCTCAACTGTAAGCATTTATATATTTAAGTATTGACACAGATTCAATTCAACTCGGAGAATTACTAAACAGAGTTAACAATGTTCACTTCACATTCACTCACACTTCGACCAGACACGGGTCTACAATTCACGGAAATTTTAGATCTTGGCTGCTTGAAGCTTGTGTACATTTACACCCATGTACAATCATAATATATTCATTTTAAACCTTTATGCACAAAATGCAGGTACAATAGCGGGCTTAATACCATAGACAGTCTGCCGTGGGGTGGTGTGGAAATGAATGACAAGGTGCACTACAATTTGTTTACAAATTTTAAATTAAACAAACAGAACTAAATGTTAATAAATACCTCGCACACTAACATAAGTGTCACACAAAAAGAAAAGAGAAAAAACTATATATTTACTGTATGTTGACTGCACGGATGGCGTAGTGGTTTAAGCGGTTGTGGGTTTAAAACCGACATGGGACGACACTTTGTGTGATCCACAAATTTTTGTTCTGAGTCTGGGTGTTCTTTGTGTCCGTCTCATGTATGTTTGTAAACTCCCCCGCGACACAGGATATATTCTAATGCGGTAGTTGTCTTTTTAAAAAAGAAAAGAAACTGTGTATAACTAACTATGTAAATACTGGTGACAGTGGAAAGAGACGATCTCAAACTCTACAGAATCGATCATCGTAGTTCGTAGACTACTTACTACAACTTTAAACAGTAAAACTATAAATCTGTATCCTAACCCTCCTAAATTTACGTTAATCCAGGTATAAACATTGTATACTGGCCTTTAGTGTGTGACAAATCCTAATTTGTCCGCTTGGCAAACGTCCAATAGACGGTCGAGGGGATTAATTCTAAGCGCCTTAATCTGTTTACGTACTTGCGAAACGTCTCTTTAGACGCCATGTTTCTCTAAAGTTCTTATTAAGTTTTAGCCAAACACTATTAAGAGATATCCATTGTAAGGTATGAATTTAGAGCGAAATACCAACTGCCCGCGTTTTCGGTGGTGTTAATGCATATAGACGTGATACTCTAACAATTCTCTTCATAGAAAACCGGTAGAGAGGTTACCGGTAAAGCAAAAAAATTATAAACGGGACTTTTGAAACTAAGTAAATAAATAAGACTCCCAATATTTGCACCCAGTAAGCCTTATGTAATTTACTTCATTTACAGCTCTAAGAAGGCCTTTTTCTTTGACAATTTCTTAGAGTGCAGTAGATTTATTATGTTTCTGTCTCTATTACACAACTTAGTTTGTTTATGTTTTTACGCACTCACTACTTAATTGATTATCATGAAATGTTGCATACGTATTGATACCCTTACAGGATAAAACGAAAAGAAAGAACTGTTGTAAAAAAACATTTAATTACATTGCTGTTCATCCGAAATTTATATAAATAAAACCAATAGTATGAAATCTAAAGTTCATGAACAATTAGGTTACTATTATGTCCAAATACTTTTGAATGCGTAACAACCTAATATACTCGTATATATAAAACATAACATAACATATAATAATATATATAAAACAACCTATATTAATACCTAAATAAAAAATGTTCCCAATAAAATATTAAATAACTTAATGCCTAATTTATTATCAATATTCAAGTCATGTTGAGACATCGAACTTAATATCGACTCTCTTGGAATACCGCCCTAAGTAATAAGAACAGGATCACATTCCTCCTGATCTCTGAAACTATCTCCATAGACGTTTTATAATTCACTTACAAGCTAATAGCACTGTAATTTATTCATTATTAATGTCCTAATTTGCTAACCTGTGAATAGGAAAAGACAGCGTTCGTTCTAGCCAATAACACAGTGTCATCCAATTTATATTTTTTCCCGTTTAGCTTGTTATTAATTCACTGTCTTGCTTTAATGAAGTAATCATCTATGTAAAAACAAGGTTCATCATCATCATCTTCAACAGCCTATAACAGCTGGACATAAGCCTGTCCTTAGAAAGGAGGTTTTGGCCTACTATACCACGCTGGCCAGACGGGTTGGTATAGGGTTTGTTCCAAGTTTTCCTTCTCTTTGCAGTGGTGTTATCCTGCGTAGGTAGTTCCCTCAGTCGGCTCTTACGAGACCCACGGGATGAACAAGGTTACGTGTTTTTATTTTTTTATTTTCCTGACGGGAATTTTTGGTATCGCTTTTATCTATCAAAATATAGTTCAAGGAATCGAACATATTTGGAATACCTAATGCTTATATAGATAAAAATGCAGAAAGCTAACATTTTTAAAGTAAATGTATGACTTTAGTTTATAGTTGATTAGTCATGGGACAAAAGTTTATACATTTATACATTTTTCTTTTTTTTTCACACATCTCACACACGGCCGTCTGATCCCAAACTAGGCAGAGCCTGTACTACGGTAACCAGACTGCTGATAAACATACTTATATATTTCTTAATATATAAGTATGTTTAACATATAATAGATAAATTAGAACCAGACACAGAACAAGCGATCGTGCTCATCACACAATTATTTGTCCTGGGTGGGAATCGAACCCACGACCTCTGGCGTAGCAGTCAGGGTCACTAACCACTAGACCAACAGGCCAGTCGAAAAAACAAAAAGAAATAGCATCCGTTACACAAACCACTACATCTATACAAAGACAGTTCAAATCACTGTTCTGTGGTTCCAGTTATACCCTTTTTTTTTCCGTGCGGAAATCCCCTCGGATACCACCTGTCGGTGGCATGTCGGACTCGAACCAACTAAAACCGCACGCCGTCTCGGGTACTAATAGCCGGGGAACCAGGTATACCCTAGAAAGGAAGTCCCTGGTGTCCAGTTATACCCTAATGATAAATGAAATCAAAACAAGAGATATAAGACGTCGAAATGCGATCTGTAGTTCATAACTATTACTCCAAATCTTTAAACCATTTATAAATAGCAAGTTAAATACACATCTGGGGTTAGTCAAATGCCCTACCTTTACTAGGAATCGCGGGCACCGCACTCTCTACGATTGTAGCCATTAAATAGATTAACTTTCAACCCAATTAATTTAGGAGGTTAAAGCACAGCCATAAATCATGTATAACGACTTCTTATGTATTGGACGTGAATCACACTATTATTTTTCTGTAAAACGCTACGAATAGGGTAGATGCCTAGATTTGAAATGAATTATTTGATTGTTGGTCTAGTGGTTAGTGACCCTGACTGCTACGCCAGAGTTCGTGGGGTTCGATTCCCACCCAGGACAAATATTGTGTGATGTGCACGGTCATTTGTTCTGTGTAAACTATAATATGGTTGTATTTAGAAATATATATGTTTATCAGAAGTCTGGTTACCATAGTACAGGCTCTGCCTAGTTTGGGACCAGACGGCCGTGTGTGAGATGTGTGAAAATATTATTATTATATTATATTATATTATTATTTCGATTGAATCATTTAATGTATCAATAAGATGTTACATTTAATGATTCTGAAGTGTCCTCCATTTAATGCTTTTATTATTTTTATATCTTCAAATTAACATTAAATATAAATTATTTGAGACTATTACCTATACATATACCTACTAGTAGCCCAAAACCTCCTTTCTAAGGAGAGGCCTATGTCCAGCAGTGTACTAGTAAAGGATGTTGATGATGATGATGAGACTATTAAAACACTTGGTTTGTGTAACGGACTGCTATTCCAAAGGTGGCGGGTTCAATTCCCGCTCATGGCTAACACTTATGTGCATGAACATTTAATGTTTGGTTTGGTCTGGGTGTTTCTATGTATAATATGTATGAATTTACAAAAAAAACACGAAGTATATATGTATTTATAAAAGTTGTCTAGTACCCATAGTAAAAGCTCTGCTTAGTATGAGACCAGATGGCGTTGTGTGAATGTGGTACAATATTATATTATTATATTACTTACAAAGTAGTTGTCATAGTACCCTTTGAAAATGCTGTCAGGTGAAACCAGTCAAGTTTAATAAAATGGCGTTATTCAATAGTGAAAATAGCTAGTTATGACGTCACACCTTAGTATTTCGTACAAAAATGTGTGATAGTCATCGACCGCATTAAATTGTATTTTAAAATTAAGTATTTAATTGTATGATATGGTTCACATTATAAGTTTTAGATAAGTCTTGATCGTTGCATTATAGTTAGTACTAGCTGAGACCCGCGGTGTTACCCGCGTTTGTTGTTATAACCGCGGGCAACGCTGCGGGGCGAAGCTAGTCTAAAAAAGTAAAAAAAAGTAAAGTAAAGTAAAGTAAAAAAAATAGCCTAAGTTACTCCTTATGTCATCGGCTATCTGCTAGTGAAAGTCCCGTCGGAATCGGTCCAACCGTTCCAGAGATTACCCAGAACAAACAGACAGACAGACAAAAATTATAAAAAATGTTATTTTGTCATATGTACCGTGTAAACATACATATGTATTTAGTAATAAAAAGCCGTTATTTTAATATTACAAACAGACACTCCAATTTTATTTATTTGTATATAATATATTTTGGCATATGTACCGTGTAAACATACATATGCATTTAGTAAAAAACCGTTATTTTAATATTACAAACAGACACTCCAATTTTATTTATTTGTATAGATGTATAGAAGATAACCAGTCTAGACTGCACGCATGGCTTAGTGGTTTAAGCGTTCACCTCGCCGCTTTCTACTGCGCTGTGTTGTGGTTAGATACCCATATGGAGTAACTCTTTGTGTGCTCCACAAATTGTTGTTCTGAGTCTGTGTTTTCTTTGTGTCCGTTTCATGTATGTTTGTAAAGTCACCCGCGACACAGGATATATTCTTATTGCTACATCACACACACGGCTGTCTGATTCCAAACTAGGCAGAGCCTGTACTATGGTAACCAGACCGCTGATAAACAGATTTATATATTTCTAAATACATACATATTATAGATAAATTACACCCAGACACAGAACAGACGATCGTGCTCATCACACAAATATTTGTCCTGGGTGGGAATCAAACCCACGACCTCCGGTTTAGCAGTCAGGGTCACCAACCACTAGACCAACAGGCCCGTCAAAACTGACTCTGACTATCTCTGAACATAAAAACTGAACTGAAAACTGTCTCTTTAAAAAAAAGTAACTTAAGTATTTAATTGGATTTGACATGTTTCACATTTTAAATTTAAAGATAAGTCTTGATCTTTGTATTATTAGTCGATATCCACTAGTGGCTTCTCCAATCACAGGACGGAAATACGGATACGTGACCTTGACTACTAGCTACTGTAGTTCAGTCCCATTTCCCCGTCCGAGACTTGAAGTACCGCGTACCCCTCTAGCCCTTTACGTTACGTTACGTTTACGTTACCTTTTACTTTAATCCCGCCTGAAAACGATTTATTAATTCTCAAGCAGGTTTTGCGCCAGACAAGCGGCCGGCTATAAAAAAAACTCGCCTAAACCCCTGTTACACATTTCATTTACCCAAAACGTGTGTAGTTTACAAAAGACACTTCTAAAAATATATTTAAATAGTAATTTTTATGAGACTTAGAACACTTTTATTCTTGTTTTTCTTGTTTCTGATTGACGTAAATTATATTTATATACGCAATAAATACCTGCCATTACAGGTTTCCAGTTAATTTCATCTTTAATTTAAATTAAGTGAAAAAATAATGTAGTTTATGACTAGAGCATATTTAAATTAAAATTATCAATAATCGTCTACAAAACGACAAGACGACGTACAACGCAGTCCTCGCTATACTAAAAGCACAATGGTATCACGATAACTATAGATTTACGATGATTAAATTGAAGTTTCCAGGTCAAGTAATAACTAAATGCTTTCTATAAAATATGGCCGATATAATCAGAATTGCCATTAAAGATAAAACATTCCCAAAGAGGCTACCTGATCATTAAAAAGGGATTTTCATTTTACGCCATTTGACTCCAAACGAAAAATAAATGTTAGGAGAATCAATATATAAAATCATGGCGGAATCATTTGATAGGAGATTAAGAGAAGATTATTATTGCTGTTAATATGATTTAGTAGATTTAGTAGAAACAGCTTCTCACAGCTTTGAACTTAAATTTAAATGTAAGCGTTTAAAAGAGAAGGTTTAGTTTCTAGCCACAATTTCAGTTAGAATTTGTAGGAACGTGTGTGATTCCTTCATCACAAAGGGAGTATCCTCCTACCAGGTTAGGTAGTCGTGCTGGACGAACCGCTGCCCGGCAGTTGACGTTGTTGTATTTTCATAGCCTTTCTAGTCGTGTGGTGACGGATTAAGGATACGGAGTGTCACCACCTCTATTTATCCCATGGTTGTCGTAAGAGCCGACTAAAGGAGGAAATTACGAAGTACTGTAAAGAGAAGGAAAACTTGAAACAAATCCTATACCAACCCGTCTGGCCAGCGTAGTATAGTAGGCCAAAACCTTCTTTCTAAGGAGAGGCCTATGTCCAGCAGGGGGCTGTTGATGATGATGATGACTTTCATAGCGCAATACACAATCAGAAGTTTAGTTTGTTTTCACTATATGTTTTTTTTTATTTTTTACACATTTCACACACGGCCGTCTGATCCCAAACTAAGCAGAGCCTGTACTGTGGTAACCAGACTGCTGATAAACGTACTTATATATTTTCGAAATACATACATATTATAGATAAAGTACAACCAGACACAGAACAAATGACCGTGCTCATCACACAGTTATTTGACCTGGCTGGGAATCGAACCCACGACCTCTGGCGTAGCAGTCAGGGTCACTAACCACTAAACCAACTGGCCCGTCGAGACCAACACGTCCGTTTTTATTGTATGTGTATTTCTCTATAATGATCGCTTGTTTACTTTTTTGTTATTTTAATATTTTATAGTAGGTACTTTGTTAGTTACTTTTCATGAATATTAGTAACTGTAGCCCCTCCAGTACCTATATATGCATATTTATGGTTTGATAGTTTGACTAAATATTAATTACACTCCCGCACTCCTACAAGCATTTAAATGACCTCCTATTTGAGCATGCAGCATGAGCTAGCAAATTTTAGGTGCTACACCATTATTTCTGAAATTTTGGTTGAATAGTCCCGTGTTTATATTAACTATGGTAGAAGAACTAGAAGCCTTGTGCTACGGTAAAAGATTCTCATTTTTTAATAGCCAACGCATCAAAAATATGTAAATACATTTCAGTTATTGTATTGTGTGTACATAAAATGTGAATAAACATAATGTATGTAATATATATGTCATAATATTGTGTGCATATACATATGTATATGCACACAATATGTTCATTCACATATTAACCACATCTTCAGATGAACTAATACCAGCATTCATGCAACTAACTTTTGTAAATAACTTACAATATCACACATTTTTAGTCATATTCGAATAATCTCATCATTGCTAACCATTCACCCGCCCTAAGGTCTATAATTTTGCCACCTTATAAGTGTAACTCAATTTGATAACGTCGTACCCTAAACTAATCACTACAATTTTCCAGTTGGATGCGCCTCTCTTTCCTCACGGACCCTCGAGGAAAGGTGCCAGTCAAAGTTGTGGCCAGAACATTTGCGTCAGGCAAAACTGAGAAGCTGGTCTACCAGTGTTTATCAGAGTTGGGACTGCCATCAGGCAAGAATGAAGCAATGGAAAAGGAGGCGTTCACCTTCGACAAATTCTACGCTCTGTACCATAAGATCTGTCCAAGGAATGATATTGAAGAGCTGTTTCGGTCTATGTGAGTATTAAGTTCAATTATAAACATTTATGTTGAATTTTCTTATCTGTTTTGAGGCATAAATTTGTTCTTATGTGTGATCATGAATCCTAGATCTGATTTCCGGGTCGGACATAACATTATTTCGTTTTATTCCAAAAGTGAACGGTAAACTCATTAACTCATCCGCTATTACGTGCCACTAAAATTCAAAACAACTCAACAAATAGTTGTGACAACCACCTCTCCTTACAAATTGATGTAAGCTTCAACGAGTAGTTACCAGATTATTTAATGCATATGTTTAATTAATAAAAGCTAAGCTAACTGCATTATTTGTAAAAACAGGTCATGTAAAGCGGAGTATCGACAACTGCTCCAGACAAAAGGCTCTCCAATCCGAATGTTCAAATCTATACTTAGAGAGAATCTGGTCAAATTCTGGTCAAATTACCTATCTATTTTTTCGCTTATTGAATACTTATTACATATCTAAGTTTCCTAAACCCAACCCAATTTGCAGTTGCTCGAAATTCGGTATTATGTCAATCAATGTAACTTTTTTGCTCGAAATTCGGAATTATGTCAATCAATGTAACGTTCAGGAGTTTTTAATTTATTCGTGGAGAATCCTGAATTAATTTGTTACGAAGTCTATCTATACTAATATTATAAAGCTGAAGAGTTTGTTTGTTTTGTTTGTTTGTTTGTTTGTTTGTTTGAACGCGCTAATCTCAGGAACTACTGGTCCGATTCGAAAAATTCTTTCAGTGTTAGATAGCCCATTTATCGAGGAAGGTTATAGGCTATATATCATCACGCTAAGACCAATAGGAGCGGAGCAGCAATGAAGAATGTTTCAAAAACCGTGAAAATTTATTACTATTGAGAGACGCAGACGAAGTTGCGCGGGTCAGCTAGTGTTTAATAAAACTTAAATATGTTTGTAAAGTCCCACCAACTTACCTACAAATACTATTATAGTAATTAGAATGTTACGTTACGATAATACGCCAATTTTAATGATTCCAATATTTATTTTATCTAATATTTGACATGGTCGTAGTCAGTGCAAGATTTTAACCATTTCAAATAATTAATTAATGATCATCTTAGATAGTCCACCCCCTTCAGACACCCGCCTAATTATGGCGGAGGCACTTAAAGGCACTTACGTCTCTTGTATTGTAAGTGTGCATGGGTGGTGTGGCAGCCAGTTACCTTCACTCAACATGTCTGCTCTTTCGTCCTCGTTTCGTAAACAAATTATAAAGGAATCGCCTGTTCATAGGTAGGATGGGGGCGGTAAGGATCGCCTAATCTTCAAAAAGCGGGACGAGCTGTTTCGGTTGAATTTCCACATGTTAGACTTAATTCTAATATTCAATTCACTTTAAGCCTTAATAACATTATACAAGCCTTTACCATAAGGAAATTTGCAATTTAATCATATAAGTTCATAAAATAATACGTTCACAGAACTCAAGGGAAATCAGACCGCATCAACTTGGAGCAGTTCGTGAATTTCCTGAACGAAAAACAGCGTGATCCTCGACTCAACGAGATTCTGTACCCGCTGTACGACGAGAAGAGAGCAGCTGAGATCATCAACACTTACGAACAGAACGAGGAAGCTAAGACTGACAGTAAGTAATACTAAAGAAATAAATTCGGAAATATGGGCATGGGGGGGGGGGGGGCCACTCAAGGGCTGCGACGCACGTAACTCATGTTCGGCTGTAGTCACTAACCATCAAGTGGCTTGTTTTCCCCCATATACCAAAAATACTGTATCGCAAATTCTATTTATTTAGAGTAAGACTAGGCTGGAATAATTATTTAGGTATGTGTAAATATATAATTAATCCAGGCTAGGCTTAAAGTTACTTATATCACAATATTGCCATCCATATTTATAAAAACAGTAGATAACATAAATAAGATTAGAACAGAATCATTAAGTTGAAGTTCTATCATCAGCTGAATTTAATAATTCACCATTTTATTTAGATTATGATAATTAATTCATAATAATCTACTACTAGAGGACCAATCTTGTCGCTCTACGTTGTGTTCCTCCTCATACAACCTTCTTAATTCTATAAGCGCCAAACCATTTAATCAACGGCAAAGGCACAACCCTATTTCACCTCTCCATTTTCATTCTAGAATGCCTCACTAAGGACGGGCTGATTCGCTATCTCATGTCGGATGAGAACGCTCCAGTATTCCTGGACCGGTTGGACAACTATATGGACATGGACCAGCCCCTAGCCCATTACTACATTAACTCATCACACAACACTTATCTGTCTGGAAGACAGTTCGGTGGCAAGAGTTCTGTGGAGATGTATCGCCAGGTCCTTCTGGCCGGGTGCAGGTATGTTGAAATATAGATTAGCTATGTGCAGAAATAGTAATAGATCCCCTACAAATGGCAGGAGGTTTTGACTGTATAATTTTGAGTCTTTTATATGACTCGTCAAGGATCACTATTTATCTCTGTAAGAACTATGTGTTATATATGTAGGTTTGTAATGTATGTATGTGTGTATTTATATGAATGTACTTATGTGTATAAATATGTAATTTTGTAAATCTATTCTAAGGAGAGGCTTATGTCCAGGGGTGGACTATTAAAGGTTGTTAATGTGATACTAGGTATGCGCACCACGGGTATATACAGTATAGTCCATCTAAAGGTTGCCTGTAAGAGATCGCAGACTGCGATAAGGCCGCCCATTGTACCACTGTTTTTTATTTTTTTCTGTTTATATTGCATTGTATGTTTTCTATCCATAGTGTACAATAAAGAGTACCTATCTATCTATCTATTTCTCTCCACCATTTAACTACGAGATTGTTTACGTGTTAGCCCACGGGGCCGGCCCCCTGACCACGTTACAACTTGATGGTAGCTGGCGAACGATGGCTATGCTATGTCACTGCAAGGGTTGAACAATAATTATACTGATTGGCATTCTGTTCACACTTTTCGAAATATTCAATTTTTTCTCAAAAAGCACTACCGTTCGACAGAAAATGGCAACTGTTCGGTATTCTAGTAGTGTGAACCTAGCTACATGACTGAATTTTCAAGTTTTCCAATGAAATCCTAAGTTATGATAAGGTTAATTATTATATCATCTAATCATTTCAGATCAGATATAGATACCAATTAGTTTATTTCCAGTAAAAAATAAAAACCACTTTATATGTAAAACGTAAGTAACGGAAACGTCAAAACATTCTAGAAATGTAACTCTATCCAAATTTGGAACATGAATCTTTCAAACTACACAAATAAACTACTTCAAACATATTTCCCTCCAACTTTGCTATTGCATAATCCAACCATATTAAAAAGGTCATCTCAGCGACTTAGTTCTCTCGAACTTAAACGGAACTTCTGAAAGGAACAGCTTAAAGTTCCAGCCCGTCTTATCCCCCGCCTTCACACTTGCTACCAACAACTTTCAAAATTAAATAATTAATACACGTTCCTATCCATCAACGTCACCTCATTAATCAGCTTTTATTAATTAAGCATTTTGTTTTGTTCTTGTTCCTTCTTGATCGTAGTACATAATTGGTAATTTGTTTTGGTGTTCTGGCAACCTGTCGCCTTATTGACTGAGTCTTTTAACCTTTTGGTGTTTCTAACCTGTTTTAAGGGTTGTTTTGTATAAAAATTATATTGAAAGTTTGTGATAATAATGTCTTAACACATTTTACATACGGTGGCCTGATCGAAACTTAGGCAGAACCTGTACTATGGTAACCAGACTGCTGATAAACATACTTATATATAGAATTCATCTATAAAATGTGTGTATTTTTAAATACACTCAGACAGTTGAATTACACTTAGACACATAATTGTGCTCATTTTTGTGAAAAAATAGTCTGGAGTAGAACAGAATTCATTACCTCAATCTAACCAGTCAATATCAATAACCATTAGAGTAACAAGCATATCAAAAAATAAATATCCAACCAGGCCACCTGGTTAGGTGCACCACATACTCCTGGCTCCTATATCCCTAAGGAGCCTGCGATCCTGAGGGATTTTCCACCCTGTTGCCAAAATAAAATGCCCCACTATTTGATACCCCCCAAAATTACTACAAAGTGCAAATCGTTTTTTGCCATACTGGAACTTTTAACTAAAAAATCGAAACATTAAATAATATTTTCATATTTCTCTCCGTTCCAGATGCGTAGAGCTCGACTGCTGGGATGGCAAAGGTGAAGACGAAGAGCCAATCATCACCCACGGCATGGCAATGTGTACTGACATTCTCTTCAAAGACGTCATCTACGCTCTGAGAGACACTGCCTTCGTGACGTCAGACTACCCTGTGATTCTCTCGTTCGAGAACCATTGCTGCAAGGCTCAGCAGTACAAGCTGGCGAAGTACTGTGACGAGATCCTAGGAGATCTGCTTCTGAAGGAACCATTGCCTGAGCACCCTGTAAGTGGTCGTTTGGTTAGTTTTTTCTAATAGACTAGAGTTTTCTAATTGGTTTTTTGCTTCTGTATTGAGTTTCGTACTTTTTTGCGAAATGTACTTATCATTTCTGAGAAAAAAGACAAAGCGAACTTGCCTTTCATTTTTATGTGGAGTCGATAGTGTTGACAGTGAAATGTGAATCCTGAAACCTATTAGCTAAATGAATTGTCCATAATCTCACTTGATATCTTTATTATACTATCATGAATTTCCTTACCAGCTGGAACCAGGAGTACCCCTGCCACCGCCCTCATCACTCAAGCGAAAAATTCTCATTAAGAATAAGCGCTTAAAGCCAGAGGTGGAGAAGCAGGAGTTGGAACTGTTCCGTCAAGGGCAGTTTGTTATTGAAGATGAAGAGAAGGAAGACGCTTCTGCTGTAGTTATCACTGATAAGAAGGTAAGTTGTATATATGTGTCTTAAATATCAAAATCAAATTATCTGATTTATTAACAGTACGTTCAAACTATATGACACAAACCTTATACCAACCCGTCTGGCCAGCGTGGTATAGTAGGTTTGTAATGTATGTATATGTATTTGTATGTATATTTATATAAATGTACGTATGTGTATAAATATGTATTTATGTAAATCTATTCTAAGGAGAGGTCTATGTCCAGCAGTGGACTATTAAAGTCTGTTGATTTGATGATGGAACTATATGAATGCAAATAAATTGAAAACAAATATGATAGTTTGGAAACAAACAAAACATAATTTCTCTACATCCACTCCTGGACGTAGGCCTCTCCTTAGAAGGAAGGTCTATTATACCACCCTGGCCAGACGGTTTGCCATAAGGTCTGTGTCAAGTTTTCCTACTCTTTGCAGTGCTGTTGTCCAGCGTAGTTTGGTCCCTTAGTCGGCTCTTACGACACCCATGGGATAAATAGAGGTGGTGACACTCCTTATTCTTAATCCGTCACCACACGGACAACGTAAATATTAAAAAAAAAATTTATAAACACGAAACGATGTCCATACATTTTTTTTTATTTAACTAAATAATGTGTTATTGAAAAATATATTCCAAACTTTATTTAAGAAATTGCACCAGTAGTAAAAGGGTGACTTTACATTTATTCTACATTGTGCTAGAAACGTTTTGAACAGTTTTTTTTTTTCTCCCACTAAGAAGGCACGTTTTAATTCAAGTGCTCATACGAGGGGTGATCAATAAGTAATGATAATCGAGTATTTCTAGAACGCACAAAAACCCAAATTATTTTTTTTCTGCTTGCTTATATATCCACTACTTCAGCTTCAAAAAAATGTATAAATAGGAGACCATTACCGGGAGATACATTCATTTGAATACGAACTGTCGAAGAGAAAACGTCAAAATGGAGAAAAATGAAATAAGAGCTGTCATCAAGTACCTCTGCCTGAAAAAAATGTCTACCAAAGACATACACAGCGACTTAGAGGAAACATTGGGGGAGTCTGCTCCTCCATATTCCACAGTCGCACGCTGGGCAAAGGAATTTAAGCTGGGCAGAACCTCCACTGAAGATGAACATCGCGAGGGACGCCCTTCCACGTCCCTTACTGGAGAAAACGTCAAAAAAGTGGAAGATATCGTGTTGGCCGATCGAAGGGTGACCGTAAGGCATGTAGCTGAGGTCACAGGGATCTCCTATGGCAGCGTTAAAAATCATTGTCAACAAAATGCATATGAAAAAGGTCTCTGCGCGTTGGGTACCGAGAATGTTAACCGACGAGCAAAAAAAGAAACGAGTCGACATTTCGAGGGTGAATCTTCAAAAGTTCCAGGCCGATAAAGATTTTTTTTTGTCGCGTTTTGTGACCATGGACGAGACCTGGATCCACCACTTTGATCCCGAAACCAAACAACAATCAATGACTTGGAAACGAGCTTCCTCACCAACGCCGAAGAAATTCAAAGTGTCAAGTTCAGCGGGAAAGGTTATGGCGTCTGTTTTCTGGGATGCAAAAGGAATTATTATGGTGGAATATTTGGAAAAGGGGGCCACTATAACAGGCTCTTACTACGCAGGCCAAATAAGAAGATTGCGAGAAGCTATTAAGTCAAAAAGACGCGGTAAACTGCGCGCTGGAGTGCTGTTTCACCAAGACAACGCCCCGGCTCACAAAGCCGCAGTTGCGATGGCTGCCATTGAAGAAACGGGGTTCGAACTGCTCGAACACCCTCCCTATTCGCCAGATCATTCGGACAATAGTGAAGTGATGGCCGCAGTAGAGGCATTTTGGGAGGGTCAAGACAAAGAATTTTTTTCTAAGGGAATCATGGGCTTAGAAAAAAGATACACTAAATGTATTAACTTGCAAGGAGACTATGTTGAAAAATAAAATACTTTTTTTAATCTAATAGTTCTGTTTCATATTGATTATCATTACTTATTGATCACCCCTCGTAATACCAACAGATCTGTATCCCAAAACACGGCAAAGGATTATCGTACTTAAATAATTGAATATGCCAATCCAAAATCTGCAATAGTTTGTGTAACGGGGTACGTGTCGACAGCCCGAGGAGATAGTGGCGGAGGCGGCGGTGGCGGGCGACGACGCGCCGCCGCCCGTCGCGTACACCGGCTCCACCACCAACGTGCACCCCTGGCTCTCCTCCATGGTCAACTACGCGCAGCCCATCAAGTTCCAGGGCTTTGAGGAGGCCGACAGTTAGTACTGCTAACAGTTTTTAATTCACATACAGCACTAGATATAGACACTTGACTTTTTGATTGCAGAGGATATTGCCTTCTGTATTCCATCCAGTCAAGTTTGACGTTTCTCTATAAATCGTCTTCAGACTACTACGAGTGAAACCCGAAGATCATTTTTCACTTAATAGTAATTTAAGGAATCCTAAGGAGCCATCCAAAAATTACGTCACACGAATTTCATGGTTCTTTGACCCCGTCCCCGTCACAGCTGGTCACATTTGTGAGCCCCCCTAATGTGACATCACATATTTTGCTCTAGAAGCTATGAAATGAAAATAGCAGTTCCAAAATTAGTTTTATTACTATTCAAGTTATTTTTAATAAAATCAACATCAAATCAGACTATTGAAAAAATTAAGTTAACTCAAAGTTCGCATTTTAATACTTAGATATATTAAGTTTTGAACTGTGACGTCACAAACCCTTTTCACACTTCGCTGAACCCCCTCCTTCAACCCCCCCCCCCTACCCTTTTAACGTGTGACGTAATTTATGGATTGCCCTAAACCTCTCAATTGTTTTGTTATAAACTTCCATCTTATAAACTGCCTTTGTTTCAGAGCGCAATATCTACCACAATATGTCCTCTTTCGCGGAAACAACAGGGATGAACTACCTTAAGACCCAGGCCATTGATTTCGTCAACTATAACAAGCGTCAGATGTCCAGGATCTACCCCAAGGGCACTAGGGCTGACTCTTCTAACTACATGCCACAGGTATTATTTGCGTCCGGAACTGGAAAAATTTGTAATCTACCCTCAATTTTCTTTTTTCTTGATAATGTCGTTCTAAGTTTACTCCTACTTTTAAAAGTTGTTTTAATGCATTTTGTGAATCTAAGTTTAATGGTTTTATGTTTGAGATAAAAATTGGAATGGTCTATTTATTTTACAGTATATTTGTAAGTATTAACTTAAATTGAAAATCGATGATAAGAACAGCAACTGTTGGATCTCCTCTAAGTTACATGTCAGTGATTTACACTAATATTTATTCCTGTAAGTCCAGATCAGTTAAAATAATATTTCTTTAATAGCATTTATGTACTGAAAACTTATGAATTTATAACTCTTCAAAAACCCGTGAAAACACGCTATTTATATGGAATTTGTTATTTCCCCAATAGTTCGAAATGTCTACGATAGAGACTTTATTTTCAAAAAATCCCTAGAATATTTTTATTGAAAGTCCAGATCAGTATCAAATTAGATCTAAATGATATTGGTATGCGTATACGCGTACTTTATCTTAAATCTTTGAACATATAGGGAATATTATTAATGTATCGCTGTTGGTCAGGTGTTCTGGAACGCGGGATGCCAGATGGTGTCGTTGAACTTTCAAACGTCGGACCTGCCAATGCAGCTGAACCAGGGCAAGTTCGAGTACAACGGTAACTGCGGCTACCTCCTGAAGCCAGACTTCATGCGCCGCGCCGACCGCAGCTTCGACCCCTTCGCCGACGCGCCCGTCGACGGCGTCATCGCTGCGCAGTGCTCCGTGCAGGTACACACACTTAGCTCCGTGCGGGTACACACACTTAGCTCCGTGCGGGTACACACACTTAGCTCCGTGCGGGTACACACACTTAGCTCCGTGCGGGTACACACACTTAGCTCCGTGCGGGTACACACACTTAGCTCCGTGCGGGTACACACACTTAGCTCCGTGCGGGTACACACACTTAGCTCCGTGCGGGTACACACACTTAGCTCCGTGCGGGTACACACACTTAGCTCCGTGCGGATACACACACTTAGCTCCGTGCGGGTACACACACTTAGCTCCGTGCGGGTACACACACTTAGCTCCGTGCGGGTACACACACTTAGCTCCGTGCGGGTACACACACTTAGCTCCGTGCGGGTACACACACTTAGCTCCGTGCGGGTACACACACTTAGCTCCGTGCGGGTACACACACTTAGCTCCGTGCGGGTACACACACTTAGCTCCGTGCGGGTACACACACTTAGCTCCGTGCGGGTACACACACTTAGCTCCGTGCGGGTACACACACTTAGCTCCGTGCGGGTACACACACTTAGCTCCGTGCGGGTACACACACTTAGCTCCGTGCGGGTACACACACTTAGCTCCGTGCGGGTACACACACTTAGCTCCGTGCGGGTACACACACTTAGCTCCGTGCGGGTACACGAACTTTCCAATTCCCAATGCTCTTTTTTCAATACTACATTAAAATGATATATTTTCTGTTCATTAGGTGATCGCTGGTCAGTTTTTGTCAGACAAGAAGATAGGCACCTACGTGGAGGTGGACATGTACGGTCTACCATCAGATACCATACGTAAAGAGTTCAGGACTCGCATGGTGCCTGCCAACGGACTAAACCCGGTGTACAACGAGGAACCTTTCTTGTTCAGGAAGGTAAATACCTAAAAGTCCTTGAAGTCACAATGGAGGCTACAGCTACAGCTCATATACTAAAACTACTGAACCATTTACTCCGACAGGTGGTCCTCCCAGACCTGGCCGTGCTCCGTTTCGGCGTGTATGACGAGAACAGCAAACTCCTTGGACAACGTATCCTGCCCCTGGACGGTCTGCAGGCTGGCTACCGTCATATCTCGCTCAGGACCGAGGCCAACTTCCCCATGTCGTTGCCCATGCTCTTCTGTAATATAGAGCTCAAGATCTACGTGCCTGACGGCTTCGAAGGTATGCAAGCAAAATTAAAAATTATGGAACGAAATTGTATCGTCCAAAAAAAGTGTGTGTGTGTGCAATTGACACACGGCAAAAGTGAAACTTCAGAAAAAATATTTTATTGAATAAAAAGATAAAAATATTCACACTGTCAAAATATTATATTTAAAAAAATTACACAATTTACACAAAAATATTATTGTGTGTAAAATCAACACAAATAAAGTTGCTAATGTATATTAAATTCAACTTTAGATAAAAGCTGGTAAAGATGTGTGAAATATAAAATTAACATAAATTAATTAGTTAACGACTTTTAATACGCAAATGCAAAAAAATAAAACAAATGAATGATACACCACGTTGTTTATGACACATTTTCTGAAGGCTTCGTTGTACGCAGGCGCAAAGACACGTGATAGCAAAGAGGAAACAATGGATTACAGAAAACACTGTATACTTGTAATCTATCTCATTCTCTCGCAGGCTAAATCCTATTTATTAATATGTTTGTCTCTTTTTTCAAATTTTCAAATGTTAACGGTGATAAAAAAGTTGCGCTTCAAAAAAATTAAGGGCATCCCACGTTTTAATCAAATTCACAAAAAAAGGAAGATTCTTAATTCCCTAGGGGGGGGGCGACTCTCTCATGTCTCTTGAGTTGTAGGTGTTCATGGATGGATCTGCTCATTCGCCCCCTATCACATAAAAAAACGAAATTGGTATTCGATTTATGAAAAGCTATGATTAACCGACTTCGAAAAGGAGAAGGTTATCGATATCACAGAAGGGCATAACTCCGTCATATATAGATGGATTTTCAAAATTCTTTTTTGTTATAAAGGGGTTTATGCCAAATTGGTCCCATTTAAATGTCATATAGATCTGATGATGAGTTTCGGAGACAGACAACGGAACTCATCAAAAAATGACAGCAAATCAACCGCGATTGCTGCCAGGTTTTCAGTGCTCTTTGTTAGTATTGTTTGAAGTCGGTTCAACTTTTTTTAAAAAAATTTTTTTAAGTCGGTAATTTTTACAAGATTGATATCATTTGTTAAAATTATACAACCAACTTTGTGTTATAATATAACATACGTTAAGACTGAAATTAAAATAATACCCTTACATTATAAGTATGAGAAAATGCTCGGTTTTATTCGTTATCCCATAAATTCTTTATTTTCTGCCAGTCAATTACCAAAGTTTCTAAATTGTGTCCTAAAGACAAAAACAGCTAAAAAATAAAATAGGTATTTAAATCAAAACTAAGACAAAACTGAAGAACAAAGAACAAAGAACTGGTTATGGTAATAGATTAAACCGTACGTAAACAAGGAAGTAGGTAGGTACCCTAAAATAGTGATGTGATGTGATGTGATAGATAATACTAGCTGGTACCCGCGACTTCGTTCCCGTGGAATTTAAAAAGCGCTGCCTTAGTGGTGTAGTACGGTATGCGACTACAGTCCATGAGGCCTCGGGTTCGATTCCCGGACCGGGCAAAATTTTATAGGGTTTTTCTAACAAGACAAAAAGCCTATATAGACAGCTACCTGGTAATCAAAATATTATCAAAAATATTAAAGCCAAAATATTATCAAAATTGGTCCAGTTGTTTTGAAGATTACCCGGTACAAACAAAAAAACAGACAGACAAAAACTATTTGTTTTTTTAGGTTATTAGCACGATACCTATGTATCGTGCAAATAACCGTGTGAGCATGAAAAAACCTATTATTTTAACATTACAAACACTTCCGTTTTTAACCGACTTCAAAAAAGGAGGAGGTTCTGTGTTCCACTGTATGTATTTTTTTTTTATTTGTATAAATACCGTTGTACTATAAAAACCGTAATTTAAAAAGTAGCATTTAAGTAATAATCTGGTTATAACTTGATCGGAACGACTACAAACCGCTAGAACAGTTATGCGGACATTGTTAAACAAACGTTAACTAAATATAAATAAAGTTTATTTTAAAAGAGCTAAATAATGAAATGAGACTTGTGTTGACCCTCGCAGACTTCATGGCGGCGCTGTCCGACCCGCGCGCCTTCATGGGCGCCGCCAAGGAGCGAAACGACAAGGTCAAGCAGATGGGCATCGAGGAGACAGGGCCTGAGAAGAAGGTGCAGCTCGAGGAGAAGAAAGAAGGTAACCTACTCATTTTGTTAAACAGGGAACGGGCTAGTGGCGAGTACATAGATAGATAGATAAATACTTTATTTGTACACCAGGGTTTTACAGACTCTATAAAGTAATTAACAACAGATGTAATGTACAAAGGGCGGCGGCAAGTAGGTGACGTTGCAAGGTTAAGCAATTCTAGCCAGGTTGGTATATGGATGGGTGAGCAATCTTAACACATAGAGACCGCTCGGTCTAAGCTGTCGGTCCAGGTTGCCATACGAACATCTGTGGCAATCGTTACGGGTAGTTGGAACCCTAAATAGTTCGACAACAGTCTTTCTACAGACCTTCGATATCGTCCAGTACTTGGGTTGTGGAGGTCTTCGAAGTTCAGCCGTGTCGTAGTAGACGTAAAGCCGACCCCAACCTAGTTTGGGAAAAGGAGGAAGAAAGATTTAAACAGGGTTATAGACCAGACCCAAACTAAGCAGGATTTGTATATAGGGTTATAGAACACGGGTAAATAGACCAAACCATTGTTATCCTCTTAGTCTAGTAGTTAGTGACCCTTTCTGTTAAGCCAGAGGTCGTGGGTTCGATTTCCACCCAAGACAAGTGTTTGTGTGATGTGCACGATCATTTGTTCTGTGTCTGGGTTTAATTTATCTATTATATGTAAGTATGTATTTAGAAATATATAAGTATTGTGGCGACTCCCACTTACAAAAAACAGAAACATACTACAACGCCATCTAATGAAGACACACCGAACTACGGAGTAACTACTAAAATAAGAATTGCTAATCCTGTATCGCGATATAATAATAATATAATAATAATAATATCCTACCACATTGACACAACGCCATCTAGTCCCAAACTAAGCAGAGCTTGTACTATGGGTACTAGACAACTGATATAAATACATATATATTTTTTTTTTTGTAAATACATACATATTACACATAGAAACACCCAGACCAAATCAAACATTAAATGTTCATGCACACAAATGCTTGACTTGAGCGGGAATCGAACCCGCTACCTTTGGAATAGCAGTCCGTTACACAAACCACTACGCCGATTAGCATACATACAACTTCCCAACATCAACCGTTGGGCCGCGGCCCGCCAGGCATGATCACCTCGCCTGGTCGGAGGATCCTCCCTTTGTGTTGGAGAGAAATGACACCCGTTCCTCCACAGTATGTTTATCAGCAGTACTATTAACAAAGTACAAGTTCTGCCTAGCAGACTGCTGTTTAGTATGTTTGAAGTTCTTATTATTATTATTCAAAATTATGTTTACTCCGACCGAATGCAGAGGTGAGTTGTGTGTGGGTCGTACATAATCTATTTTGAGTCTCGACTTAAACAGTTCTAGGAAACGCAGAGCGTGGAAACATTCTAAATACGCTATTAGGGTAATACTTGATGAAATGTGGGTTTGTATCGCAGGTTGGTGATATGTAAACCTTCAAGAAAAGAGTGTACTCATAAAAGGCCGGCAATGCGTTTGGGACTCCTAAGTTGCAGACGTTCATGGGCGGCGATGGTCACTCTCCATCAGATGACCCGTCTGCTCTTCTGCCCCCTCTAACATTTGACTGCACGGATGGCGTAGTGGTTTAAGCGGTCGCCACGCCGCTTACTACTACGCTGAGTGTTGTGGGTCCGATCCCCACATGGGACGACACTTTGTGTGTTCCACAAATTCTTGTTCTGAGTCTGGGTGTACTTTGTGTCCGTTTCATGTGTGTTTGTAAATTCCCTCGCGAGATAGGATTTATTCAAATTAAAAAGGCGTATTGTAAAAACTCATCTATCCATACCTTCATACTTATATTATAAACAAGCTGAGACCCGCGGTGTTACCCGCGTTTGTTGTTATAACAGCGGGCAACGCCGCGGGGCGAAGCTAGTCTAAAAAAAGTAGCCTAAGTTACTCCTTATGTCATCAGCTATCTGAGAGTGAAAGTCCCGTCGAAGATTACCCGGAACAAACAGACAGACAGACAAAAATTGTAAAAAATGTTATTTTGGCATATGTACCTTGTAAACATACGTATGCATTTAGTAAAAAGTGGTTATTTTAATATTACAAACAGACACTCCAATTTTATTTATTTGTATATATGTGAAAGTAAGTTTGTTTGTTTGTTATGCTTTCACGCCTGAACCACTAAACCGATTTTCAAAATTCTTGCACCAATGGAAAGCTACAATATAAAGTATAGATATATTTTGATTCTGATAACCACTTACCTGATACCCTCAGTAGCCTTGATTTATAGACATAATTAAATAAAAAGACATCATGGAAGAAGACTTCGAAACTATTCCTGGCCGGCGGTAATAAACCGGACAAATCCGGTAGCGCATTACATCCTAATTTAGCCGGTTTATACGTTCATGCCTTGTATGCTGATTTGCCTACTCTGTATATAGTATACAAAACTATCTAAGTGATTTTTTCCAGTTGATTCCCCGCAGAGATCTCAAAATAGCCCATACCTTGATAATGTAATTACGGTTATTTATTTACGCAGAAGTTTATCTGACTAATTCAACCAGAGTATGACATGTAACAGATATTTTAGGATTCAATTCATTCTAAAATGACGGTTAGTCTACGCGATCAGTGGCAGCGGGGATGGTAGCGATTTTGTGAATGAATAAACGTGATTCTGAAATGTGCTTGCCTTGTGTATCGATCACTAAGGACAAGTTATAACTGTAGACAGTATTGGACTGACAAACATAGATTTCTAATTGAGAATCGTCAAGCATGTTATTGGAGTCCTTAACAAACGTCGCGCCGATGTCTACTATTGAGTTACATTGTGATATGGTTTGAATCACATAGCTTTCGATGTAATGTGCAGCATCCTTAACATGTAAGCAGGTCCAATGGTTCTAAAAATCCCATTGAAATAATCATTATTGGGCTAAGAACATCTTCTAACTTCTTCCTGACACACTATCCGTATCCCTTTGCAATTTTATGATATTTCCTAAGAAAGTAAAAATGTGTAGACTTAATGAGATTCTCACAGACCCCTAAAAGCAATGCTAAAAAAATTAGAAAGACCATTTCGAGTTGATGATTGTTTATAAGAATATTTTTTTATTGATATAGCCATTATTACAATACATTAGGATCCTGATTCCTGTGGTAGGTAACAACCTGTGTTACAGGAAACAGTGTCTTCACCCATTTTGTTGTATGTGTGTGTGTGTGTATGCGTGTGTGTGTGTTTATGTACGTGTGTGAGTGATGGGCGTGCTCATTGTACCAAGTTTTCGGTTTGCGTGTAGTCGAGCGTTAGTAACCATGATTTTATTTTAGTTATGAGGTCAATTTTTTGCCAGTGAGTTCCACTAGAATGGATGGATTTTGTTATATACGCTTGTAGCTAAGCATTGACGTCTTGCTGATGTCTGTCTATAATAAATAATAAAGTGCCGTCGCTTATGACTTGTACCAAACACCTAACATATTACCTTAAATATTTCACTGTACAGATGTTTCGTGTTTGATATCTCAGTTACACATCCAGTTTCGCTCAAATTGAATGTTCGTGCATTCAGTACCCACTCGTCTGCGATAAACAATGAGCACCGTGTCGTTTTGTTTGGGTAAGAGTGTCGTTGTGTCTCACTGTGTGTCTAACTAACATCATTGTTGGAAAACGGGCGGAAAAATCTATCGAAGTGGTTTTATGTGCGTTAAAATTAGTGGAAATGTTTTTTTTTTACTTCCATTTTTTACCCATATTGGTGTAAAATAATAATCATAGATATAAAATAATTATTAAGAAAGGTAAATGTGTGGATAAAAGGTACACACCTCCCTATTTATTATTAGGTCTAAAACATAATGCCATAGCGTTGTTATCTGTTCATTGTACCAATATATTTATCTAGTAATTAAATTAGTCTTCAGTTATTTATAACTAAATAATTTATTATAATGTAAACTTGCGACCTGCCCCGACTATGCTTGGTGTAATTTAGTAGAACTATAATCTCTTAAGGTTTAGCTTACGTTAGCCAAACCAGTTTATGTTTCGGCGGCTATGTTGAAAAATATTCTTTTCTCTACTTATATCATCCACAGCCTTTAATAGTCCACTACTGGCCTACTATACCACACTAGCCAGACGGATTAGCGTAGGGTTTTTGTCAAGTTTCCCTTCTCTTTGCAGTGCTGTTTTCCTGCGTAGTTAGCTTCCTTAGTCGACTCTTACGACACCTACGGGATGAATAGGGGTGGTGACACTCCGTATTCTTAATCCGTCACCACACGGACCAGTCTGATAAAGATAAAGATAGCTGTCAAACACAAACTAACTGACGCAGCAAGTTCATATTTTGACAGAACTGACTGATGCCTGTTGACAGGAGTAGTGTTGCTTTTTCAGTAAAGAGGTCAGAAATTCAAAGTCACGGACTTATTGACCCGCCCTCGTATTTTACATAACCAATAAATATTTTTCCTTAAAGACTAGGCTATTAAAAGGAAGAATAAAAATTTTAAGTGTACAAATTCCAAGCAGCCGGGTTTTTTGTTGTTTCCTCAATTAACTTGCTACCTAAAAAAAAAATGTAATTTTGTTAATCAACTCCATCATTGGACACATTCAAATTTCTTTCCTGTTTTCTTAGAGTATATTGCCTCCTATCCTATTGCCGGCCTCTTTTCTGTGTATTGCACTCATAACTCGAGACGCGATGATCCATTTACCAAGTATCTATTTTAGATTTAATGTATCTATTTTATAACCAGCTTTTAGTATAATACCACATCCCAATAGTTGATGATAGATGGACGTAAATCTTTTCAAAATGACTTGTTTACATTTAATCATATGTATTTATTCATGCGTACTCTATTTATTTAAGAACTTATGAACGCAGGTGTGTTAATACATTGTTCTCTCATCTTCTAGAACCTCCTCTAGTCTTCGAGCCTATTACGGTAGAATCCCTCCGCCAAGAGAAGGGATTCGTGAAGACCGGGCGCAAGCAACAGAAGGAACTTGAAGCAATGAGGAAACGTCACACCAAAGAGAAAATGTCTTTGCAGAAGTCACAATGCTCTGCTTTGGAGAAAATGATTAAAGGGAAGAAGTAAGTTTACTTTTTATTTATACGTGCAAGAAGAACAGCGATTGAGGAGAGGAAAGGGGGACTTAGGGGTTCCCACACAGGAGGGGTCATCTACACGCGCTAAATGGCTTGAGGTACGTCGGGGTATCAGGGATTTCCTTCTTAGGGTACACCTGATTCTTTGGCACCTGGTACCCGAGACGGCGTGCGTTTTTTAGTCGGTTCATGTACGACATAACCACCGCTGGGTGGTATTCGAGGGGATCGCCGCACAGATAAAAAAAAGTGGGTGCACTTACGAACTCTTTGTTTAGAAATAGCCGTTTGTCCTAATGTAATTACCACCAACGGCTGACTCGTCGTCTGTTCACCCGCCTCTACTATAAAAAAGGTATTGGAATCAATCATTTTAAATGTCCAAATTGTATCTTCTTGTATTATCATATACTTGACTGCCTCGGTGGAGCAGTGGTAAACTCAAAACTCAAACTCTCTTTATTTCATAAAATTTTAATAACTAAAGTAAACTAGTTGTGATGTATCAACATCAGTCAACTCTCGAATTTTTCTAACTGCGTATGCTGCTGAGCTGAGTCTTTTCGATAATTTCTCAATATGTGGGCCCCACTGTAGCTTAGGAGCTAGTGTTATACCTATAAATGTCGTAGTGTCCACAAGGTCTAACCCGATATGCTTAATCATCACAGTAGTTTTCACTGGCTTGACGTTTGGCATAGTGAAACGTATACACTTAGTTTTTTGTTCATTTGTAAATCAAATTGTTCACGTCAAACCAATGAACCACTGAAGCTGGTAACTTATGCGACTGCTGTTCTGAGGTCTCGGATTATATTCCCGGGTCGGAGCAAGTGTTTGTAGTTTGGGTGTTTTCTTTGTATAATATGTAGTATTTACAAAAAATAGTTTATAAGTATTCTATCAGCCAATCTAGCTTTCATTGTACAAGCTCTGCTTAGTTTGAAGGTAGATGGCGTTGTGTGTCAGATGTTCAAAAACAATTTAGATATTATTATATTCTTTCCGCATCCAAGCTAGATTATCCTTAATTATCCTCTATAACCATAACGATTTTAATTGCCAGCAAAGACCAGCTGAGCACCGACCAAGCGTTCCGCAAGCTCGTAAACGAGCAGGCTGGCGCGTGGAGTGAACTGGTGGCTAAGCATCGCGTCGAGGAGTGGAGCAGTGCTCGCAGCCGCCTCAACGAGCAACGAGACCTGCTGAAGAAGATGATGGAACAGACGCAGCTCGCGCAGATGAAGCAGCTGGAGGGCAAACATGAAAGGTAGCTCCACGATTTGGAATTTTTGACATGTAACTGAATCGATTTGTCATTTATTGGATTCGATTGAATGATTCGATTCGAATAGTTCCACCAAATTATGAAATTTTAAAAGTAAAGTATTTAAAGGCAAAAATTTGTCAATGTTAATTCAATATATTTGTACTACTCTGGGCACAACATCAACCTATCTGTATTTCTTACACATAATTATGATTACCACTAACTTAATTCCTTGATTAATGTACCGCAAATAAAGTAACTGAAACACAAGAGTGGTTCTTCTCGTAATAAACATACATACATACATAGAATCACGTCTATACCGTAACCAGAGGCATATTTAAAAACCTAACATTTTACCAACTACATAGTATAGTTTTAGTTCCAAATACGTAATAGGCTAAAAGCCCACATCGTAAACCGGGCACTTAAGAAGCTAGATGGAGAAAGTGAGATTATAACTAAAAAGAAAAGGGATGTATATGGTTCACACTCACCTCGAACGCAAACAATAACTCGAGCAGTTCAGGGTTGCATACCAGTAGCTCGAAGTGGCTATTGCTGGAAAGTCCCTATAATTAAAATAACGTAGTAAAGTTACCATCTAAATCAGTTCAAAGGAAACATAAGACGTAAATTAAACTAGAGGACATATACAGCTTGAGCTGGTGAAAACCAATTTTAATCCACACTAACTTCATTGAAGATGAATAAGAAAACTTTTAATACGAGAGATACCTTGTATAAATATAATCAAAATACTTCAAACGAAGAGTTACGCGGAACACGTTAGTTTATCTAAAACCGAGTTTTATTATAATTATAACTACGGATAAAAACAGAAGTCTAATCAACATTAACCTTGATGTGTTAATATTGGTTAACTTCGCCAAGTTCACGGCCGGCATGTCAGCACAGAAGTAAATACCTCATTAGTTTCTTCCGTTCATAAACTGTTGCGTTTGGAGCTGGTTTAATATCAACATGCGAAGAAGCGTCTGTGAAATTATGGTTAACACTCCATTAATTGTTTCCAATGCGTAAATATTTTGGATGGGATGTGCACAACATCCTTATATCTTCTATATTATCTATATGTATAAAAATGATAGAGGGCTTCAAAAACACAAAAAGTTCTGTACCGGTTGAGCTCAAATTTTCACCGCTTCAAAGATTGTTTTTGCCTCTTTGTCAGTTTTGTTCATTATTTCTCATAGATGCCATTACAATGTGCCACAGCCAAACATTACAATGTGCCACAGCCAAACAGCTAGCACATGTATAAAGATTAATGTTGGTTTGGTCGTACATTTATATGATCATCATGAACTTTTGCATATTTGTTGACATACAGCAAATAAGATTCAGCAAAGGACGCAGCGTACCTTTGACCAAGGAAAAGAGAACAAGCGAGCCTTACGGCACTTGCATATGTTATATCTAACAGCTCAGCTACCTTCTTACGACTGACTCTAATACCGCGCACGCTCATCGGTCAAATCAAAAAGCGCGCGCTTCCCCAACGTCCTGTTACACACTTCCGTCCTTTTTCACATAATCATTACCATAGATTATAGAAAAGTGACAGAAAAAACGTTACTTGTCAAACATGTTCTCGAGAGATGAAAAAAAATCTTTTAAACAAGCAAAGACACGGGCAAAGAGCTGAATAAAAGTAAAAATTTCTTTTTTCTTTTAAATACAACTTCCGCACTAGGAACGTATTCTGTCAAAGAACATCCAGACTCAGAACAACAATTTGTGAACCACACAAAGTGTTGTCCAGTCGAGTCCACAACACTCAACGCAGAAGGAAGCCACTTGAAGCAAGGTGGCCGCTTAAATCACTACGCCATCCGTGCAGACTATCTAAAATATCTTTCCAGATCGCTGATCGTGCTTATATTAGAGTGTATTCATATTTAGTTGTTGCCTACCACACCAAGTACTCCATCAGAAATAAAATACTCAAGTTTATCAAAAATGTTTAAGGGAATCTGTTGCACGTTGCGTAGTGCAGCAATTGAAGAATTTGTTAAAATAAATTAAGTTTTCGTATTAATGCAATTAAGTCCGCTAGTATACCATCAAAAATAGTTTATTCCAGTTATTAAATTTATTTATTTGAAATTCAGGGAACTCAAAGAGATGAACGCTCGCCAAGCCAAGATCAGCATGGAGACGAGCAAGGAGGTGGCTAACGACAAGACTCTCAAAACCAAGCAAGAGAAGGATCGACGGCTGCGCGAAAAGAAGCAAAACAACACCAAAAAGTTCATGGACGAAAGGAAGGTGAGTTTCAAGACAGATACGACCTTCAAACCTTCAAGAAAAGAGCGTTATCCTTCCTAAAAGGCCAGCAAAGCGTTTGTGACTCCTGAGTTGCAGACGTTCATGGGCGGCGAAAGTCACTTTCCATCAGGTGACCCGTCTGCTCGTCTGCCCCCTCTAACATAAAAAAAAAAGATTATTTTTCCTGATTTCGATGTGGTCTGTAAGAAGATAGTTTTTTTTTATTGCATGTTAATCTTTCAAATTCATGACAATGATGAGAAGCTGGTCCAACACAGGGACGACCTTAAAGTCTAAGTTGTTTTTTCTTAAAGAATAAAACAGTGCCGGAACTAAAACTAGTAGCTGTGGCTATCAGTATACCACACACATTCCCAACGTCAACTTAAAGCAGGCAGTTGGCCATTAAACGAAATTATCCAAAACCCCTTGCAAAGTTACACATTATGCAGACCTCATATAAAGTTCTGACAAGAGCAGGAGACATGCTTTCACAACATGATGAATGAAATGATAGAATGAAGAAATAATGTATTGGCTACTTTCCAGACTCAAACCATTAAACAGAATCGCGAGAAGGAGAAGTTGAAGGTTATTCACGACAAGCAGATGGAAGAGCTCTCCAAGGATATCGATAACGTATGTTACAATTATATCCTAACAGTAAAAGATCAAGGTAGAAGTTGCTGGTTGTTGGTCAAATTCTTTTATAAATTTTTTGAAAGAGTGTATCCTGTGTCGCGGGGGACTTTACAAACATTCATGAAACGGACACAAAGAACAACAGTTTGTAGATCACACAAAGTTCCAATATTATGGGGACACTCCGGCAGTAGGAAGCGAACGAGGCGACTGTTCCTGTTAAAAGACCATTTCGCTTTATTGTGTATAAAAGACACCATTTTTATTTTTATTAATTTTGAAATATAAACCAACAGCCAGTAATAATTTTTTACTTTAAAATATTTCATATTATATTTCACTAAATATATTTGTATTTAATACTTTAATTACAATAACTGATAATAACAGAAATTGGTATTCTGCCAATTCGAACGAGACCTGTCCCCACCAGCAATCATTACTGCCATGCTGTAAAGTAAAGCTGTAATGCTCTTGCAAAAGACTGCTGAATAGGATCGGAAGAGTGCTGATCCCTACCGAAGAAGACGTCGACTGACGGGACCGCGGACCGCCAGAGAGTGGGGACCTCTTGTTGCAGATTAATTAATTAATTACCATTATGCGATCGGGCTGCAATATAGGGATAGGGCCTAGTTAGGTGCGGCGTCGATCCGGGGGGGGGGGGGGGAACATGAAGTCATCGGGCCTTCTCCAGAGTAGGCCGCCTAAGGCCGGCCGTCGGCGTGGTTTTTAATGGCAATACCACATACTTTGGATCCTTTTGGATCCCTTTGGATCTCCGGCTCCTTGGGGGGGACTTTCCAGGCACGGTGAAAAAGTTATTGCGTACAAGATTTTAAAGAGTGCAAATTTATTAAAGGGTTCTTATAAGAACCAATATATTTTTATGTCCCAATCACGAAAAATTCCAACCATTCAATGTTTGGGTTTTTTTTTAGATTATTTATCTCAACTGATGGAGCAAGGCATTATTCAGTTTCTGACCCGAAACCAAAGACTTGTAGACCCGGGTCTGGCAAATGCATTCTGTTGCCGTGAAGTCACGTATTTAAATTAATTTAATATGGCGTGTTCCAGCTGATCGAGATGTACAAGATGGAGGAGTCCGAATTCGACATGACGAGTAAATCAGAATTCTTTGCATGAAAGTACCCCGACATTGCTCCCCTGTTGGAGCAAAGGACTTGAGAAGTGAGTGAATAAGTGATCTCTCTAGTTTAAAAACTATATAAAATTATAAAATACATAAATGTCAAAATTTATTCTTTCAATGTTTAAAATATAAATTGTTTCATATCGGCACGTTTTTTCATACCGCCATTACATTTAAAAAAAAATCACAAACGTGTCATTATTTTAAAAATAAATTTTATAAAGTATTTCCTTATATTTATGGGGTATGTGTAATAATAATAAAGTAGATTATAGTATTATCTGATGATAATAATAGTACCTAATAATTGTAACGGTCGGAGACCGAAAAAATATTGCATTTCAAATGAAATTGGTAGCTCTATTAATTTATCGAAAAGTTTGGAACGATTAAAATGAATAACAAAAATATATAACAAGTGACTTTTCGGCCTTTCGAAATTATAAAGCTAAGTTAATTTGTAAGTATAAAATATTTCAAAGGCGAATCTGATTCTGTCATTGAGTCCGCCAAAAATATTTATTATCTCTGGTAAATATGTATTTGGCGCCAAATAAATATCTCATTGGAAGCATTTGATTGTTAGAAGCGAGGAGTACATAACGTACGGGTTAAAACAATACGGTAATGTAAATTATTCTAAATAAAACCTGTAATAAAATTATTGTTTAGTTCATCTAAATATTCGATACAACTAAATACCTTCATCTTAGAATTAGGGATTTCTAATTAAATTTTTATCAATGTTACATACATATAAACAAGGGTTCAAGATTTTATAAATGTAATTTTTTATATTTAATATTTATACTTCCAGTGACGATCTAGTCCTTAGATATTTACTTTTAACGTAATTATTGCTTTCCAAAACATGTACGTAAATAAATATTTTCTATGTATATTTAATTTTTCGTTAATCTTCTGTGCTTATTCCATGACTGTATTTTTTAAACTATTGTTTAGCTAGGATTCAAGTTGTTGATATGGGAACAATAATACTTTTATTTGTATTATTTTGAGGTTTATTAAACTCTTCACAAACTGAATACGTCTGGTTTGTCTTTACAAACTGATTTCATCAAGTCTCAGAACAATACTTTTTTTTTTATGTTTGGTAACAAATATTCTCAATGTTATCAGGTAAAGTATGGAAAATTAGTGCATAGCTCTGTATTAAATATATACGTAAATATTTTTTTTATTCTATCTACAAAAAAAAACTATAAATAATATCATTCCATATTAATATTATACTATCAATACATTGTGTCGGTAGCGAGCGGTAGCGGACCAACTGCCTGTAATTTCAAACTTTTAAAAATTAAAATAATCTTTTTAAAACTATAATAAGCCAAAGAATTTCTTCAAATCGTACATTTACTACTCATATAAGTAGATTTAAGTTTCATTTCATTGCAAATAAACTGAAGACTCTTTTGACGTCAATATCTTTTCTTTGTACATATTTTTATTATGAAATTTAAATCCGATATATTCAATTATTGGTAAGTATAAGTCACATTTTTTTAGGTGCCTAAGTGTTACATTCTAGTCAATTTAATTCAAATCATTTATTTTCAATATTTAATGTCATGGTTCCACGAACATGGCGGTAGTATTAGGAGATAGAGAAAGCCTTAAAAGGTTGCATACATAGCCATATAAGTTATATGTATTCAAGCATTTAGATTAATTCAAGATAGAATAAATAAATAAAGTGAGAGTAAGTATTAAGTGTTTGAAATGTTTATTGATTGGATGAAATATTTACAGTTATCGGTAAAACAATGTTGATAATATTTATTGTATTAACATAATATAAAAATAAATTAGAATAATAAAATTATTCATGTAGAAATTCATTTAATTAATGTAAACGACATTTAAATTATTTACTTCTTGTATTGTGATATGAGAAATATATATTTAATCAAAATTTGGCCTATATTGTATTGAGAGTTCTCTTTTGGAAAATTTATTAGAGTTAAATTAATCGGAGCTGGGTCCTACTTAGTAGTGACGGAAATATATAATAAAAAAGGTGTTTTACGTTAGCAAATAATTTAATTTTAATTAGCACTATTAGCACTTTATGTCAGAATAAGGCACATTGGACGAATAGCACTTCATGTATTTTGAAATTTTTTGAATTGCATATGTTATTGGATTTAGCCGTAAGAACTTGGTATGTGAAGCATATATTCTAAACTCATTATATTGAATATAAATTAGACTCTGTTCTATGTACGATAAACTTTCGTAGCTAATTGTTAAAAGCATGTACTTAACAGTGTTTCAGGTTTTCCAGTTATTGTAATGAAATGCATTGTATCCAAAGATTTGTTTATTGTTTAAAGTACAATAACTAAATAATAAAATTAAAAACATATCGGTCTATTATTTTATTTACCCTAATATCTACGAGGAACTGTATAAATAAATCATTTAGATTTCATGCTCCTTATCTTCTTCCTCTCTTTGTAGACACTCATTTCTTGAACTGAAAAAGAAAAAAATATCTTATAATATTATATTCCGTCTGTTGATGATCCAGAGGGCCAATTCAGTTCTGCTCTACACCCAATCTCACAAATGTCATAAAAAGTATTTTCGTAGTAGCTAATTTGAATTAGCTAAAGAAATGTACTACAGAATGCGCTTGCGCAACTTGCGCTTGGAGAGAGAAATAAAGACTCATCATTAATTTTCTTTATCTGGCCCTAATTTTATACTCATGGAATTTTTAAAAGGTTTAGCTGTTTTTTTTTGTGTATGACTAAATAAAAATAGACTCAGATTTCTTGTCAATAGAAAAATAAATCTCTCCATTAATTACTTACTTCTTAGAAGAAAGTAATTTTTATTTTTCTGGCTAATTCAAATTCACCAATTGAAAACTTTCTGTACACATATATACATCATTTTAACACACCTACTTATGGTGTCCAGACATCACTGAATCTAAGCAGGGAATAATAATAACTTTACACAACCATGACACACATGGCCGTGTGATCCCAAACTAGGCAGAGCCTGTACTATAGTAACCAGACTGCTGATAAACATACTTATATTTTGCTAAATACATACAGAGGTCACACGAAGTGATCTAGAAGCCAGTTAATATTTTTATTGCTTTTTGAAGCAGTCTCCGTTCCTTACTAAGTACAGTTGCATGCGATAGAACCACAAAGCAATTTTATGATAATGAATCAGCTTGAAATACAATTTGCTATTTATTTTGCTCAGGTGCTTATAATAAGGATTAAAAAACGATTTTAGTAACAACTAGCATATCCAAATGTGAAAATAATAGTACAATTTTCCACTTGTTTGCCTCATAAGTAAGGGACTACATAAAATTTCCTTACTGGGGATACTCTAGAGCAAGTAATAAATTAGTTGACTGTACCTTTTAACCCGTTAAGGTCCTTATTTTTTGAGTATGTACTAATTCGGTACACATTGCGTACAATTGTGATATGAATTTGTAAACAGTAAAATAGATGCTGGTGTAATGGGGGAGCATGACATAAAGAAATTCAGTGTTTCCAATGTAATAATATTATAGATAGATTACACCCAGGTACAGAAAAAATGATAGTGCTCAGTACAACACGGGAATGAAACCCATACCTCAAGCTAAGCAATAATTATAACAAAAAGGCTAACAGGCCCCTCCATTATATTGGTAAAGTAGTCTCAGCTATATAATGAACAGAGGTTACCACACTAAAACTATTAATTTATTCAGGTGCCTTGTAATTACAATAATAATAATAATTATTATTATTATTAACAGTGCTCCGAATAATTGTTTGGACTAATACCAACCGCAACTTTCCGCCATCTTTACAGACGGCAAAATTTTCATCCTCATTACCTGAATAGTTGGTGGGGCGCCACTACTGTGCTGTGCGCTTTTCGAGACACTTTTTCTCCCGCACAACCAATCTGAACGGAACGGGTATCGTCTGCGGTATTTCCGGACCGATACGACCTTCAAGAAAAGAGCGTACTCTTTCCTAAAAGGCCGGCGACGCGTTTGTGACTCCTGAGTTACAGACGTTCATGGGCAGCGATGGTCACTTTCCATCAGGTGACCCGTCTGCTCGTCTGCCCCTCTAACATAAAAAAAGAATAATTAAGAAGAAGCAGAAGAAGCTGTGAAGAGACCTGATGTACCACAAGATGTAAGGCAAGGAAAAATCCTACACCTTTGCACTTGTTGCCTCATCTGCCCTTCTAAACACTGACATTATATTTAATAATCCTTGACATGTTATATTTTGATAATCCTTGCATGGTTTTAACGACTAAATTTAAACTGTTGTGTTAATAAATTTAACTAGAATTCTTTGAAATATTTGAATGCTGGAAACAGCAGAATATTATAGATGTCATATTATGTCTAAGGAGAAACAGCAGGCCATAGAGGAGTTAGCTTCTTAATCAGAAAAACACTGAAAAAACTACATACATGAGCTAATAGGAATCTCAGAAACATTAGCAATACTCGTGGACAATAATACAAGCAAATGCACCCACAGAGTCAGCACCCGAAAGCGAAAGTGACGGCTTTTACTCCATTCTGTCAGACACCATAAAACAATACCACAATAGTTATGGGTGACTAATGCACAGGTTGGCAGTAGAGAAGCCAACGAGGAACTAATACTGGGCAAATATGGATATGGTAAGAGTGCCAACAGCCATAGAATGATTGAACTTTTACTACAAAACAACCTAACACTACTTAATTCTGTATTTAAAAAAAAACTCTAAAACTAAATGGACATGGCTATCACCCGACGGAAAATGTACAAACGAAATTCACTACAGAATGAAAAACAAACCCAAGTTTTTCAATGGCATATTATTATTTTTCTTTTTAATTTTTTCATAGATTTGTTTGTTTTTTTTTTGTAAGTCTTGCATTATTGTATTGGTCTAGCTGTAATAATAATGTATAGTATGGTGTAAATAAATAAATAAAAATATGAACCAGAATGGTACGCTGCGGTCTAAAAAAGCTTCCAACTCAAATAAGCAGAAGCAAAATAAATAATAGACAGTTGACACTGGAGCACTATGAAAAAAACATTGATCCTTCATTTACCAAGACATTGATAGAAGTAGTAAACTCGGACAGATGTGTCACGGAAAAATACAACCATTTGAACAAACAATTGTCACAACTAAAAAAGCAAAGGCAAATACAATTAATGATACAAAGTTCAGCAAGAGAACAATAGAGCTCCTAGAGGAAAGAAAAACATTAATACAAACCAAATAAGGCACTTAGACTTCTAAACGTATTTATTTTGAACTTAACATTTTTTGAATGGATATAATTTATAAAAAATACCCATGTTACTGCTACAAGCTATTTTTACAGAATACCAAGAATATGACAATTCAGTCTGAACAAATAAAACAGACATTCCAAATTTAAAGTAATTTAAACCTTTATGTATTATAAACCAAACAGATCAGAGTTGACATCAAAAGAGTATGTATACTCTGAGATTACCAATCAACACCGACAAGTGAAAAAGAAAGAAAAACGGTAACAAAATATCCGCACTGAATAAACAGACTGACTGCAGCACAAGAAGTCGTGGATTTGATTCCTACCCAGGACAAATAATTGTGTGATGAGCACGGTCATTTGTTCTGTGTCTGGGTGTACTTTATCTAAAATATGTATGTATTTAGAAATATATAAGTATGTTTATCAGCAATCTGGTTACCGTAGTACATGTTCTGTCTAGTTTATAATTGGACGGCCGTATGTAAAATGTGTGAAATTATTAATGAGAGAGATGGATGCCCAATATTTCCCACTATCTCTAATCAGGTAAGCTGCGATTGGCTCTCGTGAAGTGGGCATGGCTTTGATCGTAGAACAGGCGGGAGAAATTTCCCTAGCCAACCATAGAGCTCAACTGGAAAGAGATAGAGGGAACTATCTATTATCCAATTCTCTCGTTGCCTATACTGCGAGATTGGGGACTCTTATTCACTCTATGCTTATGTCACTATGAACTAAATAATTATAAGTTTGAGGTTATTGAAAAAACTGATTCTACTCACTATATGGATCGAATCGTATTAGTTCCAATTTATCACCCAAACGCTCCCTTATTTTTGTACATTGATGTCCGGATACCATACTTTCCATTAGCACCATTATCATCCTGAAATATACCAAATTTAAGAGGGATCTGGTAATGGGATTTACTTTTAAATTTTAAAATGGTATAGTAGTGTACAAACTTGCTCTTCGCCTTTTTTAACAAAATATTTGTTAAAAACATATTTTAATCTCAATTAAACTTTACTAATTATCAGAAATAAATACGTTCTGTAACCTTATCCAATGTTTAAATTTACAAAATTCCTTTCAATTCATTTGACATTGGCAGATACAATGCTGCCAACAGTTAAATAAACTCTCCACCAGATTTAACATCTAAAATTAGTCTAAAACCACCTGAAAACCAATAACGAAAACGACCCTACTCTGATAGGCACTAACTAAACCACTAATCATTTTTTTTTAGTAATTACGAAAGAAAACCATAAGTAATTTAATAACTAGTAACCTTAATATTATTCAAATTTAATGCTGATACTAATCGTTTTTTCTAGTCGGTTGCAGATTAAAACGAGTCTTTGGTGCAGATTTGTTTTACAACTTTTATTAGACTTTCATATTTGATGCAGCGTTCTCCTTCCAGCTTCAAACCACAACGTATTCTTAACATAGCAGATAAAAGATTTAACTTCATTCTATTCCTGCTTATACCTGTAGTCACTCGACTCAATATCGCAATGAAACGAGGCTGAATTAAAAGAGTAATAGCCAAGGTCACTATTTCATTAAATGTTGAAGTCCCTTAGCCCCTTGGGCATCTTTGAAGAGCAATACCTCCAGTATGTGAAAGTTCCATAAAACGTTGCGCCTTGGTAGACAACAACGGACCGAGTTTCATTGGTTTTAATGATATCAATCTTCATTACTCTTCGCTACTCTACCAGATCATTAAACATAGAGTAGGACTCTCAATCATTTCGCTATTCTGCCCAGACACAATATTGTAAACATTGAATTTTGTCTTGTGCCTTCTGGGGACATCAAAAAGATCATCCTATCTGTCAGTTTAAACGCAATAATTTGCAAGCCTTAGGATGATAGTTACCATCCTGGATTGCGTCCTCGAAGTTGTAGCCCACATTATTGACTTCTTTCTCAACTCTGAAAACTTTTCCTCTCTCTGGCACAAAACCTACAACATCCCATGACCTAAAACTAAAAATACTTCTCTTTCTGAGCACTTCTATCTAATCCCCATCCTTCCTTTCCTATCAACCGTTCTTGAGTTTTGTACACAAACAATTCTCATAGTTGATCTTTGTACAGAATTTACTAAGTAATCTTTAATCTTACTATTATTCCTAATTACAAAAAAAAACCACTAGCCACTAAAAGCAAATTTTCGCCACTAAAAGGGGGGTCGAAACCACCAGTTTAAGTGGAAAATCCACTAGGCTGACAACACAGCAGATGACAGTGGGCATGCAATAAAAAGTCACTAATCTAAAATTCGATATTAATAAATAATAGGCTAGTCGACTTAGTTTGAATGACTTTCAAAGGCACAAAAACGAATCAAATGACCTATTTACCTCCTTTTTGTGATTGGCAGTTTCGAAATGTTTTCTGTATCGGTTTTTCTTTTAAATGATTTGCACATTAAAGCAAATTGAACTTTTCGACTTCAGGGCATTTACTACCGGTGCAATAATGCAGAATATTTTTCTATGAGGCCAACACTAACATTTAATTTAGAACTTGTAGCTGTGCATTGCAACTAAAACACTACTTCTGGTTGTTCTGGCGTTGTTAATGTCTTTTGACAGCGTTAAGAGTGCCCTGACCATCTTTACAAAATGCTTTTGAAAATAGCAATACCTACTTTTATATTCCTGTGACTAACGGGTTTCGCAGAACATTGGTATATTTAGTAGAATGAGCGCTTAAACCACTACAGCATTTCGTATTACTGTTAATCGGTTTAAGTCATTCCTGACTAAGTTTAGTTTCTGACTAACGCAATGAAAACATGGTGCTTTGTGAATTCTTTCTTTTAAAATTTTCTGAACAAATCCCATCTTTTCCTGACATAGTAGCACATCCATTATACCCCTGTCCTACATATTTTTCTGGATCCTAATTTATTCCGCACGATCGCACGATCTCCTTTGAGGCGACGAATCTCCTGGCTGGAACGCCACCGTAGGACCTGGAGACGAGAGCACTTGCGCTCTGTATTAGTGGCTGACACAGGTGATCACCGGGAAAGGATACTTCGGAGATCACCTAAAGGAGAAGGCGGATCGGGACTGAAAGAGGTTTAGAACTCTCCCGGTCCACTAGGACTGCAAACGGCTAGTACCGCAGATGACCCAGGCGCCGGCGTTCGCAGAGCGACCTCTTACCTCGATAATCGCAGGCCTGGAGGTGACAGGTGAGGCCATCTGTCACGCTAACAGAAGTAGGCCGGGGTGGCAGTGCGACACCGACAATGAGTTCCCCGGTTACTGGTACCTGAGATAGCGTGCGGTTCACACCTCAAAAATAAGTAACGGGATGAATAGGAGTGTCACCACCCCTATTCATCTCGTGGGTGTCGTAAGAGGCAACTAAGTGAGCAAACTACGCAGGACAACAGCACTGCAGAGAGAAGGAAATCTTGACACAAACCCTATACCAACCCGTCTGGCCAGCGTGGTATAGTAGGCCAAAACCTCCTTTCTAAGGAGAGGCCTATGTCCAGCAGTGAACTATTAAAGGCTGTTGATGATTAGAAAAAGAAAGAAATAGTGTATGCTCGAGTTGCACGACCCGCATAATCCTTTTTTACGAAACAAATTACCTGCGCAAGTTCCTCAACATGCGCAAGCTACTTACATCATGTAGAAGCACCCTAACTAAAGTTGATCGTTCAGAATACAACACTATTTTAACGTTATGATAACGCGGCGACCCACCAAATGTTATTTTAGTCCTATTTTAGTCTATCAGATTAAAAAACATATGTTGTACATTATGTTGTATTTAAGCTACGTTCAAAAATCAACTTACGAATGTTTCTTTTGCAAATTTTATTTTATACTAGTTTGGATATACATATTTTAAAATATTTAAGTTGCTCAAGTTTGTTGTTTTAATTGTTTTTTTATATTTTGTAAATAAAAAAACTCATTCACTTATTATAATTATTTTCGCATGTTGTCCCTACCAACAGCAACGCATCAATTGTAGCCAAAAAATCAAGAAAGTTAACAGACTATTTTCTGCTAAAAATTTGTTTTTAAAATATAGTCTGATGGTAACATTTAAGCCAAAAAAATTTAGCATGAGCTCAAAATATGTAGAATATAGGTATACAAATTGTGTTATAATTAAACAAATATTGCACGTTATGTTGGGCTAATAATATCGATGTTGTCAGCTATCGACTATTCAACATTTTATTGCAAAGCTTGCGACGTATCGTCGGGAGACATCGACTTTTAGCAGTACATAAATGGATATATATCAAGACTAAAAACTAGTAAATTAAATTTCTAACTGTAAAAATAAACATGTAAAAGTTTATTACAATCATTAAATCAAATACCATAGACTATCTAGTAAAATTATGCCACGCGTTCAAAAATTCACAAAAATAATTATTTGACAGTACCAAATAACGTTACACGTGCAAATTAATAATTAAACTAATAAAGATGAAAAAAAATCTGCTATTAAAGCAATGAAATGTAATAATTTGCCTGTTAGTTGCATTTTATAGTTACTAAATAAAAAGAGCAGATATAATCTGGTAACATTCCAAAAAAAAACTCGTTCGTGTGATGATGAACTTGTGAACCGGCGTCGTTGTGGCATTTTAGTGTGACTGGGACTTTTTGTGTTCGTTCTTTGTTCGTAATACATGTCGCAAATGAAGTAAACAATAATTAATAGTGTGAGTTTTATTAGTATTTTGTTTTCTGTAGTGTAGTTTTTACAATAAAAGAACAATGATAAAAAACGAAATGGAGAATGGCGGCGGCGACGCCACCAATGTGTCACCGACCAAACTCATGGTCAATTACATACCTGAGTTGATGACACGAGATATGATGTACGCTCTCTTCTCCGCTATGGGCAAGATTGAAAGTTGTAAACTTATAGCTAATCGCGGCTATGGCTTCGTCGAGTACGAAAAACACGAGGATGCTGAGAAGGCGCGGACCGCTTTTAACGGTCTACTCATGCAGGGCAAGACTCTAAAAGTATCATTTGCATTACTCAACCCAGAGAACAAGGTCAGCCACAAGCCTGACACGGAATCTAATCTTTATATTAGCAATCTACCTCCAGACATGACGTTAGAGCGTCTTAATACTATGTTCAGTCAATTCGGTTCGATAACGAACAGTCGGGTGTCACAAGGCATCGGGTTCGTGTGTTTTGACAACCGGCAGCAGGCTGAGGAAGCCATAAAACATATGAACGGACAATCACCAATCCCTGGCGCGGGAGCTATTGTAGTGAAGTTTGCCAACAAGCCGAATGCCAATAAAAATGCGCCGCGGCCTGCCCCTCGGGTAGGAGTAGGAGCTGCACCCATTGCATACAACGGCGCGGCTGCAGTGTTCAACGGTACCACACCTACAGCCTTCAACGGCACCAACCTCAGTGCTGCTTTTGGTACAAGGCCTGCTGCATTCACGCCGGGATTCCCACAGGCCTCACCCCCTCCACTGCTACCATCTCCGGGCAAGGCTTTACCTTTCATCAATAAAGGTCAGCAAAGGTTCAACCCAATGGCTGCCACCAACCACACACCGCTGCCGCTGCTCGGCGCGCCTGCCAGTCCAGTGCCGCTCTTGGGAGCGGCACCTGCTCCACACCAGACCACAGTGTATGTATACAACATTGGTGAGGACACTGAGGAGCTGGCTCTATGGCAACTCTTCGGTCCTTATGGAGCTATTGATTCCATTAAGGTTATTAAAGATCCTGAGACAAAGAAAAACAAAGGTTTTGCATTTGTCAACATGCGTGAGTACGATGAGGCCGCTATGGCTATTCAGGCACTCAATGGATACACGCTCAATGGACAGGTTCTCTCAGTTAGCTTTAAGACTCAGAAGAGAAATAATTAACTAATAAATATGTGTACGGACGTTGTGAACGCCGTATAGTTTGTGATCGTTCCCAGGCCGAATGCTTAAGAAAGTTTTTCATTCCAATTTCAGATTATTTTTGTAGACGGAAAGCGAGATCCTATATGTGCATTTCAAATTAGTCACATAAGTATTTTTGTAAGATTTAACATAGTTTTATATTCGCGAGAGCGCGACATGACTATTTGTGAGTTTAGTTGGCTTGACGGTATCATATATATGTACACTTTTATCATATGGTATTATATTATTGGACTATATATGGACCTGTCGCACTATGTATATCTGTTTGCGGTGGGTGCTGGGGCGCTCCCCGCCTCTGCATATGCCCGTCCCGGCGCCTGTCTGTAACCCTCCAGGTATTTTATTATTTTGTGTAAAACAAAACAATGTATGTTTTTTAATCTTTAATAAATTTCATGTTTAAATAGAGTTTATTGTATATTTCTCTATTTTTTTTTTCTATATACTTATCCCCACCCTGTCATGTCCTTATTTACTTACATAATATACATAATATAATTATTTGTGGCAGTAGTTTAACATGTACATAATATTTAATTGTGTATGTCTGTCGGCGGCAGGTCGACTATGTAAACCGCTTGAATATTGCATGTTGTGTAGTGAGAAAGCCAAAATAAGTTTTTATTTGTTTATTTTACCTCAGGGTTTATGGCTCCCGTTATTGTTTTATATATCGTCATTAATTACTTATCCAATATTATGTTTGGCATATTCACAAGTCAGGCCTTCTAATTTTGAAATTCTCGTGTTATATTGTAAATGAATTTATTATGTTATACCGTTGTAGGCTAATGGTAAGCTTTAAAAATCTTTAATACTTTTTAAGGCTTCGAGTTAGTCCATTAGCGTAGCGTAGGTAGGTGCGTGCTGGCGCGCGCCTTAATTACAAGGGTAATGATTATCTTCGGGAACGCGTCCGTTTACCATAGGTATAAGATAATAAAATAACGAAATACAATCAGTGAAGTGGTCCAAACTAATGTTCTCACTCATTTTAGACTGCCACAAATTAGAATAAAGCACTAGGTGCCTATCCCTCCGTGCCTCTGACTGGAGACAATTAGTACCAAACAACAATTTTAGGAGAGAAGGTAAGTATTACGCCGTGTCAACTAGATGGTGAGTAATGAATGATGTATATTTTAAATCAGTAATTTATTTTTGTCTTGTATATTATTCTAGTCCTATAGGTATATAGCGTCGTTTGAATATTTCGACATTGCGAGCTACAAGTAGTTTATAGTACCAGAATTTTGTCTGAGCAATATTCCATCAGTCATAAGTCATAAATGCTTACATTTTATGCCTTTGCCTGCGATAAATTGTTAAGCAGGAAACTCTATAAATGTGCAACACGTGTTCCTTTCTACTTCAATCGTTACATATTAGTTACAAAATCGAAATCAGTTTCTCTATGCTCTGTCCCAATATCATCCAATCAATATTCAGTCACTTATGATATGACTCATGTCGCGTCCCCATAAAATGTTTTTGAAAAAATTCAGTTGTGACTCATCGACCAAGCAATCATTCTGGATAATAAAATAGGTGAAAGTTGATTCATTTTCATACAGATTACAGAGCATTAGTCGAGAAAAAAACTAAATTTGATGAACTGCTCATAAACCATTTTATAGTTTGTTTAAACAGAAAAGTTTCTGACGTATACTGTTGGCAAATTCACATAAAAATATCAACACAACATGCCAAGAATTGTTATAAAGTAATTGGAGCTTGAAAGATTACAAGTTTTGACAACTATCTGCAAGTTTTTAGTAATGTTGTTAGATATTTGACGTAACGTTGCGTGTGTAGATATCTCGCTCCAATGCACTGATAAATTAAAGCTTACCAAACTCGCCAGCTAAGTGGTCTATTGATGTGTCGTTCCTGATTGTGGTGTACCTATATCAGATAGGTGTTAATTGCGGCCCAACGAGTTTTGCTATCATTTTCCGTAATATACGCGTCGAAAGATAAAACTGCCAAAATCAAGATCTTTGTTTGATGCGATTCACACATTCTGAACTCGAACGACTAAATTATTTTATTATTTGTTTTTTTTTTTGTCTGAGCTGTTAGCTTTGATCGCTTAATAATTTCATGGTTAACGAGCCGATTGAGGATACCGTCATACAGTAATGGCCTTGCCCAAAATAGACGCGCTTAAAAATCCTGCCTGGGTGAGTTCTGCCCTTGACTCGTAATAACCTTAAAACTTAATACATCTATAACACTCTGAGCATATTGTTTGCCGAATCAATTTTTAAAATCGTAAGTCTCAGCCATTTATGTATAAGTATATCTAAATGCGTCTGTGCAAACTCTCGGTCAATGAATTCAGGACTCGCCGTCCTTTCAAGGGCAAAACACATATAAATATTTGCTTGAAGTTTCGACGACCTTATCCCCATGTCTGACGCCAGACTAGTCTGAAGTGATCTGCGTTCAATAATATGTAAATCTATAATATTCTTGAATGTCTAGATTTCAATGTTAAAAAAAAAACGAGTGTGCTTTAAACCACACGACTGTAGTAAAACTTCTTGGCTATGAGAGAAAGAAAATGTGTGCTCACACCTCTTGTCCCTACAGTAATATACGAAACGTAACTCTCTCTTTCTATATTCACTAACTTATATCTTCCTCTCAACTTCCGTTCGCCTCGCCCGATCACACTTTTCGTAACGCTCTCGTCCACGAATTCACCAGCTTACGCCCCACGTCAAGCGTGCGTAAAGAAGTTTTACTTCAAAAAAACTAATCGTGCAATGACATTGATGTAGTCTGAAAGTGCTCAGTTCAATATTGTTTCTGTAGTTTTGATATCATCTACCTGCCCTTTTCCCGGTGTTATATCACTTAGTAGTATTTATATATCAAAAAAAAAAATACATAGGACCTGTTCTAATGACGCAGTGCGCCTGGTTTACGGTTTTTGTTTTTATTAGTGTTCTTGAAGTCTAGAACATTCCAGACATGTATAAAAAATTAACGTGGTGGAAAATAACTGCGGCTATCTAAAGGTTCCATTGTGCACAGCTCTTGTTAACGTTAATTTTCTACAACATTTATCCGAGATTGATGTCTGGGATTCTGTGAAATGTCACACATAACATTTTAATGATTTCTTTAAATCCTGTAGGATGTTTAGTAATAAAAATATCAAGAACAGGAATGGGCTTTGGTCGTATGAGTTCTAGGCCCTCGAATATAAAGTTGATGTGCATTTTGTACACTTAAAAGAGACATCCTATTAGGTACTTCCTTAATTAGCTTCTTAGTCGTGAGAATTTTTGGTGATGAAACCGTAATCCTAAAGATCATAAGATTTAACTTTTTACCGCTAAGGTTTTAAGTTTTTGTAAATTTCCCATTGCGCCCTCAACATGTAGTATTGGTGTAGGTAGTGGTAGTTTAATAATTTTTATTTATTACCATCATGAATCGCCCTCATATGATTGAAACCTAGACAAAACCGAATACAGGGGTGATGTTTGAAAAATAATTATCGTGGTAGGATAATTCTCAAACCAGCCTATAGGGCTACATGTTAACCCTCATGTATAGTTTTTACCTTCATCTATTTTTACAATATTTCGTGCAATAGGGCTGGGATATAGAAAAAAACATAAGAAACTAGCTTTTGCCCGCGGCCCCGCCCGTGTATATGTCGGATGTCACGGTTAATAGTGGCTTCCATTCCACCCCCCTTTTTACCCCCTTAAAATATGATTTCTGGGATAAAAACTACCTTATGTCCTTTCCCGGTACTCGGACTTCCTTATACCAAATTCCATCCAAATTGGTTTTAGATGAAATGTTTAAGCGTGAAGAACTAACGAGAGAGAGACACTTTTGCATTTGTAAAATTGGTATGGATGTACTAAAAAAAACGTGTTTAAGTATAACTTGAGAAGAGTGTAACTTAGGTGATTTCCAATGCTGGATGAGAAATCCGTTTCAGTAAATTTAACTAAAAAAACGTTTTATTTTTTAATATATAGATGACTATTTTTCTGTGTAAGCGATGAAACAACACAATTCTAATTTGGTTAATTCACCGTTAATGCCCAAAGTAAGTGCTTGAAATGTAATCATTTGTAGTTTTAGTAGCTAAAATAAACATTACACTAGTTACGGGTAATGATTTGATTTAAATTACCGTAAATGTCTACACAGCAGTGCAGTATGTTTAAACATGTTTGTATTTCATGTAAAAGGCATTAATCTTTATCTATAGTAGAATTTGAATAACGTTTCAACTAATTGTATTATACATGTTTCCGTTAATATTCGTGCATGGCAACAAACGATAACAATATATATAGCAGTTAATTCATATCATCTGTTAAAATCGTACACGAAATGGTGTTACGATGAATACTAAGAATTTTATACTCACGATATGCAAATAAAGATAACATTGGTTATGCAAAAAAAAACTACAAGGCAATGTATCTAATATTTAAATATTTGCATCAAGAATTTTTATAAGTCGTGGTCCGAAAGTTTTGAAAGGTTAGGCGGGCCAAAATTTCAAAATAATTTCATTAAATTTGTTGAATGCGTAGGGTTAGCCAGTTGGGCAGCCCTCGTATTCTGTTCAAGGACTGCGATGAGTCACTTTAAACAACTGTTGTGTACAGCTTAACATTACATTTGAGTTAACACACGGTGGTTGGAAGTTTTTGTGGCAGCACTGTTTTTAATATAGAGATGCTATGATAATGAGCCGTCTGCTAATATATTTCGTTTTTTTAACACAGGTTACAAAGCGTTTAATATTCACAAACCGGACTCTCTACTGTAATAGTCCAAAACCTATATCTTGTAAAATTCTGGATGAATATAAAGAATTGAGGATATTACACTGAAACGGTGTGTTTATTTCGACAAAGTCGCAATTTATACTCATAAATTGTGCCTGTATCTATCAAACTTCGGCATATTAACATGTTGACGTGTGTTTAGTTCCCGTTAATCGAGATTTATGGGAGCGGAAGCCGTTGTACACGCCACAGCTGTGCACCAAAATAGCTTTGCAGGATCCACACGACACTTTACCAAAACCTGTAAGCTTAAACGCAGTCGTGCTCATCGATAATGCCATATGATTTAATTAGCGATAAGTAGCTTATAACATTTCTGAAACTATAGGTATGGGACCGCATGACCTCCTCTAAAGGTCAAGGCTCGAATATTATTAGTTTCTTGAAAGTAATAGAAATCGCGATTTTATCTAAACTAAAATATAAAATATTTATATTCGACAAAAATTTTAATTGTAAAATAGATCGGGTCTAGAGATACCGGTTTAAAACTACAATTCCGACGGTAAAATATCACTCATTGATATTCCGTAGCTGAAAATGTAAGCGATATTCGTGCAAGCTCTAACGTAGGTAACAACGCAGGAATGTGTGTTTAGGTGTATGCGATATCCATTGTTGTATCCAGTTCGTGCTCCCTTATTCTTCCAAACGAGAAACGAGTAAATGTACGCTATTAGATCAATGTATATGCGCGGTTTCATTTTATGAACAGAATTTTGTGGGTCGACGTAGTTATGATTTCTTTACAATGTAAATGTGTGAATGAAAACTTCCCGGACACGATACAATGAATATAGTTCATGATACTTCAAAAGTGTTGCTCAATGCTCGTGTTTCATGGGAATTTTACGGCTAATTCGATATAATAGAAAATATATCAATTGACTTCCACCCACACGTTTTGGGTGTTTCCATGATATGTAGGTAAATTTACTTTTCTAATAAATTATCTCGCAATGTCATGCATACGAAATGATTTTATGACATAACTTAGAATGCTTTAATATCTGTCTTAAACATAAGGTTATTACGGTGAAGTAACCGCTCTCCAAGGTGCAATAAAAAATATTAATGCCATAATCTTAATGTTTTTAATTGAGCATTTTTCTTACACACTGTGTATTAATCATGGTTAGAATTGCTCCTAATGTTTAAGATAAAAACTAGGCACACTTTTTTTAAAGGCAACTCCCGCACTAGTATAATATCCTGTGTCGTGGGGGGTCTTTACAAACATACATGAAACGGATACAATGAAAATCCAGTCAGAACAACAATTTTTAGATCTAACAAAGTGTTGTCCCTTGTGGGGATCGGACCCACAACACAGCGTAGCAGTACGGCGTGGCGACCGCTTAAACCACTACGCCATCACGCAATCGTGTTTGGATACCTTTATTCGAGGTCGTAATTATGTGAATGAAGTAATGACTATCGCTGAGTTGTGTGTTGACATCCAGTCCCAGATAAGCCCCATAGGGATTTATGTTCTAGAGGGGTGGCACCGCGCATGCGATTCCATTGAATTAGCGACCGTTCGTAGACTACTGACTGTTTGCCATCAGACGGGCTGTATGCTTGTTTGCCACCAACGTCGTATAAGACAATGTTACATATTATTAGAAAATAAATAAGCGCATTTTATTAATACCTAGGCATATGCAGACTGATTCTTTTTACAACAGGTTTTAGAAAAAAGACGAATTGAATGGATCACAAAGTTATAAATGATCAAGAGAACAATTTGGAATCTTATTTGTATTTTATGTTCTTAGAACTGAAAGGATCTCAATTGTCAGAAAGATACACACAATACTTTCACTTTAAGCACATAAAACACAAATTTGAAATACTAGTCAAGACTCAACTTCCTTAGAAGTAAGTTGAAATAGAGATTAGACGGATGTAGCAACGTTTAATTGTGATATTTCTGGTACTTCCAGGACCTAGACATAAGAACCTTGGTTCTAAACCTAAATTATTATCTATTGGATTTATTGTCACAGGGTGAGATGAATAAGAATTATGTGGTTTATTTTCCGTAAATCCGTACTATAGTACGTATTACGTTATTTCGCTTCGATGTGGTTTTACAGAACATGGTTCTTTGTAAGACAATTTTAATTATACTAGGATTATTTAAGGATTTGTCCAATTTGTGACTTTTTTATACTCTCCAATATTTGGACTTAGTAAATTAGTGATTGCACTTTTACACCTTGATCTGTTTATTATACATTAGAACTCATTGCCAACGTTCAATGCGATAAATATTTACGAAAGTTAGACTCTAAAGATAAACTGTAACCTGCGGAGAATATTACACAAGTGACGTGAGAAATGAACTGATGAGAAATTTCCCGTCTATTGTATAGAGGCAACCTTACGATCGATTTGTTTAAAGTGCTCTAACTAATTTGCACCTATACATGTCTTGTTTTATAACAAATCTTTTATAAACTATTCTGTCTATTAAGCCGTACCCTAATACTTGACAAATCGGACAAGCCGAGCGGCTCCTGTGTATTGGGGAACAATAAAATGTCTATTTATAGTAAGTCCGCCACATCGTTATGTGTACTAATGCATATTTTTGTACGTGCGGTAGAAGCATACACTTGTAAATATATTTAGCGTTAAGAGCACTTTATTGATTAATATATTTTTACATTGCACTGACATCCATAGTATTTTAGTTAAACAATATTCAATAAATTGTTTTTAATACAATGCATACGTATTATTTATCACCCGTTATTGATAAGCTGTAACTGAGGGTAATGAACTGTTAATTGGTGAAGAGCAGCTCGATGGAGTTCAAGAACGCGACCTGGTATTGAACGAAGTGAGTTATTGGTAAATAAGTGTCTCGTCACTTGTTGTAAAACTTGGTAGATAAATAGGTAGATAGAACTCTTTATTTGTACACCGTTTTATAAAAAGTATGGTACATAAATGTGTCGGACATAATTATAATGTACAAAGGGCGGCCTTATTGCTAAGAGCAATCTCTTCCAGGCAATCTTAGGATGGATCAAAATGTTATTTATTTATTTATACATCATGCACTTTTGGTGCATTGGCGGACTTAATACCTAAGGCATTCTCAACCTTTGGGTGATGCAGAGAGAACAGTAGGTGAATTTTGTTAAAGTTTGTTTGTAGTTACAATATCCAATACGCGTACATTAACCTATCATACACTAGATGCCATACACATTATAAATACGTACATACATATCTAAATACCATTAATAGTAGTAGATAACATTCATTCATTAGTTGATTCTGCCAGTTGTTTTACAAAATACTGCTTCACTTTAGTTTTGAATGAGAAAGTGTTGGTGGCCATCCTGGCCTCGAGGGCAGAATTTTCCGGAGAGACAGTAGTAGTTGACGGTGAAATAAGTTTTTCAGGTTAATGGCTAACGAATATAAAAGAGAAAATAACTAGATATATATAATATAATAAATATACACATATAAACAAATGCATATTTATATACATATAAACAAATACTTATACATACCAGCAAATATACATTGGTAGATAATAAAACAAAGTATCCCATCTCGTCTGTTTGTCTTCCTTCCTGTCTGAATGCGATAAACTACAAAAATAGTAAACGGATTTTCATACTTACATTTTTTTCCAGTGGATAAAGTGAGTAAAGAGGACAGTTTAGGGGAAGATAATGCCGACATATTTGCAATAAGAAAATATTGCTAAATTATTCCTAACGTATCCTAATTCCTAAGCCTTTAATGTTAAAACAAATAGAAAAAAAATCAATAATATACTTTTAAAGGCCAAAACCTCCTTTCTAAGGAGAGGCCTATGTTCAGCAGTGGACTATTACAGGCTGATGATGTGATGTGATGATGTGATACTTTTAAACGAACCTTAAAGTTCAGTGAAATTGTGGTATATTTATTTCATCTATGTTTAATCAAGATTTGAGACAAAAATATAGATGTTAACATATGTATGTACTTACCTGCATGTACTGCTACCCGCGCGAAGCCGGGGCAGATAGCCTAGTACCTATCTACCTACAAATTGGAATAAAAATTTAAGCTATGAATAATTACAAGTACGTATGCGTAAGTGATAGTTGATTCTAAGGCTTTCTTACTCCTCCACTATAAGATCTCGATACAGCTTTTACAAGCAAACGAAGTCTGCTAAATGTATTCTTTATTGAACAGAGGTTTTAGATTGTACCGTTAGTCAAGAACTAGGGTTCTTGTCGTTTATCAGACTGTTGTAGGCACGCACATAAATAAATATGTTTTTAAAACAGCAACTTTAATTCTTGTATTTTCCTCTATGAATATTGTGTATATTTATGTATGTACATACCTATTTTTTCGTAGAGGAAATGGCCGTCGATCGTCAATCTTTTTTTTTTTAAGACAACGCCCGTACTAGCAATATATCCTACGTTGCAGGGGCTTTACAAACATTTATTTTAAAGCATTATCAGGTAAATAACATGAAAAGACTGCATCCTGCCATGGTAAATCATAAACAAAAAAAAAACAACATTAAATCTAGGAGTGTTTTTGTTAAATATTAGAGATACTTGCGCTCATGGTATAAAGCTGTGGCTACCGAGTTTAATATTCAGCTCACATGTTTGCGCAACGAGAATAATATATTAACAGCTTAATTTGCCTTGTTGATTTTCTATATTACTACCCCACCAATGACGATAACATAACAAGGTTGTCTCGAGATTTTTTGTGTGATTTGATCATAGTCATAAATATAACTTAACATTGGAGATAAGGTCCACTCTAATTTACTATTGTGATAAATAGACTGTCTTATAGACGCTGTACCTACGTGTTACAGTAGTTTTTTTTACTTTCTATTTGCGAATTCGGTAGCACTGACCTACCGTAACGTCAGTGTAGATGATTGAAAAATTTGTTTAGGATTTCAATAATCGACCCTTGTCATGTCTACATCGTAATCTTAAGGTCATAGCTCATTACACCTACCCGACACCCTACCAAGAATTGGAGGGTACATCAAGAAAAAAAAGAGTGTGCTTTAGATCACACGTCACGATCAAATCACCGTCCGCGAACTACTGACTGAGATATATATATTTCATGCACTAGCGCAATGCTCTCTCTTGATCCTACAGTGTGATACAGACAATAGGCCTGCACTGTGTCTTAGATATACGAAACGTAACAGGCTATGAGAGAAAGAAAATGTGTGCACCTCTCTCTTGGCTCTACAGTAATATATGAAACGTGAGACTCTCTTTCTATCTTTAATAACTTATATCTCCCTCTCAACCTTCGTTCGCCTCGCCCGATGACGATTTTCGTAACGCATTCTGCTGTATGCGTGACGAGAGAGTTACACCCCAAGTCAAACGTGCGTAAAGAAGTTGTACTTCAATAAAGGACGATTTTTTTACTGATAATGGTTTATTGGCAAAAATTAAACATACAGATATTAATTAGATACGTCTGTAGATGATGACATAAATATAGGTATTAATTAGATAAACATGCTTGAATGGATGGTTTGAATCGGTTACGATTACGACTGATTTCTTTCTGATGGAAGGAAACCAATAAAACTTAATTCATTATAGGTACTTGTGTTGTGTTCTGGATATCTTAAAATAATTTTATTATTGTTTAATAAATATTGAAATTGATCGTCAAGGCCATGGCTCATGACGTATACAAGCTGAAAGAACCTGCTAAAAAAGCTAGATACCTACGTACCTGTATATTCGTCGTAATGTAAACAGACCTAAGTATATAAAGTGCATCACTAGCTCACTTCTAAATGCCAGACTTTTGAAAGGTGAAGGTACCTTACCTTTTTGACTAAATTACAGAAGAAATTGTGATGTCTAGTCAGTCCTTGGCAAAGACTGTTTTCATATATAATTATGTATTACTATTAACTTTGAGATGTTAACCACCACTATTAATGAAGATATTGGTCATATATACTTTGTCAGAAGTAGGTATGAAGGGCAGGCAGAAATCTGCCGGATGGAAAATTCAGCGCGATTGTGTTGGCACTAGGTGATAGGTTACAAAGGGCACATCAAACCAAATGAAGAAAAGTTAATATAAAATTTTGATGACGCGTTCGATTCATCATCATCAACAGCCTTTAATAATATAGTCCACTGCTGGACATACGTCTCTCCTTAGAAAGGAGGTTCTGGCCTACCTACTATAGGCTATACCACGCTGACCAGATGGGTCGGTATAGGGTGAGTGTCAAGTTTTCCATCTCTTTGCAGTGTTGTTTTCCTGCGTAGTTTCTCCCTTAGTCAGCTGTTACGACAACAACGGGGTGGCGACACTCCGTATTCTTGATCTGTCACCACACGAACACGTATTCTATTACAACTGGTCTTATTAGTATGATATTACATAATGACCACCAAGAAACGTAGCGCCTTTTGAGAGGCAGTGGCCTTCAGTTAGTGATTATAATACTTACATAAGTAATAAATAATTAGTATATACTGTTGTAAGTGAAAAAAGGGAATATTGTTTTTTTTTCGCTTAATGAATCAAATAATTACGAAAAAAACAATGTAGCACACATTACATATTCCATGTCTAATAGAATTATTATAGAACTTCTTACTTAGACAACTTCAGAAGCCTTTTACATATATTCATCATTGCCAAAGACATTTTACGTAAAGGCAAAATCGAAATACCACAGACCTATAGAGCCTCTGTGTCTAGCGTCTCGTGTCTTCTCTTTTGTAAAGGTGAGTCTACGCCACAGACAAGGCCGTCTTAGAGCTAATTGAGGGTTTTTTGATGAACACAAAGCTTCTTGACGTTTTGAGTGACAGAAGTTAAATCGAACATCATGGATATGTGGATTGACTGGATTTGTTTTTATATAAATTCGTAGATTCCCATCATCTTGGCGTTTTAACTTTTTATTGACTTCGGCTATAATAATCGCTACAGCAGCGGTGGCTGGTGCTGTAACAACAAACTCGTTGAAATTCGCCAAGAGACTCCGCTGGTAGTCAGCTCGCCTAGCGTCGACCCACCTTTAGCATTGCGATAAGTGATTGTTTTAGGAATAAGGAATAAAAGACGTTATGAAAAGCTTAATCTAGATTTTTATTTGTCGATTTAACGTACAGACGTAAGGCATCTTCCCACCTCATGTTATTGGCACACAAAACCTTTACATTCGTCTTTTACACAACACTTCACTGGTTACAATAATATCACTTCAAAACATGGAATGTATATAAACATAGGAATACCCAATCAACTACATTTTTTTTTCATTCGAAGTGTTTCGCCAGTCGTTCGTAACTCGAATTAAGCCAGATATTAAAATAATATAAAAAAATCAGGACTAGAGTTCTTTTTAAGTAAACGCGCCGTGAATCTCAGTAAAATATTTACATACAATTTTTTAAAGGTTGACTCAAAATTTGTGACTTTTCAACTGAAACTTACTTTAACGAGAGATTCTTAAGATAATTTGGTTGGGATTTGGTTTGTACTAAAATGGAAATAAAGATAAATGTAAAACACTGGACGTTATTGGCACTGCTTTCAGGCTAACTTAAAAATTAAACTACATACAAACATAGATATACATTTTGCCGAATATACTACATTATGTCGAATACTGCATAAAATACTGTTACATTCACGACGATTTGTTTCATAAATAATAATAATATAATTAAATTAAATATGGACGCAAAATAATTTCAGTTATTGCACACAAAAACAAAATAAAACCGAACAGTTGTAACAGACAAAATGTCCGTTGTTAACAATACAATGCTTTACTGGCCGAATAGCAAAGATATTATAAATCTCTTACAAAATCGTTTCCCTCCATCACATAATCTCGAAGTACCGCTCTGACTGACATTAGGCACTGTTTCGGGCTAACAATATTATCAAAGCTAATATTATTCAAATTGTCCGATATACATCTTAAATTTTAAATGTTATTTACTAATTGTGAAAAATTATATTTCCAAGCGTCCCCAAATGTATGCCTTCACGTGAACGGAAACTCAATTATTTCGATATTCAAATGATCCAGTGTTTTCTCGTACAGGAAGCGTAATATCGTATATAATATCAATTTTAGCTGGATATGCACACTTAGGATTTTCGCAAACTTCCGACTAGTATTTTTTTACCTAATTTACATTATGTGGGATATAAAAGCTGCTCACAATACTATATACTAACGTTACTATTTTGATATTTTTTTTTCAGTAAAAAATATCTAATATTTTGTACAAACTTGCATACAACTTAGTGATATAAGTTACATAATATATTAAATGTTAGTTTCAAAATATACACTGATTACGTTTCAATTAAAATATGTTTTTTTTTTTCATTTTTCCATCGCCTCACCGTCCGCGTAGACACTTATTATTATATTTGTACTATTTATAAATTTAACGAACTTATAAGAGCGCGCGTTAACGCACATTACACGCTGACTGTATATCAGCTTTATATCAGATATTTACAATTGTACAAAGTTTATTTTTGTGCCTAAACTGTCCTAAACCAGTACATAAATACCAATTTATGGTACATATTGGATATTTCTAAGACATTGTTCGTTTCAAACCAAGCCAAACTTTAAATCCTTATTTTTTTCCTTACGTTTAGTGATAAGACTCAGTTCATAATACAAGAACAATAATTCCTCACAGCTGCCCTGATAATCTCCTTAAATATTCATCTGAACTACATCACACGATAAGGATTTAACATTAAAATATTTTAGTTTCCCGCGATAGGCACTGTTATGAGCGATGCGCTTTACATCGACAGCTAAATACGCCTTATTATGACGAGGTATCATACAAAATGTACAATGGGAACTACGCATACATTAAATAATGAACACAATTATACATTAGCTTAGTGCAGTTTCTCGTAGCCGGAGACCTCACCGACTTTACTACATTAAATAAAGGTGGTGCATGGTCTGCCATATTGAAAATAATTAATTCGAACGTCTAAATGCTTTTTAATTGTCTGTAGATATGTATTACAATTGGAACACTGTTGGTCCCGTATAATTTTATATATATAAAAGAAGAAACAGATCAGAACAAACTAGAAGCATGAACTTTTGTACAAATGTTCCTTAGGAGGTGTGTACTACGAAAGGATTTTTAAAAATTCCACTCCTAAGGGTGCAAAACTCACAGTAAATACTCTTTAGTTTGTGTCTTCTTTTATACATATATCTTTAATCTTGATTCATTGTAGCGTCTACGATGTCTGATGTCGACAACCACGCGGAAGAAGTCACGGGCAAAAGCTAGTATTTAATATATCTCCAATGATGCACAGATAAAATAAGCCTAAAGTTGATGTTTTCATAGACAGGCTGGCACTCATAGACATTGGCTATATATGGACAGCCCTAATAGTATTAATGATTTAGTAGAAGTGAATAGATAACCTTAATTACAATTAGTATGAAACCAAAAGAGCGCCATCTAGTGGCACTTACAACTTCATACGAATCGTAATTAAAACTTAAAAAAAACATACGAGCAACGGAAGTCTAATTTCGTAGTGAGCGTAAATATAAGAAACAAGTAACAAGTGGATCGAGTGCATCCATGGTCCCGGCTACGTCACACACCAAAACTGCGTACAGTCACTGAAATGAATGTGAAGCGAAGCGTTCCACGCACTACCCGCAAGCGTATGTACAGGCGTCACACGAGGTAGTCGTCGAACTTGCGCAGCCTTCGCTACGTGTGAGGGGGGCGAGGGTCGAGCGCGTGGGGGGTGCGCGGGTCCAGCGTGTCGGGGCTGAAGCGCACTCGCGACATGGAGCCGCTGGACGCGTCGCGGGCCGACACGTACGAGCTGTCCGTGTCGCTGGGCAGGCTCGCCAGGCTGTCGGGCGGCGTGGGGTTGGGGGGGGTGCCCCCGCCCGAGCTGCCCCCCGACGCGCTAGACTTCTTGTTGTACTTCTTCAAACTCGACCTGAGTTTCGTCGGCGCCAGCTCCAGGCCGAGGTTCGCGGGTCGCTCGACTTCGTTCTTCTCTTGCGACTCCTGTCTGTAGAAGTCTCTCGGTAAGGAGTAGTCGGTGGATTTTCGGGGATACTCAGTCTTGGGTCTGTACTCGTCTCTTTTCTCTTTGCTTCTGTACTGTCTCGAGGGCGAGAACTCTTCCGGGTGAGAGTTCGAGGCCGAAGAGTTCGACGGTGTTCTTCTATGGGTTAAGTACTGTGGTGAGGGTCTATAATCCGGCGTGGGTTCTCTGTAGTCGTAGGAGCACTCGTCGTAGCCGTAGCACGGGTGCTTGACTACATAATCTGCCGTTCTGTCGTATGTGTAGGGCTCCGCTCGATAGTAATAATCTCTGTCCTGTGAGGGGGAAGGTTGGAAATTTTCTCTATAGTTGTGATATAAGTCTGCGAGATGGTCCGATGTTGATGAGGATGTTCTTCTGGGAGAGGGCGTGGGTTGCGTCGAGGTATAGTTGGTGCCGAGCCCGGAGGTGCCGGACAGCGGTTGAGCGGAGTGTCCGTATCCAGAGGATGATGATGGGTGCGCGTAGTGAGTGGGCGAGTCGGTGAACCGGATAGGCTTCTGTTCTTCAGTTTGGAGGCTCGATATCTGGAACGGGTAGAATTAATTTTAAAGAATAGTTACACTGATTCTTCACTCTTGACAAACCGTCTATAAAAACAAATCCTATAAGTGTTTCTGTTTCATTCGCATATCCCACTTACATGTCGCACCTTTATTCATAAACTGAATTAACTTAGAATTTCAATATTGTGGGAAATCGCATTTAAAGTTTGACATTCATGTACGTGCGAGTTCGTCAAAAAGAGAACGACGATCTCTTATCTCTGCCATTTTCATGGTATCGAGTCGGCTGTTGGATTGTTCGTGTTCTACTGATGAAGTTGATTTGGTATTTGTTGAAAACTCGAAAAACGTAAATTTTGAATTAATTCAGTTTATTATTAAAGGTGCGATGTATTGTATTGCATTATTATGATCTGAGGGTCTGAACGACTAGTATAAAATGCTATACAGTTAATAAAGTTCAATAGACATAGTAAACTTTAAGAGACGTAAAGACCCCACAATAAATACTAAACTAACAATCTCTATGTTGACGCTGTGTCAACTGTGGTACACTTTATGTGGGGCCTTTTGAGCTGGAGTTACACTTCATTAGCCTAGACCCTAGTTTAGTAACAGCCCTAGTAGGAACTAGGGCTGTTATTAAATAAGTCCTGTTTAGTAACAGCCCTAGTAGGTACTAGGGCTGTAACTAAACAAGAGTTTTATTATATTATAGTCAAATATATTTTTTATTTATATTAAAAAGACCTACACTTTTTATAACAGCTCTAAATAAAAAATTTGATCCTAAGTAGCTAAAATAATTGTGTCAATCACTAACAGGAGATCCAGTGATGGCGTTGAGGGGGGCCCGAAGGTGTCTGGTGGGGCCGTGGTAGGTGTTATGCGCGTACCCGAAACCTTCGTATACCGAAGAACTTAGGGGTTCAGGTTCAATTTCCGTTCTGAAAAAATATCATACAGTCACTAAAAAAAATATGTAGTATTGTATTATGATACAGAGTATGTAAATATGGAATAAAAATCTTGCTATAGTGTTATATTGTGGACAAGTCTCTATAGTATTATTGCAGTTAATGTTGCTTTAGTTATGATCATCCAAGAATCCTTCTGATATATAAAACGTGGAATTTGAAAAGCGCTACCTTAACGGGTTCAACTCCCGGACCGGACAAAATTTTATTTGGTTTTTATTAGAGAAACAATAGTCTACGTTATACCTTATAAAGACAGCTACCTGGAAGTAAAATATATCTAAATCGGTCAAGTCGTTTTGAAGATTACCAGGAACAACAGACAGACAGACAAAAAATGTTTAAACTGGTTTTTTAGGCATAGGTATCGCCTAAATAACCGTGTAAGCATAAAAAAAACTATTATTTTGACATTACAAACAGACACTTAATTTTTTTTTTTATTTATCTATTTGTTTATTTGTCTATTGTCAAAAAAACTCGAAAATTTCTACACTGATTAAGCTCAAATTTTGACACTATATACCATCTCCTTCAAATATTGTTTTTATCTAGTTTCCAGTTTTGTTTCCCATTTCTCATTAATATAAACCACTATGCGCCATATATAAATATATAAATTAAGCTTAATAAATAATTAATCAATACCTATCACTTACAGTGTTTCATTTCAAATACAAAGAGCTCTAGACCATAACAATAATCAATAATTTATTGCACATCACGGCGGTACAGAGATGTTACATTGGTTATTAGGGGAAAGTAACCAATATTGAACCGGCGCTTAAATTACAAAATGGTACAATTTTTTTACACTAGCAACACAAAAAGGAGCGTTACCAGCGCCTCTAATACTCCGCCATTTTGTAGCGCCCCTTTTTGTGCCAATATACTATACCAAATAGCGCCATTTTGGTCGAAATACAGAAGTGGCCCAAATTAAGGGCCGGTTCAATATTGGTTACTCTCCCCTACCGTGCTTTATGGACCCCGTCGGACACAGCACTGTAGAAGAGTAGATAAAGTTTTTGTTTTTAAATCTTATTATTTACTTTGCAATAGGCCAGGCATAATAATAAAACGGAACAGAAGTATACTCAAGTGGTAAGTGGTGTGTGTAATAGGAACATTTCTTACCTATGTGGCTGTAATGTAGGATGGAGAGGGCTAACATTGGACATTCTGACGTCATATCCGGCCGCCACCCCGCCCAGTAACGCCGCCATGTTGTATAGAACTAATTCTATTATACTTGGCTTTTTGAACTTGTAACCTGTAACATAAATTAAAATCTACAAATCTATTTAGACTGCTTTGACGAAAGCAAAATGATTGAAGAAAAGGAGTTTGAATGCACAGATTGCGTAGTGCTTTAAGGGGTCACATCGCCGCTTCCTACTACGCTGAGTGTTGTGGGTTCGATCCCCACATTGGACAACACTTTGTGTGATACAAAAATTGTTGTTTTAGAGTTTGGGTGTTCTTTGTGTTCGGTTCATGTGTGTTTGTAAGTCTCCCGCGACACAGGAGAATATTCCTAGTGTGGAAGTTGTCAAAAAAATTGTATTGTTATTGGCATTCCTTGGACAGAACAGCCTATAATAGTGATGCACAAAATGTATCAGTGAGCTGAAAAGACATATAAAAAAAAAAGTTAAGTTTATTGTGTCAAATACTTATTACACAGATAGTAGTGTTCAGAATTTTCTTTTAAGCAAATAATGCTTGTATCCACATATTACATAGCATGATTTTTAACACAATAATTTGAGATATTAAGGTAAACTATTTGGAAACATTATTTCAATTACAAAGTGATATAAATTATTTTTACTTAGAAATGGTTGTGTGCGTGCGTGCGTGCGTGCGCGTGTGTGTGTGTGTGTGTGTGTGTGTGTGTGTGTGTGTGTGTGTGTGTGTGTGTGTGTGTGTGTGTGTGTGTGTGTGTGTGTGTGTGTGTGTGTGTGTGTGTGTGTGTGTGTGTGCGTGCGCGCGCGCGCGCGTGTGTGTATATATATACATATCATTTCGCTCTAAAGATATATATCACTCATCTAGCTCCCTAGCTCATTTAGCTCACTAGCTCAGTAATCCAATTCAATTGATTGGTCTCTCATTTGATTTATTTCTTCACCTAGATCGATTGGCTCAGTATGTATCACTCACTTCAAGCCTCTCTCGCCCATACAAACCTTTCTTTATTTGCCTATTAACCTAAATTCAGTTCTTGGAACTTCATTTTTAACCTATTATTTTTAATACAATTTTATTCATTTTTATAAGATTACATAATTATTAACACCCTTTCATAAAATAATTAAATATAAAAAAAATCGTATAATTCATTTTTTTTGTACCTCTTTTTTGGTTGTATATTAGAAATCATACATAATTACATACATATAAATAGATTTTCCTTATACTTGGCAGGCTTAATTCTCAAATAATCTAAAATAATGTACATTTTGTATTAAGAAACATAGTATGAACTCAAACATCATCTATCTCGGCGTCGTTGAGCTAGTGAACTAGTACTGAGTTACTGATATAATCGGAGCTAGAGTGAGTGAGTGATACATTTTATCGATGTGAATGATATACACGGTGATTTTGAAAGCGTTTTGGAAAAGAAAATTTTGAGTTATTTATCAGTAACAGAAGCTATATATAACGTTAATTTAATAAAATATATATATTTTTTATCATCAAAGTCGATATTCATATCGATTACAGAGAAAAAGTGAGAACCAGTAGTAGGGCTTTTCAATCGCAAGTAGGTAAATACTACGAATAGAAATACTATACTCACGCGCAAGGTCAAGGACGTTTAATTATTATTCGCCGGAGTGTAGTGCGTGCATACCTGGACAATGAGTTTAGTGATCGGTGGATAGGTCGAGGAGGGCCAGTGCCTTGGCCACCTAGAAGCCCGGACTTAACGCCCCTGGATTTCTTCTTATGGTCGGAAATAAAAATACTTGTTTATACACGGGAATATGAAAGCCGTGATAATTTACGCATTGCGATAATGGACGCTTTTCATAAAGTGAAAAGTGATAGAGACACATTAAGAAAATTAAAAAACAATTGTATTAAACGTGGACGTTTGTGTATTGAATGCAGCGGACTCCATTTTGAACAGTTGCTTCGATACAGAGAAGTGTAAATAGTGTAAATAGGTATGTAAGTTAATTATTCTGTAGATAGCTCCGATTTTTTAAATACGCTTGAAATATTTATACCTACAGTCCGTTGATAAATTGATTTGTCGTGAAAAGAACAATCGTGGTTAATAATCGAAAAGAAGTTTAAATAAAATAGGTATTTCCGACGATCCTAAGCCCGTGTAAAGTATGAAGGACAAATTGGAGTCTATCTACGTAAGTACTCGCTAGCTCGCGCCTATAGGTATAGTTTTATCAGCTGCTGTTAGCGTCAGCGGTGCGCAGCGGCCGCCGAAACGCCCACGGACGTGTTTCATTCATCTTATATGAATGAAATGAAATGAAATAATGAATGAATGATCAGTCCATTACTACTTTCTAAGTCGATCGAGTAAAAATGAATATTAAAACTGAAACTTTTTTTTAGACAACATTACAATTGATTTAATCATTTTTATTGGTACTATAGATGATTCCAAATTAAAATGTTTCGTTTCCAAAACGCCTAAAAAATCACCGTGTATATCTTTAATATCACTCACTCAGGAGCTACACAACCCTAGCCATTAATAAACTAATGCATTGGTACTGCATCATCTATGCTGTAGAGTACTGAGATACTGTAGTATCAAGAACTATGTCCTTTTTTCTATTAGTATGCATGTATTATTAAGGCTTATTTAGGTAAATGAAAATGAAATTTTGGCAAATCAATTTAAACTAGTATGTATTTGATTTATAAATTTCTGTATGTGATTAGCTTATGTAAATTATTCTATACTGGTTATGTACAAGGCTGCTACCAGTAGCTACCCTAACCTATGACTAAATTCATCTAAAGATTCATAAGCCATTTTTTTTTTTAAATAAGGATTTACACAAGTTGGTTAAGCCGGGAAGTAACCCTAGGTTATCCAACTTGGTTTTTAAATATTGATTTAACGGGGATATTAATTTCGATTTATTTTAGAGGTGAATTTTTAATCTTAAGAAATAAAAGAAAGTTGTTTCAGACTGTTTACCTGTGACTGGGTTAAATTTTCGTGTTTATTTGGTAAATTACAATCTTTTTCCTAATACATTCCACAAAGGGTCAGATATTTTGAAATAAAGAGACTACTTATATCAAAACGCATTAAAGCAACTTTATTTGTTAGAGTTATAATATCAGATTTACTATGATAAAATTTCCGGGAAGCATATATTATGCACCTTTTTCAGAAAATATATAAGTATGTTTATCAGCAGTCGGGTTACCACAGTACCGGCTTTGCCTAGTTTAGGATCAGATCAGTGAAATATTATATTATTATTATTAATGTTAAAGGAAGCATATGTTGCCAAGCCCAGTCGTGGGAATAAGTTACCTTCAGTGGTGTAGAGTGTGGGCATGGGCACGGCGTACCTCGAGGCGGCTGCGAGCGGGAACTCGGGGCCCCAGTCGTCCGGACTGAAGTCTGTGTAAGGAAGAAAACAACCTATGTGAATGGAAAACATAGGTGCGTTAGTTGTGTGAGTGTCCGCGTCACATGTCAATATTGTATCACATACATGCTTTGTTTACTTAAGAGGGACGTTAAAGTGTCTCTGTCAAATGAATTTGAACCGTATTGTTTGCATCATAGATATAAAGATTTTAATAATGATTCTACTGTAGAAAAAAGTTTATTATAAATAAAGATATTCCTGTAAAAGATTATTAATGAAATCTATATCTACTCAAGAAAATCGATGTATCGACTAAAAATGTTAAAAATAAGTTTAAAAATAACTTCAAACGGGTATATTATTAAGGACAAATAAATGAAATGAAACCTTATTCAATACGAAATGTAGTTCATATTAATTTAAAATCAAAACTAAGCAGTAAGGACAGTCATGAACATATTATAGACTGCTGTATGAGGAAATATGAGCTGGTATTAACGTCAATTGTGGTTTTAAACAGTGTATAAATAATTTTATTTAAACAATATTGATGATAACAAATGGCAAAATAATATTTTACAATAATTATTTTTCTATTTGTTCTAATCATGCAATAAAATGTCAATACTACACATGCCAAACAGTTCATTCTGTATAGCTTAAATAAGCAATATAATTTAAATAAAACAAACAAAAAATAAAAAACAAAAAATCTATTATACTTACGTATGCAAATATTAATTTTTATAGCACTTTTAACTTTAAAAAATCGTATATTTTTGTTAATAACTTGTTATCGTTTTCAACCTTACCCGATTAGCCATAGTGAGATAGCATAAGCTTTTTACCTTCACCGATTTTTAATCTGTTTCTGTTTTTTTTTCTAATTGTCTATGGCTCTTTTACTTTTTATTTATTTAATTGTTAAGGGGTTTCGTTAGTAACTATTGATTAGTAAACCCATGTTAAAAAAATACACCAGCTTCGATTTTATGGACAAGGTTTATTTGATATATAAAAAAGAATCTATATAACTATGAAAGAACCAGATCACCGAAGAGCTATCTTCTTTTTTTTACAAAATGTTTTTGAATGTCTTAAAATTATTAAGGGTTGGGTTGTCTTAGTGTCCCGTTAGACGTGATGGAATCCAATCCAAAAAAAGTATTTTTTTTCCTTAAATATTATATGTACTTAAAAAAATGATATGTACGTTATAAACGAAGATTTTAATAAAATGATATTTATTTTTTATCAAACTTAAGTATTAACGATGCTGGTACTGTGACGCTTAATCAAAAATTCGATCTCCAATTAGTATGAGAAAGAGAGATAAATATGCAATTGCATTGTGTAAAAGCAAGACAGGACACAGACAACCCGTGCCTCTGTGACGTCATTTGACACGTAAGCCTCTCGATCGGGTAAACGTAATACTATTGCCACCACCGTTGCAGGAACATTGTTACTCAAGGTTACAGGGATACATTTGTACTCTGTACATACGACATACTACTACTTGGAGGCCTTTATGATTATAAAATAAAACTGAAATTGCAAAAAAATTGTCAATGAATATTTCAAATCATAGTAACAAAAAAAAAAGTTGACTCATTTAACAGCTATTCAAACAATAAATGTAAAAAAAAACAAAATTCGCAAGAAGCATGAATAAAACCATATAGACTTCCAAATACAAGTTATTAATCTGAATCATTGTAAACATTTGAAAGCGTGCCAGAGAAGCAAAATTCAATAAAAAAAAACTAACAAATAAGTAAGTACAACAGATATATATATACCTTACATGTATATAGCATATACTATGAACTGATAAGCATGCATAGCACTTATAGATAACATGTTTAAAATTATAAAAAAAAAATGTTGGCTGAAAGCAAACAAATGCTTACAATTTACAAACGATAAAAAAAAAAACAAATGTCAAAACTGATGCTAAATATTACCATATTGATAATTACAAATTGCAAAATAAGGCCAATCGCTGATAATAAAAAGATATGTATTAAGACTATTAAATGTAATAGTGTTTTTATTTTCTTCTGGTCGTATGAAAGTTCTAAGATCCTCGATTGGCCAACGTTGCATTTATGGGACTATATCTAGCACACATCTGAGTATCACACGTTGGGACACAACAATCTACATTACAATCAATTCTAACTGGTACATCTAACTTATAATAATGTTCCCTTACATTTGTCACACTACTGTACGTTTTGTGACACGGAGTTGTGAATGCACTCTGATTGTCTCTATAGATTTGCAGCTAATCCATGGTCAATACAAAATTATTTTTCATTTTTTTTTAGAAATCAAAGACAAATTGAAATATAAATGCTATTATAATGCATGTAATGCAGACCATAAAATTATATCAAAATAACTTTTTAAATCTAAATACAAAAATAAATTTCTTACAAAAATATGTGTTATAAAAAATTATAAAGCAAAATAAATTTAAAAACTCAATGTGTACATCTGTTATTTTTATTAAAGAATTAGTTGCAAATCTTGCTCCACCATAATTTAATGGTAAAAACATAATTTCAGAATGCATTCAAGAAAATATATATTTTTTTAAATAGTAAAACATACTCACAAGGATACAGTAAGTTGTCCTGGGAAGTTCCTTTAAACGCAGCAATGAGAAAAACACAAACAAAATGGCTGACGTAAACAAATAATTTACTAAAATGCATATTCATACTTTATTTTTACTTCAAAATAAACAAGTCACAATGAAAAAGACATCAAAAAAGTTTTTTTTTTCTATGATTTTATGTAAAGTTTATGATAAAGTAAAGTTTAATAAAAGCTTTCATAGGGTTTAAAAATTGATAAAAGAAACGCAAGACATTTCCAATGTCACTTGTTTATTTATTAATACAATTTGGCAAGATCCAAAATAGAATTCTCGGTCAGTCAAAGTCACAGTACAACAATCCAAGTCTTTTAACATTATAAATAAAGTCCCTAAACAAATTAACTAACTAAAGATAATTTAATAACTATTACGTCTACTTTCCTCTTTAAATGCTTTGACTGGATACCGTAATTTTACTTTATTACCGTCCCGTATACCGATTACCACACCATTTAAATAATGTTTGGCTAAGTTTTGTCATTCTCTTTTTGTATTTTAAATAAAGACGGGATAAAGGTGTATCAGTGAGGAAATACATTGCAAATATTTAATTTACAATGAGATTCTTGATTATTTTAGTGAATAACATTTAAATTATAGCAAAAAATTAACTAATACAGTTGCTTGGCCAAACAATACTCAATATGGCTACAGAACTGCAAATCGTCCGAATTTATAATAAAAAGTCCATCAGTTAAAGAATAAAGAAAGTAGTTCATTTTGTGTAAATTCTGGAATTTTTGATCGTTTGATGTCCCACATCCGTATGTTTTCATTTATGGGAGAGTAAAACTTGATATGAATCTGAGCGGATATTGGTATTTAAGCCTACATCTTAATATTATAAACTAAAAAAATAAGTCTTTTAAAAATGTTTACAAGCTAATCTTACGACTACTTTCAATTCCATGGAACTTCTTTATCTAGTAAGTATCATATTTACAATTAGAAGAGACGTTTCAACTGTTTTTTTAGTCTCTTTAGAAAAGGTATTCGATTCGCGTCGAGTCAGTTTCGTGTTTTATATTAACTCGTTTTTCGTAAAAAGAACGAAGCGCATATTTTTCGGTATTCGAAGTCATAGTTTGCGGTGCAGTTTCGTCGTTAAACAAAAAGCGTATAGCGAAGGAAACGCTACCGAAGCGCGCGCGAGGAAGCGTCAGTGAGAAACGATATGTTTCAGATATGGCAACATCTCGTATTGGCCGTAGACGGCATAAAAATACTAGGACACCCGACGCGTCAAAAACGAACACCGTGGAGCGGTTTTTTTTTTTTTGCATTTTTAGGTTAGTGCACCGCAAACTAGTCGTCCGCAAGTAGTTCGGCGGTGTCGGCGGCGAGCAGCCCCACGCTGTTGGAGCGCAGCGGGCGCAGCAGCGGCAGCGCGGGGGGGGGGCGGCGTCGGGCGCGCCCGCGCACCGCGAACACCGCCTCGTACTCGTGCGGCAGCTCGCCCGCCGACGTGAACATGGGGCACAGGAGGAACCTGTTGCGCCGCGGCTCCGCGCCGTCGGCGAGCAGGTCGTCGTGCGAGCCGGAGCGCGCGGAGGGCGCGGGGCGGGCGGGGCGCGGGGGCACGGCGGGCTTGTTACCTGCGGCGGAGCGCGTGGCGGGCGGCAGGTCGGGCGCGGAGCTGGAGAAGCGCGCGTGGCGCGGGCGCGGGGCGAGGGGGGCGAGCGGGCCCAGCGCGCCCGCGCCCGCGCCCGCGCCGAGCGGCAGCTGCGTGCGCGAGCGCTGGTGCACGGTGGACGGGCCCCACGTCTTGCCTTTCACTCCGTCCGCGGGCACTGCAATATGAGCGACCCGTTTAACAAAAAAAAAAACATTGTAGTTCTCAAACCGACCCAGAATTATTGTTAGAACCGATCGCTCGGCTCGGCTCGATGGACCATCCGATCGCACATCCTTTACTGTAATTCTTTAACGAAACGTCCAATTTATACTTTTCGAATCACCGATTCAAATTTTTTTTTAATAAATGAATATATGTTATTTTATTTTACAAGTTTTTTATTATGTTCGAGCGGTAACGAGCGTGTACTGACGGGCGATGGCGCGCATGATGGCGGGCGAGCCGGGCGGCGTGTCCTTAGCGACGGCCACGAGCTGCTTGACGCTGGACTCGTCCTCGGAGGGCCGCACCGTCAGCGTGTGGCGGAAGTCCAGTGGCGAAGATATCGTATCCTTCTTTAAGAGCTTTATTTTACTAAATTTGCCTGCAACAAAATATCCCACATATTATTTACAAGTTTTGTGAGCATCACTACTACCAATGCTTACAATATGCAAATGTTTAAATGCACACACTTACGAAACTAATACGATAATAATACCACCACCATCAAAACGCTTGTTGGATTATAAAATAATGGTAAAAATAGGATAGGCCCATTACATTGTATTATAAATATGTAATCAAACATTGCCGCTATTTAAGTCCGTTTTAGGGCATGACTTAACGATTGTTTTTGCTGAGTGCCGCCAAGAAAACGAAGCTTACCCTTCCGTTTATTGGGCTGTGGCGGTTGGTTGTGCGACATGTTACTCGCGAATATTAGTATATGAAGCTCCCTGGCCACCAGGTCGATCTCTCTCATTTCTAGTTCTCGCTCCTTCTGCGCCAGGTTCTGTTCCATGAGTCTTTGTTTCAGCTGGGCACGGGTCAACTCCTCCTCTCTACATCGTAGCTCCTGGAAGGAAGTATCAGATTTGTTAGATATTTTTAAAATGAAAGATAGATAAAACTTACTTAACTAGAATTAGTTTTTAATAATGACTTTATATTAATTGCTGGCTAAGTTCTGGTTAACTTGTAGTGAGCGAATATTTCATTTACTAGTTCAATACGTAAAAAAATTAAGAAAATTTGAAGTTTTTAAATTAATAATATTTACACATATAAGAGTAAAATAGACCTTTGCTTACGTTTGTTATGCTTTGAGAATTTTGTTTATAGCTGTTTCAATGCTGTAATTCTGTGTTTTATACTTGCAAAAATTTAAGAGCTTTAAATACCAGTGATGAGGGTTATGTTCACATCATCAGCCTATAATAGTCCACTGCTGGACATAGGTTGTGTTCACATACTAGTAGTTAATTAAGATCATAGTAATTTTATTGTAATATGAAGTAGAATGGAGGAAACCTAGTCTTAATTTTTTTGGCTGTTTGTATGAGTAATTATTAGTGCCAATAGGATATAAATTTACGATAACAATAGCAGTATATAATCAACAGGTAGTTTATATTTGCAATAATAATATGATAATTCAAATATATAGATAAAACATAATATTACAAATAAATTTCTAAATTTACATATACTTGTGACAAGTTTTTATGTAATAAGGTAGAAGTTAAATAAAAAAAAATACAGTAACGGACTATTGGTTATGAAACTTACTACTAAAGGTACTAAAGGATCGGCAGTACGCAATAAAGGTTAATTTTGATTTGTCTATTGTATGTTTAAGTAAAACTTTATTTGTGTCGTAACGTTTTGTTTTGGGTAACCGCTGTTCTTATTGATTTAACTGCGGCGGCAGCAGCTCATGTCTGCTAACAATGGAATTATTTTATAAGGTAATCTGTGGAAAATGTAGTGGGTAGTATATTAGTTAAGTTTAGTTATAAAGATTTCATATGTATATTCATTATACTATTGTTTATTTTCCCAAATAAATAAAAAAATAAAAAAATTGTGGATGTTTCAACAATATTGGGGGCAATGTGATAGTAAGAACAGTGTTGCAGAGTGACTTAAGCATAATAAATACATGTAAGGTACGGTGCAACGAAAACCTTTAACAATCTTCTTTCTGTGGATGATTTGTCATAATGCAAATGTCAGTTTACCAAAATGCGACATTAAATATTTATAATGATTAAGTATGATAAGTAGGGGTTATACAATAATCGTGCTGCTCAATATACTAAGTTAACTCATTGCAAAATCTTACAACTTGCAGGTATTTGAGTGAAAAACACGTAAGGTCAATGACCTTTCACGCTGCAATAATTAATTATTACATAGCATTCGATATTATGTGCTGCTTATTAATGTTGTTCACCAGATTCAATAGGTTACTCTATTTAATACCTTTTAAACCAAAAAAGTGAAATTTCTAACCATATTGAACTCAGAATACCAATCTGAATATCGGTTTTCGGTACACCTTTCCTTACAAACTGTTGATAATTATAACTAAACACTTATACATATGATAACATCAGACAATAGTGCTTATTCTGTTGTTCAAAAACTCTCTAAACTAAACTAAAAATCACTAAAATTTAGTTCAGAACTGTGAAGTACTACGTATTAGAATACGAAACGTTATTTGACAGGTCTAAACAAATTTTTAGTGATTTTTAGTTTACTTTAGAGAGGTTTTGAACAACAGAAATAGCACCATTATACAAGAGAAATCTAAAAGTATCACTAACCTCCTCTATCGTTTTGCATTCCTATTCGCAAGCATTATGAATGAAAATAGATATAAATTAGTATAAATTTTAGACGAGCTTTAGTGGCGATTAGCATAAATAAAACGTGTTCTTTTTTGACATATTGTGATAACTCTTTAAGGACTAATTTTTTTTTTTTTTAATAAATACTTGAACATTGTATGTTGCATGTACAATAAATGTCTTGTCAAAACATACGAGTAGTCTTCTGATGTCTATTTCCGTTGAATAATAAATGTGCTGTAACCATTATTCAATGGAAGCAAACTCACACCCATGCAAAATGGTTGTTTAATCAATCGTTAATCATCAAAAATATGATAAAATATTGTTTGTTCTACTTCTTATAAACCAATTGTATTTGTTTCACATAGTGCAGTAAGCTTTCGGGTATTTGATTTGACTCATTAATGTTTTGTGGCAAGCAACATGTGGAGCAGTATATAAATCAATAGTTACTGTAGTTTTAATACACAACATGTGCATATAATAATAATATTCTACCACATTCATACAACGCCATCTAGTCCCAAACTAAGCAGAGCTTTGACTATGGGTACTAGACAACTGATATAAATACATTTATCCTTTTTTTTGTAAATATATAAATTTTATACATAGAGACACCCAGACCAAATCAAACATTGAATGTTCATGCACACAAATGTTTGACTTGAGCGGAAATTGAGCCCGCGACCTTTGGAATAGAGGCCGTAACACAAACCACTACGCCACCCGGTCTTCATATGTATTCATATAAAGGTTCAGTTAGGACATGATTTTCGAATTATTAGAACCATTTTTAATTTATTTTTTTTCTATATATATATTTTTTTTTTTTTTTCTAAAAAAGACAACGCCCGCATTAGGTATAAATCCTGTGTCGCGGGGGACTTTACAAACATACATGAAACGGACACAAAGAACACCCAGACTCAGAACAACAATTTGTGGATCACACAAAGTGTCGTCCCATTGAACCCACAACACTCGGCGTAGTAGGAAGCGGCGTGGCGACCGCTTAAACCACTACGCCATCCGTGCAGTCAATATATTGTAATTGTTTATATGTTAGTTAGCGACATGCGACATTTTCAACGAATTTAAAGTGTTTATGAGAATAAAAATGACAACATTGGAGTGCTAGCTAAGCCTGGTGTTCAAAATAGATAATGAATTATAAATGTGACATTATCTGTTATAACTGGTAATTATATGTGACAATTGAAATGCGTATGAAATATATACATAGTATGTACTATATATTGTACATTTCTTACTATACTTTATCTATACAAATAAATAAAACTGGAGTGTCTGTTTGTAATATTAAAATAACCGCTTTTTACTAAATGCATATGTATGTTTACCCGGTACATATGCCAAAATATCATTTTTTTAAATTTTTGACTGTCTGTCTGTCTGTCTGTGTGTTCCGGGTAATCTCTTCACTCTTCACTTTCACTGGCAGATAGCTGATGACATAAGGAGTAACTTAGGCTACTTTTTTTAGACTAGCTTCGCCCCGCGGCGTTGCCCGCGGTTATAACAACAAACGCGGGTAACACCGCGGGTCTCAGCTAGTCTAAACTAAATTGGAATACGATAGAAATTGGCAGTTGACAAGTTATTCTGACTAATATTTCTAAAACCATAAGGAATATTTCAGTAATTCTTGATTGCATAGAACATTGACGAAGAATATTTGTAACGCCACAGTAGGACCATTAGAAGTGGATTTATTAAGATAAAACCAGAGAAACTGCTGGGAACGGTTCGTATAATATTTTTTAACTCCATGTTTTAACCTTATCGTCTTAATTAATACTGATGATAAAAGTAATAAAGTATCTGAGTAGTGAGAAATAGGTTCGAGTTGTGTACTAAACTACTAAAAAGCAATAGTAGTAATGGTAGGTGTAGAAAAATTTAAAAAGAGAAGAAAGGGATATCTTATGACAAAAAAAGAAATTGACATCGTTTAACTGTCATACCAATTACTACATAGAATATGGAACTTAACAATTGAAGTTTTAATTCAATGGAAATTTTTACTTTAATAATAAGGTTTATAAACCTTAACGCGTGTCGACTGTAATATAACAGTAACCAACCAATATAAAGAAGATTTAAGATTATTCATCAAACACTACGCTACCTTCTCCTTCCTCCGTAGATCCCGAAGCACTTCTTCGATCTCCAGCCTCCAGCCATCCTGCATGGTGTGGAAGGACTCGTGGGGCGCGCGCGTGAATTCAGACTGTTTGATGCAGTCGAGTTGGTCGAGGATCTCGGGGAACAGTGGCCGTTCGCGAGGGTTCGAGCGCCAACAGGCTGAAACAAAGCATGTTTTTATCGGCTAGTGTATGGAAATTACAAGACTTTGTATCACATCACACATCAACAGCCTTTAATAGTCCACTGTTGGACATAAGCCTCTACTTAGAAAGGAGGTTTTGGCCTACTATACCACGCTGGCCAGACGGGTTGGTATAGGGTTTGAAGTTGTCCTTCTCTCTGCATCTCTCTCTTCTCTATTTTTTATCATTTTTTAAATCTGTGATCAGCGTCATTTAAACGTGCCATAAAAGTTGTTTTAAGAGAAATTTCATTAGGGGCGAAATTTGCTTGCAACAGATTTTTGTTAAATGTATGTGTTGACTACCATAAAATTAAGTGCAAGGTGTTTTTTTGACTCCGACCGACCGACGACTTTCGGTTATTTAACCCGTTTATATGCCCGTTGTTTCTGAAACCTTGTGTTATTTATTTGTCTTTACTTGTAATTTTTTTTATAGATGTTCATATGTTTTTACCGATCATAAATTTTTAACATTAGGTATAAAGATTTACTGTTAACACCTAGGATATAATACTATAAGAGCTTATACAGTAACATATACAAATCTGTAAAAACTGAAATCGATTTGTGGATACAAAGAAATTATATTGATATCTCTTAAAAATCGGATATTGTAGCCTTCGATATCTTTCGACGCCTTCCGTATTCTTTAATCTCTCAGAACTGGCAAACGGTACCTCTTAGAAAAGTTGGACTATAATGTACATAGTGAAATGCTTCCTATATATTTATACGCGTACAAAGAATTATATATATATATATTGCAATTTCATTATATATATAATTCTTTGTACGCCTTTTTAAGAAAATTATCGGCTTTTCGGAACTTGAAATTGGGAATCATTAGTTATGTATTGTGTTGTAATGTAGAAAATTATAATTTTCAAACGAGTTTCAACTTCAATCAAACAAAAAAAAAATTAACGAATTTAATGTATTTGGTTCTAATTTGACCTCCCGGCGGTCCCTAGTTCATATATTTCATTACAGGATTTTAGAATATGTATATAACTAGCTTGCCTATAATCATTTTCTAGGATGATCCTAGTTTCAAGGGTGTTTTCGCAACGACCCTTACCCCTCGAAAAGTACAGCGGTTTTATACGACCTCCAATACAAATAGTCCGTTGTGTTGTGTGGAGTTAGTGTAATGGCTAAGGCGTTGGATGTGATTAAGTAGTTGCGGGTTCAATCCCCACCCAGTACTACTCTACCGACGTGATCCCATACATAACACAAACATTCAGCTCAGCTGAGGAGGTTATACAAAAATACTATTAATGTGTGGCCCACATTACTAATATCCTATATTTAGTAAAAGGGTCTTACCTTCCATAAGAACCCTCCAAGGCTCGGGACACGTGCTAGGTATAGGCAGAGTTAGCTTGTTGACGGCGACTCCGTACGCTACGGCCAGCGCGTCAATGCCCTTGTATGGTGTTTCTCCCGTAAGGAGCTCCCATAGCAGCACACCGTATGACCACACATCAGATGCATGCGAGAACGTCGAATGTTTGATTACCTGAAAACATACCAAAAAAGTTTTGTAACTACTGCTCGTGAAAACCTTGAAAATGTCTTTGGAAAGAGCATAGAGCATCTGTCCGTGTAGTGACGGATTAAGAATACGGAATGTCACTACCCCAATTCATCCCGTGGGTGTCGTAAGAGCCGACTAAGGGCGCAAAACAACGCAGGACACCAGCACTGCAAAAAGAAGGAAAACTTGACACAAACCCTATACTAAACCGTCTGGCCAGCGTGGTATAGTAGGCCAAAACCTCCTTTCTAAGGAGAGGCCTATGTCCAGCAGTGGACTATTCAAGGCTGTTGATGTGATGATGTGATTGATAGAGGCATAATTAGAATCTAGGATAGAATAAGGTGACCATTCTTAACACCTTGCCTTGCCTCGAAGATCACTTTAGCTGTCGGTGGTGGTTGCCATACGAACATCTGTGGCAATCGTTACGGGCAGTTGCAGCCTTAAAAAGTCTAACAACAGTCTTTCTACAGAACTTCGATAGCGCTTAGAACTTAAGATTGTGGTGGACTGCTCACTCCGCGTAAACAATCAAGGTTAAGCCTTATCATAGTAGACTTAAATCCGACCTCAATCTAGTTTGGGAAAAAGGCTCCGACGAAGAAGAAAGCAATAATTAGACACGGTCAATAAAGATACAAGTCCAAGAGAGATTGCGATACGCAAGCTGCAAGCGAAACTGATGGTTTCAAGGAAAATGATTTCGAGCAGGACGATATGCAGCCTAGGCAACTAAAGACAATATAGCATAATTTAATATAAAAGAGTCAAATTCTCTGTTTTCTCTTGTACCTACAGCATCATTTTTCTACATCACCCGAAGGTCGACTGCAGAGAATGCCCTGGGCATTAAGTCTGCCTGTGTACAACTTGTGCATTAAGTTAAATAAATAAAAAATATAACACCCTCCTTTGAATATGCAGTACAAAACAATATCAGTTCTTTTGTTATGTGTATCTAAAGATTATAATTTTACCCTTTGAATCCAAGGACTAGTTAATAAACTTTCGGTAAAACGTAAGTTGTTAAGTTTTACGCGAAGGTAGAGAAACAATAAATGGGTTCAGCCTCAGCAATGTGCTTGTACTCCAGTCTTAGAATAGAAGCGACCGCAGACAGACAACAATGCAATCGAATGCAAGTGCAGGTCGCAATGCAAGGCAATAATAATAACACAACGAAAGCCTCTTTAATAAATGACAGGCAGCGTTACTAATTAAATAATATCATAACTTTTTTATTTTCGATTGAATTGGGATACGCTACAAATACATATACATGTCGTTCACTATTTGGACGTAATGAAAGATATCTATGTTGTAACACTCGAACGCTGTACTAATGGAAAAAAGAAATATTTTTTTTTACTAGAAAGAAGGTTTGAAGATAGTGGTGATGATATACCAACGAGGTACAGACGTAGTAACCAGATACGTTAATGATATGCGAAACAGCTTTTTAAGTATCAATTAAGCTTTACTGTGGTAATGTATGTTCTTATCTACTTAAGTATAACAAAGAATAGTGTTTCTGTTTATAGATCCATGCGATATTATAATGGCATAGATCGTGAGCAGGGCTAGGTCAACTACCAGAGTCTGGCAAAACTTAACCTATATTCAAGATGCAAAAGCCGTTGGCTCTGAAGTGGTACGCCTCTTTTCAGATTTAGGACGATAAATACATTGGTTCATGGCTTCATCTTGTAAAGAGTTATATATCAACTATTGAAATACAAATAGTTTAGGAGACAATAGATTTTCTTTAAACAAAATTACAAACGCGATTTGAAAAAAGTTATCGGACTTGTGACCAAGAGGTTGTGGTTTTGACTGGACTTAGTAAACTACTGATACTAGCTATTGCATGCGGCTTCGCTTGATTATTTTTTATTTCGTGTTTATAACTTTGAAAATAACGAACTTCCATGCAACCAAAACTCCTTTCTTAAAGGGTGCTTACAAGTTGTAACATAAAAAGCATCAGCTGCTTTACCGTTTCTATTTCAAGCTCTTAGACCCAGCGGTTTGGGCTCGGTGTTGATGAGTCAGTCAGTTACTCAGAACAATATTTTTTTATGTATAGATAAACCCAGTGCTAATATGAGTACCTAGCTTAACTGGATGCTAAAAGAATACTAGTAATATGCTGGTAGTATTATTCGGTTTTATTTAAAAATAAAAGAAACTTGTTTCCCGTTAAGATCTAGTTACAAATTTAATATTTAGTTAGTGTAGCGACTGTAGTAACCACTGCTCATAATAGTGCATAATTGGGTCAATTACCTCAGGTGGCATCCAAGCGTACGTCCCCGCAGCTGACATCCTCGTGGTCTTATACACTTCCCTTGCCAGTCCGAAATCCGTTATCTTGAGCGTCTTGTCCTCTAGCGTGTCATCCGGTAGAATGGCCTCGCTTAGTAGAACTGAAAGTAGAAAAATATTGGTTTTACTTGGGCAATGATAGGGCACTTTTTGAAAGACTGCTTAAAATCTTACGATACGAAATAAACAAAGGGACAGGCTACCATTCTAGGCTTGACGAAATTTAGGCATTTTAATCGCCTATAAATGCCCTTTAATTTTAGTCTATAATGAAAGAAAATCTCAAAAATACCCGCAATTTTAGGTTCCGTTTGCTGGTTATGCAAACTGTCGAAATAATTTTGCAAAATAGTATTTATTTATGGGTACTAAAGTTACTTTTGCTTAACACCATCTAAAAGTCGTAACTTTTTTCGTGACACAGATATGGATAAGCAGGCAAACAGAGCCTGCGAGCAAAAGTCAGTTTGTTAAAAGACCTATTTTTATTTGTATTTTGTGTATTCTTAACTGACATGACAACATTTAGTGTACGTATTCTTTGCATCCATGCGAAATGCATATGCATGCATATATGTCAAAATTTCAAAACATTTTTAAAAATATATGTTAAGGGAATAAACGGTTGCGAAACAGCACATATTGATCCTAAGCTATTCCAGTCTACCATTTATGTTAGCCACAAGTTATACAAGTACAAAGCCTAATTTAGAACAATACTAACGAACACATTTAGTTTAACTAGGGATCGAATTGGGTAACTATTACTTTGTTGAAGTTCTCTTGTACTACACTAATTATAGTATAAAGGTTATATACTCGGATACTGGTATTTAACAATGGTATCTCATCGCGGATAGAAAAAGATTGAGTAATTTATGAGTATATATTTTAGATTAATAAGAAAAATAGTGCTGTTTGTTAATGTATCGGCAACCGATCAACGCAATCGTCACATAGTCCACTATACTGTAAGGCTGCTTAACAGTTCATTCGTGACCACAAACGGTTCAATTCAGTCGATAGAAATATTAGCTTAATAAAACATCTACATCTAATAAACTCATTATCAGTAATAGTTGTATAATGTATAATTGTTCAATAAATTATTAATCCTTTTAAAGAAAAAGTTGAACCGACTTCAAACAATAGTAACAAAGAGCACTTAAAATTAAATAATATTAGTATAGCTGAATAGGCCAACTAAACTCACTGCTCAAATGAGACTGCAAGTTTTCGTAGTAAACAAAAATATCATCTATGTATGCAATGCTTAGACTTATTGATTTTTATTGATTTATCAATAACTGCATGACTGATTTCAGCCGAATTTAAATGGGACCACCTCGGAAGTCAAGTCAAGTGTCACCCTGTGACACAAAAAAATAACTTTCCAAATCGGTTTAGGTGTCTTCGAATAATCGGTGAGTAAGATTACGACGAATTGAGAACCTCCTGCTTTTTTGAAGTCGCTTAAAAAAGAGAATTATAAAGAAAGAGTTATTTAAATTTAGGATGATTGCGAAATAATTGTAGTTTTAGTGTCTGTGGTTAACGGCAAATGAGCGATCGAATCTTTTTTATTTTAATCAAACAAGGCTATCTCTTTGAAGATTGAGAATAATTATGTAATTAATGTGTTTTTTCGAAGGTTGTTAACAAGATAATTAATAAATAAGCGTTGAGATAATGTCGTATTATTAAGTTAAGTACTATACTCGTAGATAATGTTAATTTGCTTAAGTGATGTTTTAATTGATTTAATAGGTAGGCAGAGCTATTTATTTACATAGCCAATAGCAATTTTATAATATAAACCTTAAAATTTGTTTGTTCATTGATTTGCAACCACAGACGTTCCATTGATTCAGTGTAACATCTTTACAAGATTCAATCGTGAACTATGTGAACTCATTCAAAGTATTGTTTAAATAGTATGGGATTACAAGGAATGTTGACGCGGTTTACCACAAGCTTAATAACTGCATAATATGAATAATTTTATAAGATTATTTAAGGAGATAAATTATTTGCAGTAAATGGTCAAGCTCAGGGCCTCGTAGGAATTAATTGAAGAACATTAAATTCACTTATAACTATTTGTACATCAGAGCAGCACAGCGTAGGACCTCCACCAATAACTTACACGGGTGACCTTATAAGGAACATGGCAGATGCAGGCTGCTTCTTGGAAATCATTGAAGGAAGCCTATGTCTAGTGTCTCTCTTTTGATTAATTTCGTTGCGGGTACCAATATAATTTAACCGTTCCTGGGACTTCCAAGTGTCATAACTCGGTGTGTTGGTGGGTCACTGCTGTTGATCCTGGTGTACAGGAGTTACAGTAGTTGGCGTGTAGGAGGGATTAGTCCCATTTACAAAAAGCCTATGTCTAGCAGAGGATGCCTATGGCTGAAACGATGATGATGTGCAAACAGAAAATGCTCAAATATTTGACTACCCTCCGTTTAGTAACATTTTTGGCAACATAATAAAAGACAAAAAAAACGTTAAAGCACACAAAGTAATTGATTTACGAATACATTACGCATATGTCTATCTTTGAAGTTGAAATACAACAAAGAATGAACCATCTGAGCAGAGATTTATATTTGGATCACATCCTGTGTTTAGAAATTGCCAGTACAGAACACTCATCTAATAGCCACAAAAACCACTATCAGGATGTAGTAAAGCAAAATAAATATACCTATAGCATTACATATAGTCATCATCGTCATCAGCCTATTGTAGTCCAAAGCTGGACATAGGCCTCTTCAACCGAACGATCCTCGGTTTTTTGTATCTAGCTCATGCCAGCCATCTTGCGCAAGTCCTGACTCTGCCTGGCCTGTAGGAGTTCTACTACGTTTGCCAAGACGCGACGACTTACATATAGTGTCCAAACACTATTACAAACCTGAATTTACAGATGTGTTGTATAAATTTAGTAAAAATCTTTGACGAAACCAGAACCAATAACGCAAAGCTTTTCTGGAAAGATTACTTAACTAGTTGGAGATGGCTCTTAAAATTATTATATATTAATATTCAAAACGTTATGCCAACTAAAAGGGCTCTCTTTCGAAAGCTACAAGGTGAAAACCATAACTCAATCCCCCAACATGGTACATTTGACCTTCAAACAAAGGTTTTTCCCATAGCAGGTGATAACGTGACTGGCAAGCCGAACAGTCTACCCGCAACCATAACGTGCTCATTGAAAATTGAGACTTCAGGCCGAACTGCATTATCAATGTACGAATGGGTATGTACTTAGGCAATAAAAATGGCGAATGGCTTCAGAGAAAACACGTACTGTAAGAATATTTTTGGAGGGACGTGTAGGCAGTAAAGAATTTAATGGACGGACTGCAATTGTAGGTATGTTTTTCGGCCTATGTATTTCTAAGCTCAAATTTTTAGAAAAAGAGTTAATATAAAGTTTTAGAGCTGTAGTGAGGTGAAGCGTTTCGATTAATTTTGCGATTAATTCGTAATCATTAGTTTAGCTATGGAAGTATTATCGAATATTGTTATGGCACTATAGGTTAACGTCAAAGAATTTGTTTTTATTGTTTTTTTTTTAACTTTAGAACTATAAGTCAGTCATTTTACACATAAAAATAATATATACAATTTATATTATTGACTTTTAGGAACGGCTAATGGACCATCACATAGTGTGTAAAAAAAAAGTAAGTAATGTGTCAAAAAGGCTGTTGGCCAATTATTAGTACCGAAAAATGAATTTATTAGGAATATCATCACATCAACAGCCTTTAACAGTCCACTGCTGGACATAAGCCTCTCCTTAGAAAGGAGGTTTTGGCCTACTATACCACGCTGGCCAGACGGGTTGGTATAGAGTTTGTGTCAAGTTTTCCTTCTCTCTGCAGTGCTGTTGTTCTGCGTAGGTTTTTCTCTTAGTCGGCTCTTACGACACCCACGGGATGAATAGGGGTGGTGACAATCTGTATTCTTAATCCGTCACCACACGAACGGACACGGATTTATTAAGGACGTAAGACGCTTTATAATAAAAATTTAGATGTATGAACCGTCACACTGACACCGACAATACAGTATGAAACAATTTTATCAATAATAATAATTGCTTCACCGTTTCATATTTTCAGTTCCTATCTGATCTTACAGGGCTTGATTCAATTTTCTTCTTACCACTCGAATTTATACGAGATTCATTTTACTTGGGTTCATTTTTCCTTTCAACGCCTGATTCTTATGATCTTCGACAACGACGCAATAAATTCATTTATAGTTGCATCAGCAATATCGATAATATTGTAAAATTTCATATTTTTAATGTGATATCGATATTGCTTCGTTATAACATCAACATCATAAGTAAACTGTGTAAACAAATAAAACACACGCCCTCAAATATTGTAAAAAACTCAAATGAAAATGATTTAGCCCTTCATTTTACTCGTAATAAATTATTATATAATGCTCTCCAAAAAAAAAAAAGAAAAATAGAATAAGAAGTAACCACTTAAACGAAGAGCTGGATAGATAAAAAAAACTGGCTGGATAAAAAAGCGCTGATGGTGAACTAGAAAAAAATTAAGAGTTGAGAGGTGGTTCATATACACAAAAACACTAAACGTATTACGTAAGAATTTGAAGAAACACTTAAATTTAATTCAAACGATATGATGAATAAATAAGTTTATCATAATTGTTTATTTTTTAATGATGTGCAAATGCATAAAGGAGTTAATTGTAATAATGCATTAATTTTGCGAAAGGACCTGTACAGTTAAGAGGTCTTTGGAGACGGTGTCTTGGTCCCTCTAGTCAATGTCGATGGTCTATTTTTCTTTTTAAACGCATGTTTATAATGTAGTGTATACGGTTTTAAGTCCATTAAAGTAAATAATCATGGACAAACGAGTGCAAATGCGGTTTATGTATCCTTATTTTACGATAGCTGTCAAATGCTATCAGTCGTAAAAACGAGTTGGACCGACAGTTTTATGTACCGTAGTGACCTGCGCCTAAACTAAAAGATAGGTCAATTTATAAATGGAATATAAGAATTTACTATCAAATAATTTGTTTCGATGTTTTTTTTCGAATATCGATTGTCTATTATTTTTTTAAACACATGTTTCTAATGTAGTGTATACGGTTTGAAGTCCATTAAAATAAATAATCATGGACAAACGAGTGCAAATACGGTTTATGTATGATACAAAATGTTTATGTATATTTTACGATAGCTGTCAGATGCTATCAGTCGTAAAAACGAGTTGGACCGACAGTTTTATGTACCGTAGTGACCTGCGCTTAAACTAAAAGATAGGTCAATTTATAAATGGAACATAAGAATTTATTATAATAAATATATTATTTTTTTGATAGTATAATACAATAATAATAATATTATAATATTGGAATAACAATTTTGGCCTGGAGTCAATTAAAATTTACTAAGCCAAAGGTTGAGTTTGATTCCTATCTAGGACAATGAATTATGTGATGAGCACGATTATTTGTTCTGTATCTGGGTGTTTATCTATGACGTGCATCATGTATTAAGATATACTCGCATATATGAGTATTTCATGAGAAGTCTGGTTACCATGGCTCAGGTTCTGCCTGTCCCGTTCACCGGGTGTAAGATGCGTGATGTTATTGCGACTGCACGGATGGCGTAGTGGTTTAAGCGGTCGCCACGCCGCTTCCTACTGCGCCGAGTGTTGTGGGTTCAAACCCCACATGGGACGACACTTTGTGTGATCTACAGATTGTTGTTCTGAGTCTGGGTGTTCTTTGTGTCCGTTTCATATATGTTTGTAAAGTCCCCCGCGACACAGGATATATTCCTAATGCGGGAGTTGTTTTTTTAAAGATAAAAAAAAAATACATTTATTTCCCAAAATAATATTTTTCGAAAATAATAAATGCTCAATTTTGAAAACTGTCACCTGCTTCTAGTAATGTACCTTCAATGTTAATATAAAAATCAATAGGTAGAAAAATAACGTCATTCCGTCCTCATGTACGCTCATGATATATGTGCCTCAGTTGCCCACGCCCCCCATGCCTTAACGACTGTTCGAAGTAGTTACCAGTTTCATCATACCACTGCTGGGCACATGTTGCAAGTTGTACAAGTCAATAATTATCCCTCCTCCCTCACGAACACGCCCTGACGATATTTATGAAGGAATTTTTAATATCCGCCGGTAGAATGCATCATAGTGTTCTGCGATGTATACAGACAAAATTCGGAGAAACTCTGAAGATTATGTTGTAAAATATTTATCGTGCCCAAAATTAAGAAAATGATTACAACTTGAACTATCCACGTATAACCTTCAGTACCAGGTCAAGTTAACATACTTATTACAAGATGCGTGTAACTTATTTTTTTAAATGACACAACATTTTTTTTATATTGTACCATCTGCACTTATTTTTAGGTATACATGTGTGTTTACATAAGAAGAAGTGTATAAACTAAGTTATCAAAATTTAACGGTCCTTTTCTAAAAAAATCGTAAAAGTCCTAAAAAATTTTAAAGACAGCTCCCATTCTAGTAATAAATCCTGTGTCTCGGATGACTTTACAAACATACATGAAACGGACACAAAGAACACCCAGCCTCAGAACAACAATTTGTGGATCACACAAAGTGTCGTCCCATGTGGGGATCGGACCCATAATACTCGGCGTAGTAGTAAGCGGCGTGGCGACCGCTTAAACCACTACGCTATCCGTGCAGTCTAGTCTGCCTGTAAAATAAGAGCAGGCTAGTCGCGCAGTGGAGTTAATTGTTGAGAGTGGATAATATTTATGCCCTCTTAACTCTACTGTGATTGTAATGATAATAAAAATATTTTTATCGTGGAAAAACTAACAATTTCACATCACACACATCAACAATCTATTATAGCCCACAGCTGGACATAGACCTCTCCTAAAAAAATTACAATTTGTATGTATTTGTGTACCTAGTGTTTAGAGAGTAAAAAATCATAATGTCAAGAGAGGTTCTACTGAGGAGATCAAGAAAATGATAAATGCGCCACAAAAATAAACATTGCTGTGCGTAAAGAATGCTTGATAACGTAATTCACATAAAATTATACAAGGAAAACTTCCTCTGAAAAATATGTAGTGGTAAAGTTTACTCAAAAAGCTATTTAATACTTAAATCTGACCTTCTTGTATACATAAACCAATAACATAATTTCATAAGCCTTGCGCATCCATCTCGCATGTTGTATAGCTGTCAACTCCATACGAATACGTTAGCCTCTCGATTCATGTGTCCATCACATCTCCACGCACAAAGGGACAGGCTGCTGTCAAACCTGACAACAGATTGCACCTCACCTTAATGAGTATTAAACGGCGTTACTTTGATGAGCAATTTGTTCGGAAACGCTGACACGACAATATTCCGGTGCTTCAGATAAATTGCCGATTAAGATTGTCGCGGTTTAAGTCGCTTATCATTTAACCGCTTTTGCTTTTAAAAAAATATAAGGCGTAGTATCTATTTATGTAGCTGAATGTATTATACGATTAACATGAATCAGTCACACTTAATTGTTAGTAAAATGTATAAAAGTGAAGACCTGTAATTGGCTTTCAAATACTATTCTACTGTTAATCTGTTGATTTAGCTGTAAGTCTTCCATAGAACAAATAAATGAATAATTTAGAGCAAGGCCTATGAAATATTAAATTACTTTATATATTTATGTTTTATGGATTTTTACTTTAAGTTTAATGGAATAATTACATATGTACCAGCCCAGGGTTGTCAATATTTTTTCGTCTCATAGAAAAGCCTTTGAATAAAAAATATATTCCACATTATCTACAGTATGAAGATCCAAAATGAATAACGATATGTTATAATACAGTATTATATTAGTTAATATTAGTATTATATCCCTGGCTTTTAGTCGCAATTCGACAGACAGATGCATGGAGATTCATGTGTGAAGTCAATTGTTACCAGAGTTGGATTATTATAATAAATACAGATACAACAGTTTGATAAGTTTTATATTAAAAAACAAACAAAAAGTATTTAACACCTCAGTAAAAGTTTTCTCATGGATATCAGGAGCAGGAGGCCGAGCCGATCCTAGAGGATATTCAGCAAACATGTGCGGATGGGTTTTAGCGCTGGCTTCGATACGCGATTTTTTCTTTTTAGGTATGATCAACTGAAAACGGGTAATTAATACAATCTGATACGGTATTATTATTTATCCAGTTGCATCATTGACTTTTTTTATATAATGTCTAATGTTGGACAATGTTATCAAAAGAAAATATTGAATTTCGATTTAGGAAGTTTAACTATTAGGAAGCAAATAGGAAAAAACACCTTCTGGGGCGTAAATAGCTAGCTAATTGTTGGTATATTTACGCTGAGCTAATCTAACTTTGACGGGTCTGTTGGTATTGTATAGTGGTTAGTGACCCTGACTGCTAAACCGGAGGTCGTGGGTTCGATTCCAGCCCAGGACATATATTTTGTGATGAGCACGGTCATTTTTTATGTGTCTGGGTGTAATTTATCTATAATATGTATCTATTTTAAAGTATACAAAGTATGTTTATCAGCAGTCTGGTTACCATAGTACAGGCTCTCCCTTGTTTGGGATCAGACGGCCGTGTGTGATATATTATTATTATTAACTTTTCGTTTCGAGAGATACATATGTCATACGATAGAGTCAATTGCTATCTGTATTCTAGTTTGTGGTTATCGAGAACGTTAGAAATAATTGAAATTTTTATTTTAAAACAGTACTGCTAATCTCAGTGTTCTAGATTAGCAATAACACACCATTACTAAAAAGTAACGTTAGTCAGCGTGATGTCATCGTTCAAAGAATCAATTTCACCGAAGTCGAACCGCGGCCCGTCAATCAAACGTGCGCATGCGACGCGACGCCACATGTATTATTCAGTTAAACAGGATATAGGTTCCGGTTCCTCTAGATGAGTTTTCTGTGGAAAAGAGTACGAAGGTATGCTTTATTTAAATATTGAACGGTTACTGAATTCCTGGTTCACTGATTGCCTATAACCTAATTCACGTATTTTCTAGGAGTCCCAATAGAGTACATCACACAGGATTTCTACTCATGAATAGAAAAATAACGTTGAAAGTTACATTTGAAACCAAACATAAATGTACATAAACTGCAAGAGACAAGATGTATCCATGCAGGCGTTCATGGACCGCGGTAGTCGCTTCCCATCAGGTGACCCGCCTGCTCGTTTGCCCCCTATTCCATAAAGAAAATCCTTTTTTCTATCCTATCTATGATTTCTGAGTTTTTTTTTGACATGATAATTTTTAAACACCCAGTTAAATATAATCTACATGAGATCTGATAACTTTTTGACATTGTGAGCCATATGGTCTTGTCTTTTCGGCTCGACTCGTCTCGTCGGCAACATGTTACAAGCTTTAGATTTCTAAGACTTCAGTAAGTACCCTTTTTTTTTTCCGTGCGGAAATCGCCTCGGATACCACCTATCGGTGGCATGTCGGACTCGAACCGACTAAAACCGCACGCCGTCTCGGGTACTAATAGCCGGGGAACCAGGTATACCCTAGAAAGGAAGTCCCTGGTGCCCCGACATACCTCGGGTCATCTACAGACGAGTAGACGACCCCCCCCCCCCCTCAGTAGGTACCCTAAGAATTTTGATGATCATCAGTGAGTCAGTGACGAAATCGGGGTTTTTTAGATATTAATAAATCTAAAGTATAATAGCTATGCAATTGAAACGTTATATATGTATTAAGTCTGCTATTGACATCATATCCCGAGAATTTTGTTTATCTGGTATAATCTTAACTGATTTAGAAGGGTTAAAAAAAACGACGATGCGCTTCGCTTTGGTATTGGTAGTAGGTAAGCAGTGCCCATACGCTTCGCTTGGTTAGTCTTGGCGGATTTGACATAACGGGGTCTGTGTTATTGATTTTAATAATAACAAAGACAGAGAGGCAATGGTGTCTATTTGTAAAAGCAAGGAACGACTTAATTCTACAAATATAATTTTAATCATATACAATTCACCCCACTCATTTCAATTACTTTTTGACTGGAATTTTTACGTTTTAACTTAATGAAGGGTAAAATTACATCTAAAAACCGCTTTTACGCTACAATCATCTGGGTTCTAGAATATAAACGATCTAAAATAATAACACCTTCTTAGGGAAACCATTAAATTCGAGGAGCCAGAATACTTCCACTAAAAGCAAACCTCATTACAGTAGTTAATATAATGGCACATTTTATTATCTTACTGGTGGGAGCTGTTATTAAGATTTAGAGATCTATAAAATTTGCATAATACACGCTAAAACTTGTCCTTAAGATTCATTTAAATAGGATTGTATGATTTTATTAGTACCTACATATAGCTTAGCTTGAAAGTTCGCTGATGGAAATTGTTTGAACCAATAACTTGGTAATGTCAGCAAGTTTTTGTTACTTTTAATTAGAAGTGCTACATCATTTATAGTTATTTAACGTTTATTTCCTTTAATTGAAAGCAAGTTTGTTACTTTGAGTTGAGAGATCTAAGAGAGGAGTACAGGACAACAGCATTGCAAAGAGAAGGCAACTTGAAACAAACCCTATACCAATTCGTCTGGTAAGCGTTTCATAGTATAGGCCAAAAGACTCAATAAATATATGATAATTCCAGATATTAGATATTAAACGCACTTATGAAAGGTGTTACATAAAGAGAGCATTCCGCATTGGAATCATTAAAGGGGTGTCCGAGGTTCTTTTCAGGAATTGTTAAACATTTAATCGAGGTTATACATAGGACTAAGGCGTACAGCCATCGGATTACCATTTTAAGCCCTGACTTGATGTATTTCTACTACTTTAGTGCGATAAACATCATGAAGAAGGAGAATCATACCTTTAACTTTTTCTCTCATCTGTATTATATTACGTCGAATTTCTACATTATCTTAGACATTTAAAAGTTCTCCGAAACGTATAAAACAAAACCTGTAACCAAAGCTTAAAAAATCGTTTTCCAGAGACCATTATCATACAAATTCAATATGACATGGAATTAGGACATAAATTAACACTGTGTTATTGGCCATATTGATTCTGAACACGTGGATGAGGACGGCTGCTTTGTGTCGTGTGCATACGTTATGTTTCTGACGACCTGAATACTTAAGTGGTTTGACAAGGAATAATAATTTCGTTATTATAGTTGCCTTTTTTTAAGTTGTCTCAACGTAAAGTGTATTTAAGTATCAGCTGTTTTTAAGCAAGTGTTGTGTAAGTTGACTTTTGGAAAGGGTATGTTGTCTGGTATAAAGCTCCATTTGACTTTTATTGCCGTACGTAGTAAAATGGTATGTGAAGTTTTATGTTTTTTATGTATGTGGAATTGGTGACTGGGTGTTAAAATACACGTGATAGGTTCATACATGGATGAGCAGTAACGTCACACCCCTCATACTTCGGCAATTATGTGAATAAGTTAAGCGTATTGATTTCATCATAGAATTGAGATGTGGAAAACCAGTTGAATATTTTTTTATGCTTTTCTACAAAAAATACTAAGAATAGTTTATAAGCTACTAAGCTGCTAACAAAAATGAAACATCGTTTATTCCATTTATAAAGAATTCTTCAGTCCCTAGACCTATAGTAGTGCGACGACTTCCACATACCATAAAACCAAAACATACTACAGCGCCATCTAACGGAGACACACCGAACTACAAAGTAATTGCTAATCCAGTGCCGCGCTATGAATGATGTTAAAGCCGATTACCATATATACAACTTCCCCTCATCCATCGTTGAGCCGCTGCCCGCCAGGCATGATCACTTTGCCTGGTCAGAGGAGTGTTTTGTCGCCCTTTTTCTTGACACCCGTTCCTCAACAGTTAGTAAACATTACATTAATTGACCTTATTTCAATTACCTAGCGAGTGGACAGGACCAATAAAACTGCAGAAAAGAAAATTAAATTCAATGACATATTTAAGGGCATTTTTCGTACCATTTTCTGAATGTGTAATCCAATAAACGAATGGTTAATATGTTTTTGGTAACTTTCTTTACCATTGTCTTCCTACATTTAACCAAAGGATATATTATTATTTGAGTTCTGTTCCGAGAATCATCAGTATCGAAACAGCATTTACTATTGATATTTCAAGTTGCTGCAATTAAGGTTTTGTTACAAAAAGCCCGGTTTTTCAATTCAGAAAACAGATCTGAATTGAAATAATAATTGAAAATGTATGTTACGCCAAAATTTATTCCCCAAATAATATCTCGTTGTGTACTTTTAAGATGATAGTTAACAAGTAGAACACCTATAAAGTCATACACGACACCTTACAAGATTGTTTTGAGTCTATTTATACATAATTCTATAACTACAAAGATTACGGTTGCTCTGTAAATACTTAAGAATTTTCCTTCAGAAGTGATGGTAATTATTTTTAGTATTTAAGTAGGTCTTATCTCTGCTAACGAGTGTCTCGCAAACAAGTAAACACCACCCCCTGATGATAATCGATTATATTATTTAGGTGGGGTCTTTTAGGAAATTTTCATCAAGGTTTCTGAATGTACTAATTTATGTCCAAAACAGCGTTTTTTTTAAATTTCATGGTTAACTTTTTTTTTCTGACACTTATTAATATGCGTATTAAGGTAGTTTGTAGTAGTGTTACTGGTTCTTTAATATCTGACTTATTTGAGAAAACTATATACGTGAGATTTAATTCTGCTGTGGGAGAACAATGCTTCGGTACAAATGAGCTGGGTTTAAAAAATAATAATTCTAAAGCAAGTTTTACTTATACGTTAAAACTACTCTTTTATTGCTCTTGTAGTTTTTAAGGGAAATCAATAGATATTTAAACAGTAACACTATTACAAACTTTCCAACAAAAACAAAAAAATGATGTTAATGTTCGTTTAAAGTTCTCACTCTCCTAAAAACCACGGCAGTCACTTTGTCCTAAGGGAGTAGGGTCTGACTCGTAAGTACATATCTATTTTAATAATCAATAAAAATGTACAATTTACAAAGCCATTAGAAATTCTAGTGAAAACATGTCCTAATTACTTATAATGAATGGATAAACCAGCTCAATTATTACTAGGGCAGAAGTTTCTTTTAGTATCGTTTGGTTTATCGATCTGTCTGAAAGGAAATTGACTACGTCAGTTATTTATACAGATTTTTGTAGTTCATGAATAGACACGAATATGTAGCCAAAGCAACGTTATGTTAGAATTTATATTCGGATGAAATTTTGGATTTTAAAGAATTTGTGATTAAATAAACATTATATTATAAATGATAGTGTTTTTGTTACCCATTCATGCTTGAATTATTTAACCGATTACATGCTTGAGAATTTGAAAACCTTACATTTAAAAAATCCCCGAAAGTGTTTTAATGTCCGAAGAAATATAAACTTAACACTTTTTAATCTAAGCCAATCAAAAAGATTTATTTTATTATAATTTTTATTACTAGGCATATCTAATATATAAAAGTCTCGTATCACGGTGTTAGAAGTTGAACTCCTCCGAAACGGCTCGACCGATTTTCGTGAAATTTTGTGTGCATATCGGGTAGGTCTGTGAATCAGCCAACAACTATTTTTAATACACCTGTTTTTTTTTGAAATAATGTATATTGGCAAAACAACGTTTGCGGGGTCAGCTAGTATTTTATAATGACCAAACGTATATTAAGGTTTAAGGCTCTCTTTTGACTGAATAAATTAATTTAAAAGTCAACCTCGTCGAGCCCGATACTCTAGTGAAAATCACAAAATACACGTTAGTAAAACATACATTATTTATACATATGAAATAAATATAAATACCACTCAGAAATGTTTTTAAGCCAATAAATAAATGAAGTGTGATATACTGCTTGTACACCACCATACAAAGCCATAAATTGTATCATTATGAGCTGGCATGTTTTCTTACACTTACAGACACCAGAAAGTCTCACTGTAAATCAAGTATATTAATAATCAAGAAGAATCCCGTCTAAGAACGATATCAAGAGATGAAATGGTATGCTGTGCTGAAATAATACTGATAAGAAAAAAAATTCAATACAAAAATAACATTTTAGTTTAAATTGCCTTAGAAAGTGTATTAATAAATATGTCAGCATGAACAAACGTCCATTGTTGTTGAACGACAAACTAGAAACCTTAAAATATCTTCCGACGAGGTAGAATCTAAAACAGACCTCCCTTATGGCCTTCACAACGAAAGGGGTGAGGGTGCACTGTTTGTATATCAACTAATACACGTCAAGTTTCATGTACCGAAAAGGGGTAGATAATATGGAAATTGAGGCATAATCAGGATGTTTGAAGTCAAATTGGGCGTGAGATGAAAGAACAAAAGGGTTCTGTTCCAACTTCCCTTCCTTTCAATACTGATAGGCTTCTGCCTGGAAAGTTTTTTGTCTAAAACATTTTTATATTATGTTACAAAAAAAAGACCTTGTCAATGCCAAAAGGTTAAAAGTTTGTGAAAAATATACCGTAATACCGGTGCCAGTTACCGGCGAAGAGTTATTTTTTAAGAAATATTTGACCGGTTTTGGTCAAACTTTCTCAGTTACAAAGTATACCACACCAAGTTATAATAAAGATATTTACGTAGCTTCTGTGGGTTCGAACTTTTGCAAAAAAAAAAAAATATATATATATCGCATTAACTTCAAAAGTTTGAAATCGAGGTTATTCAGAATACCTACTTAGACGATGTTAAAAGTTTTTTTTCAAAACTAATTTTAATATGAAACAAAATCGAAAATATTTCCATTTCGTCCGTATAACGTGTCTCTAAATTGATGGTTATTATTGTACATGTAAATACGAAGTTTAGGAAGCTACGCAGTCGTATGGCACGGCCATATTAAAGTATTTTTTTATGGCTCACGTTACTGCGGCAGACTTAACGGCCGCGTTTATGCTTGCCAAATTCATACGCAATCCCATGTACCTCTCACTTATTTTTCAACTTGCTCCTGAATAAATATCAAGCTATTTGAATATTTTCCTGACAACAATATATACTGTTGCCCCTTTTGTTTGCGCTGTGCTTACATAACCAATAGGTAAGTTGGCTATATCCTACTAAGGGATACAATACGTATCGCAATGCGATCTGCTAAGTTTTCAACGTTTCAAACATATATAAAACTATTGTTTTGCAAGTGTTTGAATTTTCTTTCTAAAACTAGGGCAGACGTGGATTTTATACTCAGAAAATGGTCTAGAACACTTAAATTTTCAACAGCACTGTTACTTAATGCATTTAAATGGCTGTTGTAGACACTACACTAAAGTTAAAGTTTAATCGAGGCTTTCCAGTAGCAATAGACATCGATAAATACTTGATAAAGTTAGAAAACAGAGTCTACGGAATACCTAGAGTATTTTTATAAGAGTTTATTACAGTAACAAAAAGGAAGAAAGAGTGTCACGATCTCTCGGGGCTTTATTCCGGTCGCAGTTTATCACGCCGTATTTTACCCGGTGTTGAAATTATATTTCTTGGTAAACCTAACATTTATTTCTCAAACGAAACGTAACGGATAAAATAAAACCCTTTTGAGAATTTACCCGCACTCCGTATATTTGTTTCTAATATCCGTTGACTGTAATTTATCCGGACCTTTAGCCGGTTGACCTATATTTTTTACACAAAAAACATCTTTGGAATGGACGGGTCGCAGTAAATAATTTTAAGGGTTTCCCCAAACGACCGCATATAAAATTCTCGTACAAGTTACGGTGATGAAATTTTATAGGCTTGAAACTACTCGGATTATAAATTTATAACACCTTGGTTTTTTGAGGGTAGTCAGAATGGTAACGTTGATGTATGACTTTATAAAATAAAAGGTTTTTGAGGCAACCTTATTGTTGGGGACAATATTTTGTGCTATTACTTTTCGTTGCGGAAACAACATTTGTCTGGATTTTCTACCCCATGGACTTTAAATCCTTGTTTTATTGAAGGTAGGGACTTTTACGTATTTAGAGGGATACGTCTACTATCACGTTTAAGGGCGTATTCACAGTAAGCTCTTATTTGACAAAAAACATGCTCAGTATACAAACCTATTAAATATTTCGTGTCTATAAAAATAAGTTTTATTTTTATCAATATTTGAACGTAAATTGTTTTGAGTATAAAATATTCGAAAGAAATGCAAATAAAATATTAACTTTTTTCAGCAACTTTGTTATTATTTCAATCGTAATCTTGACAATATTTAAGCCTAATTTGATTAGTAAAGACGCAAAAGAATTTTACATTCTCTTTCTCGAATATTACAAAAACAAACGACTTTATTAGTTTGTTTATATTTTTACGCTTACGTCTTAACTAATTAACCCGTAAATTTAATTATAAATTATCAACATATATATCAGGAGTAATGACAAAGGTAAAGGGTACCTTTTATAAAAAAGTAGTCCCTGATGCCTGATAGTTCATATTTAAGTCTGTAAAAGCTGCTTTATAATACTTACACATTGGCAGTGTTATAAAGCGATGTACTGTCAGGGGTAGAAAACATAAAATATTTAATACATTTATTTTATTAAATGGATCATTTAAAATTCCCGGGGATTTTTACTGATCCATTGCTAATAAATACCAAACGATACAACCCATTGCATGTAGAAGTAGCGTGTCGTCGATGGTGTACAATAATGTAGTTAACGACCGAATGGCGTAGTGGTTTGTGTAACGGACTGCTATTCCAAAGGTCGCGGGTTCGATTCCCGCTAAGTCAAATATTTGTGTGCATGAACATTTAATTTAGTAAATATGTATAATAAGTATGTATTTACAAAAAAAAAAGTATATATGTATTTATATTAGTTGTCTAGTACCCATAGTACAAGCTCTGCTTAGTTTGCGATTAGATGGCGTTGTGTAAATGTGGTACAAAAAAAAATGTAAATAATAAAGCGGTCGAACCAAATTCCTATTTCATCATTAAAACAGATATCTTTGTCTAATTAGAATAGAACAGTAATTCATGTAGGTATAATTATATTATTCATGTATTGTTTACTAGCTTTTCCTGCGGCTCCGCCTGCGTATATGCGGTAAAAAGTAGCCTGCCTTTCCTCAAGAATCAAAGTATGTGCATACTAAATGTTATCTAAATCTATTCAGCGGTTATTGATGCCCCATACAATCCTTTTCACCCCCTTAAAGGATGATTTCATTGGATAAAAACTGCCCTATGTCCTTTCTAAAGACTCGGACTATCTCTATACCAATTTTCATGTAAATCGGTTAGGCGGTTTAAGCGTAAAGATGTAACAGACAGACAGACACACTAACGCATTTATAAAATTAGTATAGATGGCTTGGATGAGAGAATACCGTCACCTTCATTCTTGTCAGTTTGTGTCTTTGAACATGAGGAAAGGATTTGAGAAACTGGCCTACATGATGTGGCGTGATAATGATCCGTGTAAACGTTAAGGATTTTTAAATATCACTCAGGTGTTTAGTAAAGAAAGAAAGAAAGAAAATACGTTTATTAGTCACAACACAAACACAGCCAAAAAAGGAATTACAGATATAACATAGAAGAGAAAAAGAAAAGAAACAATTTGCTCAACTGGAGAATAGCACAAACAATAACAAAAACAAACAAGTACAAAAGAATAAAATGATCACTGTGTGTGACTAAAGGGCCACAACTCAGCCTATGCTAAAAAGTCCCTAAAAGTGACCACAGCGCTGATTTTCAGCTGAAGCCCAAAGGTACCTCACGGACGTGTGCACAGTTCAATTACAATAAACAATATGTGAATACAATAAACATACAAATAAAAGTGATAATTACATACATTAATTACATAACATACATTCTGTTAATATAATAAAGATATCAAATAACTAGTTAGTTGGAAATTGATAGTTATAAGAGCAGAGAACAATTTTTTTTTTATTTATTAAATAATGTTAGCAACATAAATTATTAGTAGGAATAAGAACTTTCCTATTTATTTAGTTATGAAAAAATAAACATTTTTATCCAGCAAGACTTACAATACTGTTAAATCAGATAGAACTAGTCAGTAAAATGTTTCTTATTGACACCGGTTATAATGTAAACGTTTGAAAATTTACAATTCAAAATGTGAGCACGTGCAATAATGTAAAACATTAAATTTTTACAATTCAAAAATATAAATTCAGACAGTTTAGTATATGATAAAGCACAAAATTTCCTGCAGTGATGGAATGTTGCAGGGGGCAGAGACAAACCGGGTAGATGAGGACATGAGGCTTCAATTAAGCATGGTGAGTGGGGTGCTTGTAACGAGTCCTAGGGCGTTGTAGTCCTTGAGTTCTATTGTTTTGGGTTCTGAATAGACGTGTTTTTAGTTACATGGCGTGTTTCAGATTGCGGGTTTTGAAATGAATTTGTGTAGAGCTGTTCAAGTGTCATGCAGTGAGAGTGTATTCGTTTGTGTGCGAGTTCACACATGTAACAGTGCGTATGTGTACATGTGTTCATACACGAGTATATGTTTGTGTGTGAGTAGTTATGAAACCTACTCTGCCATGTATAGGATATTCGAATCTCTTGTAGCGTAATTAAAAATCTATCCATTTTAACGGCCGAATTATCATGAGCTTTCACCAATTTGTAGAATAGCCCATTAAATTTTATGTTTTTACCATAAAGAGAGCTTTCAAAATCTACCTAGCTACAATGCTGTATGTAATATACATATATGTATAGTAAATACATGAGTGCCACTGCTGCAAGCACGATTTCTGACTCAAGTTTCGTTCCGAGTTCAAGTTACGACTAAAGTGTATTAAATTATTAAAGACCTCTCATGTCTCACAAATATTTTAAGTAACCTTAAACTAAACAATTCTTATAATACAACCGTGTGGGTTGTCAAACAGTAGCTTATATAGTTTAGGATTTTCTACATCCGAAAACAGACCCTTACAGGATCAATAACAGATGAATACGCATTTGGGACTCAAATACGCAGTAGTATGCAAAAATAAATTACACAATATTATTGACATTTCCCGGAGAATTTTCAAACTTTAGCGGCAGTGGGCGGGGCACATTGGTCGCAGAAACGATGGCCGATGGGGCCACAAAGTTTGCGAGTATCGTTCTGGAAAACGCAGCCTGCCCCCCCCCCCCTCATAACCTTGTCCGACGACCTGGTGAAGGTCGTGGGAAGCCGTTGGATGCGGGCAGCACAGGACCGGTTGTTGTGACGAACCTTGAGGGAGGCCTATATCCAGCAGTGGACGTCTTTCGGCTGAGATGATAATGATTTGACATACCAAACATAAGGGCTTATTTTGAAGGTATCAAAAATGACCATAAATGTAGAAAAATAACCATTCCTATCACTTATCTCCGAAACTACTGAACTTTTAATTATGAAAAACACAAAAAATCTCACTCATGGATGAAGGAAAACAAAAAGAAATCTACCTATGTCTTGGGAATGTATGGGAGAACAGAGTTTTTTACTATAATGTTAACTTCTTTCTTGCGGTATGGTAGATATATAGATATACCTGTTCTTATTCGGAACTCTTTCCATGCAAGTTCAACTGACAGTTGGCTTCGTTAGCCTTAAAAAAAACATCAAAACCAAACAGACGTCGCGTTGTATAATTTGTAAGAACATAAATCATGTCAAAGAAATTATTGCCACCCTCTCAAAACTTCTATTTATAGTCTCTGAAAGTTTATTTTAATGATGTTTACAAGAAATTACGGCTAAGATGTCTTTGGTTTAATATAAATGTACTAAAGTCAAGATATAAATGATGTTATTTAGAAACAATTTAGTCTAGTGTATGCTACCTTTATAAGCCCTATCAAAACGCCAAAACCAGTAAGTAAAAATCTCGAATTTTCCAAATTTAATGTTCAATACGTTCTTTGTGTTCACTTGGAACTGTAAACCGTAAATAATTGATTACAAGGCCACTTCTAATGTTTTATCCTGATCAATATTGAGATTGATGTGTAAGATTTTCGTGTTATAAAAGCTTAAATGAATGTTCGGAGCATGCGGGAAGCTGTGTCTCTGAGCTTAAGTGGCTGCAAGGTCTCGACAAGTGTCGTACAACGCCTTAGGATTATAACTTAGGGAAATTTTAATTAGGCTGTATGTATTAATATTAGGAAATCACATCTACAGACAGGAGCAGTTGCAGTTAAAAGGAGGAAGAGAGATCATTAATAGTAGGGTCACATTTATAGATGAACATGATAGCTGTTTTGTGTAGAGAGCTGGATATGCTGCAACCGAATATTCGGTGAATATTCTTTAATGAACGATTGGAGTTCATGATTATTATCATATTCTTCTTATAGTGTTGAGTTTAGGCACAAAAACCTTTACACTAAGGCTTAAGGAGTACTTATATTTCCATAAAAAAAAGATTGCTAACTTGTATGCTTTGTTACTTTTTTGTAATTTATTTTCGCCAACAAAAGATTATTGCTATTAATAGTTCTGTTTATGAATAAGCATCATTTATCATCATTTTATTAGATACTTTTTAATGAACTCCAAAATGATTTGGTTCTTAATTCAATTTCATTTCTTATGTATTTTAAGCGATAGATCTTTAAAGAGATTTTAATGGTTCTTTTCATTGGTATATGTACGTTATAAAGATCGATTTCATAACAGCTTAGAGAAAACCCAACCACAAAACTAATTAATAAAGTCAAGGAAAGTTTTAAGTGGCCTAATTAAGAAACTCGTCGTACTTTTGTAAAAACACAAACTAATTACTAATTAATAACTCCAATAGATAAATAATTGATCATGACGGGTAGGTAGACATGCTCATCCCTGTGATGAAGACAGTGTGGTGTTGAAGGATATATAGAATTTGACTAAAGGAAAGACTGCGTTGGAGGAGACAGCAGCAGCAGAATAGAAATAAGCAGTGAAATAACAAATGCAAGAGTAGAATAGAAGACAAAAAAAAATTATATTTAACTACAAAAATTTTCACATGTTTAATGTTCAGATCATTCGTGATCATGGCATGGCAACTGGCAACTGTGTATATATATAATATCCCGTGTATAATAATTTATCAAGTAAACAAAAAATATTGTAAAGACTCGAAATGAATTTTAGGGAAACGGTAGAAGATGATGAACTATTTACATCTATCACAAAAGTGACCACAAAGGTCGTTTATTTTATAACCAAGATTGACATAACATGGGCATAAACAAACATCAACAGGAAAATGTTTTGTTTTCTTTCAACATATTACTAGTTTACCCATGTTGTAAAACGCCATCAGAAATAAGTCATAGCTGGTAGGTAACGCAAAAATAGACCTATCGATCAATAGTAACGCAAGGGCTAGTAAAAGGTAGACTGAGGTGAAATTTTACCTAAATTGTAATACAGTTAATCTGTGTTCTCAGTCCTATTACATTTATATCGATGACCTTTTTGGTAAGTTATGATATTAATTTCATATATTTCACACACTGTAGTTTGATACCAAACTAGGCAGAGCCTGTGCTATGGTAACCAGACTGCTGATAAACATATTAAAATATTCCTAAATACATACATACATGCTGATAAATTAGAGAACAAATTATCGGGCTCATCATAACATTATTTGTTTTGAGTGGGAATCGAACCCACGAACTCTGGCTTAGCAGTAAGGGTCACTCACCACTAGATCATCAGAGCCGTCAGTGAATATTGATCCCGACCTGGGCGATAGGTATTGGTATTTGGTGTGATAATTAAAGTTTTAAATGTACCGGGTAGAAATCCTGAGTCGCGGGTACTTGACAGACACATGAAACGAACTCGAAGAACAGCCAGACTCAGAACAACAATTTGTGGATCACACAGAGTGTTATCCCAAGTGGGCATCGAACCCACAACACTCAGTGCAGTAGGAAGTGCGAGGTGGCCGCTTAAACCACTACGCCATCCGTGTGCAGTCAAATATAATATAAATGGTTACTGATGGTACAGAGAAAATCTCACCAGTTATCTATTTCTAATTGGGTGTAATTAGAAAAAAAAACATATAAAAGATACTCAGCGATTATGAAACTGACATTATTACACAGAATAGAATACAAAACCGAGTTTACAGTTGGAACTTTGACCTCACTATAAGCTAAGCTGTTATACGCCCATAAACCACAACAAAATTAACAGAAAACATCGAACAGATGTTCAAATCAGCCAATTAAAATCCAAAAAGCCTTTTGCTTATACAACTCCGTGAGGGTGATAATAGCCGCTGTATTTATCGAAAATGTGTCGATACTGGCGCCAAGTAGTAGACCACCCACACTGGAGTATTGCGGTACTAAAATATTGTAGGACAATAATAGGTATTGAGGCCAGCTGTTTGTGCCTTGAACCTTTTTTGATGGACGTTGGAGTGAGACTGTGAGGTTTATTGCAGGCTTATTATATATACTATATTTATAGTGCGCTCTTATTGCACTGAATGGAAAACAATAAAACGTAATTTTAGGGGGTTTTTATATGTTAGTAAGGTTGCCTTATCTAAGTATTATTATTATTTTATTTAAAAAAGACAACTCCCGCATTAGGAATACATTCCTGTGTCACTGGGGACTTTACAAACATACATGAAACGGACACAACGAATACCCAGACTCAGAACAACAATTTGTGGATCACACAAAGTGTCGTCCCATGTGGGGTTTGAACCCACAAAACTCGGCGCAGTAGGAAGCGGCGTGCCGACCGCTTAAACCACTACGCCATCCGTGCAGGCGTCATTATATGATTTCATATATTACATTAATATTATCTGGTTATGTTATTTGGATTTTTAGTAGTTATAGATACTTCAATTTGTTATAAGTAGACCCCAAATTCCATTAGAGCTGTTAACTATATTTAATAAGCTTTTGCCAGAGGCTCCGCCCGCGGGCCATGTTACTCGCTGATAGAGCGATCAATTTTCAATCAGTAAAATAATTTTTAAAATAGGTTTAGTGGTTTAAGCGTGAAAACGTAACAACCAAACAAACTCACTTTCACATTAATAATATTAGTATGGCTAACCTACAACACAAGCTGTTCATAACTAAATGTTTCTGACCGACCAAATTGGCACCATCGAAGTTTAAAAGTGAGCTTTTTCTTCGCCATAACGGGTAACTGGCAAAACTAGGTGTAATTAAAAAACTTGTAAGATATAAAGCGTGATCTGGCGCCAGTTGTGACAGACAGATAATAAAGCGGTCCTACGGTCATTGAATTTTAAGCACGTGGAACATCAACTCAGTAGTAAGAATTTGATCGGTATTAAATAAACTTTTATTACATTTTACCTTTCTCTATTCATTGAATTTTAGGTAATAAAATATAATGCTATGGGAAAACACAACAACTGTTATGTCTCTCCCACTTCCTGAGGTACCTCCGTCCTGGGGAGGTGGTGTCTTAACGGTTGATATTGGGTGCTTGTTACTTCATGGATACTTTGTATAGGTTTATGCTCGTCTTTGTGCATAAGGGTTAGGGACTTTGGTTAAATACCAGGGTTACTAATACGATTATCAGGTTGTTGTTTAGTTAGGAAAGTCTCTTCAACGGCGTTGGCGCCTATAGACGTGGAACTGAAAAAACATCTAAAGAAATATAAACATAAGACAATTCCTTTAAAAAGGCTCGGCACTTATCTTTTAAGATCCTTGTATAATTATTGATTGTGATGATTTTATTCCTTTAAAGCCTATGAAAATTATTATTTTAATTATGCATCAAATAATTGCGGTTTAATTTAATGATTGCAGAGTTGCTAGAAGCCTCTATCACATGCTATGCGACCAATTGCTATTATTTTTGGTATGATAATAATAATAATATATCGCTTTAATGTACACCGGGTATAAATATACAATAATTAACTTAAATTAGGTTAGACAAGTACAAATGATCCTTATCGCTCAGAGGCAATCTCTTACAGGCAACCGTGGTATAGAGAGAAAACATGAAGGGGATGAGGTATAGGGTAATGGCTGGTGTGTTAGGAAATAGATAAAAAGAGGAAATTAAAGTAGCATATATATACATATAAAATATAGTGATAGTTACACATGGTATCTATCTCTATTATCTTACACATTTGTTGTACTTTGGTAAGTATATAACGTACTAGAGGGAATGTACTACGTGCAGAACAAGCCTAGTGGTGTTATTGGATACATATAATAAAATAAATACGTGTGATTTATAACTAATAAATACATTTATTGTGTGAAACTTTATTGACTTAGTAGAAAGTAATAACTTATGGAACATTGATATCTCCCAAGTCATTTTCCTTCACTTGCTTTCTGAAGGAAGCAAGTGTATGAAGCATTGTATTGAATGAACCTTGCTATATTTTTTTTCTATAACACTCAGTATATAAACTAATATATTAGTCTACACCCTACATCTTATTCAGCAGTAGACAAAAGCAAATCAACGTAAGTGGTTCTAAGTTCGAAGCCAGACAGGTCGATGACAATCCCCATTACCGTCACATAAAACATCGGCCCAAAGTGATAGCCTTTTAACCTGCCTACTGTATATTTCGCTGTCATCGTTGGCTTAAAAACCACTAAAATAGTTGTAGTAAACAAGTCTACTAACGTAAACATATTCGGAAATACCGGATTGAGCATGGTGTGGGTGGGGACCGTTGAATTGTACACCTGCATTTTTAAGTCTCGTTTTAAATACAACAAAAAAAATTTTTTTACTCTTTTAGGTTAATAACTTCTAGCGGCTTTTGGGTACATTTTTGGACTTAAGACAGAGCTTTTATTTTTACTCTGATATTTAAAGTTTATGAATACTTTAAAGCCGAAAAAAAAACTGTCTAATTATGATCATTTTTCGTATCTTAAAACTCACCAGATTTCGAGATCACATTACATCAACAGCCTTTAACAGTCCACTACTGGACATAGGCCTCTCCTTAGAAAGGAGGTTTTGGCCTATTATACCACGCTGGCCAGACGGGTTGGTATAGGGTTTGTGTCAAGTTTTCCTTCTCTCTGTAGTGCTGTTGTCCTGCGTAATTCGCTCCCTTGGTCGGCTCTTACGACACCCACGGGATGAATAGGGGTGGTGACACTTTGTATTCTTAATCCGTCACCACACGGATGGACACGGATTTCGAGATAGATTGAGACAACATAAACGGACACGGATTTCGAGATAGATTTAGACAACATGCATCAAGATTGCCGTTGGTGATATTTAAACTCTTCAGTTACAAGAATATATTTAGCTGAGCTTGAAGTATAAGGGTGATCCTTAATAAATAGCCTAGATAAAGTTTATTGCTTAGAGGTTTTAAGCTCAGGCGACTGAAAGGATGGTATGAATTCGTTTTTTCTTTGGCGGCGGAAAAATGAGGCTGCCGCAAAAAATCGGTCTGCGGCGAAAAATGGGGTTCCTGCGAGATTCAAGGTTCAATTCAAGTTCCTACAGCTTTATTCGTAAACGATATTTCTAGTGGTTTATTTTTAATAGGAACTTCCAATTTTACTGTACCGAAAAGGCATCGAATTAGTAGTAGTAGTTACTGTGCTAATGTTACATTGAAGTACATGACAGATCAACATTCTATTATTATGTACTGGACGCCTTTGGTTTTTTTGCTAAACTTATGACTTATGTAACCAAATACATCGGATAATTTTATTTGAATTGCATTTTCAGCTTTATAAGAGCTTTATTATCAGAAATATACTGTTTTATTTTCATTAAATCCCCATACAATAGATTTGTAAATAATTTATAGCTAAATGAAATAATATTACAGTGGTCTTTTCAGAAACTTTGAAGCGTCGAGCTGTTTTTTGTGCGGGTATTTCCTATGACCTTGAAAAGTAACACCGAAACAAACTCATGAATCCAATGGTATGATAGCTAGTCTACATCATCTTCTTGTTCTTTTCTAAGCATAAATCTTGTAATTTCAATTATAAATGACGATGGTATTGCGTAACATGTGAAGAGAATTCAATAGAATGGAAAACTTACGTTTATTAACTTTGTTGCAAACAGGTCTTTGTTGCAATGTGGCAATGTTTTTATTTTTTACTGTAAAACTTAGCAAAACATCACGTGTGTGCAAATGCTGTGTACGTACCCACACTTAGCAACGCTTTGCTAGGGTTACTGCATATTGCAATTACGACGGATAGGAAAAGGCTGATAAACAGCATAATATAATAAAGAAAAATCATGAAAAGACCATCGTTAGATGGAGAGAGATTATTTATAGACACAATAAGAATATAGAACAGACGAGAAATGTAAAACATTGGTCATAATGTAAAACAAGCACTGGATTTCAACTGGACCCCAATGACAGATCACGTTCATGCATGAACGTGACGAGCATGATACATTTAAATAATTTATATATTCTGTAAGTAATTAAAAACAAAACATATTTCAAGTAAAGCGTTTAGAAAAAAATAATAACATTGTAAATTATGTTTTTGGGGGAGTGTTGTATTTCAAATGATGAGTGGGAGTTGTAGATCACCGAAGGTATATTTTGGATAAACACATTGGGCATCTTAATAAAAAAGCCGTTTAATATATTTATAAAAAAGTGCGCACCCATTGGCCTAATTAAACCGCGCGTCCTTATTAGGCTTCTTGTTACATATGACCGTCCCTTTTCACGAAATCTCTCCCCCAGATTTCAAGAAAGCGAGAGGGAAATGGGAAAGAAGAGTACATGTGGTACGGAAATTTTCTAAGCATTAGCCACTCAACAAATCAACAACAACAACAAAAAAATTAATGACACGATTTCATGTCCATACGAGTGGAAAAATTCTTCTTACGTCGGGTCGGCGCAATGAGCTTGTATGTATTACATAATAAAAAAAAAGTATATAAACTTATACATGTTTTTTTTTTGGTTTGGCGACAACCCTAGGCATGTTCTGAGAATTGGCGAGAATAACACAAGATCAATGTTCTTTAAACGAGACCCCACGGCAATCGTGTTTGTTGCTTACAACATTTATGGTAATCATATTCGCCAGTGTTCGCTAGCAAGTTTTCTACGATTTATATAGGTAAGTTTTGAGACTATAAAGGAATAAACTTAATTTTTATAATAACCTAACCTAAGACCTAGTTGTGATCTGAATATTAATTTTACGTTTAGTAGTAGCTATGTTTCTATTAAGATTTATAGCAGATTGCAATTACCTGAGCCAGTTTTTTCTTCGTTTGCCCGTTTTAATGCTTAAAAATACGTTATTTAAAACTTTATATACTACATACAAACTTTAGGAGGTAAATTAAGCGTGTATCGACGCGAAAGTGAAATAAAAAACCAATGTAACTTAAGCTTAGAGAGCGCTAATCTTTGAAATGGTCAATCAGACTCGAAGAATTCCTTTTGTATCTAATAGAGTTACAGAGTATTAATGGAAAAAGGATATAGGCATCTGATATCACGCTACAATCTTAAGGAGCGAATCTGTGGTAGTAAATAATAATAATCATTTATAATAGTAATAATTGGCCGGCAACGCGTTTGTGACTCCTGAGTTGCAGACGTTCATGGACGGCGATGGTTACTTTCCATCAGGTGACCCGTCTGATCGTCTGCGCCCTCTAACATAAAAAAGAAACGAAATCTATTTTACCTATCGATCTGGCTTTTGTGAAATTCATTAAGAAACTTAGTTTATGTGATTTCTTATTTTTCTTTTTATTCTAAGAGCTCTAATACTCTTATATAAATATGCCCAAGAAAATATTATTGATTCGATTCACGTACCGAAAATCATCGAGATATCATTAGACGATACGCAGTAAAGATTTCGCCTCAGCTCACTAAGTATTGGCAATTTTCATAGAATTAACAAAGAAGTTCTTGCCATATATGATTGATCACCGCCAACTCCATAGGCGTAAAAGTTAATGGTGCTTTAATTGGTAAATAATAGTTAGTGAAATCGATTACAGTGCACCATACATAGTGATTGAATGAAAGTTAATAGTTCAAGTGAAGATAAAGCCTTTTAAAGAATGTTATGTCAACCTGTAACGCATATTCTGTATTTTAGTTCATTACCTAGGTGACCCGTCTGCCCGCTTTAACATAAAAAAACACCTTGCCTCATATTTTGTATAATCCAGTAAAGATGTTAAACCTAAAGAGTTGATATACTACAAATAATATTAGGGTAATACTTTTTCATCAATAATGGTCAACCATAATCAGTGTCTGTTTAGTGATCCTTTCCTTCCAGCCAAGCCAGCCCGAAGCCAGAAGTCGAAGGTTTGATTCTCACCCAGGACAAATAATTGTGATAAACATCATTTGTACTGGTCTGGGTGTAATTTATCTGAAATACTAGCTGACCCCGCAAACGTTGTTTTGCCATATACATTATGTCGGTTTACCATAGCAGTGCCATCTATTGATTACTTACTCAGTCGAAAAGTATCGACATCTGTTAGAATATTTTGGAGTTATTTGAGAGAGATAATTGTGACTGTCAATTAATTATAGACCAATAATTTGCAATTAAATAAAATTGCGACTATAATTAAAGATCTAAGCTATCCTATCTCTTAAGTTGGACCAGACTGCTCACGGTGTGTCAATTTAATTTAAAATCGGTTAAGTAGTTTAGGAGTCCATCGCGGACAAACATCGTGTCAGGAGATTTATATATATTAAGATTTATGTATTTGGAAATATATAAGAAATAGCATTTGCCTGGCGTCTTTCCTCAAGAATCAAAGAATCTCCATACCCAATTTCATCTAAATCGGTTTCGCGATTGTTAACTCTACATTCAAAATCCCATCCTTTTTTCACCTCCTTAAAGGATTACCCTATGTCCTTTCCCAGGACTCGGACTATCTCTATATAATCATCTAAATAGGTTTAGCGGGTTGAGCGTGATGAGACAACAGACAGATAGACAGACAAACAGACACACTTTCGCATTTGTGATATTAGAATAGATTTTTATCAGCAGTCTGGCTACCATAGAACAGTCTCTGCCTAGTTTGGGAGCAGACGGCCGTGTGTATGAGATGTGTTAAGCTATTGTTATAATTTGGTTTTAGTAAAATTTGTGAACCATTGAACGGAGATTTTGATACAGGCGGAGCCCGACTGTAACCACGACCAGTGCAAACTGGTCGAGACGTCAGCAATTCAAAGGTAGGCAATATCTATTAATCAAGTTAATGTTAACGTTCATTAGTTATAAATATATATTTTTTCTTTTTTTTTAAAGACAACTCCCGCACTAAATCTTGTGTCGCGGGGGACTTTGCAAACATACATGAAACGGACACAAGGACACCCAGACTCAGTACAACAATTTGTGGATCACACAAAGTGTCGTCCCATGTAGTAGTAAGCGGCATGGCGACCGCTTAAACCACTACGCCAGTCGTGCAGTCAAGTTATAAATATGTATATTCTATCCACAGATTGTTTAGCAATAGTAAAAAGAGTTTTAGGACGACAATAAAATCAAAAGCTGGCAACCCTGATGTTTTTAAACAACAACACTAAAAAATATACTACTATACAATAATACTTTAGTTTTGTAATTTAGTGTTATATTTCTTTCTCTTTGTATTCTGCTCAGTCTTTATTGCCACTACAGTAAACAAAAAATCATCATACATAAACTATTGTAACGGCATAATTTTGTAACGTTACGTCTCTGCTACATACCATAAGGAGCACTTGTACATTTTGTCAGGTCTCTAAAGTAAACAAATTACATAGTTATTTAAATATAAACCTTATGAACACAACAAAAAGATTGAATATAGCTTGATGTAAATGTAGATGAAATAACATGCATTCCAAACGGGCTGAACCTTATGATGGGATGTTATGGTTTTTTATAAGAGGACAAGAATTAAGGGTAGGTATTATCCTGTATTTTTACCCGACTGCGTCAGAAGGAGCGAATTAGAAAGTTCACCAAGGGTCAGAGTGAAAGTTACTATGAATAAAAGCTAAGCTAATAGAGCTTCTGTTATGTTGTCCGTACGCCAAATGGAACCATTTGGTTTTCCGTCCGTTTGACGGTCAAGGCCATTTTTAGAATCGCGTGTAGGTATCAAATTGACATTATTATTAAATACTAGTTTTGTCTGGAGGTTACACGTGTATAGCTCAAAAGCAATCATTACTTGATTCTTTAATATATAACTTTTGGGTAGAACATTGTATTTTTGTACTTTCAACTATTTGCCAGCACGCGCGGACACGCTATTCAAAGTTAGAAATAAGATATAATCACGCGAGTAAACCCGAGGCTAAAAGCTAGTTCCAAGTAAAAATTACTTTACTCTAATCCCAATGAGTTGACTAAGAGTTAACTTAAGTCTTTTAAATCGAGGTGAATTGCCAACTTCATTAGCGGGGCAAGGTGTAGCCAACTGTGAAAGTTAAGTGAGTTTGAATGTAGGAGGCCTGAGTTGTGGTGACATTTAAATGGATAAACGACACTTAAAAGTGGAGCCAAGGATAAGTTGTATTGTTTCTTTGCTTTAAACATATTTAAAGAACAAATTAACTAAGATATTTACTTTTATGTAACCTGATTATTAAGGTAGGTTGTGTCAGCAAAGCATCGCGTTACGGAGTCATAAGACTGAGATAGTACATAAAAATACGGGTTGATTAGCTCATAAGGATGTTTAATTTAAAAAATAAGAATTGGTGTCATCGTAGGGCGCTGCCTTCCTTGGGAGAATAATCATTTACACACGAGAAAATGGAAGGAGATAAATTCTGGTAAGGAAAACTGATATTGCGAGGGATCTAAAGTAAGGTTTCCCATTTCAGATGTTAAACGGGACTGCGACTGCAATGGCTCAAAGAGGCTTGTTGTCTACCATCCCCAGTTGCACATCTGTGACCTTTTTTAAGGTTAATTTAATCGTTTTAGAAATTAAATTTAATGCTTTATAAATTGATTCTTATTTCTTAATTGCTTCAATGGCCAAGCAGAACGTGAGAAAATCTACACGGCTAAGACTTGTACATAATATTGTTTGAACTCTACCAGTTACTAGGCAAGAAATGGAACATTATGTTTACTATTTACGGTATGTATGGTAATCCCTAAGGATTTTTGGCTGTAACTGTAATCCCAAAGGATTTTTGATACCTTTCCTCAGCCGCAATTCGGACTCTGGAGATTTAAACGACAAAAAAATAATTAAATTATTATTTTACCGACATCCTTGGTGGCTGGCAACTTGAACTTACCTGAAAAAAGACAAAAACACATTAGAAAAAAAGATGTATGAAATATACGAGATGTCAGAAATTTTATTAAAACAACTCTCTCTTGACACAAATGAATACAGAAAACTTATTACATAGGTTTTTTAGGGATTATCGTCCTTAAATTACACTACTAATTATAACTATAATACTTTAAGACACCTCTGATCCTAAACACACGGCCGTCTAGTTTGAAATTTGACACAGCCTGTAAAATGGTAACCAAACTGCTGATAAACACAGACGTGATTTGTTGTTACCTTGCTCAGCACACGAATTTTTATCTTGGGTTAGAATAGAACCCATGACCGGAGTTATTAGGATAATTAACCATCTAAGGCACAGATCGTAGGCCTGTTAAAAGTACTACCTAGCGCTGGCTTTTTGTAGCACATACATTATGCGAAATCTTCTTACTAATTGGAGTTTATTATGATAGTTTGCCTCTGCTTTTTCTCTAAACTATCTATATTTTTTTAACGCTGTTTGTTCAATATATCTTCTACGAGTATATTGGTTCCATTTTGTAATCTGAGTTCAATAACCATGGCAATGTCTTTTTATTTTATGGCTTCTATGTATGAAAGTTGAATATGAATGATATATGAATATTAATGAACAAAGGTATTAAAAATTAGTACCACCTGGCCTAGGATGTTGCAAAATTCCTTTACACATACGTTGAGCATTTTATAAATATCGCTTACATCATACAAATAAACAGCTAAACAAAATTTTAGTTTTAGACAGGCCTTTTGTATCTGACTCCTGAGTTGAAGTCGTAAGCTAGATTTCTACTCAGAACAAATAATTGTGTGATAAGCACGATCATTTGTTTTGAGCCATTTTTCTGTAAAATATATAAATTTTGTCGTTTAAAAGTATGTTTATTAGCTGTCTGGTTTCTACAATACAAGGTCTGTCAAGCTCTATCCATCCACTCTAGTTTCAGTCATTATTGAGTCCATAAAACACCATGGGAAAATGAGGCAATAAAAATTAAACTCGATATTTATACAAAGTCCTAGTTTTTTCCAACACTACGGTTATAATACGGAGGCATTATGTACCGGTCTGAGCGTGGCACGGCCGGCCAAGGTTACAGGTACCGCAGTGGGTAACAAACAGCAAAGTCGTACGACGATCTAGCGAGCACGAGAGACGCTCGTCACGTTTTAGATTTCATACTTGTTTTCCCGCGCCGGTTTATCCTTGCAGATTCAGACAGAAACAGTACAATGTATTTTATTTTTTATTTAATTCTATACGCAAAAATTACAAACCGCTTGTACAATGGCGGACTTAATGCCTTAGACATTTTCTCCCAGTCGACCTTTGGGTGGTGGGGAAATGTCTGAGTAGATGCATTAGAAATTAAGTTTTGTTTTAAAAATATAATAATCATACTTAATTGAGTAGATGGACATAAACAGTGGGACAGAAATACATACCGAAATACACATATAATTGCTTAGTAACATACATATAATATACACAAATAATATATAAAACTTTACGGTTGTGATGAATCTGGGAGTGTGCAGAATGCGAGCCTTCGTCTTATATCATGTAGGTGTGTTGTCCTTTGCTATAAATTAACGTGTATTTACGTGATGAACACACATCATCATCACATCTTTTAATATTCCATTGCGGGACATATGTCTCTTCTTAGAAAGGAGGTTTAGGCCTATACCACGCTGACCAGACGGGTTAATGTAGGTATAGCGTTTGTTTCAAGTTTTCAAAACTTGAAACAGACCCTCTACCAACACGTCTGGTGTTGGTAGAGGGTCTGCGTCAAGTTTGCCTTCTTTTTGCAGTGCTGTTGTCCAGCGTATTTTTTTTTTTTTTATATTCTACCACATTCACACAACGCCATCTAGTCCCAAACTAAGCGGAGCTTGTACTATGGGTACTAGACAACTGATATAAATACATATATACTTTTTTTTTTGTCAATACATACATATTATACATAGAAACACCCAGACCAAATCAAACATCAAATGTTCATGCACACAAATGTTTGACTTGAGCGGGAATCGAACCCGCGACCTTTGGAATAGCAGTCCGTTACACAAACCACTACGCCATCCAGTCGTCATTCATCCATTCGTCCATTTTGCTTCCTTGTCGGCTTTTACGACACCCACGGGATAAATAGGGGTGGTGACATTACGCATTCTAAATCCACCACCACACGGAGAACAACTATTTTATAAAACCTTACTTATAACTGTGAAAATCGGAATTAAATACACAAGTATTTAATAAGCTAAACTTAGACATCAACCGCTTTACATCATTATCAGCCTTTTATTATCTAGTGCGGACGTTATTAAACGCTTTATTACGTTATTGTCCAATGTACGATACTAAGTTCGATTGTCAGCTCTTCTCATCACAGTTTTTAGCATATCCTCACTCCACCTGACCCCAGATTCGACTTTAGACAACCATTTCATCACATTCACATCACCTGCTAACTAATAAATTTGCTATTCCGGTAAATGCTACTATTTTTGGTAATACTAAAATCGATTGATTATAGAATGCCTACATAAAATATGGATATAACAAAATCACGATTGTACACTAAAAGTCAGTAGCAGAACAGTTGTTGCAAATGGCAAACCAGTACTTTTTTTTAATCAGCTCCCCCAGTAGGAATACATTCCTGTGTCGCGGGGGCTTTACAAACATACATGAAACGGACATAAAGAACACCCAGACTCAGAACAACAATTTGTGGATCACACAAAGTGTCGTACCATGTGGGGTTTGAACCCACAACACTCGGCGCAGTAGAAAGCTACGCCATCCGTGCAGTCAGTTGTAACCAGATTTGGGATAATCATGCTGTGTGAGAAACTGAAGCGGTAATTATTTCGCAATGGCCACCCTTTCTATATCTCCGGCTCTAATTTAGGCTGTTAATGAATGGTTTCAATAGCTTTTCATTAACTACACACATTTGTCTTTGGACTAAGAATGCTTGAGCTGTTAGTGTTCCATTCGTATACAAGTTTGCTTTGAGAGTTAAAGTTATTTTTTTAATATACTCGTAAGGGTTATATGGCAATTTTTCAAATGATGTTATTTTATTAACAACATAACGTACAGTTTCATTCTCTTTTGATGTGTAATTAGTATTCTCATCACTAGATTCATATTCATCAATACTTATCGTCCAATGCAAGACCGTGAGCTTCTCTTAAAGTCTAAAACAAATACGACATTTATACAAGTGGTTAAACTATTAGACAGGTCTCAAAATTTGATGTTCGTACCATCCATGGTAACCTCCTTTCTAAGGAGAGGCGTATGTCCAGCAGTGGACCGTTAAAGGCTGTTAATGTGATGATGTTGTCTATAAAAAAAAAAAGAAAAGAAAAAAAGATGATGTGACCTTCCGTGGTAGCAACTCGAGAACATATATTTTCTTGTCAATTTTCTAAGATTTGTTTGATCATTTGTGAACGTGCTTAAAGTTATAATGACCAATAAGTAGCAGTTTTTAATTGCCAACGAAAAGAACGGTATACCAATCACCGTTTGAAAAAACACAAGTAAATAAGAACAAATAAAATGAGTAAATCATTACGCTACGGTTTGGATGAAAGGATACAAAAAAAAAACAAAAGGCTAAAGCTACCTCGACATGAGACATCTGATAACAGTGTTTGCTAATAAGTCGCGAGTTTTCGGAAGGCGGGTCGTTGACCAGTATATATGTCAAAAAACCGAAAGTCACCGTGACACGGAGTTCAAAATAAAAAATAACTTTAAAATTGCCTATGGTCACCTTTTTAATTGCAGTAATGTTTTGTTTAAGGCCTAAGTACGCAAATTTTGCTGAGCTGTTGTTATGTTTCTATTTTGCGGAGGTAAGCAAAAACATATTTTGATACAAAGTCTAAAGATTCCTTTAGACGTCGTTATTTAAATCAACATCTGCTCTTTGCTTATAATATCGGCACAAATTGCGAAACACTCAAACATTTTATTGATAGCTGCAAAGTATTTTTCTACTAATTTTAGAATAGGCAAAATAAATTTAGTATAGGATTTTTATTAATTAGTCATAAACAGAGGTGTGGAAATCTGTATGTAACCACTGTCTTTTGAGTAATAATAACAATTAAATAAATATGCAATAGATCAATGGTTAACAAGTCCTGCTTTTTGTTGTAGGTGTCTAGGTATGGTAGGTTTCCAGGTTTTGTAGGTTCAGAGTTCACATGTTTGGTCCATTTTAACCCAAAAAACATACAGGTATGCGCGTTCACCTCAAAAAAGATTGGCCTCGAAGAAGCTCGGTGTGCTGAACAGATTGAGGCAGTATTTCACTCCAGCCCATTGCCTCCAACTCTATAAGGCGCAAGTCTGACCGCATCTGGAATACTGCTCTCATTTCTATGCAGGGGCACCCCAGTACCAGGTTCTCCCTCTGGATCGAATCCAAAGAAGAGCGACTCGAATCGTCGATAGCCAAAAGATTTGCGACCGGCTAGATCCCTTGGCGTTACGTAGAGATGTAGCTTCGCTCTGCATTCTCTATCGTATGTATCATGGAGAGTGCTCCGAGGAATTGTTCGGAATAATACCGGCCCCAACCTTTCGCCATCGTTCCACACGGCTTAATTAACATCCCCACCACTTGGATAATTGGCGCTCCACCACTGTGCGCTTTTCAAGACACTATTTGCCTGGCACTACCAATCTGTGGAACAAGTTATCGGCTGCGGTATTTCCGGACCGATACGACCTTCAAACGTTCAAGAAAAGAGCGTACTCCTTCCTAGGCTGGCAACGCGCTTGTGACTCCTGAGTTGCGTCGTTCATAGGCGGCAGTAGTCGCTTTCCATCAGGTGACAAGTCTGCTAGTTTGCCTCCTATTCCATAAAAAAAGATGTTTAAAAACAACACAAATATTCTAAAAAATATTTGCGGTAACAATACATAACAAAAATAAATAAATTACCCCTGTTTACTAAGCAAATAGGAAAACAAGGAAAACCGAATCATCAATATTTATAAACATTTTATGAATATAATAAGTGTAGTTAGCAATTTCTTGCAGGTTCGTAGACTAAAACATTAGTAACTTTTAAACTTTCGCGTTCCATGATAATTAATATTATTTAACGGGAATTAACGCGATCTCTTATTTAGGGTATTACATACCTCTGGTTTGCCTGACGTTTCGACCAGGTTGCACCGGCCGTGGTCACAGGCTGACTGGCTCATCGGCGCACGCCCTCCGTCGTCGAATCCGTGAAGTAGAAGGCTCTTCATCTACCCGCACATTTTCGATATTATTTTTGTGTCGCCATGTACCGTCACATACCACACTAACAGTGTCCCTATTCTGTAAGCAAACCGATGAGTCCCTATTCTGGTGTTTAACCGATTGCGCAGAAAAGCGAGGTGCTATGTTTTTTAACACTGGATTCCACGCTGTAGATAATTTAAAACCATCTTCCCGATTGAAAGTTTTATGCTTTTTAATCTCAATCGCTTCACGTACAACTCTTGAGTAAAAGTGACGTTCGGTGGAGAGGACTTGCGTTCGGTGAAATTCAATCCAGTGGTTGATGCCTGCATCGAGTGCATGTTCTGCAATCGCTGATTTGCTCGTCTGTCGGTTCTTCACAGCAGCGATATGCTCTTTGACCCTTTCTGCAATAGTCCGCTTAGTTTGGCCTATGTATGAGCTTCCGCACGGCCGGTGCAACCTGGTCGAAACGTCAGGCAAACCAGAGGTATGTAATACCCTAAATAAGAGATCGCGTTAATTCCCGTTAAATAATATTAATAAAACATTAGTATTTAAAAAAATAAGATTCTCATGAGTTAAATGTTGCTTGTTTATTCTTAAAAAAAAAGGAATAACAAAAAAGCAAAATTAAATAAAATCGAAAGTTTCAAAGCAAAAAAGTTGCCAAATGTGCTTACGTTAGAAAGATATATGACCAATTCGTAAGACACATTTTAGTGCCTACAATACAGCTCGACTTTCAAGGTTCAGACGACAGTTCAAAAAAACTTTTGATAAATTTATTTAACTATGCCATGTTTAAATTAATTTATCTAAACTATAGTTTAGAAATACTACAATAAAAAATAGAAACTAGCGATACAAAAGGCGTATTGATTTAAAAAGTGCAAAAAAGATCCACCTCCAGGCTTGTTCCTCCTGTTTTCTGCCTGATTAGACCACAGTTACGAGCAGCTTCCCCGGGATAGGGCTTTACTGGACGCGTCGATCCAGGGGGGACCTGAAATATTATGGTCCAGGTCCTCCTCGGAGTAGGTCGCCTGAGTCCCGACGGGATGGTTTTTAGTGGAAACACCACATACTCCTGGCTCCTACATCCCCAAGGAGCCGGAGATATGAAGGGATTTTCCACCCCGTCAACAAAAAAAAAAGACCACAGTTACGAAGCCTAATCTTGTCAAAACGAATAGTACGAGTCATCTTCTTGCCTCTCTTCAGGTTAACGTTAAGATGCTAAATTAAAATAGTCATCAAAAATACACGTACATAGTAAGTTTTATTTAACGATTGGAATAAAAATTATACTAATATTATAATTTACGATAGGAAATAAAATATATTTCTAAGATTTTTTCACATAGTTAAGACTCACAAGTGAAACTAATAAAAATGTTACTGTACTGTTAAGACTCACAAGTAAAACTAATAAAAACTTTTCATTTAACGACGATAGAACACGAAAATTCCGCCGTACTGTAATGTATACACGTGTACACGTACTAGTTTTTACTTCTAGGTAAAAGTACCTGCTTCATATGTTCTCATAGTACTCACAATAAAAACTGAATGATTGATTGAACAATTATTACATAGGTAAGGTATATAAAATTGTGACGCTGTTTGCAAATGAAATTTTATATAGTAGGCCAGTAACCTCCTGTCTGAGGCGAGGCCTATGTCCAGCAGTCGACTATTAAAGGCTGTTGATGATTATGAATTGATGTCACTGTGTGCAATGAATTAAAAAAGCCTAATATTTTCAACATGCGATTTATTTCTTAGAATTAAACAAGTAGGTACACAAGATTAAAGTATTGCAAATATTTGTAGTCAGTATAATAAAACAAAGCGATGAGCGGTTAGATCAACGACCGATTATTATTTGGATAATGTAAACTAGTGAACGGGTAATGACTAATTAATTATTAAGTTAATTGTGGGGAATGTGATGAAATTTGACAAACTTTTGTACATGTATTATTCCGAAATAAATAAAGAGATTTTCACTAAGAAAAATCCATTCAGATTAGTCAATCAATATATTTATAAGTAGCTGGTATCCACAACTTCGTTCGTGTGGAATTTGAATAAAAAATATTTGTTCAATGGGCAGAATTAATAAAAAATAAATGGTGTAGTACGGCACGTGACTGCAGTCCATGAGGCCCCTTTTTTTTCCGTGCGGAAATCCCCCTCGGATACCACGGTGGCATGTCGGACTCGAACCGACTAAAACCGCACGCCGTCTTGGGTACTAATAGCCGGGGAACCAGGTATACCCTAGAAAGGAAGTCCCTGGTGCCCCGACATACCTCGGGCCATCTCCAGACGAGTAAACCCCCCTGTGAGTCCATGAGGCCCCTGGTTCGATAAGGCCCCGGTAAAATTTAATAGAGTTTTTTCTGACAGGATAAATAGCTTAAATTACTTCTTTAAGAGACAGGTACCTTGTAGTAAAATTTCATCAAAATCGGTCTAGCCGTTTTGAAGATTACCCGGCACAAACAGACAGACAAAAATATTTAAACTGGTTTTTAGGCATAATTATGGCGCAAATAACCGTGAGCATGAAAAAAAAAACAATTATTTTTACATAACAATCAGATACATATTTTATTTATTTGTATATGGATAACAATATTTATGATGGGCCTGTCAGTTTGGTGGTTTTAGAGCATGGTGGTTATGAGCGTGGGTGGCTGCTGAGTCAGATGTCGTAAGTTCGAATACTATTCAGAACAAATTGCGATTAAATTTTCTATTCCCTCTCGACCCATTTTCTGTTATTAGTAACATGAAATAATACCATGTCAACGTTAGCAAGATACATTCGAAAGTGATTTCTTCTCGTATGAATCACACAATATAAAAACATAACTTTCGTAGTGAATCATCCACGATAGTCAGGTTTGGCACTTTTGGACCACTTGATTATGTGCTGTGGTCACTAACTGGTTATAATATAGATAAATTATATAATCAACTTGCTGCGGAACCATGCGTCACAGGTACCGAATGGACGATGACACGCGACTGATGTTCCTTGAAATAATTTTCTTACTAAGAAGGAAGATTGTGTAGTTTTGAGGCAGAAATTTAACTTACTGATTTTGGTACTTACAAGTTTTCGCAAAAATCGAAATTTGCCCATATTTTTATCGTGTTGACCCAGGACCTTGATTTTTATACACCTAATAAGGACTATAGACCTCAGTATCTGGTATAAATTTCAACTTGCTAGGTCTACCTGTTCTTGATAAAATCGGTGGTGACACACGGACAGACGGACAAGAAAGTGATCTTTCTTTTTTACCCTTTGAGATACGGAACCCTCAAAAGGGTACAGTAAGAAATATATATTTAAAACCTTGTTTATTTCTAATAATAATCTTTTTTATTTCATTTTATTTACCTATTCCCATTCAAACATGTATTTAAGTAGCACCATAAGTAAATGCAAGATTTCAACCGAACAAACATACGCATGAATATTACAAGTATTAAAATATTAAAAAGATTTTCAGTCTATTCTAATGCCTAGAATAGTTAGATTTAGGTTTGATAGATTGTTTAGAAACTAACCAGTCTCGACTCCGTCTGGATTTTGGATTAATTGAGTACCGCGAATATAGGAGGCCTATGTCCAGCAGTGGACATATAGTGTCACCACCCCTATTCATCCCGTGGGTGTCTCAAGAGCCGACTAAAGGAAAAAACTACGCAGAACAACAGCACTGCAGAGAGAAGGAAACTTGACACATACCCTATACCAACCCGTCTGGCCAGCGTGGTATAGTAGGCCAAAACCTCCTTTCTAAGGAGAGGTTTATGTCCAGCAGTGGATTATTAAAGACTGTTGATGTGATGTCCAGCAGTGGACGCCTTTCTGCTCAAATGATGATGATCAGTACTGCGAATATCCAATATGACTCCGACAATTGTTGACGACTTATAAAGAGGCTAAAATTGTCGTTTATATTATACCTACTATATGTACTATATACTGTACTGTTGGCTTAATAAATGTAATATAGTCATAACAGAAGAGGGTTAAATCAATCTTACGAGACGAACGTTGATTCTATATTTATGATGATTCATTCTAATTTACGTGTTGTAAACACTTGAAATGTTAGAGTCAGCGAATCACATCATTTCTTACAATAGAGATTACAAGGTAGTTAGGTTAGGTAGGTAGGTAGTTACATCAAAAGCAAGTGGCTGATCTATACCGAGTAATATATTTAGCAGAACAGTTTTTGTTTCATTGTTGTTAATCTCTAGAACTATCAGTGAGGTTGGCGGTGAAAATAAACACTGAACGCAATACAATACAATAATAATTTAATTCAATTTGTTGCTTCTTGGCGGTCTTTGGGGACGGCCTTCGTTCAGCAGTGGACGGAAATAGGCTGAAGTAAGTAAGTATTGGATATATTTATTCAGGAACTTTATAGGCTATGTATAAACACACGCTATGACCCTGAAGAACAGAACAGTGACAATGTACGCAGGTGAAACTGTGGGAAACGACTTATACTTCATAAATCAAGGATTTAATCTGTTCTTTTAGATTTTTTGTGGCAAAAAAACGGCAACATTAAAAAATTATTATGTAGAAGATAAGTTTATTCGTATACGCTTAATGAATTAGAATAATAATCATTGGTACACACCGTAAATGAGATTATACACCGTATTATACTGTGTTAATATATTTTTGTCCTCACTTCCACACGTCAACTTGTTAAATTAGAAGCCTTTGATGTTAATAAATTAAGAAGGCTCTGCGAATTAAGTAAATAAGAATATACCAATATACCTCAAAGTATAAGGATTCCAAAAGTTATGTTACTCATCCCAAGTAATTTTAAATTACTAGACTACGTATTGTTGGCAAGACATTCTTAAACTGGCCTATCGATTGCCACGGGAGACACGAGATCAATATTACACGAAGTCTTTTCTAGTTTGGAGATTTACAGATCCTAGCCAACACGCACCACCTAAACGGTACTCCGAGATCAATTTATCGGAAAATTGAATATTCAATCGTCTAATGAAATTCTGGTCCATTAAAAGGTCGTAAAAACTCAATTAGCGCGAATTCGAACGAAGGCTGCATTTTGATCATTGCCAATTTTCGATCGTGTCTTTCAATTTAAGATCGAATAAAAATTGTTTTGTAACTAATGGAGACCTATTTCGAGAACGATATCATAATATTAATGGTGAAAATGTTAGACTAACTTATAGACATATTTTCCCGATCATCATCAACAGCCTTTAATAGTTCACTGCTATTTCTGTTATTTTCAAGACACTTAACTGCGTTGATTTTCTTTTCTTTTTCAATTGGCAAAGGCCACGAAATAACAATAGCAAAACAGCATTGCTTGTACAAGTTCTTTATTTCTAATTAGCTTAGCGGTAGCTTCGATTTAATCAACTATTCAGTTTCCCACGGTACATACAGTCTGATTTGCAAGTAACCATGGCAATACTTGATTTCGGCAATTAATATTGTCTCCCAACCGTACAGCGATCTCGGCTATTTAGGCCATAATTAGCATACAAGTCTTAATTAATCAATTTCAACTTTAAAGTGATAACAGTAGATGTTGATATCGTATAACTGTACTTATTTAGACATACCTTGATAACATGATTTGATAAAGTGTAAAGCTTCAGAAGACTTTGAAGGGCGATTGAGCGACAAATAAAATTGAACGGTAATGACTCTGTAATTAAGTTTTTTATTGTTCTGTCAACGTTCGTCTGACTGGGTCACTCACCCACTATTATAAGTCGTGTGGGTGGTTAATTTGAAAGCGTACCGTTTAAAAATAAACTGGAGTCAAAGAAAACCTTGTTGTAATGATACGATCGTGTGTTTAGTAAAAAGCGAGTGTATTAATAATTATACATACATAACTGCGGATAAATTCTATAGGTGAATTGAAAGCTTACTTATACAATTCAGGCCTAGGTATGTCTCGGCATTAAATGATGGTACATGCTCTGTGATGATGGTAAAATATTCTATGGCATTTTGTTCAGATTTTAGTCAATGCCACCCAATACTTTCACTTTAGTTAGAAAAGGAAAGTTAGAGGGTGAAAGTCAATCTTATTATATATTGGATAAAAGATGGTGATGACCTATTAAAATACTCATCGCTTTACTAAGTCCAAGTCTGATATAGTGCTAAGCCAAATAGCTAATATAAGCGTTCGGCGTTTCGTTTATTTATCATCCTTATATTATTTAATGACGTTTTTTACATTACAATTAGTGACATATCAAGAATAGTAGATCCACGAGGTTTTTCCCCATTCCAATTTATTTTTCTTACATATCTGAACCTATGTAATGGGTACATTCTAATTCGTAAAATATAATAAGTAATTAAAGTTGCATTCTAAAACAGTGTTCTTTATTTACCGTTTAAAAACACACTTTCACGTAACAATAGTTTTTCTAACAGTCGTGTCCTGGTAACATTGTATAAAATCCAATACAAAAAACCTTTCTTACAAATATCATTGTTACGCTTCCACTTATTCTACATACACACATGCTCGTAAGAAACCTTTGTCCACATTTATAAAATATCAATACACACGTATTATGCAACACACTGGGTTTTACCTATGTTTGATCACAGCTTTGTCGGATTCTAAGTATGATCGAACAAGCGTGAACGATAAAAAAATAACTGCTTTTATCAAACACTTCAAATGTCAAAAATATAATGTTATCTAAAATAAATTCTTAGTAGTTCTAACATAGCTTGACTTTTTTAAATATTGATAACTTCAATTGTTTATAAAGCAGTAAGATTTTCGTCAACATAGTGCCAACATTGAGCTTGAGAATAAAACATTGCCGAAAGTGGCGGTATAAAAATGAGCTCAAGCTCCTAAGACTTACTATTCTTCGATTTAAATTAGAACACTCCATAGTTAACTGATGACGATCCTTGACAGTTTTCTATGGGTTAGCTAAGTAAATAATGCTTTGCAGACAGGAACCAAAAAGGCTTGTGCGAATTTATTATTTATATTCAAACAACACGTGAACAAACCAGTCCGTCTCTGACAAAGACCACACAGAGCAGACTTATAAATTCAGAACTGTTGTAATTCGAAATCTGATTTTTGCACAAAATTTGTGTTTAATAACGTGAACGTTGAAAATACTAAATAGAGGTATTCATTTTTATAACAGCTACACGGTTCGAAAAAGAATAGGCTATATTTAATTTGCTAAAACTAAATAATTACAAAAATAATATCCCAATATCACGCAATGTAAAATATGGAGGAGCGGAATTTTCTACTACAGGAATTATTTGCTTAAAAGAAGATTCTGAACACAACTTTCTGTAAACCAATTATTTGACACAATAAAATTTATTATCTTATTTTATTACATTTAGACGGCTCTGAGTGATTTTTATGAGGCGACCCTTACAAGGTTTTAGTGAGTATGGATCATGTTTATTCTGGTAGCGAGTTAACACATTAAGAATGTAATTATATACCCGTCTCTTTATAAACCACAATTGAAGATACAACGTTTTAGATTAGAAGCGTTTCTCTTATCGTACATCTCTAACATTACATTAGACAAAGGCGCTCTTATACCGTACAGTAGACGTCATTGTGGCTTCTAACACATATAAAATTAAATTTTACAGCCCTAGCGTTAGAAAATACAGACACTTTTACTGCACCCGCAACAAAGTAACTGAATTGGATTTTTGTGTTTTACGTTTCCTAACAGACAGACTGAAATATTGTGAAATATCCATCCTGTAGAATATGCAGCATATTTGGCATAGTTCCAAACCACGTTATGGCAATATAAAATGATGACTTTCAATAAAATTAAAACAAACTGAACTTTATATCGCAAATGTCCTAAAGTTTTGCAACTACCCTCAACAATCAAAATCCTCATTCAACCGTTGTCTTTGAAATGTCTTTATTTGTCTTTAAACAGACCAAATAACAAAAACATATATTAAAATTAATGAAGCGACAATGAGCATAACACATAAATAAATGTTTGCGGAAATTTGAATGAACATGCAAGTGACCTTGGTACGGGGGATTTTTACAATACTTTGAACATGTAGTAGACCTGTAAATTGACAATGCATTTTGACTACAAATGAGGATAACGAATAATCATGGTACCTGGTACTGAGACGTCTTTGTATATTATTTCGTATTGTATACGTTGTGAGAATTCATATGAAAAGAGCTAATGGGAACAGACAGGACGATATTTGCTGCGATTGACACCTTAGGAAAGTCCTTCAATCGTTGCGGTTTATAGATCTAAAGTGGATATGTTTAAAACAGAATGCATTTTATTATTAACTATTTAGTTAATAGGTTATTGAGCGAAATGTAGCTAATCTGCAACCTTATGTGTAAATTATTATATTTAGACGAAATGGTTTTTGATCGCTTATAGTAGTTCAACCTGGTAATAGTTTTAAAAGTTAATGGCCTTTCCAATTACAATCTTCTAGTGCTGCCGTAGTCCCGTTTCACCATGTTTGGCATGTGGGATAAGGGTTAAGGAACCCACCGTAACTCCTTTTCCCTATCCATTTCTCGTATCACTGTTTACCTTCTTTCGCCACGCCTGAAAACGATTACAGGCTGAAAAATTTTTGGCATCAGAAAGCCGGTCATGGTAGATTTGGGTAACGACACCAATTGGAGTCCCCAAATAAAATTGAGCTGTAAAATGATGAAGATAATAAGAATAAGACACGATTCGTAACATTTTTAATCGTATATTTATTCGCGAAATACATCATTTTTAAATTTATCCTACATGAGAAATTCCGGTTACTTAAATCAATATGTTAATTCTATCGACAGAACATAATAAATAGAACATAATAAATTCAATGGCATTGATTGTGAGTTTTATAGACCGCGATTAATCCAATAGCTACCGACAGCAAATTACGACTGTGACTTCTAAGAAAAAAACACTGTTTACTAAGAATGGACATGTTTTCCCACGGCCCTTTGCTTGGTGTGTATTTAGTATGTACATACATTTTTATGTAAACACGTGACAATGGTTGTAAAGTTTTTTTTTTAAATATTAATAAAGTGTTTCCCAAGATGGAACAGTGGTGGGATGATAATAAAACGTTTGACGGCTTCGTTTTTATTGACGACTAGCCGTCTGTAATGTCACTTGCGTTTATTGTCACTTCTAGACTCTTTATGGTCGAAGCGCGATGTTTCATGTTTCTATTCCTCAAAACATACATTATCTACGTCTTTAACTGATTCAAATCTGATAGTTTATCAAATAAACATTCAAAATTTTATAACTGTATTTGTCCATTTGCATTAGTTTGGGTGTTTCTATGTTCTATATGTAGTATATATAGATATTCACAAATAAAATCTGCATGTAGATATGTTTATCCGTGTTCTAGAGAATCCTTTTTTTCTTCTGTGCGGCAATCCCTTCAGATACCACCCACTGTTGGTTATGTCGGACTCGAACTGAAGAAAAACCGCCGGGTATCAGTAGGCGGGGAACAGGCGTATGTTCTTGAGAACCCTAAAGATATCGGTTGTCTTTCATTTGGTTCTAGATAACGAATATTAATATCGGAATAATATCACTATACGTTGTCTAGAAGAACGTAAGGATTTTTTTTTTTAAATTAACTAGATGGCGTTGTGTGTTAGATGTCCGAAAATATTATGTAAATATAATAATATTGTACCACATTCACACAACGCCATCTAGCCCCCCAACTAAGCAGAGCTTGTACTATTGGTACTAGACAATATATATCTTTATATATTTTCTTTCTTCTTTACTTTCCTTTCTCACTCAACTATCTTTTCTATCCTTTATTCCTATAAATTTTCTATTCCTGTGGCAAGTTTTTTTTTTGCATGAAAGGTGCAGTGCAGTCAAAATAAATATTTATAAATAAATAAATAAATACTAGATTGGTAATTGGGAATAGGTTTCACCCGAATAGGAATGAAATAAAACACCTACACACATAAATTACATAATTAAACTCCTTACGTATAAACGTCAACTTTGTGGAAAAAGTGCTCTATCTGGCTGTTTTAGTACAAAAGGCTGAATATTAAAGAAAAATTCAACAATTATTTTCGTTGAATATGTTAGAATTTTATAAAACCGATTTTACGCTTAACATGATATATGACTTCGAACATACGATCTCGAAAAAGATAACCTGTTTCAAAGTTATCTTTTTTTAACGTAGACAATACAATTTAAAATGAGCACGCAAAGATTAACTATGAGTTTCAATTATATTGTTCATGTAACAGTGATGATATGATTTGGGTGGAGGGTGGGAGGTAGACATTAATTTTGAATCCGTAACGAGGATGACATTTTGAGTCTTTAGTAAATATAAGATTACATCAACGCAAATTAACGCAACAATGGACAAATTGTCAACAAATTCAATACTCTGCTGAAACCCAACTGGTTTAAACCCATTATAGGTCTGTACAGCATAGAGATTTCACGGTATCGCTGTTCATAATATGTTAGTTCAAGAATATCAGTAACACGAGACAAAATTACAAATTATAAATAAGTTTCTTGTAAACAGCAATAACTCAGTTGATTTCACCCTACAAACATTAAAGGCAGTATCGCTACTAATACAAGCTTTCACAGCGCCATAAAACCATGATGTTTCACCATAAACCATGGTGATAAAGTCAACAAAGGGCGTGTAACTTAACGTATTCGTTACGGTTCGTTTCACAATTAACCTGCTTTACGATCAAGTAGAAACGGTCAGTTATCAGTGCACCGTATCAGTTTCTTAGGAATTTTGTCCGACTATTTACTTTTTAGGAGTTTCTGTGTATCAGTAGTTCAAATAATTCCGAGATATACACCAGTTGGACTAATGGTGCTTTTATAACGATCTTTAAAAACCGATAACGAAAAACATGTTTTATTCCACGATGGTGCATGTATGGACTGCATGGGAAGTGGGGGAAAGGGTATGGCACTGTATAAAAAGAAGTAGGACACGGAAACTAATAAAAACATCAGCTTAATTTTTATATTTGTGATAGATCCATCGTAGAGATTGTTATTCGTGTCGAAAAAAGATGTTGAGTGTATCCCAAAAGAGAGCAGAATCCTGATTTCATAAATGGGAAAACGGGTTGGTTTGTTTGTTTGTGTGTGTGTGTAATGTTACACTTTATGTCCCAATTAATCAACCGATCATTAGTTAAGCTGTTTCCGGTGTGCATAAATACTCGCAATACCGCTTGTCTCTTGTGGAGTGGGCGACTATATCCAGCATCAGATTTTGTAATCAACAAAATCTGATGCCCCTACTCTCGCCAAATTCCAGAAAAACCATAGCAAAATAGGTTAATTATTGTTTTTGGTTTTGTGGCATGTTCCGTTGTTCCCAAGTTGGATGAATACAAATTAGGAAAGATCAAATATGTTAAAATATGTTAAAATTTTAGAGTTTGTTTGCCCTTTCTTCTCATAAGGCTCAACCCCTTGGAAACGGGCGGTTGTAGATCGGCACAGGCATATCATAGATTTTGTATGGGTTTGATTTTTGTTAAATTTATTTGGTTACTATTTGACAAAACAGAGATTGTTGCTTTTGTGTGTGTGGATCCATGACTTTAGAGTCTACATGGAAGACGATTTATGCTATTTATGCGGCTATGGTCCTGGAGATTGTTATATGTATATCTATACATATAAAATTACTTGCCCTGACTAAATGATTCATCCACTCAGAGTTCTTTTATGCTTCAAACACCTACTAAGAAGGGATTTTGGAAATTCCCCCCTAAGGGATGAACGGTTGTATGGAAGTTCGTTATTTTCAAAGTTAGAACCACGATATAGAAAATATAAGTAGGTACAAATATTTTTAGAATTGTTTGGTTGGTTACGTTGGTCATAGTACTCATTTTTTTTGTGCATGTGGAAACCCATTTGAGCCGATAGCCATAGTGCCCATAGGTCAAGGATAGTCAAGTAAATAAACTAAAGAAAAAACATTCCAAACTCATGTCAATCTGTCAAACCAAACTGAGCAAGTTTTAAGTGTTTGTTAAGTGGGCATATTTATGTTTGTACTTGGTAAGTAGGTTACACCATAACAGAGTAATAAAGCAAAGTTATGCCTTGACTACTTAATCTTTAAAAATAATTAACTATATTTAACGGCATGGAAAATGCGATCACGTATGGGTTGGAGGTTAATTGTGAACCATAAACGTTTGAAAAATGATTAATAAGTTTTTAGTTAAAGGGTCGCTTAAGGTGTTGATACATTAGTTCTGTTTCAAAGAGCTGTGACCCAGATGGTCACAGCTCACAGATGGTGTGCTATAGATTTCAATTCAATATCTGTTATCTCCCATTGTAACAGTGCCAAAGTCCAGTGTTCGTTCGTTCTTGTTTTCTCCTCCTCTACTTTTTAGTCTCCGTACTAGCTTTATCCAACTGCGCTAGAAGGCTTTCTGTATAAATGTATATTTCTCTAGCACGCTCTGAAGTCATGATGAGTTATGACGTGATGAGTGACACCATGTATATCAAAATTATAAAAATTAGAATTAAGTTTTTTTTTCAGCAATTAACTTGTTATACTAATACTAAATGGGCATGTTTATTATATGGCATCAGAACGTAGTCGATTACGTCATAATGATATCGGCAGTGACGTATCTTACACAATAAATTTGCATATAATACATATACATTTTCCGTATAACTGATAATTACCGTTGTTACTATAAAGCGATTTATCGTGAATTCTCTTTTAAAATAAGAACTATGTTTGCAAACAATGACGTGACCTGCGGTGACCCGACTCACACTGACATCACCTGACACTAGTGATACCCGACCTGCAGTTATTCAACACAACCTTAGTGCTACTGTTTACTGTAAGGTGATCGGACTCGTTGACCATATATGTATAGAGAGCTTACATTTTAAATATTTTGAAGTGAAAACTGCTTTACATTGGGCATTGGGCATTTTTGAACAACAAACAAGATAATGCATTTTATGGTTTAACAAAACACACATTTATGAGATGGGAAAAACAATTAAACTCGCGACAATGCTACCGTTACCGTTTCTGACACCTCTATTTATAAGTTTCTCTTCTGTCGACACTCCCGGACTCCCGACTCCCTGCCACTGTTTTTTTTATGATTTAGGTCGCCGTTTTAGGCTGAGGAGTTGGGGCTTTTTTTTTTTGTTGACGGGGTGGAAAATCCCTTCGGATCTCCTGCTCCTCGGGGCTAGGAGCTAGGAGTATGTGGTGATTAAACTAAAAACCACCCCGACGGCCGGCCTCAGGTGCCCTACTCTGGGAGGACCTGGACCATGTTATTTCAAATCCTCTCCGAATTGACACCATGCCTAGTCAGGCCCTATCCCAGGGGAAAATCACTTCCCCCTCAATTGCGACGTGGCGGCCCAATTTCGTCTTAATGCAATCAGGCCACCATCCTATCCCCTACCGCAACAAGGAGTTGGGGCTTAGGCTCCATTAAATCTTTCGGTAAAAACCATAATTTGGTATGAACTAATTCATTTAACATTAGGTAAAGTACGAACAAATGACCAGTCGTAAGGCAAGGTCAACATTTCAGTATCAGTGTTTGTAACTCAATTCACATCACAATATGAACACGGGGCGATTTTTATAACCCCAAGGTCACTGGAACTTATGTACGCCTTAACATGAGAAGGTTAACGTGCTGTAATATAGTTATGTGACGAGAATTAATTGCGTAGGTTACTATTTGAACACACTCCATTTTGTTAGGTTCTTCGTATCTACTAAAGGGTGACAGGTAATTAGCAATATCAATACAATGTTAGGTTCTTGTTAGTAACTACGATTTGAATAGTTTCTGGGGTTTCAACAACAGCACTAAGACGCACAAAAAATACCGATTTCATATTAAAAGAGAACTGAAGTTTTCACTATCTCGACTTGCAATAAAATTTTATATACCTAAGTCAATTTCTCAAAAACTATTTTGTGTATTTACTCATACGATATTATAGTGAACAGCATTCATAAGAAATACTTTAAGTCGCTATCTTTGAACAAACCAATAATGGTTTATATATTTTTAGAATTGCAGAAAAAAACCACTTCAATTACTATCCTTGATTGCTCTTAATACAGTTTTATTTGATGTGTCGACCCTTTTTTTTACGAATGTTCATACCATATACTAGAATAAGAAAACTCATAATCCAGGAAATATTCTTCCAAGTAACGCTGCGTATTTTATTTACTTATTAAAATTCGGCTCAGAATCGTATAACTCATAACTAGTACTTTATAAATCTCACAATAATAGATGCAAAAGAAGTAAGCAACTGCCTTTGGATCATCATATCACCTGCGTTAATGATCCATGAATTCCATTTGTCTATAAGAATTTGATGTTTCTCTTTTTAAGTAAAACAATTATTATACAATAAAATAGAATCGTTATATTGGGTTGGTTTTAACATATTTAATGACAAACAAAACATGACATACAGCCTACTAATATTTTAAATGCGAAAGTAACTCTATCTGTTAAGCTATCACGGCTAAACCGCTAAACCGATTTTAATGGAATGTGGCATGAATATACTTTGATTCTTGAGGATGGAGATAGGCAACGGGCAAAAGCCAGTATAAAATAAAATCCAGATATCTCAACCCAATTCTTCCACAGATAAAAGCGGTTTAGTGTACAGTGCGTGTTTGTACGCGGTTTGGTTTCAGCTATTGCTAAACCGATCGCGATTAATCGCAGTGCGTGCTAAGCCTAAGATTCCTATTTTTAGGTTTCATGCATGCATATAGTTTTTGTAGCACTTTGGGCTATTATAAATTTATTGTTCAACCTTCTGGAAAATTCTTAAAACTATTAAATACAAGCAAGCAATTCGTTGAGGTGTTTACAGAAGGCGCAGTATAATGGCAACTGGTTTCATTTTGCCCACTTTTGGTAAAACATCTTGTGTTACAATAACACAACTGACGCGGGTGTGTAAACGGCGCGTGCGTTCCGCAAAAACGATGGATCGTGTAGCATTGTTTGTTATTGTAACCGTGGGGTTCTCCGTCTGTATGCAACGTCGTTGAGGTACTGTAACAAGTATCTATTGTAGAGCGTTTGAATATGATCTTCTAATAGTTACACTATTCTGATCTATGTGTTACAGAATTGTGTTTTTTTTTTAAATTCATGTAACTATTTATTTCTCTGTTTTGTTGTAATTGTTTTCTATAAACAGAACATACTGATGCCCTTATTTAGTTCCATAGGTATTGAGTGGCTAGAATAATTATACACTACTCACAAAAATTAAAGGATATAAAAAAGAAACTTAAAAATCTTATTACGTGATTTTCAACAAGCTGTAACTCCGAGCAAAATGATCGTACAGCAAAATAAACAAATGCAAATGATAGCTCTAAGTGTCTAGTTTTTATATCTGGCCATGAATTTGTATTATGTTTGTTTTTTTTTTTCAACTTCGATAGTCAATAACTATAACAATAAAAATCACCACACGAAAAAATTGTCCGGCGTATCCCCATTCAAATATACTTTCATAAAATACGAGTTTTATAATTTTATATCAGTTGTCTTAGTGAAAACTAGGCATATATTATGTTCCATTAATTATATCATTGGATTAATGAGACAGTGTAAAATTATGTATTAGAATATTTTCTAACAAGATGTTTTGAGCTGAGTAGAAAATTTACTACAGACCCCTCCTATGTTTAAAACACGCATATTTATCACAATAAAGTGGGTTTTTAAATATATGACCTCAATACTTTTCATTGATATGTTAATATAATGTAAATAAGTTTGTTTATCTAAACGTAAGAATCACTAAACTGGTTTTACCAAAACTTAATTCATTTGAAACGCACACCAATAACAGTGTTTGGATATTTTACCTAATACCTTTTTTTATTTTAACAGTTTCATTAAAGACAGTTTGAAGGTAAACACGTACATTCGGTTTTATAGCTTTTCATGCCACGTTATCAACGGATTGTCCGCCTGATTATATCAGAACAGGTTACAGTTGGGTTTACCGGACGATTACGCATATTGATGAATAGTAACACTGATGAATAGTAACACTGTATACTGTTATCCCATTCCTGCATTTACTAAAAACAGTACTATCCACTGACCCACGCTTGTTACTATTAACACCATACAAAGATATTATTTGGGATGACCCTTGCGGCTAACTTCACCCCGGTCAATTTATATTGCCTATAGATACGCGTCAACAAATGTTTTTATATTGCAAGAACAGAAGTGTACGAATATTAACTTCTTTCTTCACGAAATAAGTACTTACTAATAATTAGACAGTTTTAAACGTAAGCTAATCTATTAAATAAGTAATTCATATAAAAAGTTCATCGGCCCTGTTTTATATTAAACAATAACACGATGCGAAACACCGCATTGCAGACATCCTGCGAAGCTACGAGAAACCCATTACAGCACGCTGCCCAAAAACTATTCATTATAGACGGTCGAGCCTTCATTCAAACATTGATTTATTCGTTTTATTACAGACGCTCAATCTACTATTGCCTTGTAGTTGTATTCATTGAGGATATGGTGGTTTTACTAGCAATTATAACACGAATTTCATGTGTAGTGTTTGTTTGTATTAATAACATCAGCGACTTTTTTGTGGCATTGTAAAGGAGATTTTCGGTTAAAGACAGCTATTTAGAAAGGAATTAGCTCGTTAACATTGCACCTTCTATCAAGTAAAATATATTACTGTTTGCAAAGCCATTCCGAATATGGACAACTGGATATCCTGATCCTCAATTAGTTAAAATATTGCATGAATTGAAGTCGTCGACAGTTAAATAATTCATCTGAATTATAAAGCTGTGAGCAATTGTGTTGTACTTTTTGAAAAAGGCTTGTTTTAGCTGTCTGAATCTATGTTGAGTAATAATTAATAATACTTAATTCCGTTAAAATAATATATTTCCTCAAATAAATAACTTTATAGCTAGTGGTCAAAATTTCCGTACTTTCTTTTCAAACATCCCATAGCAACTGTCCGAGCTTGCGTACGCCTGCGCTCCACCACACAAATCTTAAATTTTTGTACCTAGTATTATATATTTGGTATTAACTCGATAGAATTTTATTGAGTATGACTCGGCAAGCCAATTTTTTGATGTATTAAATATTCATAATGACCCTGCCATAGGTCTAAAATGAGAGAATAAATTAAAACACTGCAGAACTGTACATATTAAGAATTTGTCGTGCAAAAATTGGTCAACTGTGGCAATGAATATTAATATACACCCACATAAATCTATGCTAGAGTTACAAAAGCGGTCTTTTAATTAGTAACTATAAGTAACGGGTGGAATGTCACAATATTCTCACGGGTTGATATGAAAGTCGTTCGACTATTCGCTTTTCTTCCGCCGATAGCGCTAAGACCTACAAATAAGGTCATTATGAGGCTAATACGATGTGCCTAGATCGTTACAGAGATGTACGGATTCTTAACGGTGTCCTTTTAAAAAAAGAATGTCTGTCAGGTTGTAATTTATCTATAAATAGTTGGTCCACGGTACATTGTCTGTGTGTCCAAAAAGTATTATTTTTTCCCATTTTCGCAATGTTTCTCAATGATGCTCAGCTCCTTTTTTTTTCGTCAGGAAATCCCCTCGGATACCACCACGGATATCGGTGGCATGTCGGACTCGAACCGACTAAAACCACACGCCGTCTCAGGTACTAATAGCCGGGGAACCAGGTATACCCTAAAAAGGAAGTCCTTGGTGCCCCGACATACCTCGGCCGGGAGAGTTCTAAACCTCTCCCGGTCACGCTCCGCCGTCTCCTTCGAAATGATGCTCGGCTCCTATTGGTGTTAGCATGGTGCTATATATGCTTGTAGCCTTGCTCGATAAATGAACTATACAACACTAAAATATTTTTTCAAATCGAACCAGTGGTTCCTTAGATTAGCGCGTTCAACCAAATAAACAAATTCTTCAGCTTTATAATGTTTGTAAAGATATGTATGTTTAGAAATATTCTTTATCAGCAGTCTGATAACCATAGTACCTAACGTATTATTTCAAACCAGGCTCTGCCTAGTTTGAGATTAAGTGGTCGTGTGTGAGATGTCTGAAGTTGTTATTACTTCTCTTTAATATTCTGGTACTCATACTAAATTCAATACAAAATGTGAAACCTTAAAAGAAACAAAAATAAACAGTTTTTGATGACATATTTGTCAAAACCGAAATTCTATTGATACAACGTAAATTCTTAGTACGGAATTTTACTGTCCTTATTGAAAGACACCCATGTATTCAAAGGGCTCCCGTCACATCCATCATTTATGATAGATTTTCCTGTTACCGCTTTATAAGATTATAGCATCACTTATGTCCTTACATAGTCGATCAATGACGGGTCTGTTATATTAAATGTCTTGTCTTCTTGGTGAGAATTTCGTAGCAAATATTTTTGATCGATGACTTACTTAAGTGGGAAGCTTTTAATGGTTTTTTTACGTTCTTAGAGTACAACTAACCTGATGGAAAGCATTTTATGTAGTGGAATATTATTATAGGTTTTGTAAGAGGAGTATAAACATTTCATATATAAAATGTTTTGTTCAATGATATGAAACTGAAAGGATATTTTCGTGTTAGTATTTGATAAGTAGGATATAGGTAATAGGATATATAAAATAGTAGGATATTTTCGTGTTACTACTTGATAAATTCTAGAGATCGCCTGGCTATAGAATTAATAGAGACAAATATTATGTGTCTTTGCATCAACCAGTATAACTTGAACTTGCACTCTGTAGATTTAGACCAGTACCTTATCATTGCAACTCATATTACCTCCATCCTACCCTGCGTTTTCGACATTCCGTTATAACGCAAAGAAATCCTAATAACATAAACTACAACATGACGCAACAAGTTTGCCCAATCCACTTCAATACCGGAACCAGGAAGAGATGTCCCATACCAGATAGCCGGACCTATCGTAAAAGGCCTGTAGAAAAATTCTAAGCAATGTCGTTTTACATCGGTTGCGTGAAACGGATACGATTGGCCTCAAGTCACGGACTTTGATGGCACATTTTGTACGTACGTAACACTGACACAATAGTTGGCATCGGACGAGAGCATTTAAATGCTTATTTTTTACTAACAGACAAACTGAGGTTTCGATCGCACGTTCGTGACAATGACAATAAGTTTTAGGGTTCTTTAGATGATAGTAGAAAATTTATTTTTATGAAATTGTGGTAAAGAGTACTTTTACCTGGAAAAAAAGGATATGCACTAATCGATATTTGAGTGAAGGACAACGGCGGGGTAGAATGCTATTCGACAGCCAGGGAGGCCTGCTAAAATTCCCTAGTGATTCCTATCCATGTTTTGGTACGTGATGTGATATTATACATGAACCGGCAGCCATATCACAACGCAGAAATACCGTAGATTTGTAGTGGACTATGATTTTGTGATATTAAGATCGTGGTGATTCGTGTTTCGACGCCTATACATACAATTATTACAGCAGTAACAAACTAACATCCAAAAAAAACGCGTTGGAACACGTAAAGTCCCTGTCGAAAAGGATCAGGTTCAGAAGTTGCTCACTCTTCAGCACTCATTTTATAAGCAACTGGCTGTAGCCTACCACGCTTCGCTGTGGCACTTTATGGTTACATTGATAAGAAATGAAGAACAAAACTAACGCGAAAAATAGATAAAAACGGTCTTTGAAGTGGTTTGTATATCGTGTCAAAATTTAAGCTCAATCAGTAGAGAATTTAACATTTTTATATACAAGAGATATTTTTTTACTACCTACGGATCCTTTACCGTACTGGTGCGATGTGCTGTGGCTTTTATTTACATTTCAATAGTCAACAAGAATGCGGCCTACTTAATGATAAACGGTTATTCAAGACTTTTTGCAGTTGAAGATAACAAAAAGTTTGACGACATTATAATATATATAATAAAGAGCAAATTAGCGGTGTCGCTGTCTGGCAATACAAGGGTTACAAAAACCCTAGTTTCACATACTGCATTATATAAAGTACAATAAAGCTTGAAGTAGTCTACAACAGATTTTTTTTTCAAGACAACTCCCGCATTAGGAATATATCCTGTGTCGCGGGGGACTTTACAAACATACATGAAACGGGCACAAAAACACCCAGACTTAGGACAACAATTTGTGGGCCACACAAAGTGTCGTCCCATGTAGGGATCGGACCAATAACACTTAGCGTAGTATCGCCATCCGTGCAGTCAATAAATCTGGATCAATTGATTGACAAAAATTCACTAGTGTATGTTTTTTATGTGTACCATTTTTTTCTGTTGTTGTGAATAATAAATGTTTTCTTTTTCTTTCTTTCTTTTTCTCTCGGTTCCCTGCAAAAATAGGATTGACTTCGTGAAAAGGGACGGAAGTGTGCAACAGGAAGCCGGTCTCACCACGACTTCCTTGCATATTGATCAGTCTTAGCAGACTAGACATTCAAATAGTTGTAGAAACCTAGCCATCGGGCGCGCCGTTATCGCGGCGGTAAGACCCATTATGGAGGATTGGCTCGAGAGGCATCCCGGAACCCTCTCATACCGGTTGTCGCAGGTGATCACCGGGAAAAGACTGAGGAGGAGGACCCAACGCCAGAGTGCCACCACTGCGATGGCCGGAAAGTGGACACGGCGCTTTACACGCTGGCAGATTACCCGGCGTGGGTAGAGCAAAGGCGTGGCCTCGGCTGCCGTCAGAGTAGGAATTCTCTCGCAGACGACTCAGGCGCCGGAGATTGCAGAACGACCTCCGTCCTCCTTAAGTGCAGGCCTCAGGGTGACAGGTGAGGCATCACCATTAATGCAACGGACAGTCATCCTTTCCAGAAGACGTCTGAAAGTAGAAAAAATGGCCGTCTGGAATGCAAGGGACGAATTGCCGCTCAACGGGCGCCAGGAGGTTTCTGCGGTTTGGGAAGGAGCTAGGTTGGCTAATCTAACCAACCTTTCCTCGATTTTTGAGTCTAAATGCGGAAACCCACAACCAACAACCCGGAGCCCACAACCAATACCAAAATACCTATAATACCTAGCCTGGTAAGCGTGCTTTTAATTTGAGCAATGTGTACGTTGGGAAATGACAGATGTATGCCTCATATGCGACTAATGTAAGAACTCGTTTAAAAAAAAAACGGGTGCTTAATGGTAAAATTCAGATCATCGCTATATAAATTGAATCCGCGCAGAGAGATCTAACGCGCTACATATATGTACATATATACATAATGTACTGTGATAATTGGTTACTAACCGACCTTTAACGATATAATGTTTATCACTTTATACTAGTGCGCAGTCACTAGCTCAAAAAAATAAATTAGAACACTAATGGCAGTATTTTTCTTACCAACTGAACTAGTACATACTACGACTAATAAATATTAATTGAAAGTTCTTAACTAGAATATACATTAATCAACTTTATTCTTTTTTGTTGTAGAGTACCTATTATAATTTGTTGCCCTAAAATAATATATAATTAATATTGTTCATAGAAATATTGCTAGAACAAATAGATAATTAGAATTGATACGGGATTGGCCACTCGTGTGTGATGAAAACTGGACACGGAAGAGACATAGAAGAGAAAGATATTTTCTAGGTATATCATCATCAACATCTGGTTAGGCTGATAGGCAGGGAGAAGCTTGCTGGCTTGCCCTGATTCCCTGGGGCCTAGTTAGGTGCGGCGACGATCCGGGGGGACCTGAAATCACATGGCCCGGGTTCTCCCCAGAGCAGGGCGCCTAAGGCTGGCAAAAAAAAAATGTATATCATAGGTATAATTTAATGGTAATGGTATCAGTAAATTTAACAAAAAAAAAACTATACTTCAACTTTGACATTTGTTTTTTTCTTGTGGTGTATGTGTTAAAAAACTATATATATGACAAAGATAATGTCTGCAATTTAAAAATTTTGAATTCAAATTCATTCATTTGTGTAGTTCGAGCTTCAAAACTATTTCAGCTCAAAACTCACTAAGCAGAGTGTGGACCCAACGACTCTTTGCCATTGAAATCCGTACAGTTTGTGGTCCATATACATACCTGGTGCTAAACTAGTTCCAGTAAAATAACTCGTTGTTACACGACCGATTTTTTTATGTCTCTTTCGCAATTATTAGGTAAATTACATATTGAAAACCAGTTGTAGTGAACTTAACGGAACAAAACCAGTCAGTAAGTAATATTTAAATGTCAGCCTCGTAATAAGATCTTCGCTTATCATTACAACGTCACTCACTCACACGATGAGATGTTTTGTCCTCCATAAACAGTCATGGTGTACTAACATTAATTTACAAATATACGTCATGAATTCTGAATTTGGTGAGTGACGGTACCAGCTGTGTTGAAATGACAAGTGAAAGTATTAAGAGTACAAGTGTTAATTTGATTTAAAAATAAATATTTGTATTGGTTGGTTTTACATTATGATTGAATTGATAATCTCAACTTTAAAAGAAAGATATCAAAGTAAATACAGCATTTTCATTAAGGGTTTTTTCTATTATATAACATACATACTCTCTCAAATAAAGGACGCAGTTTTGTGTCCTAAATCGAAAATTCGTTGTGGAATATTTAGGTTGGGGTCGATTTAATCTGGTCTAATTTATACCCACGAACACAGGTTTGCGCATTCATTGCTAATAAAGGTTCCTACCGTTTGTCGAATCATCTCGTTTTAAGAGCAATTCCCTAATTGCCAGCACCCCAAGGACTTTGGATTCCGATGCTAACTAGCCTGACAGTAGACATTGAGTAAAATCAAATTTCTAGGTTCACACCTCCAATTCAATAGGGTTTTGACGACCCCACTTTTACCATTAACAAAGTAAGTGATTACATTTTAGTCATTACTAGTTTGGGTATTTATACACTTAGACAATACATGCACAATGTTTGATTATAATTAATTATTTTGAATACCATTGCCCTCCTGATCTGACATTCTTGTCCGTACGAATTTCATTGCAGCGATGCCACGGAGGCTTTCAGAGCGTCTTCAGCAAGTAATTACCTAAGTTAAATACATCCCCCTTGCTCCATTAGTGTTAACGAACGGCCCAACTTAGGATATATAACGCTTAAGTTATTAAATGAGTTAATAACCCAAGTGGAGATCATAAACACAATTAATATTATAAATGAGAAATTCAGCTTGTTTAATATGTTTTCTCTCTTTAACTACTAAACCTTATGATATTTTGCATATACCTCGCAAGGGTATAGAAAGTCATGGGATATCTTTCTTTATAAGATTCCTTTATTTATGCTTGCTATAGTCGTTCTGAAAGCTTCCGTGGCATCGATGCAATGAAATTCAATGAGATCAGGATGGCGGGCAATAATTATGCCTACTGTTGGGATGAAAAAATATCTTTTATACAGTCATCTGATTGACAAACCCTACATTAACGAAAGCGATTTCGCTGGAAAAAGCTATTATAATATTAAATAAAAAAAAAACTAAAATTAGTTCTAAATAATTAATTGCTTAGATGTGTAAATCTGGACTTCATCATCAGCCTATCGCCTAAACTGTTAAAGTAAAGCCTAAAGTAAGGCTAACTATACCGGTCTTGGCCAATCTGCATACATCTGGACTTAATAGGTCATATTTACCTAGTCACCACGACCGGCTAAATTCGAAATGATACGACGGCTGAACGAAAAAATATCCTACTGTACGATATACATAGATATTACGACAATTGAAAAACAAAAACATAAAAATTAAGTCACAATTTATACATATTTTACGGATGATAAGAAATTTTAATTCTCGTCTCTGAAAACCAGTCGCACAAATCTTGATCCATTAGCTACATTTAGCTTAATGAGTTGATCATTTATACCCAAGGCTGAGCACAGAGGATATAAATCTTACTAAACAACGGATATGAACAGGAGATTGAGCGGATACAAGACCATGGCATACAGGCAAAGTTATGTAGAGAAATGGAACAGTTACACGAGATGTAGTAAGAATCAATGTTTAAAGTAAACAGCGACAAAGCTAAATTGATGTGAAATTATGTTTATAATGGTAGATAGTTGATTAGAAAAGTATATATGTATTTCTATCAGTTGTCTAGTACCCACAGTATTATTATTATTATACTAATAAATGTGAAAGTGAGTTTGTTAGCTTTCACGCTTAAACCGCTAAACTGATTTAAAAAAATCTTTCAATACTGCGAAGCTACATTATCAGCGAGTAACATAGGCTACATTTTACTGCGATAACTGACATACACGCAGGCGGAGCCGCGGACAAATTATATATAACAGAGACTCAGTAGTACTCGTATACTACTCACCTCGGACAAATCGCATAATACGGACTAATCTCACTAATATTGTAAATACGAAAGTTTGTGTGTGTCTGTGTGTATGTTTGTTACTTCTTCACGCTAAAATGCCTGGACAGACTTGAATGAGGGTTAGTACATAAATAGAATATGACCGAGAATAACACATAGGCTAGTTTTTACAGCGGCAAAATGTCTTATCTCCAGGAAAATACCTAAAAAGTCAATATAGGTGCGCCATCTTTACTATTAGGTTTTGCACAAAGTTTTCGCGCGGGTCAGCTAGTATTTATACAAAAATATAACCCTTATCGAGGGTAAGATCTTAGTAATAAATCTTGTGCTTGCAATTCTAATAGGACTACTTATTTTCCTGATATCCACGAATAGACTATGATTTACCAAAAATATAACCTCGTTTTATATGGATTGATGACTCGTTTCGATTCTGTTATATATCGATTTTGTTAAATGAGTACATGACGGACGAAAAGTGACTTATTATAATGGATATGCTTAGTAACAAAGTTACTATTGCGAAAAGAAAAATAATCGATTGGTCGAGCGACCCACGTATGGCTATCATTAATAGACTTATTGTCTACTACTTACATAACGGCCGGACGCGCGCGTTTCCTTCTGAGTGGCGGTTAGATGGCCTTGATACTTTTGGGACTTCACGGTCAAGTATGTCCCTGATTAGACATTGACAAAGATTTAATATGAGAAAAGTAAGCCAGAAAATCTAACATAAATAAATTAAATACTGATTTCACCGATTTGACGAATTTCCTTTCATATAAACGTGTTTTAGTCTGTATGTTTTTTTAATTTAAGAAATCTATGAGTATTTTATCCTAGAACTGAAATAATGATAGGACAACGTCTGACGTATAGAGGCGTAATAAGTATATTAAAAAGGCCGGCAGCGCGTTTGTGACTCCTGAGTTGCAGACGTTCATGGGCGCGGAAATGGTCACTTCCCATCGGCTGCCCCCTCTAACATAAAAAAACGAGTTTACCGCTTTTATCATTAGTCAGATTAAAACTTCATAACATATATTGTACTTTAAAAGACTTTTGAAATCAAGATTTACATTCGGACGTCTCTTGGCGACTTTTTTTATTGATAGCTTTTAGCAAGTAAGTTTCTTCTTCAATCTGACAAAGTAGAGTAATGCCAGAAGGATGCGAGTAGGCTGAAGACAGCCTATCGCCGTCCACTGCCGATGGACCGATGACTTGAGGAAACTGGCTGGCAGTGAATTGATGAGGACTGCCCAAGACCGGGATAGCTGGCCTTGACCTTCGTTCATGCGAGTATGCTAATGGGTAATACAAAGGTTATCTACAGGAGCTGCGCCATGTGAAGGGTATCTGAAATAATTGTTATTAAAAGATTTGGTTCCCACATTGCCTAGCCTAGTTCTAAAGCCTCTGTCAAATAACAAGTAATAATTGTATGTAATTCAATTGCCATGTAAAATTATTCACGATTCCATATATCTTTATCACTTATCTACAAAAAATCAAAAAGCATTTCAAATTTAATCATCACAGATGGGGATTGATGGAGGAAATAAGTATAAACGTCCAATTACGCGGCAGATATGATGACAGGAAGCTTTCAGCTGATTGGACGGTGTAAAAGGGTTAGCACCCCATCCTTCGGGAATCGGTTAGGGGAGATTGAAACATTCGAATTTTGGCACCCTCGTTTTACGTTGGTTGCAAGATCTTACGCAGCCTTTTCTTTTTCTGGAATTTTATTTGAAATGGAAAAACGATAAATACCTACATTGCAGTATGACTTCTAAAACATTAAAATTCTTACTTTTATTACGGGTCATAATAATCCACTGCTGGACATAGGCCTCTCCTTAGAAAAGAGGTTTTGGCCTACTATACCACGCTGGACAGACGGGTTGACGAAGGATTTGTGTCAAGTTTCCCTTCTCTTGGCAGTGCTGTTGTCCTGCGTAGTTTGTTCCCTTAGTCGGCTCTTACAGACTTGTTGGCAATTTATTGTAATTTTATAAAATACAACAAAATCCTTAAAAAAGTTGAACCGACTTCAGACAATACTTACAAAGAGTACTAAGAACCCAGCAGCAATCGCGGTTTATTTGCTGTCATTTCTTGAAGAGTTCCAGTGTCTATCGCCGAAACTCATAATAAGATCTATATGAAATTTAAATGGGACCATTTCGGAATAAACCCCTTTCGAACAAAAAAAGAATTCGAGTTATGCCCGAACATACATAAAAAATATATATAAACATCCGAATTGATAACCTCCCTTTTTGAAGTCGGTTAAAAACGTTGCATTACCAGTGTTATCTTGTCATCAATATACAAATATTATATTATCACTAAATGCCTACAGATCCTTGTATTGCACATTAATGTATGTTAGAGAAATTAAATGTCGGATAAGCCAGGAAGTACTTACGCTTATCACAAATTGTGGTCAGTATTAATATAATAATGTACACCATTTGTTTACTTCACATAACATAAATGAATACAGTTTATCGTTGCACAAGGTCTATTGTATCACAACGCATATAATTTCATACTACACGTATTGAAGTGTATTTTACCGTTACTGGGTACATAAGTACCAAGCTAAATATTATCGGAATCCTAAATATGGCTTGTATTTGGTGGTATAATATGGTTTATGACGGAAGTATTGTCTTTTTACCTTTTAGTCTTTAAAACCGGACATACTGGTACACATCCAAACAATGTTGTGGTATATTTAATAATGCCATTGTATCTATCTGTAAATTGCCAAAGAGGGGCCATGAGTTTGTTTGCCCTTTCTTCTCATAAGGCTCAACCCCTTGGAAACGGGCGGTTATAGATCGGCACAGGCATATCATAGATGTTAGGTAATTTTTATTAAATTGATTTGCTTACTAGTAGACAAAACAGAGATTGTTGCTATTGGGTGTGTTGATCTATGACTTTAGTCTACATAAAAGACGATTTTAAACCATTTTAAATTTTTTATGAAATAAAGAGAGTTTGAGTTTTGATTTCCCTTACATAAACTGTACAGCAACCATAAGAGAACTATAACAAGATATACTTCGATTCCAATGACATCCCAGAGCTGTGGAATTTGGGAATCACAGAGTCATCCTTACGTCATGTTTGATGTTCATATTCTTAATCCCTTAATTTTTTATAATTAGATGTAGAATATTTTTTTAAAATTTAAACAGGGCCAATCTCGATCTAATAAAAATATTTTTTGAAAATAAAATGGAAATCTGGCCAGATTCCAGGCTTGGCCTGTTGGTTTAGTGGTTAGTGATACTGGCTGAGCCAAAGGTTGTTTTTTCGATTCCCACCCAAGACATATAATTGTGTAATGAGTAACGATCATTTGGTCTGAGTCTGTGATATATATATACGTATATTTAACTTTTTTTTTTTTTTTAAACCTCCTTTCTAAGGCTCTCCTTAGAAAGCAGGCTTAAAAATAAAAATGTCCAGCCTATGTCCAGCAGTGGACTGGTAAAGACTGTCGATGATGATGATGATATTTAACTCCAGTAGTGTGATTACCATAGTTCTGCCTAATTTCATATCAGACGGAAGCGTGTGAGGTTTCTTCTACAGGAATGTAGTCTTAATTAAATATAAGAGCATTCGAAAACTGTGTCGTACCCTATTACACTAGCCCTGCAAATAAAGAAGTTTGAGTGCCATTTACTAGTTACTCTAAGGCAGGTAGCCTTAGAGTAATATGTAATTACCACTTAATTTTTAATAGCATATCTATTTACCACTTGGCAATAAATATTTAATAACTTTTCCACGACTTTCTACAAAACTTTCATAGTTCATCATCAGCCTATAACAGTCCACTGCTGGACATAGGCCTATCCTTAGAAAGGAGGTTTTGGCCTACTATAAAACGCTAGCCAGACGGTTTGACATAGGGTTTGTTTCAAGTTTTCCTTCTCATTCATAGTTAGTCACAATTAATTTTTAATTCACTCAAGTTTATCAAAATCATTGTAAACTTTGAGGAATATTTTAAACATTTTGGCTTACGTACCCATAATTATGAAGTGGCAACATTTATATTTGCATAAAACTTGGCAGGAATGCCGCTGAGCCGTGAGAACCGCAAGCCACTCTCGAGGACAAAACTTCCTCATAACAATTATGCAGATATCTTATGAACGCAGGTAAATCGTAACTCAGGTCACTGATTGAAAGTCAATTGACTAGTTCTGCTGGTGAATTGCACACTTATGCCTTGAGAATTTCAAAGGAAATTTTGTAAAGCTGTTCAGCCCCATTCGCCCATCCGCAATTAGCAATTTAACAGGAGAGAGCATCAAATTTTAAAATTGCTTAATTATACATATATTAACTTAGCATATGTAAATTTATATACTAAATATATTAACATGGCTATTTCAAAAACTTTGAGGTAAAATTGTCTTTTTGCCAAAGCTGCTGAAGAAATTGCGTTTTTAGGTCATCATCATCATCATCAACAGCCTATACTAGTCCACTGCTGGACATAGGCCTCTCCTTAGAAAGGTCAATAGTAAAATAAAAGCAAAATTTAGAAAATTGCATATTTATAATTTAAGGGGTGACAAGCTAATTTAAGGGGGGACAAGCTAATTTTAAGGGGTGATGTATCTGATGCGATATTTACTGGTCTGCTTATTTAAGGTTGTATTGCGTGTTAGAACAGATGAATCTTTAAGGTCGAAAAAGCAAATATTAGCGAAAATAAAAGCTTTCAGCTTTCCTTTTATTTTATATCATTGGAAAAATTGCTCTATAGCAAAAATATTGTAACTTATTGTGTTTGTGTGATCTAGTTTTCTGAGGATTAGGCATGAGCTAGGCCTTGGCTTGAGGAAAGCCTACATCAACATGTGCGTGCGTGCATTCATACTATTTTTTCTACTGTTATAAATCTATTGAAGAGTCTGTCTACTATATGATTTCAGGCAACAGATTCCAGAGATGATATGATATATATATATATATATATATGATAGGTCTTGAAAAGCTCTTGCTCTTGTTATTTCTTGTCTGCGTGCTTTTGTGTGTGAGAGCGCGCGTGCTTGTGTGTGTGACAGAGAACACGCACACATACATTGAACTCAACTCAACATGTTGAAAATTATTTAAAAAAAAGAAACAGCCCCAATTTTGACTCATTTTTAAGATAAGATGCGTATATGTACTCCAGATCAAATTGCATCAAGTTATAGTAATATTTCCAGAACTCAGAGCTGGCGGTGTAGGCTATTTGAAATTAAAAGATATCTTTATTTACACTGTTATAGTATACCACTTATGATTCGAGTGTTATCGTCAGTTATTGATATTCCATGACGCCTCAATTTGATAAACTTTACGTCATAACAGTGAATTATATATTTGTGTTACTTGGAAATAATGGATCTGTATTTCCTATACTAAGAATAGGAAATGTATAGGTCAGCAGTTACCTTTTTTTATTCCGTGCGGAAATCCCTTCGGATACCACCTATCGGTGGCATGTCGGACTCGAACCGACTAAAACCGCATGCTGTCTCGTGTACTAATAGCCGGGGAACCAGGTATACCCTAGAAAGGAAGTCCCTGGTGCCCCGACATACCTCGGGGCATCTAAAGGTCAGCAGTTACCTAAAGACTACTTTATTTATCAATTGTAAACGATGTAATCAATTGTAAACGTTGCGTTATCTATTGTACTTAGAATTGTACTCACAAATAGGTACTCATCACTTCAGCATCTATTGATTTTCATGGAAAAGACACATCCCCTTTGAAAAACTTATTAATACAATTATTCCATTTTGGATACCATGAGTAATACTGTAATATTAATAGACATCTACTTCAAGGTATTCACTTTACTGCTAAATATAAGGCAAAATTTTATATAAACCACATTTATATCTGTGTGTAAAGGGAATTTTACTACACGCCTTGTCATAAAGTGTCTAGAGAGCTATTTTGTAAAAGAGCGTCGTGACACAAAATACCCAAACCCTTGAGAAATGTTTACTGTACTGTACGCGTTACTTCTTAGTTTATTTATTTATTTATTACGCGTACGTGTTATTATTTCCGAGCGACGAGCTATCTTTCTCTCATAGTTTGAAACGTCTTCTTTAATATTGCCAGTAAAATAATGAGATACCACAACCAGTCTCTCCTAATTTATACGTAACAAATATATTTTAAGACTTTTTACACGCTTTATATTAGCTTCACTTGTATGTTTGTTTTTATGTTTGTATGTTTGTAACCGACTCCTTTGGGCATGATTTTGACTGACCTTAAACGGTCAGAATTCGTTCAAACTTTGTAGTAGATATATCGAGGACCGATGACAATACACTAATTAAAAAAAAATAGTTTTAAAAAACTAAAAATAGAAAATAAATTTGAAAAAAAGCGTGGGGTGCTTTTACTATTGACAACAGGCACCCAACGCTTTTTTTCAAATTTATTTAAAGTATATTACAGGTGGGTAATGATACCGAACAAACGTAGAGCTTTGTGATATTATGGTTTAGCTTCCTAGTTTTTCTTTTAACATCGTTTTGTTGTACATATTACACTTCTTAATTTCATGGTCATTAGATAGCATGTTAATAGCCGTCGCGTCTTCAACTGCAAAAGCGACAATTACGATTAGGTACATGTTTACGTGCTTTACCAGTCAGCGGAGAGTGTCATCAATATAATTATTTCTTTTTCAAAAAGCACAATCGTTTATAAACCAACTGCAATATGGACAACTTAGTAAGCATGAATGGAACAATCCGTTATTCCTCACCTCACAGTCTAAACATTGCTTAAAACATAATCTATAAAAAAGGACTATGTTTTGTACTTAATACTTGTTATTACGACAGACGCGGTCTAAATGCGAAAGCGTGTCTGTCTGTCTGTCTTGTGCCTCTTTAAGCTTAAACCGCCTAACCGATTTAGGTGAAATTTGGTACATGGATCGTCTCCGAGTCCCAGAAAAGGACATAGGGTAGTTTTTTCCCAGAAATCGTCCTTTAAGGGGATGAAAAGGGGGGTGGAAGTTTGTATGGGGAATCAATAACTACTGAACCGATTTAAATGAAATTTGGTATGATGGGCTTTTTTACACCGATAACTGATATTTACACGGGCAGAGCCAGAGGGGGGGAGGGGGAGGTGCCAGGGTAAAAGCTACTTAAATAGAGCATTGAATAAGACAGGTAAGAACAAGTAAATAACTGCCCAACTATCTCATATTATTGCACAATATTATGGAACGAACGACAAAAGGCGTTCACGCGACAAAAACTGTGTAAACATAATTTGTTTGTGTTGTGTAAATTGTTTGAAATGAGGTCACAGACCCTAGAACAGCGTTGGAGACACAATAGTGGCCTAGTTTAGTACAGTAGAAAAATGTACAGTATCAAGTAAGTTTATGCTAAAAGATTAAGAATAAGGAAGAATAGACTTGAGACTTTTTACTTTTAAGACTATTTTAAGGTCTGAAGTCATTTGTATCGACATATCACCTACATATATATATCCACGTACGTCTTCAATAAGTACTGGCTTTCCTTTTGTTTATGTGACCCAATTATATGGTTATATACCTATAGTTCTATGGAAATAAGAGGGATTAATTTAGCGTCGTTTATAGTTATTTAAATAAAATTAGAAGTTTGATATCAGAACCAGAAGATAACAATCCTTTAACAAAAAAAAAACCTTAAAGTGTAATTTAGGCAAGCAGGAGAAAGAGATAAGTTGGTACTACTAGTGCTTTCAGGTGTTAGATTCACTATTCTTTTACAAGTCTGCCTAACTCGAAAACCTGTCCACTGACTATTCCTATAACAGGATAACAAACACCCTACTTGTAATTACGACTGATTGAGTTCAAAATCCTGTAAAATAATTAGGTATTTTAGGAATCTCGTCTCGCCATATCGTCTGGGCTAAGAATAGACCACCTGACTTTGCGACAGTCTAGACAGCACAGAGTAAATAAAAACAACTTTATAACGGAAGAAGTTTAATAGATTTCTGTGCAAATCGCAGAGGAACAACAAGAAGACCTATTCCTAATACAGAAGATCCAGCAGAAAGTGATATTTCTGTTGGTATGCAGTATTTAATATTTCTAGTAATAAAATGTTATCTTTTAGTAATAAATTCTATCCGTGTGGTGTCGGATTAAAAATACGGAATGTCCCCACTCCTATTCATCCCGTGGGTGTAGTAAGAGCCGACTAGGGGAGCAGACTACGCAGGACAACAGCACTGCAAAGAGAAGGAAAATTTGAAACAAACGCTATATATCAACCCTTCTGGTCAGCGTGATATATTAGGACAAAACCTTCTTTCTAAGGAGTGGCCTATGTCCAGCCAGTGGACTACTAAAGGCTGTTGATGACGATTGATGAATAAATGTTAATCAACCATATCTTTAACGCATTGGCAGGGCGCTGGATTCTATTACCTGGAATTATCCTCGTTACACTTGGCAGACCCGGCAAAAGACTGGTACACGCGTGTTGTTGTGGTATTTATGAAATATAACATTACACTCAAACATCCATACTTATAAATGTGGAAGTGAGTTTATTTGTTTATTACGCTTTCACGCCTAAACCAATAAACCGATTTAAAAAATTCTTTCACCGATGGGAAGCTACATTATCAGCGAGTAACATAGGCTACTTTTTACTGCGATAACTGAAACACACGCGGGCGGACACGCAGGTAAATGTTAGTAGAGACATACTGCGTCATAAGTGCTACTGCTGTATCGTGCAATAATGATTTTGTATCCAATTAGTATACCTATCTATACAAATAAATAAAATTGGAGTGTCTGTTTGTAATATTAAAATAACCGCTTTTTACTAAATGCATATGTATGTTTACACGGTACATATGCCAAAATAACATTTTTTTCAATTTTTGTCTGTCTGTCTGTCTGTTTGTTCCGGGTAATCTCTGGAACGGCTGGACCGATTTCGACGGGACTTTCACTGGCAGATAGCTGATGACATAAGGAGTAACTTAGGCTACTTCTTTTAGACTAGCTTCGCCCCGCGGCGTTGCCCGCGGTTATAACAACAAACGCGGGTAATACCGCGGGTCTCAGCTAGTGTACTAATATAAATCTTCAGAGCATCAAATATTAGAGTCTAGAATACCATCAGTTCTTTGTTCTTGTTACTCTACTTAACCTGATTATGACTTCAGGACTGGTGAAGGGCCGTTTTTTATAAGTTCGGTAACTTAAAATAATAATATTAATAAATATTACTGACATCTGACACACAACGCTATCTACTTTCAAACTAAGCAGAGCCTGTGGCTGTACTATGAAAGCTAGATTGACTGATAGAATACTTATGAACTTTTTTTTTGTAAATACATACATATTATACATAGAAAAGACCCAAACTACGAAACAAATTTTTGCAGATCATACAAACATTTGGTCTGACCCGGGTATCAACCCAAGACCTCAGCGCAGCAGTCGCATATGCTACCACTGTACCACCAAGACTGTCAGTCAGTCAAAATCACTTGGCCTCACTATTATTTGAATAACAGTACTTTAAAAATGCACCAGCGAGAACATCACACTGCCTACTAACTTGCATGATAACGAGGCATTGGTTCATGATAGCACTCCTAAATGAAATGAACAAATTGTTCTGGTTGAAATGTCTAGATTTCTTAATTTCAAGCTCTTCACATAGATTTCTCAGTATTGGAAGTTTTTGAAGGACCCATTATGCACATAGTACAATCCAGCAATTTTTTTTAACTTGTTGAAAAAAATTTGAATGTAAATTTTTACATTTAAACAAACAAACACATCCATATTAATATTATTAGTTATGATGTAATTCTGACCTTAATATTGTGTGTAGGTTTAGATAAAATGATAACAAAATTTATTAAATTAAATGAGTATCTGGTTCAATGTTACTGGCCTCTCATTCACAGAACCAACATATTATATAAGGTTCGCTTTTTTTGCCACTTTTAAGATAGTGAGCGAGCTTCGGTCAAATACCTGTTTCAGACCCAAGAATTGCTGTATCCCTTATCATTGCTTCCTCAGCCTATGCATTTTCATTAACTTAATTTTCTTACTTATCCTATTTGAAAACCTTTTAAATTTCCAAAAGAAGGTTGATGTCAAGTAGTCAGACAGCCATGTAACACTATTTTTCATTTATGTGTGGAAACTCCCTTGGGCTGTCACACCACCGGTGTTGACGGTTGGGCAGTGTGTCAAAATTGAAAGAACTAAAACCACACCACGTGTTACTCTGCACCTGACATAGGGCAGACGGAGAATAGCTGTTTTTATGACATCCGGAACCTTATTAAGCCTATGTCTTGACATCTGGATAAGTCTAGAAATGATATTTCATGAGTTTCCATTATTACTGTAAGTATACAGTTCTCATATGCACAATAAAGATACATTAACATATTTTAAGTACATATTTAAAAAAATGTCAAAGCAAAGAGATGTAAGATTTTACATATTTTAAGTAATTATCAGACTGTTGGAATACTTCCATAGCAGCAAACAGGCTTCTGCCAGAGGCAATAAGGTGATTAGAAGACAAATAGAAAAAAAAACTGGAGAGGACTAAAACTTCCCACTGACAAAGATGTTAACATATATAATATGTATGTGTCAATATTATGTGAGTATATGTTTGTATGCAATACTCTCAGGAAACTATAATATAGCAACTGTCTCATCAACAGCCTTTCATAGTCCACTGCTTGACATAAGCCTCTCCTTAGAAAGGAAGTTTTGGCCTACTATACCACGCTGGCCAGACGGGTTGGTATAGGGTTTGTGTCAAGTTTTCCTTCACTCTGCAGTGCTGTTGTTCTGCATAGTTTTCTCCCTTAGTCAGCTCTTATGACACCCACGGGATGAATAGATGAGTGACACTCTGTATTCTTAATCCATCACCACACGGTTCTATATAATTTTATAATAATTTATAAGCTTTAATACTGTACTTTGATCAAAGTAACTTTACATATTAGCATAAAGATGACCAGTTCTTTTATGACGTACTTATACAACCATAGTAAATTATATATATATTGTTTATAATAAAAAACTCATTGTCATGGTTTCTTTTTACAGCAGGTTATCATCAGTTTTTTTTTATTATCATCATGATCTCAGCTGAAAGACGTCCAATACGGGACATAGGCATCCCCCAAGGTATGACATAATCGGTCCTGTATGTGTTTTTTATCCTCCCTGTATGTGTGTTTATCATTATATATTATAAATGTGAAAGTGAGTTTGTTTGTTTGTTAGCTTTCACTCCTAAACCACTGAACGGATTTTAAAACCGCCATAACTGACATACATGCAAGCGGAGGCACAGACAAAACCTAGTAGTGGATAAACCTGATCATGACGGATTGCTATAGAAATTTCAGTAAGAATTCGTCAATTATTGTTTAATTTGAGATGTGAGCTCTAGATAATTTAAGTAACTTTGTTTTAGAGGATAATAATAGGATTCTTGTTAACTGCTTCAGTAGGTATAAGTAGACATTAGACATAGAAGAAAACAAATTTCCATATTAAAAGTTGTCTATTTTATGTAATTTAGTAATGGTGTTAAAGCTCTTTAATCGATTGTCATAATCACCACCCTCTCTTAGAAGTGGCGGAATACAGTTTTAGTCATGAGGCTATAAACTTATAAAACTTATATTACATATAATGAAGATATTATCTTATAAGATACTTATTGGTAATTGCTTTACAAGAAAATTAAACTAATTATAATTCTAACTCTGCACAATGAACTTAACTTAGTAATCTGAGGCAAAAATATTACAATTAAACCATTGTATAGTAAAAATGAAACATTTTTGGTGACTAAATTCTAATTCAATTTAAAACAGAAAACAGTATCAGGTATGTAACGAGTAGGTGCTACATTTTAGACAATATCAGCTGACAGGAAAATCAATCAACCATTATTGTTATCAATGGAATGTGAATGGCTTACATTGATAACGGTGGAGTGACCTTGAGATAGATCTGTTCAAGGATTTTGTTCAGGTTGATGATACTAACTATTAATAGAAATTATTAAACTATTAATATTAATAGAAATAAAGTGTAAATAAGGATCACTGACTTAAGCTTCCAATTGGGTAGTTTTTCGCAACTACCACTTAAAGTGTGTAATTTGGCATAGACAGTGGGTCAATATTCTTTTGTTAAAGTAAAACAGGCCTGGTGGTCTAGCGGTTAGTGATCGTAACTGGAGGTGGTAGTGGATTCTGACAGACATGGACAAATATGAGGATGATTATATGATGTCTGGTTGTAATTCATCTATAATTGGTATTATATCAGCAGTTCATCAGTATTCTGTTTACCATAATACACTTATCAGTTTTTTTTAAATTTAAAATTCATAATTTTACCCTAGGTTAACACTAACACAACCTTCAGACATAGGAAATCTCTAACTGATGAAAACACCAAGTTGTATGTACCATCTCTTCTTCTCATTACATAAAATGTAGATAAGATATTATAGACAAATGAAAAGATTTAATACTCACCATTAGAACTCTTCAAGTCTCTGTGTATTAGGGACATTGGAGCGCCAACATGCAGATAAGCCATTCCCTGTGCCACCTGGATGGCCCAATCGACTAGAATGTCGGGTCGAATTTTCCGACCAGAAAGCACACGGTTCAACGGCCCCCCACGAGCATATTCCATCACCAAACATAAGTTAGGCTCTTCCAAACAAACACCCTTCAATGACACTATATTCTCGTGTTGAAGGACCCAAAACAGTCTCGCCTCTTGCAGCACACTCTCTTTTATAACTTCGATATCTTCGTCTGCGTCTTGTCGAGCTGCCTTCACAGCTACGACTTCATCGTTCCAATAACCGCGATACACTTTCCCAAAGCCGCCCACACCAATGACCTCCTCCAGTTTCAGCTGCGAGAAGGACACGCAGGGCGGCTCCACGGCCAAGGGATCCTCCTCCGTGACGTACACGGCGGGGAATATGCCAACGCGGTCCCCGATCTTTCCTGTCCACCAGCCCTCGTCGCCGGAGATGTTGGCGTCCTTCGACAATACCTCGACGATCTCGCCTCGCCGCAGGGACAGCTCGTCCTCTCCCTGAGCGACATAGTCGTACACGGCGGTGAACAGAGCGAGCGGCGGGCGATCGTTGTCGGCCGCCATGGCCGCGCGGCCGGCCGCAGGCCGCGGCGGCATCACCCCGGCCGCGCCCCCATCGCGCCTCTCCTCCTCACTCACGCGCCCCGACACTGCTGCAGCCGCCGCCCACCACAGCACATAACGCTACACACGACAAAACAACGCGTTTGATTATGATCACCGTATTATTCCGCCATCTTTGTTTCTAACATCGATCATGGCGGTGTTGTGTCGAAGAGAGCACTCTTATTGAACACTTTTGTGTTATAACACGCGCGACGTCGTTTCGAGGAGATGCAAGAGGCGTCTTCGCTGCGATAAACTTAATTATTTTCCATTCATCTATCACACTATTTGATAGACCGACGAAATGACAACCATACCGCAGCGAAGTCAGTGACAAACTGACGTTTGGTGTTGCTATAGGGTAAATGCTGCTTTCCCAACCTTTGTTTTAAATTATTAAAACTTCAAGAACTAGTAACACACAATCTATACAAAAAAGTTCAATCTTACATGAAATTTCTTATTCTCTTTCAAACTAAAAGATGTTATTTCTATGATTTTACTTTTGATTAAAATAAAATTAGATTGTTTGGTATTATTCAATTTTATTTAAAAAACAAATGTTTGAGTGTAATGTTAAAAATGGTATATAGATGGCAGTACACACAATTTCATGACAACATCAAACCTCATGATTTTTAGTGTTAGATTAGCTAGTACCGCCATCTGATATTGATTTTATGAAACTAAATCAAATGAAAGAGGGCCAAAACGTTAATGTTGTTAGCTTCAAAACGTTTTTAAAAATCTAGGTTATAGTTACGAAAATTCTAACTTGTATTTTTAAAATGATTACTTATTACAAGAATGTTATCACTTATAGTAATAAACAATTTCAACTTCACCAACAAGCGGTCCCATGGTGTAATGGTTAGCACTCTGGACTTTGAATCCAGCGATCCGAGTTCAAATCTCGGTGGGACCTTCATTCTGTTTTGAAATTTATTGTGATTATTTTTATTATTTTACAATTTGATGTTCTATTTAAAATCATTATTTATATTAAAATTATGTTAAATCTGCAAAACTTAATTTAGTATAAACACGAAAAATAGAGCGATAGTCTGTGGGAGTGTGAAGGGATGCTGGGTAGGGAGCATTATTGATCGTGCGAAAATGGGATAGTCGTATCCATTCGCGGCGAACACCCAGCCCGCGGACGTGGGACCGGTTTTCAACCTAAAATACACGTTTATTCGCCTTAAATATTAGATAAATGACCGAATTATTGTATAAAATCGTTCAGTTTTCGCAAACAAAATTAGGTAGATTAGTTATGTGTGAAAAATACGAACCGCGTTTATTCTAAACACCGTAACGTGACTTGTCAGAGTGAAAACGAAGAGAAATCTGCCTCTACCTCGACAATATACTGAAAATCATGACATAAATGTACAACAATTTAGCAAAATGTTATGATAATAATTATTTATATGTCCGACCAGTGTTCGTTAAGCAGCAAGTGAGATTACAAAATAATAATGGCCGATTTACTGTCTCCTGGCTAGATTTTAAAAATAATGTGGAAAATAATAAAAATGAATAATTGTATAAAAAGTGGGCTGTGTTTGAAGTGGCGTTGGCGTAAACGTTGGCATGAAATTAAAGAAATAATTAATGTTTCGTGTAAAGGGGGCGTGAGTGGTCCCTTGTCGTAGCTACTTCGCGTTTAAACTTAGTAACATAAATAATAAATATTGCAAAATGAATACGTTTAATGCACCAACCACGCAAATTAATGCAATAGATAAAATGACAACAGTGAAATGTAAATCTGTGGATTTGGAGGGCTATGTTATTATAGTGGTCCAGACTAAGGATAATAAAATTAAATTATATGGTAAGTATACCCTACACATATTATTTGTGAAATATCTATCAAAAATCTTGTATTCTGTGAGTAACGCCATCATTATTCAGTCATAGTTATATCAAAATTATTTCTAATTGTTAGCTACGCCTTGCGCTCAAATGATTTTTAAGACAGTAATATTATTATTTGAATCAGTTTTGTTTATTTTTAAAACAAAGACCTCAAAACCTCTTAATTATTTAGCAATCAAGTAACCTAAGGTGGTTTATTTCTATGCTTCACACGAATAAAAAAAAAATGGTTCCTCCTTTCAAAGACAATTTTTATGTTTGTAAAAAGAACAAATCTTTATTATTAACCTTCTCTAATCAACCATGTTTGGAGTAGACTACCATTCTGAGGCTTAGCAGCTAGCAGCATTGCAGTGAATAGAAGTAATGTGTCACTCGCATTTTGTTGGCCCCCCGGTTTTTCAAAACTGGCGAGCAAACTCATAGGCTACATAACATGTTACACAGGCCTCATAGAGTAAAAGTATACATCTACTAAGATGAGATAATGTCTAAATTATCTGAATGTTTAAATTATAATAGGTTTATCTGATTTACAAGTCGTGAAGTGAGTGGTTCGACAGTGGTAGGCTCTGAAAGACGTCTGCCTATATTGGCAGTACTTTGAAAGAACCTTAAAGACCTTAAGTTAAAAAATATTAATATTTAGATCTGATGCACAGGGTCAGATCCGCGGTTGGTTAGGGATAGTTTGTATAACATGCAATGGGGTCTAATTGTGCTATATTTATTACTAGCGATCCGCCTCGTCTTCGCTCGAATGCAATGTGAGACTACTAATGCTACTAATGTGGTGTCAGTGTGGAGTAAATAATTATACTATTATTATAATGAGACTATACTATAGGTAATCTTTATATACAATATTAATAGGCTCGACTTCGCTCCTGAAGGCGATTACCGCCCGGGACGGACGTATGGCCTGACTACGGCCGCTTTGCCCGGATTTTGAATCTCTAATATCTTCTAAGATATTAATTTTAATAGCATGGTGTACAGGCAATTTACATTAAAAGCACAACTTATCTAACGTATTTAATTGGAATAATACTGTATTTTTCAAAATAGATTCGTGAATAAAACATTGTTTTATAATATGTAGAAGATAAAAATGGATACTTAATGGATTATTCTTAAAAGATAGACATATGCCATTGCGGACTTTTTTGTAAATCTTTTTAAGAGATACAATTCCAATTATTTTGATCTGTCTCTTAAAGCAGCGTTTTGCAATTTGAGCGTACAAAAACGACTTCCCACTATCTTCCCAAATCTTTGGAATTCTCGGATTTCCTCTTCTACAATATCCATTTATTATACATATAAAACTACCTCTTGAATCACTCTCTCTATTGGTAAAAACTGCAATTAAATCCCTTGCATAGTTTAAATGATCGTACTAGCGTACTGATGAGCGTACAAGAATAAAAAGTGTCTGCATTTTAAACTATATAAAGATTTCTTTTCATAGGCTATGTTTTTATAGAATAATAAGATATTTCTTATTGTCCTTCTATAAAAAGATAGCCCAGCAAATCAGTCTTAGAAAGTTATTTTTAAGTCAATTTTATATGTTTTAAAACAGCTATAACTAAGACCCTACCCATCGGTACGTTTTACGTAAGAAAACTTTACCAACACAGGACCTTAATTTTGGAAAACTAAAAGTGAATATACAGAAAAAGTGTTGTAGATATTTATTTCTATACAGTAAACAGACATAAGTAGTGGTCAGTGAAATGAAACAAAACATTTAAAACGGTCCATAGATGATGAAAATATGATGAGTGTGAATGAGTGAATGAATGTGAATGTGATGAGTGAATATGAAAAGATACATATGTAGTATGGTACATTCTTTATTTTTTGGAAGTCGGTTAAAATAGAAAAGAGTGATGAATTATGTTCTAAAATCGATACAATTACTTGTTTATAGAAAAAAAAATGTTAACATTTATAGTGACATTTCGACAGGTTTTGTTTTTGCTGTGCATCTTTATAAACAGAACATAATATCTTGGTTTTCATTTATAATCACTTAATGAAATATATTTCTGATTGATGAACACAATTGTCTTAAAATTATTCATTTCAATATGGTAATTATAGCTGTGTATAAACGTATTTGACTGGCGTGGTACATTTAAAAATCATCATCATCATCATCATCAGCCTATCGCAGTCCACTGCTGGACATAGGCCTCTCCCATTGCACGCCACTTAGATCGATTTTGGGCTTCTCGCATCCAGCTCCTGCCAGCCATCTTGCGCAAATCGTCACTCCACCAGGCCTGTGGGCGTCCTGTACATTCAAAAATACTGATAGAAAACTCATTTCGTTGACAACTATTCATAATACAAAACTGTTAATAAAACTTTTTTATGTTGTCATGATAAATTTTATTAAATTGTATTTTTTATTCCTTAACTTTCCATCTTCAAGGTTTGTTGGTCGTATAAACACGCCCCAATAAAAAAAGTATTTTCTAAATTGACTCATAAATGGCGGCATTCTAAGGTAACAAACATAACAAAATACAGTCTAGTTAAAATCCTCCTTCAATTTTTGAAAACATTTAAAATTTCCATATCTGCGTTGTATCTAGCTATGCTTTATATAAGCACAGTGATATCGTGACGCAAAACACTTTTTAACTAGATTATACAGATATCAAACAAATATAAGGCATGTTCTACAGTACTAATTAATTATTTAGTATTGTTAATGAATCACCGAATGAAATAGTGTCTGAAAAGATCTGTTTGCAAAATAAAGTTATTTTTCATTTATCTTTTAACGGTAAAACACTGACCGAGACTCACTGCAGCAACCAATCCATTAACACAAATTACCAAACAATTATAAAAAACCTATGGTGATATTAAGCACAGTTTTCAAGTATGTATGTACAGTATGACAATATGGTATAATTTGTTTATAAATGTTTTTTTTTATGGTATAAGGGGGCAAACGAGCAGACAGGTCACCTGATGGTAAGCAACAACCGCCGCCCATTTACACCTGCAACTCTAAAGTCACAAGAGCGTTGCCGCCCTTGGAGTCGGGGATTTGGGCTCCGGTAAAGAATTGCTTAACACCGGTTTTCTGTGAGGCACGGCCTCACTATCACTCCGCTCAAGCCGGCCCATTCGTGCCGAAGCATGGCTCTCCCACGATAAAAATAGTATGTACTCGTATAATGTAAGTATTGAAAACATTCAATCTCACTTCCTTGGATGTGTTAAGATACGAGTACTGTAAAAACGTAGCGGCTCTAGCATCATCATAAGGCCATTGTTGAGCTGCAGTTAGACGAATTTACATTAGGATGTTTGTTTTGACAAACTAAATCCAGTTGCTATTCCTCAATTTGTTCAAAACAGTCGTAGGTAGCATTGGCCTAATTTTGTTACTAAAAATTGAAGTTTTAGCCAAAGTTTTTATCAATTAATAATCCATATTGCCCATTTCAGACAAAAAAAGATGATTTTTTTGTCTAGTATATCGTCGCAAGGTGTTATTTCATCCAAATTTCACAAAATATCTACTGTTTTGACGTTAATTAGTAAGAAACTGATTTGCCTTTAACAGTGAAATAATGTTTTATGTCAACTCCATAAGGTTCTAAAATGGTTGCTCAAAATCAAATCCAGTATCACCAAGTTCTATCAAGACTTTAACGTTACTAGACAATATCGTTACTTTGAAGAAGATATTTTAATCTATAATTTTGGATTTTTACTGTTGCCTTCAATTCAAAATAAAACAATTCGGCAAAGGGTGTAGTGTACCCTATTGTATGGATAATTGTAAGATTACGCTTAATTTCAGACTTATCAGTGTCAGGTTCGGGCTACCTGAAAAAGTCTAGCCAACAAAGTTCGCAATCAATTTCTATCTTTTATCATAATGCTAAATTAAATATGGCAATGCCTTAAAAGCAGCTAAAACGACGAAGACATTTTTACTAGAATAGAAATATTTATTTAAAATGTCTATTATTATTTGTCATAATTTTATACTATTTTAGATAGTACGTATATTAAATATATCTGTTGTTTACCTCTGAGTGAGCATTAAAGAAATGTTTTCGTCCTTTCTTTTTTTCTTACAGCCAAATAAGTGCTTCAAAACAAAACTTATAACGTTTCAGACTGCCTGCTAATAAATTACCTATTTTATTGTACTCCCAAAGTACAAGCTTCACAAAGAAACAATATCTTTCCATATTTTTATATTCCTATAAACAATACTGGTCGAGCCACGCCAGCTACCGTTCCGGCACATTATGTATTCGTCAAGGATGCTAACTTTCTCAAGACACTTTTCCAGAAGGGTCAATTGTGACCCTTTTTTCTATTTGGAAATACGAATTAATGTTATATCATTATACTCGGTCGGTAATATGTCTCGATGCAAAACGATGGCTGTTATAAATTTAATGTGTGTGTATGTATTTAAGTGCCTGTATTTAGAAAAAAATAAAATAATAAAATTTTAGACCAATCACATTACTAACCATGTACAAACTTCTAACATCTATTCTGAGTCTCAAAATTACTTTACACATTAATAATAATTCGATTATGTCAGTTTCTCAGAATGGATGTAGAAGTGGGTCCCGTAGACATGACCAATGGCTGGCATTGGAGGCATCGTAATCGTAAGAATTTGGCGACATTTTGGGTAGACTATAAGAAGGCTTATGACTCGGTTTCACATACATGGCTATTGAAGGTGCTGGAGGTGTATAAAATTTATGCAACTTTGTGCACTTTCTTGAAGTCTTGTATTGGGCAATGGAGAACAGCATTTCACTATCCAAGATGTCGGCAGACTGCGGTAAACGACGATACCAATAAAGATCGAGCGGGGTATATTTCAATGTGATAGTCTGAGTCCCTTGTGGTTTTTTCTGGCTTGGAACCCTCTTAGCACTTTATTAGAGGGTACAGGGTTAGGATTTAAGTTGCAGAAAGATGATCAAGATACATCTCACCTTCTTTATATGGATGATTTGAAATTACTAGCCACCACTAAATTACAATTGACTCTATTAAAATGGAATTTGCTGTAGACAAGTGTGCAGCCATGTATGTAAAGAAGGGCGTGATAGTAGAGTCTGAAGGACAGAGCTTTCAGATTTAACAAAACTCAGATCTCTGTCTGCTACTGAAACTTACAAGTATCTGGGTATATCACAGTCGTTGGGATTACCAGAATCTGACAAGAAACAGACGTTTCAGGAACACTTTTTTGGCCGCCTAAAAAAGTACTTAAAAGTCTTTTCATCAACAGCTTTTAATAGTCCACTGCTGGACATAAGCCTCTCCTTAGAAAGGAGGTTTTGGCCTACTATACCACGCTGGCCAGACGGGTTGGTAAAAGTCTTTTATCAGAAGGCAACAAGGTGCGAGCCTGAAATGGTATGGTCATGCCGATTCTGATGTACTCCTTTGTTGTACTTAGAAGGAATCAGACCGAATTAGAAGCCTTTGACAGGAGAGTCCGTACACTGCTGACTGCATTCCGAATGCACCACCCACGTTCATCGGTATGAGATTGTATATCCCGTGAAATTTTGGGGGTCGCGGACTATTAAATATCAAGACTAGGCTCTCTGGGCTACGGTATGGTGATCTCTTCGAAGAAACTGAAGGTTTTGTTTTGTGCGATTATGGACGAAGTTATCATGATGAATAACTATCGGAAATATATTCTGGAAGATGGTACGGTTGACATCTGTCGGGCATGCTAACGTCCTGGAAAATCAATCAGGCATATTATTTCTGGTTGTTCTCGTCTCGCTAACGGTGAATATTTGCACAGGCACAAGCCAGTTAGCCGAGTAGCCAGGATCGTACACAAACAGCTTGCTCTTAAATACCAACTTGTGAACCTACAGGTGCCATACTGCAGGTATGTGCCCGACCTAGTTCTCGAGAATGGTCGGGCCACGTTGTATTGGGATCGATCTATTATCACAGACAGGACTATTGTTGCCAATAAGCCAGATATTGTGGTGATAGATCGATTACAGCGTCGTGCAGTGATTGTTGACATCGCCGTTCCTCATGACTGGAATCTCGTGAAAAAGAAAAACAAATAAAATATTTGGATTTATCTCACGAGATAGATTGATATGTGGAATGTGGATTCCGCGATCTTTGTTCCGGTAGTCGTATCTGCTCACGGATCGATTGCCAAGAGTCTCGACCAACACCTTAAGAGGCTCACGTTAGACGGATGGAGGAGCCTGATGCAGAAGGCGAACTGCCTTCCTTGACACGGCCCGTATAGTGAGGAGGTTCCTGGCTTTGAAGTCCTAACCACCGGTGTCTTGGTCCCTGTACCCAAGGTACAGTGTTTTATAATGTATTGTAATATATTTATAAACTAATTAATATTTATATATAATGTAATAAAGAGAATAATAATAATAATTTAGAACTAACAATGATACCAGTAGTTTTAGGTGCAGGGTATGCGGTAGAACCTGTCGCTCTAGGATTGGCATAAATAGCCACGAAACAAGGTGTATGGCAACGGGACACTGACTAAATCGTCTGGAATGGACATAAAAGGGCAATGATGATTTAGTACCTAAATTGGCTAAAAAACACATTGATTTTTGACCTCCAAACCCTTAAGAAAAGAGCGTGCTCCTACCTCAAAGACCTGCATCACGTTTGTGACTCCTCAGTTACGGGCTATATTTTATATATATATTTTAGGAATAAACACATTTCCTAGGCATAGTATTCAATCCAGGATAAGAATCCAGTATCTTTTCCATTCACACAAAATGTCAACAATGAAACGACTAAAAACTCCCATTAAGTGACTCTAAATTTACAACACACTTGCTCTTTTATTTAAATTTTTCAAGAACCTAGCCCACTTTTGATATACATGTATTTGGCACCCCCTGTATTATTAACGACTTGATCGATTTTGGCGATTGAGATCTCATTAGATTTTTCTTGATTGTACCACTGGGAAAATGAAAATTATAAAATTTGAAATCGTCTGTTTCTAGATTTTAAGTACCTATACATTTTAATGTAGTTGGGTTTTTGATTTTATTTTTAAGACTTAGCTTGTTTCTCATGTATTCAATAGTATATAATATTGCAGGGTCACCATCAGCTGGCAACTGGGACAATCTAGAGTTAGCTGACGAGATAATGGATGTGAACGAAACCAGACTTGAAGACATGTCGCGGACGGAGGTGTTGGGGCATATACATGAGGTGAGCTTCATCGTAGATTTATCTTAGTAGATGATAACTTAAAGCATGTAGATTCAGTTACGATCAATCTGTTGCGAGCTCCGTCCAGTATGCTATTGACCTGATTCTACTCCAGATACAAGGATTAACCTTAACTGCATTGTTAAACAAGGTTACTAATGACAACTGAACCATGTGTAAAATGAGTCATCATCATCATCAGCCTGTCGCAGTCCACTGCTGGACATAGGCCTCTCCCATTGCACGCCACTTAGATCGATTTTGGGCTTCTCGCATCCAGCTCCTGCCTCCTGCCAGCCATCTTGCGCAAATCGTCACTCCACCTGGCCTGTGGGCGTCCTACACTACGTTTACCGAGACGCGGTTTCCACTCAAGAACTCGTTTTCCCCAACGGTTGTCGGTTCTGCGGCTAATATGGCCAGCCCACTGCCACTTCAGCTTGCTGATCCGGTAGGCTATGTCGGTGACCTTGATTCTCTGCCGGATCACCTCATTTCTGATGCGATCCCTTAGAGAAACCTTACCTTCTCTAAGGTAAAATGAGTATTAAAAAAAAATTAGAAACAAGTTCTTATCAAAATGCAAATTTTTGCATTTCTGTATATTATAAATTTGTGCCTGGAACGTTGACCAAGACGGTTTTCCCCATGTCCATCATCAAAATCTATCAAAAATATTAAGTTTGGTTTTGTACAACATCTCTCAAATCACAATATATTTTGTTTAAGATTAAAATGGAGCCCCATGAGATTCCCACAAACCCCCCGGTAATTAAATCAAACATGACTCACACAGCCCTATAAAATGTAATCAGTCGTTAATGCTTTCTATTTTAACGAGTCCTTCACCACTTTTACTATTCTCTCGTAGTCGGTAGACGATTTATAATATTTGTATCTAACTCTTGGATTTACTTCTGTGTAATATCATTCGGCAAAGATTTAAACCTGTCCTTCGAAGACGGTCTAATTTGTTTTCTGATTCGCTAAGTTTCGATCTTAGTACTGTCATGGATTTTTTATGATGACTGCCGTCATAACAATCAAATCGGTACAATCAAAGTACCAGGCGGTTTCGAAGTTCTGTTAGAAAGACTGCTATTGCACTTTTTGGGCTTCAACCACGATTGCCACAGATGTTCGTGTGGTAACCGGGACCAACGCCTTAACGAGCTCTCCGAGGCACATAGGGGTCTCAATGTGTTAAGAAATGGTCATCCATCCATATACTGACCTGGCTAAGATTTATTAACCTAATCGGTTGCCACTTAACCACGAGTCCTTCTAGGAAAATGATAATTGACAGTATATTGAATAAAAAGGTAGATAAGGAAACTCAAGGGATGTTGCTTATACAGATGGGCTGAGGATTGTAAACAAATACTGTAGCAGATCTCGGTTGCAATCCTGTAACTGGAATTAATCTATTATCAAAACATTCTAACCTTTATATTTTATGTAAATTCTTTCCACATTCCTAAAACCAAACCATTCTATGACATCTTGCATTAAGTGTTTAAACCAGAATTTTCACTGATGAGAACTTAATGGCATCCTTTGAGATCAAGCTACACCCAAATTACCCTTTATAAAGCTATAATTCCATGGAATAAAATGTATAATAGCTCTGGGTTTTTGTCTAACACATAACATGCGTCCTTTGGGACTCCTGTACATCGCATTATTTACTATCTGTATGGCGATTATGTTAGTTAATTACATTTATTCTTACTTGTATTACAAGGTTTTCAAATTATAAGAGTGCCTATTAAATATGTAACGACCCAACCAAGGCCAACTGTGGGACTCCGAAAGAAAACGAAGGTGCCTTTAAATTTATAATGAAATAAGGTCTTCTCCTAAGAAAAAAAAAAAGAAAAAAGAGAACTCAGAGTGTTATGCTGTGTATGTTGGTTTATTTATAGAAGATTAGAAACATGGTATGCTTTCTGATAGCGTAAATTTAAGACTAATTGCAGCATTTCTAGAAAGAGAAAACACTTTTGGGGACAAATACTTATCAAAATTAAGATGATAATTAAGTGTAGTAGTAGAAATATTATTTTAAACTTCAATGTTATGGCTTAACATAAAAATGTTAAAAGAAACTTAACAGGTATTAATGCTCCGTTCTAAAAAAGAGCACGCTTTCTTAACCTTGTGATAATCTTAGCCTAGCCAGTAGTTTAAAAACTTGTGATCAAGGTGCTGTCCACCTATTTCAAGTAGTACTAGGTAGCAGTCGTAAGTGACCCGAAATTAGCCTACTTATTTAATAGTAATCTTGGTAATCAAGAAAGTGTCTAAGAGCGAAACCGTATTGGCACCTATTCATGAAGAAAATCAAGTAAAACTTACACACATTCAAAACGTTCGTAATATAATCTCATAATCGTAAGCTTTAATATCGACATAACCTTTGTCTTGTAATAAAATTAATAGTATTGTCGTTTAATGTTTCACATTTCATCTTCTACAGCATATCCAAGATGGCGGCTTACATTAAGCAATAAATACTTAATGATCTCTAGTCGAGTCAGTAAAATCAAATAACTGTTCTGTTTGACCATTGGCGAGCTTCCCTATCTCTTACATAATTAATGAGATATCTATTTTTCAAGATTAGTTTCAATAGAATTAGTGTCTAACTATTTTTAGAGATCAGTTTTATTGACGTCATTTCTGTGTGCTTCGAAAGGGGCACTTCTGCACAATTATGGGTTATTGTATTAAGTACTATTGTTGTTTGCTTCTTAAATATCACTAACTTATTTCTTCTTCTCGAGAGATTTCATTATTTTTACAGAAATTTAATCAGAAGTTACAATTTGAGATTTCCATTTATAATGCTTGAATGAGTTTAGACTTTTGGTCATGTTTCTTTAAAGTTGAAATTTATATTATTATTTATAAAATTTTAAGTTAATTGTGTGATGTCTGTGGAGTCGGGGTCTGTATTAAAAAAATCATTCCCGAGTTTACCCCACGGAAATAGTAGGTAAGACACAATCTTATTATTACGATTTCTGTGCCCAACCCCCACCTTCTAATTCTTGGAGGGGGACACTTCAAGGACGGCTTCGTGCTTGTGTCTCTTGTAGGTTGTAGTCCATGAGCCGCCATGGCCAGTGACTACCAATTTACCATCAGTTTGCTCGTATGACCACTGTTCTCTAAAAAAAAGCGAATAATTTTAGACGACTAGACATCCTTTAAATACTTAAAAGAGTCTAGAAAACCAGGCCTTTCACAGATATCCATGTATAATTATTTGTGGGAAACTGACTTTATTTTTGTTGCAGTGCATTTCATCGTGTGTCATCAAACTGCGGGTGAAGCGGAGAAGCGAAACTAAATTATGTAAGTATATCAAATCCTTAAGTTGATTTAAGTATGGAACAAGATGGTTTGTACCATAGAAATCCTTGTTATATGATACACCAGCTGTGGCCCGCTGTTTTTCCTGGGATAGGGCCTGACTAGGCATGGTGTCAATTCGGGGAGGACCTGAAATAACATGGTCCAGGTCCTCCCAGAGTAGGGCATCTGAGGCCGGCAGTCGGGGTGGTTTTAGTGCAATCACCACATACTCCTAGCTCCTAGCCCCGAGGAGCAGAAGAGCCGAAAGGATTTCCCACTCCGTCAAAAAGAAAAAAACATTTTTGACGAGATAATAAGTAATGTAGTAGTAAAGACTATAATATATTTCTTTGCATATAAATTAGGTTCATTCAGCCATTCTGGTGTAACTAAGTAACAAATATAAGCATGTCCATTCATTTCGCATTTATAATAATAAAAATGAAAGCCTTTAAAATCTTATTAAGTAATGAACTTTTAGTCTGAGCTATAGTGACATTTAGTCAAATTTAAGAATGAGAGAAAAGTCTGTGTGGTGACGGATTAAGAATACGGAGTGTCACCACCCCAATTCATCCCGTGGGTGTCGTAAGAGCCGACTAAGAGAACAAACTACATAGGACAACAGCATTGCAAAAAGAAGGAAAACTTGACAAAAAAGCCCTATACCAACCCGTCTGGTATAGTAGGCCAAAGCGTGGTATAGTAGGCCAAAGTATCCTTTCTTGGGAGATGCCCATGTCCAGCAGTGGACTATTAAAGGCTGTTGATGAATGAAAAACAGTTCAGAAAACGCTGGTTAGTTCCAGCTTAGCTCCTTCCAGAAGCAGTTTCATATATAATAGCCTGTCTATCTATATACTGAAGTTTAAAAGGTACATGTAAATTAGTTTAGAAAGCTTACTATAGCATTAAAGATTTTTAAAACGACTAAGATGCTTGGCAGGGACATGAATTGCTCGTTCTCGCTAACAAATGTTGTGTTTTGCCTTAATTGTAACAATATTAAATAAATATGAAAAAGAACTGAGTTTCTTGATGCTTCTTCTTAGTCAGTTGCCAGTTAGAAGCGTTAGCGAAACCCTAAAAAAAAAACGATTGAAGATAGTGTGTGCGTGTCATGATATATGTTAATTTAACCTTCAAGAAAAGAGCATACAAGGAGTACGTTCCTAAACAGCCGGTAACGCGTTTGTGACTCCCGAGTTGCAGACGTTCATGGGCGGCAATGGTCAATTTATACCAGGTGACCCGTCCGCTCGTCTGCCCCTGTAACATAAAAAGAAATGTATTATTTTTTGGTTTTATCTTACTATCTTTTATGTTACTAACAAATTCGACTCATCGACTAGCGCATTCTCATAAATGGAAATGTGTTTTCAAACGCAATACTTCACGAACGCGAGCGAAGTAGCAGACAAAAGATAGTAGAAAATATAAATATGAATCTCTGTAAACGTTTCAAGATAAACAACAAAATCATTAACACAGCAATTGTCTCAAACTTCGCCAATTACACTGTCCGATGAAGCAACTTATCTTTTATTTCAGCTTTTCAACTTGAATTTTATAACTTCCACATTACACTTAAACAACGTCGCAGGGTTTTATCTCCGTACTCATTGTTAAAAGTAGCTCCCAATGCAATTATTGAGTAGTTCCCTCATAAAGTTGATCTGGCAAAGTTCTCTCAGCTCGTATCGCGTGTGGAAATACAACTTTTTCATTTTATTTGAAAATTGAGGGAGTTCTGCATAAATATACAGTAATCATAATGTCTAAATGTTAAAATTTCGATAAGTATATTAATTCATTTATTTAATTATATTTATTTATTTATTTATTTGAAGGAAAACCAACAGCTTTAACATTGAGATATTATTATGTTACATATTTATTTTGAACTAGCTGAGACCCGCGGTGTTACCGGGCAAGCTAGTCTAAAAAAAGTAGCCTAAGTTACTAATTATGTCATCAGCTATCTGCCACGAACTAACCTCAGATCATACAAACAAGGTCCACAAGATCATACAAAAAATAACCTTTTTTGTATGATCTGAGGAAGTAACACACGTCACATTGAATACACGTATTCGACCCTACTAACGGAGCTGTTAACCTTATTTTTAAAGTTTGAGGGAAGTAAGCATGGCAATTTTCTGTTGGATTAGCCATAATTAAAAAAAAACTATTCGCTTTTACGGTAAACGTCGTGAACAATTTTTTCGAAAGAAAACTTAAGAATGTCGATGGCTTTTGAACGCGCTTAATATCAGGCGTCTGCCGGTCTTTTCGTAAAATACTTACACAATTTGACAAAAAAGGTTGCCCCAGGCCATTAACGTTGTTGAATTCTCGACATTCAAGGAGTAACTCTTAAATTCTGCAATTTGTGAATAATTTCCCAAGGAAGTCCATTCCACTATCGCTGCATAAATAATTCAGCGTATTCGCAGGTGTTTTCAAGGAATGTGGAAAACGGCCCCTCGCTTGTATGCATAAGTTCGTGCGATATCGAGTAAAGATCACTTTTACCACATATTTTTTTATACTTACCTACATAGATAAGCCTTCATCCGCAGAGTAGGTAACCAGTTGTAGGGTATATTTTCGGTACTTACCATAAAGTGGGAGTCATATGCTTGTTTCTTTATACAAAAGGTAACGTTACCATCGCAGTGTTTTCCTTTCGATACATAGAGTAGAAGTTTTTAAATGTATGGTTTAACCCACGCGTAAGTAAAAGCAATATTAATGCGGCAAAGGGCAGCCGCGCTGCAGTAAAAGGGCTGTGACGATGTTTAGTTTGATAATTGTAAGAACGCTGGGCGTTTGTAATGCACAAAGAACTTTACTTGCGAGGAACGAATAAATTCCAAGAGGTTGGCGTCAGGCAGGTTGCCGGCCATAAAAGATAAAGCCTAAACCATTTCGCAATGAAATGAAGGAATGTGTAAAAGAGCAGTGCCCGGCTCTTGATTGTACAAGTCTTTCCTTCTACGAGGACCCGGCACAGTTTTAGTCCCCGATTTCTCTCGAATCCCACGATCCCAACCCAGCACGAGCCATAGATACCTCATCGAGGGCGCGATGTCGATGCGAGTGCCTCTTACTATGAGACTGGATCCCAGAGGTCACCCCCTTCGAGGTTCATGAAAGAATAAATCCTCAGATTTGTGTAGAAAAGTCTTGAGTCCCAGCCAGCGCACTACGTTTCACGCCAACCAAGACCGGTCTCATTTAGAAGACGTCACCTCCTCGCGGTGGGCCTTCGTGGCGAGTTTAGGGAAAAACCCGTCCAGCTGAGACCACACTCCGGGTGGCAAGAGGCGCTGGACGGTGCGCCAGTCACAGAGCGTGTAACGGCTGGTAGCGACAAATCAGTGTGTGCTGAGCCGAGTTCAAACTGCACAAAGGTGCCAAAGCCAGTAAGTAGGCCTTCAGCCTTCTGGGCAATAAGAGCTTCCGCCCACACCGTTGCACCATATAGTGCCATTGACTGGACAACCCTGGTCTATAACTACAATTTATAGAGTAATCTCCACTCCAGCTGCAGTTTTAGCAACTGCATTTTTGTGTACACGCACTAGCCTCAATCTTCGTAGGTAGCAGAAAATGAAAACAAAGAAGTAGTGACAATTAAGTAATATAAAACCTAAAACATCTCTATAAATTTAAGGAATTGTTTATATTGTGTAAGTATTTGCATACTTACTGACACAGTTCTTTTTATGTTCTGTGCCTACTTTGCCTTAGGGTTTTAGGGAAAAAATACTAATTTTTTTCAGCTCTTTCTCATTCAGCTAGAAATGTATTATATTATAAATATATATATTAATGTGAGAATATTAGTTATGCGATGTAGGATCAATAGTTATTATGATTGATCACAGCTATACAACTCTCTGGTCGTATTTGCTTTGTGAGTGTCTGTATATGCCATTATTTGTTGTTTATAATATTTTTATTTTAGTCAAAGTCAAAGTTGACATTGTTGAAAATGATATTTTAAGTACTTGGAAAGAACTGTTTTAAATTAAAATATTTAACTGACTGATGATAATAATCATTTGTTGGTATGTCACCTTTTTTTAAGTAGGTATATCTATATGTACTAAAGATCACCTGGTGGTAGAATTTGTATTGTTCTATGTTGTTGACGGGTCTTAAATTGTCAATGTGTGGACTTGAATTCCATGGACAAATTGTACACTGGTTAAGTTTTGTGTAGGCGTTTAACTTATTTTTTTAACTTTATAGCGTACTAGCGCTCGGCCTCGTCTTCGCACGGGTGCAATATAGATACTACTAATACTCCTAATGTGGTGTCAGTGTAGAGTAAATAATTATACTGGTATTATGATGATAAGACAGGACATCTTTATATGTAATATTTTTAGGCCGGCTCCGCTCCTGCCGGCCGCTGCCACCCGGGACGGATGTACCCGACGCGGTGACGACAGCTTTGCCCTCACATTTTAGATCTCTGATATCTACTAAGATATTCATTTTAATAATCATAATATGCTGTAAAAGGTGAACGATCTAGATTAAATGCACAATGTATCTGACTTATCTATTTGGATAAGTAATAATAGCATGTTGTTCAAAATAGCTTCGTAAATTACCTAATATTTTTTGTAATATGTAAAAGATAAAAATGGTTACTATGAGTTCGGCGGCCACAATTTAAAACCCAGTGCTTTTTAACAAATTTTACAGGAGAGGCCAAAAACATAAAACGGACTAGCGTAACAATAGTGTTAGAGTTAAAGTAAAAAAGTGATATTTTTTGGATAGAGTACTAACCACTGATTACAAAATGAGTAAAATATTTCGAAAATAATTTATATCGCATGTTTTGTACCCCTTACTAACTTTGAAAATGAACAAACTCAACGTTTACCTCTGTCCTGACGCGTTTCAAGACCTAGTATAAGCACTTAGCTGTGTTCTGGAATGGGTATAATGTATCTTGTCACGTATGCTTTCGGCGTAGTTCCTAGTATGTGCATGTTTCAGCAAGGAAAATATTCAGAAAATATTTATTTTGGAATCATTTATTTTTAAAACAAATGTGTTTTTATATTAATTTAAAAGAAGAAAAACTGATTAATTAATTTCTGTTATCATTTCACCTTCACTTAATAAATTAACTGAAGAATCATTCACAGGAAGATTCATCCAGAAAGCCTTACGCGATTTCCCCTCACACGTCGCTATCCCCTAGAATTGAGTTCGTTCACAATTTAGAAAATCTAATAAGTTGCATTGAACATTTTAAAACCTAGCAAGTGTTAGTGACATACTAGGTTTTATAGTTGTGAAATCGACTTACTAGGTTTTTGTGTTGGTTTTTAGAGAGCACGTAGAACACTTACTAGGTTTTACATTATCAGAATATCCTTAATTTGTAAGATTTTAAAGTAGGTAATTTCACAATTCAAGGCGACTCACTATAAAAGTTCGAAATATGCAAAAAGAGTGATTTCAGAAAAAATTACCCTTACTGGGTTTTAAATTGGGGCAGCCGAGTTATCCTTAGGAGGTAATATATAATAATAATATTCTACCACATACACACAACGCCATCTAGTCCCAAACTAAGCAGAGCTTGTACTATGGGTACTAGACAACTGATATAAATACATATATACTTTTTTTTTTTTGTAAATACATACATATTATACATAGAAACACCCAGACCAAATCAAACATCAAATGTTCATGCACACAAATGTTTGACTTGAGCGGGAATCGAACCCGCGACCTTTGGAATAGCAGTCCGTTACACAAACCACTACGCCATCCAGTCGTCAAAGGTGGTGGACATATATTTTATATTAGATTATTTTGATCTATCTCGTAAGTTTTAGCCAGCATTTGCAATGTAAGCACACAACACCCTGTTTTTTACGACTTTGCAAATTACAAATAAGGCTTTAGTTTGAGTGTCGGGAAAGGACATAGGATAGTTTTTATCCCAGAAATCACCCTTTAAAGGAGTAAGGGGGGGGGGGGGTCGAAGTTTCTATGGGAAGTTTAATGAAATTTGGCATAGAGAGACTTTGATTCTTGAGAAAAGATAAGGCTACTCCTGCTCTTTTCCTCCCTATGGCGTAAAAAAAGATTATGTAAGACTCGGAATTACCACCAACAGTTGTTTGACAGGTTCACGTCCCTGAGCTGCTCAAGGTATTGCTTCTAAATCCGCCCTTATAACCATTATCCTTTTCCTTTGTATTTACATTTGCCTGTCCATAATAATAATAATCGTTTATTCGAGTAACATTTGACTCATTTGGTTAGTAACAATAAATATTCTTGCAAACTATGTTATTCTTAATTCTATATCTTTTACATCATGAATGCATGTTAATCTCTATCACAACTTCACAACCGAGGTAGAAAGCCTGCAGCAGTACACACAGTCAAGCATACTGGCAATGCAACCTATAATGCTGTTGGGGCTGGCCCGCACACACACAAAGTTCCTAACGTACCCGGTTTAGTTCTTCTCTATTTATTCTTGTCTTCTCCTCTGTTACATAAATGGGATCCAATTATAGTTGGCTAAATATCGGTGTTTAGGTCTCCCTCACACCTGCATCCCAGAAGAATGACTTGACTATGTGTATATAAGATATATTTGACTCATATTGACTCATGTTTCTGTTATTTGTTACTACACCGGTGTAGAGGCAGGGCAGCCCAACCTTTGAGAATGATTTTAATGTATTTTATAATATGTCTTTGACAATAGACCTTAATGTTTTTTGAGTTCGAATACCCACGTCGTTTAAATTCACATTCATTCAACTAGGCTTTAAACAACAATAGCCAAAAAAATGCATATAAAGTTTGATACTTTCTCAGTGAATTTGTAAAACAGGCAAGTTTTCTTATTTTGTAAAATAAATATAATATACCAACCCGTCTGGGCAGGGTGGTGTAGTAAGCCAAACCTTCCTTTCTAAGGAGAGGCCTATGTCCAGCTATGGATTATTATGGGCTGTTGATAACGATGTTGATAAATAGGTATAATACCTATAAAGCCACACGTTTAAAATGCTCTCTATATTACAGTCTCCAAAATTAAATGAACAAATATAAAACGATATCAGCGCCTCTATCGGTCGATAATGTAACTATTTTATCACATGATCCTTAAATTTGACTATATTATTAATAAATTTGCTTTCTAATGTTCATGTAAACAATGATTATATATTGGCCTGGCTAATCTATATCATGATGTGACCAAATTTTAAAAATATCGATTAATCTGGAAGTTCACTCAACAGAAATGTCTTTAAATAATATTACCGAATATTTCTTTCACAACACGTCAACAGCCTATAACAGTCCACTGCTGGACATAGGCCTCTCCTTAAAAAGGAGGTTTTGGCCTACTATACCACGCTGGCCAGACGGGTTGATATAGGGTTCGTTTCAAGTTTTTCCTTCTCTTCGCAGTGCTGTTGTCCTGCTTAGTTTCTCCCTTAGTCGGCTCTTACGACATCCACGGGATGAAATGGAGTGGTGACATTCCGTATTCTTAATCCGTCACCACACGGACTATTTCTATAAACAAGCTAATTATTAGAAAAGCATTGATAATGTATACTTCAAATCTAATAATTACCATAAACCTAGTGTTACTCTCACAATTAAGACGTACCTAAGGACACCTCATACATCAGCATCCATGAAGGCGTTTAGGCTACAGAGCGTGCCAAAGGAATATACCTACATAGGTAGTTAGTATTCAGAACTATACACTCCCAAGTTAGGAATATATCCTATGCCGCGGGGGACTTTACAAACATACATGAAATGGACACAAAGAACACCCAAACTCAGAACAACAATTTGTTGATCACATAAAGTGTCGTCCCATGTAGGGATGGAACCCACAACACTCAGCGTAGTAGCAAACGGCGTGGCGACCGCTTAAACCACTACACCATCAGTGCAGTCAATAAATCTGGGTCACCATGGTCTCACCGCTACTTACTTGCATATTGATTAGTCTTAGCAGACTAGACATTCAAATAGTTGTAGGAACCATAACAGGGCACTTAGCCCTCGGGCACGCTGTTACCGCGGCGGTAAGACCGGGAGGATTGGCTCGAGAAGCATCACTGAACCCTCTCGTACCGGCTGTAGCCGGCTGTAGTACCGGCTGTAGTAGTAAGCGGCGTGGCGACCGCTTAAATCACTACGCCATCCGTGTAGTAGCAGGGTACATACGTACACTAGAATAACATAACCTCCTTCTGGTGCCGTCAGATAAAAATAAACTGAATACATCTTAGGTGTGGTGGTCTGATCCTTAACCTCTTGTAACCAGATAAACACCCCGCTGATGAACACAAATAATATAATTCGGATGACGACGACGACGGATCGACGATCAGATGGTGTAGTTGTTTGTGTAACGGACTGCTATTCCAAAGGTCGCGGGTTCGATTCCCGCTCAAGTCAAACATTTGTGTGCATGAACATTTAATGTTTGATTTGGTCTGGGTGTTTCTATGTATAAGTATAAGTATGTATTTACAAAAAATAAAAGTATATATGTATTTATATCAGTTGTCTAGTACCCATAGTACAAGCTCTGCTTAGGTTGGGACTAGATGGCGTTGTGTGACTGTGGTACAATTTTATTATTATTAATTATTTATATTGACCTAATAATGTTTTTTTACTCTGCTTGAAATTATTAATTATTTTGATTTTATTTAATGATTTTACATGCCACTATTCTGTTCTAAATATTTGTGTCTTGAATTTTGCAAAAAAACATGATTCTGATTTATATATTTCTAAACACATACATCCTACAGATGAATCACAGTAAGACAGAAAAATTGATCGTAGTCATAACATAATTATTTGTCCTGGATAGGAATGAACCCACTACCTTACTTAACAATCAATCTCACTAACCACTAAACCGACAGTCAATCACACTATTAAAATGAATTCTCGAAACCTGAAAAAACGTAATCACGGAAACGGAAAGTTCTTGAGTGAATGTTATTATGGTATTTATTTAAGATGAACATTATTTTATGAAGGCACTTTCAGTTAATTATACAACCGTTTACACGTCGTATAATATATAAAATATCTCATATTAAAAGAAAAAGCCATTTAGAAAGCGAAACTATATTTCCTAATGTATTCCACTCCACGCTCCGTGCGATTGTCCATCTCACTGCAGTATGTAATATGATTACGCGCAGTCCAAAAGGCTTCCACAACTACAAATTAAACCTCAAAACTTACCAAACAACCTTATTTTGAAGCACTAAAGTTCAAAATCGTGAATCAAATTACAAAACAACATCGAGTAAATTTCAGTACGTCATTCCAACTCCGGCTGTGCGCTTGTAAAATAACGAATGTGTTTTATTATAACAAGGTTCTAAGTTCATTCGATAGCTACTGATGTAGAACTACGTCGTTTAGAATATTGTAACTGTACTGCACGTTCGTGGTTTTGAGCGCGTTTGCCGCGTTTTCGCTCGGACATGGCAACCTTTGAGGTTATATTTTTAGTGTTGCCTTATTTAGAAAATTTACTTTGGATGCGGGTACTTTTAACTCAGCAATCGGGCGTGCTTGATGTCAAAGTTTGACGTAACGAGATATAAATCTCGTTAGTCAAACTCGTAAAGATATTTTGTGAGTAAAAAAACATGTATTTGTAAAACACTTACAAATTTGTACATTGGTTTTCAAAAAAAACATAATGTACAAAATATAAACTTAGTTATGCAAAGTAGTCTAAAACGATAACGTTAATATTACTGCCTCGTTGGTGCAGTGGTAGCGAATGCGACTGCTGTGCTGAGGTCTCAGGTTCCATTTCCAGGTTGGATCAAATGTTTGTATGATCTGCAAATAGTTGTTTCGGAGTTTGGGTGTTTGCTATGTATGTATTTACAAAAAAAGTATCTATTGGAAATATCTATCCAATTTAGCTTTCATATGACAAACCCTGCTTAGTTTGAAACTAGATGGCGTAGTGCGTTTATATGACCGAAATATCATTATTATTATTATTCAATAATACAGCTAAGCGTCAAAGTGACTGCACGGATGGCATAGTGGTTTAAGCGGTCACCTCGCCGCTTCCTACTACGCCGAGTGTTGTGGGTTCAAACCTCACATGGGACGACACTTTGTGTGATCCACAAATTGTTGTTCTGAGTCTGGGTGTACTTTGTGTCCGTTTCATGTATGTTTGTAAAGTCCCCCGCGACACAGGAATGTATTCCTAATGCGGGAGTTGTATTTTAAAAAAAACTCTAATTTATTTCAGAACAAAATAGTTTCAAAGTTAATAATATATTTGCTTATTTATCACAATACCAATAGCACTTAATAAGGTACTATAAACGTGATATTTACGAGTACCATGCTTACTTTCAGGAATTAGCTTGAGATATTTCGACACTGTTTCAAGTGCCATGAATATGATACTAATAGTATATATATAATACGCATACTAAACATATATTACTACTTCTAGTAGATATATGACTGCCTCGGTGGTGCAGTGGTAACGTATGCGACTGCTTTGCTGAGGTCTCGGGTTGGATGCCCGGATCGGACCAAATGTTTGTATGATCTGGCAATATTTATTTCGGAGTGATGTGTTTTTATGTATAATATGTATGTATTTACAAAAAAAGTTAATATGTATTCTATCAGTCAATTTAGCTTTCATATCGCAAGCTTTGCTTAGTTTGAAACTAGATGGCGTTGTTAGGTCGTATCAGTTTGGTATTTTACCAGTTGGGTTTTAAATATGGAAACAATTGACTGTAAGACAGATGTGTTCTTTTACAAGCAAATGACGTCACATTCACAGACACCAAAAACCACCTAAATAAATCTGGTGGACCACCAATTATGCATTTTATTTATTGTATCTGTTTTATATAATTGTTTTTGGTTTCTATGTTGTAAAATAAAGAGTATTCAATGTCAATGGTGTCTGCTAAAAACATAATTTTTTCCTCATTTTAGAGACTTATTAATTTTTCAAACACTCAAAAAAAGTAAAGCTTTTAGACTCAGTTATTACTACTTTGTCTACAACCTTGGCATTATCAAAAGGTTTCAAGTAACCTTTGATAATGCCATAAGGCAAAACCGGTCAGATCAAATTAAATTAAATACAGGAATATAAGTAAAAGTCAGTTTGATTTCATAAAGTATTTCAAGATATGCATGGCCGTTTCATTTATTACGTCGATGAAATCAGACTGATGATGATGATGATTGAATGGCACAGGGGCGAATTAGGTTACCTGATGGTGAAAGACTACCATCGCCTATGTACACCTGCAAACCCATCAGAATCAGAGGGAGGGAAAGTTTGAGTTCTGGTTACTTCGTTCCCTCAGTGGAAAGCAGCAGAACAATTGCTTAACACTGCAGTAGCATTTGTGTTGTGGTATGGCTCTCCCGCCGTAAAATTTTATGCTCATTATTTTATATTTATGTACTTAGTATTAAAATGATTAAAACTAAAAGAAATATAAATAACACGACATCTGTGCAAGAAATTTAACAGTCACTTGTTTATTACAATGTTAGTTAGAAAAATAAACATTTACTTAGACAATCTTATAAGACTCTTTTGTCTAACAAAAAATATTTATTAAAATTATTCAAATTAAATGTGGTCAATCATGTATAAGGAAAGAGTTAAGTCAAGCATGGCAACACCAGTGTAGAGCGAGACAGAAGCTAACAGGTTTGCACACAACTTACGTGTTCTTGACGAACCATCACCGAATATCGAACAATATTTAATAAAACAATTCGTGTCATATCTAGTGTAAGGCTATTGAATTGCCTGTGAATAGTGGAATTGTGTTCTTTGGGGTTAGTGAACTCCAGAAGGGTAGTGCCCTTTGGGTTCAGCCTCTCATTGGCTGTGCCTTACTGATGTGTCAGTGTTGTGTTCGGTGGATATGATTCTTGAACCTTAGGTACAGTAATTTTAATTCTTTATTTTTAGTTTTATTTTCTTCGTAGGGATGTTCGGCGATGCTGAATCTACTCCCTGAAAAAATAAAACTACGCCATCTGTGATTTGAAGTTTAAACTTGGAACATTCCTTTTTTTGTTTTAGGATTTGCCTTATTTTATATCTAAACTTTGAAGCGTATTTTTTAAAACTATTAGGTTTAAACATTATTGAAACATGAATTGCCTTGTAATAAAGAGTTCAGCTAGTTGTTTAACTAGATAGCAGAGTATATCTATCCGCTAGAGTCAGAGATACTGATCTATCTGACAGTCCTACAACCATTTTTTTTTTCCTGTGCGGAAATCCCCTCGGATATCACCCACCGGGGTGATTATGTCGGACTCGAACCGACCAAAAACCGCACGCCGTCTCGGGTACCAGAAGCCGGGGAACCAGGTGTACCCTAGAAAGGAAATCCCTGGTACCCCGACGTACCTCGGGCCATCCACGGCGTGTAGATGGCCCCCTCCTGTGTGAGTCCTACAACCCTAATAATTAAAGATGTACCTTGAATTGACCAGTTTGTGTATATAAAAGATCCGATATTGTTATTTAAAATCATGGTAACTGGTATTGAAATCCTGGTTTTATGTGGGTTTTGGCATAAAGAGGGAGTGTAATTTTAATAAATGGACACCCATCTTTAGAAAGCCCTTGAATTTTGTGTTTATATTTAAGGTGATAAAATGATAAATTTAAGTTAAATTATACACGTCAATAAAAATCTGTACGTGACCAAAAGGCTCGTGGCTTAATTTGTATATAAGGAAAATATTCAATTCTAGTCTTCCGGTGGAATAAATATTATAAAAAAAACATCGAGATACATAATATATCTCACACACGGCCATATGATTTCACACTTCGTATGCATATAACTAAATACACATATATTTTAGATAAATTACATAGAAAGACACAACAAATGATCGTGCTCATCGCAAAATTATTTGTCCTGGGTGGGAATCGAACCCACGACCTATGAGTCATTCGGGATTACTCATTTCATAGTGATGAGGATTTATATTATCGCTTACTAAATAGTGCTTATTTCTATTTACATTTTAAAAAAATACTTTATTTAGTTTAGTAATGTGTTTTGAGAAATGGGTGTTTTCAATATAAAATTGACAAGTGGCTTAATTAAAATTATGTTTTTTTTTATTTTATATTAGAATACCTGTTTTATACGTTTTTATTATAAACAATGAAAATAATTAAGATAGAAGAAAAAATAAGAAACGTAAAATATGAACATAACTACCAAAACTACTTTACAATCTTATATCTAAAATTCTCGTGTCACAATGTTCGTTCCCGTACTCCTCCGAAACGGCTTGACCGATTCTCATGAAATTTTGTGTGCACATTGGGTAGATCTGAGAATCGGCCAACATCTATTTTTCATACCCCTAAATGGTAAGGGTGACCCATCCCTAAATTTTTTTTAGGCAAAGCAACGTTTGCCGGTTCAGCTAGTAATATACCTAATAATATTTCTTTCCTACACACACGATTTTTTACGTCTATTCCGTAGTGTAGAGGTATTTATGTGCAAAAGTAAAATCCGCACTTTGAAGATTAATTCTAACTCCTACAAGCTGAAGTATTTGCGTAGATTAATTTAAAAAATTATGTCTTTGTATTATATAACTAAAAAAAAAAGTATCACGGCTAAGATACTCTTAGCTCTGTCAGTTAAATAATAGTCGTCGAATGTATAAACTCTCCTTGTGGTGACGAATTAGGGGTACAGAGTGTCACCACCCCTATTCATCCCGTGGGTGTCGTAAGAGACGACTAAGGGAGAAAACTACGCAGAACAACAGCACTGCGGAGAGAAGGAAAACTTGACACAAACCCTGCACCAACCCGTCTGGCCAGCGTGGTATATTAAGCCAAAACCTCCTTTCTAAGGAGAGGTTTATGTCCAGCAGTGGACTATTAAAGGCTGTTGATGATAATGATGATGATGATGAATGTATAAAACCTGCTTATGTAATTTCTACATGTATATACTATTGTCCGTGTGGTGACGGATATAGACTACGGAGTGTCACCACCCCTATTCATCCTCTAAGTGTCGTGAGAGCCGACTAAAGGGCGACTAAAGGAAGCAAAATCTATGATAACGGCACTACAAAGAGAATACAAACTTGAACCAAATCAAAAAGACCAAAACCTCTCTTCTAAGGAGAGGCCTGTGTCCAGCAGTGGACTATTAAAGGCTGTTGATAATAGCAAAAAAAACATAATCGTTAGGTACTTTTAAAAGTTTTTTTTAAGCGACTTGCATTCTAAAATTTCTAACTATCTTATTTAGTAAAACATATTAAAAAGATATTTCCGGAGCGTGTTCTTGGAAGCCGTAAAATCGACCGCTCTTCTCTCAGAAATATGACGTGGTACTCATAATCTAGTTTATATATATATTTAGTCGAATCAACTAAATTTGTGAACTCGACCTTAATTACATATATTTTTGCAGTAAAGTTTAATGCAGAATAAGCCGTTGTTCTATATTTAGGTCATGGTAGCGAAAACTGTAACTTAACCTGTAGGGTACAAAGTTTCAACGTTTAGTTTACAAAAGTAAAGTCTCTTAGGCAATGGTCTAATCCGCTATTTTTTTTTTGGGGCAGACGAGCAGACGGGTCATCTGATGGAGTGACCATCGCCGTCCATGAACGTCTGCAACTGAGGAGTCACAAACGAGCTGCTGGCATTTTAGTACTCCTCGTTTTAAAAGGACTTATCTTAATCTGTCTTGTGTGTTATGTAAATCGAATTTGGTTGCAGGGATGGCGTATTGTTTGAAGCGGTCACCTCGCCGAGTGTTGTGGATTCGATCCCCACATGAGACAACACTTTGTGTGATCTACAAATTGTTATTCTTAGTCTGAGTGTTCTTTGGGTCCATTTCAATGAATGTTTGTAAAGTCCCCTGCGACACAGGATATATTCGTAGTGTTCACATTTTAAAAATAAAAAAGATAAGTCAGAAAAGTAAAAACTCTTGATGGAACTCGAAAGGCGGCAGCACACTTGTAATTAACTCTTGAGGTTTAGGTGTCTTTCAGGTGACCCGTCTGCTCGTTTGCTCCCCGATACCATAAAAAAGAGACCCTTAGGCCAAGAGCGTTACCACCACCTTATCGAAATTACTGAGTACAGTTATTATTGAAATAAATTGCTAACATTAGTATTATATGTGCAAAAGTAAAATGTCGGTGCTACCATAGACGACAGAGTCCAATAAAATATAGTGTGTTTTTACTAATGACCTCAAATATGACGTAATTAAAAAAATGTGCGACACAGATAAATTTGTGGTAGGTATTAGGTAGTTGTAATCATTAAAAAGTAATTACATGCAGGTATAGCAGTGTAATGTGGTATTTGTATTTTGAGGTTGATTGCCGTGTATGGTACATTAGTTTTTGCCATACTCACGTTTGTATATTCATGAAGGTCAGGAAACAGGGTACAATCTGCGTAGGTGTTTGCACTTTGCTTATACAAGATGTAGAAATCTTACACATGGTCGTCTGATCCCAAACTAGGCAGAGCATTTACAATGGTAACCAGACTGCTGATTAGGTAACATAATTATATTTTTCTAAAGAAAAGACACAGAACAATAGCTCTCAAAATAAACATGGCTAGGAGCTGCTTCCCCAGCTTTTTTCCCAATTTGACATTCTAGTAATCGTAGTAAAATACTAACTGCTGCATGTCGTCTGAAGGCCAGCAGTAAAAGACATTCTCCGATTCCTATACTAATGCTTTAGTTATGCGTCGCCCAGGAAAGATAAACCGTGAGCATATGTTTTGATAAGTCCTCTATACAGTCGCAGTGCAGGACGCAATTCCCTCCACTTGTCACCTGTCCTGGTCTAATGAAACTTAGTTGAATTTCTATATACACCTTCTATGTATCTAAGTAATAAGCAATACCTCGATTACAGTTTTTTTTAATTATTTAGACGTTAATTGGCGGTTGTAATAAGTGGGTATAGGCAGTAATTTAGAATCGTATGTAGGCAGTTATTTTTTACTAATGGACGAATTCAAGGTCAATTGGATAATAACCTCAAAAAATGTTGAAGAAATTGCATCGTCATTGCATTTAAGCACTTTCGTTTCACAGATATTTTTTAATATAATTGAAAGTTCGGTAATTTACGCTTACTTTTAATTGTACATTTTTGTGTTTCACACATTTCATGAAAGGTTAAATTTGAAGTCTGAGTCTGCAGTGGCTCGTAGCGACTCTTTAGCTTAGCGACAAGACTAGACAAAAAAAACATTTTGAGGGTGCTGTCGAATTTATTTATAGTAAATAATGTAATTATATCCGTGTGGTTACGGATTAAGAATACGGAGTGACACGACCACTATTCATCCCGTGGGTGTCGTAAGAGCCGACTAAGGGAGCAATCAGCACTGCAAAGACAAGGAAAACTTGAAACAAACCCTATACCGACCCGTCTGGCCAGCGTGGTATGGTAGGCCTAAATCTCCTTCCTAAGGAGAGGCCTATGTCTGCTGTTGACGATGTTGATGAAATAATGTAATTAATTTTTAAAGAAAATATGTTTCTTCAAACATATTAATAACATTTAGAAGGCAGAAGAGAAGTTGTCGGCAGCAGTTACATAGATGTGTACCGCCCACACTTGTTGGTGCAGCACTAGTAGTTTAACGTCGTTTTGTAAAGGGCCACGGTTTTCTCTCTTTAAATTGACCCATAAAAGTACAGTCATGGACAGTGCGCATATAATAAAAACAAAATAGTAGGTATAATAACTTTCTATTGTGTAATTGTGTTTAATTTCACTGCAGTAAAGTGAGAAATTGGATTAAGTACGCTCGTAAGTCTTACTCATACATTACTCATTAAAGTCATTTTAATTATCATGTTTAATTATATTTTGTACACTGAATTACGTCAATGAATGTCACCGTTAAGAAACTTACAAAGTACACCAACTGATCTGAACTGGTTCTGAGTTAGATGTGATTTATTGATAGAAAATATTTAGAGTTTGGTAGGCGGGTCAATATTCGTTCTTTTTAATTATTTATTTTTTTGCGTCATCCTCCTCCTGCAGAAATACTATTCAACATTAACAGCCTTAAATAGTCCACTACTGGACACAGGCCTCTTGTTAGAAATGAGGTTTTAGACTAAAATACCTCGCTTACCAGACGGGTTGGTATTGGGTTTGTTTCAAGCTTTCCTTCTTTTTGCATTGCCGTTCTCCTGCATAGTTTGCTCTCTTAGTCGGTTCTTACGACACCCACGGGTTGAACAGGGGTGGTGACAATCTGTATTCTTAATCCGTCACCACACGGAGATCAACATTATTATGTATATTCTCGAGAAATATAATATATGTCTTCTTTTATTTTGAATTTTCGATTCAGCGGACGAGCAGAACCCTAAACGCATATTTTTTTGTGACTTGTTTCACACGAATCTGTGAGAACAAATCCAGCATATACATAGATACAATGTTTCGGACACGCGGATGAGGTCATTCAACTCTCAAATAGATTCGATAATTGAAACGAATGTAAGAGTCTTCTTGTTTTTAGAAAGATAATTAGAAATGGCAAACAATACTAAAATAACAAATAACTTCTCCATGTAGACTAGTCTATGTTGACTATTATATACAAACTGTCCAATTTAATTATTCCCAGTAGTTCTATGTAGACAGTCCTACATGGTATTTATGTAACCTTAATTATATGACCTAATAATTATGGTCAACCTTTTCCCAGTTTTATTTGGGGTTCTCGCCCTGTGAGATTTTAATACTGCAAAAGGTTTTGGCCAGTTTCTTTTATGGACGATCGCCTATCTGACACCAACCTTTCTTGATAATTTAATTGCTTTCAGACAAAGGTAGGGAAAGACAAAGGAATAGGGTAATTTGGGATGAGGAAAACTGATAGAAATGTTAGGGATATAGAAAATCTTAAATGGGAAAATGAGATTATGACTGCAGTAGCCTGAAAAAGATGATATTGCGAACTCTTATCTGTCTGTGTATCTCTTAGTGATCCTGTCTGCTAAACCAGAGGTTGTGGTTTCGATTCTCACCCAGGACAAATCACATTTGATCTGTATCTGGGTGTTAATTATCTATACAAATAAATAAAATTGGAGTGTCTGTTTGTAATATTAAAATAACCGCTTTTTACTAAATGCATATGTATGTTTACACGGTACATTTTTTTCAATTTTTGTCTGTCTGTCTGTTTGTTCCGGGTAATCTCTGGAACGGCTGGACCGATTTCGACGGAACTTTCACTGGCAGATAGCTGATGACATAAGGAGTAACTTAGGCTACTTTTTTTAGACTAGCTTCGCCCCGCGGCGTTGCCCGCGGTTATAACAACAAACACGGGTAACACCGCGGGTCTCAGCTAGTCTATAATATGTATGTATTAAGAAATATATAAGTATGTTTATCAGCAGTCTGGTCACCATAGTACATGCTCTGCCTAGTTTGGGATCAGACGGCCGTGTGTGAGACGTCTAAGGTTAAAAAAAGTCTGATACAATTCCGTAAAAAAATTAAATTATTAGACACATGCATTCGTAACAATTCCTTGATATATTATTCATTGTTGAGAAATGTGTATAGTCTGTGTGTATATTGTCTATGTCCATTCTTCCATTGTCAATTACACTCAAACGACAACAAATACATGTCAAAGTTTGCTTTGTCCGTCAGTTAAACAACGAAGTGGTCTCTGGACCATTGAAAACTATTGAAAAATCATATTCAATAAAATGCATATAACAATCAAAATTTAAGATGAAATTGGCTTAAAAGCTTCGTGGTTGAAGTGAATAAAACGTGTTTAAAATAAATTAATAACTTTTTAAATCATAACATTATTTATGGCTGGGCTAGTTTTTTATAACCAGTTTGCTTACAATTTTGACTGCACGGATGTCGTAGTGGTTGTGGGTTCGATCCCCACATGGGACGACACTTTATGTGTTCCACAAATTGTTGTTCTGAGTCTGGGTGTTCTTTGTGTCCGTTTCCTGTATGTTTGTAAAGTCCCCCGCGACACAGGATATAAACCTAATGCTGAAGTTGTCTTTAAAAAAATAATTCTTCTCCAATTTAAGACCTACTCTTCCTATTCGAGATATCTTAGTCAATCATTGTCAACTGCTCCTTTATTAAATAAATTGAAAGGGTTCTTTGAATATATGCCCAGCTATTCTTCCTGCACTACTGAACGTCGCGTCGTAAAAAATACCGTGAAAAAAAAAACAGTGGCACTCCGGAAGTGCCGATAGAAGTGAAAACTTTTTTTTTTCGATTTTAACAGATTTTTTTTTCAATTTAAAAACTTCCGTGCCATATATATATATATTTATATGTACGTATATACAATTTGTGTTTAAATTATATATAGTTTTATTATCAATGTATTTCAAACCAAACTCAACTCTCGTGTAAACGGGGCCAATAAATGTAGATACTTATATACAGAGGTGTCGGTAACTATGGTGTCGGTAACATGGTATTTTACCATTGAACTCGCGACACTGTTACCGTAAGGGGAAAAGTTTGTTGTTCAAAAATGCCCAACGCGCCTAAAGAAGTTTTCACTTCAAAAAACGTATGTATAGTAAACGGACAGACAGGTCATTTGATGGTAAGTGACTGACGCCGCCCACGGAACCTAGCAACTTAAGAGTCAAAACGCTTTTCCAGCTTTTGAGCTCCGAAAAGAGGCTCCTGTCCAGCAGTCTACTGTTCAAGGCTATTGATGTGTGTGATGAATGGCTCTCCCTTACTCCTAATACACGACTTATTAATGTAGTTAAACAGTCTTACTTTTTTTATTTACCGCCATTATTCACTTACCTTATGCATAGATTCTGTAACATTAATTCAAAACCTTCTTCATATACTTTGTTTCAACAATCGTGACTGCAAAAACAAATGACCTTGCTAGCAACTCGCGCACACAATAACCTTATTTCACTATTTTTAATAGTTAAATCTGTACCAGCTTATATGTGTAAAATAATAACGATATCTTTGTGATACCAGCACACAGGTGAAAAAAAACAACAACATTGTGTAAGTGTGTAATACGTCTATGCGTACTCTTAGAGGGATATTGGGGGTGAATATATCAAACTCAAAGTCATAGATCAACACATACATACACACAATAGCAACAACCTCTGTTTTATCAAATAGTTGGCAAAATAAATATCAAACACCAAATCTATGATATTTCTGCGCCGATCACAACCGCCCGCTTCGAAGGGGTTGAGCCTTATGATGTGCCTTATATATGTAGCTGTAACCGTGGGACAGCCATGCTTCAGCAAATATGGACCGGCTGGAGCTGAGCGATACAACAGTCTTACAGATAAGCGGTGATGAGCAATTATTTCGGTACTTTTTACTTAGTGCACGAAGAGTAAGAAAAGAACGAGAACTAGCCCATTGCATCTTAAGTTGCAGGCGGCAGGCGGCAGTAGTCACTTAGTCATAACTTCTTCTTTGCTCCCTATACAATAGACATTGATATTATTATTACTTTTAAATCATATTCATTTGATGAAATTATTTTGTGCACTCACAGCGATTTCACATGTGAATGTGATTTCGTCGTAGACAAAAACAAATGTCATTCAAATCAATCAAAATTCTTTTTATTAAAGATTACGACGATACTACGATATATTTTTTTTAGATTTAGATCTTTCGCAAGTCTTGCGCTAACGTAATAATAATAATTAAGTAGCAGTGGTTCTGTAAATCAGTCACAGGGGTGATGATATAATTTGTAAATCATATGATTTATAACAAGTTATTGTGATTTTATTCCATCCCCACTATACAATCAAATAAAAGGTCTGTATTAGTCCATGTTCCTGGCGTAATCAACTCTCTAGTCCCAGGACTGACGTACGCTGCTCTGGCCTCGTCGATCTACTGCAGAGACGGTTCTCTTTCCTATGAGGACGTTACGATATCACTTCTCATAATTTCCTCGCCTTATCCATTTTACCATAATTACCTTACCATAAAATATATTTTTCTTGGTATAAGTAATGTGGCTCCTTTGAGTGCACAGATGGCATAGTGCTTTGAGCGGTCACCACGCTGCTTCCTACTGCGTTGAGTTTTGTGGATTCGATCCCCACATGGGATAACACTTTGTGCAACCCACAAATTGTTCTTCTGATTCTGGGTGTTATTTGTGTCCGTTTCATGTATTTTTTTTAAAAGACAACACCCGCATTAGGAAAATATCCTGTGTCGCGGGGGACTTTACAGACATACATGTAACGGACACAAAGAACACCCAGACTCAGAACAACAATTTATGGATCACACAAAGTGTGTGTGGGGCTTGAACCCACAACACTCGGCGTAGTAGAAAGCGGCGTGGCGACCACTTAAATCACTACGCCGTCCGTGCAGTCAAAATGTATGTCTGTAAATTCCTCCGTGACATAGGATTATATTGATAGTAAGGGTGTTGTCTTTTAAAAAAAAACAGTAAGTAGTTTTGTAGACAGAAAACTATAATGAAGTTAATGGCTATTAAACAATAAATAATATAGATGATTATTTTTAAATGTCTTAAAATACATTTCAGACACCTAAATTAGGTCACATCGCTAGTACCCGACTATGTATTTTGATATTGATGTATTTATGAATGTGTATGTTCATGTATTGTATGTGTATACTTGAGACCTCTATGTATATATGTAGTTATGAATATAGTATTTTATTTATAGTATATAGTGTATGTATGTAAGTTTGATTTATCCTAAATTAATAAGTTTAATATAAACAAGTCAAATTCTCTGTTTTGTCTTGCACCTACAGCATCATTTTTCTACATCACCCGAAGGTCGACTGGCAGAGAATGCCTTGGGCATTAAGTCCGCCTGTGTACAAGTAGTGCATTAAGTTAAAAAAAAAAATTAGATCATATCGGAAGAATTATGATACTCTTTACACGAATAGGAAAGTTAAGTTAATTGTAAAATTAAAGGTACATGAAGTGTTAATGTGCAGTAAAACAGACCACGTCAAAAGCAACAGTCAGTTAAACAAACAAGGAAACTATTGTGTTGTATGATAGGCCAATAGCTACATTGTTTATTGTGCTAGTTGCGTCATAGCGTGTTAATGCAACTAGATTATTGTAGAGGGACATCTTGATTATCTTAATATGTTGTGTTCTTGTTTTTATTCATGTGGTAAATAAATTGTATGAACCACATTTCATTAAAATCCGAAAAATTAAAAGCGTAACAGATAGAAACATTTACTGTCGATTTATAACAGGTATTAGTATGGATTTTAACATAACTTTTAAGCAGCTTGTCGGGCAGTAATTTAAAAAATATTAATGATCAGTGACAGAAACAGACACACAAATCAAATTAAAAAGTGCGCTTCCCGACTTTCTGTTATACATTTCCGTCCCAATACAACGATATTATTCTCACAAATTACATCACACTAGAGGCAGAGGTTTGTGTATGTTTGACATTTTCACGCTCAAACTTGTTGGCCAATTTTGATAAAATGTGGTATAGCGGTGGCTGACACCCAGGATCAACACAAGGGCTACTTTAATCCCGAATAAAAGTAGTGTTCCCGTGGCAAGAGCGAGTCTGAGAAACCGCGGGTAACATCGTGGGGCGCAGCTTGTCGAATTTAAATCATAGTTCATTGGTTGGGTGACAAGGGGTAAATTTTATATCTTAAACAATTAATTGTCAGTAGATATTAAATTCATATGGAATAAATATAATAATGATATGGTACATATTTACACGATGGAAGGAATATACCCCATATTTACCTATTATACAGGTATATGTAATTGCGAATGAATGACTTATAAGTTCGCAGATATGTGCAGGCGCATGCGCATTTCTATACGTACTATTCTTATCATAACCTGACGTTGATTATGTTTTCTTTAAATATCTTTTGTACATGGCCACCTGGTCCCGAGTCCCGAACTAAGTAGATCTTACTTATGAGCTGGATGTTTATGAATTACTAAAACTTGGATTGTGTGTGTAAACTCTAGTAGGTAAGGATTGCATACTTCTAATACGTACTGGCTGTTCCCGGTCAGTCTAATCCCCCTAACCAGTAAACATTAGGTAATAATACCAAATTATTTTAATATTTCATGCAGTTAGATTATAACACACCTGAAGCCTATGCAACTTGTGACTTGTTAGAAGAAATGTCCATTTTTGTATTGTATTGATGGATCAGTTCTGATATAAAAGCAGCTAAAATATAGACGGGCCTGTTGGTCTGGTGGTTAGTGACCCTTACTGCTAAGCCGGAGGTCGTGGGTTCGATTACCACCAGGAACAAATAATTTTGTGATGAGCACGATCATTTATTCTGTGTCTGGGTGTAATTTATCAAAATATGTATGTATTTAGAAATATATAAGTATGTTTATCAGCCGTCTGGTTACCAAAATACAGGTTCTGCCTAGCTTAGGATTAGACTGTGAGATGTGTAAAGTTATTATTATTTATAGAATTGACCATTAGTAAAATAATAATTTAAGACACTAGTATTTAAGAGAAAAACGAAAGTTTTTTATAAATGTTCATTGAAATTTTTAATAGCGGATGGCAATACAAAATGTTCAACGAATTTATTTTTATATTGCAATCACTCATTAAACATGTATAATCTGTGGAAAATAAAACGTCATCATCTGTCACTTCCGCGCCTTCTCGTAAATACATCTACTTTCTACAGTAAATTGTAACTATTTAAGATTCAATTTTTAAACCGACTCCAAAAAATGAGGAGGTTCTCAATTCGTCGGCATCTTTTTTTTAATGTATGTTCACCGATTAGTCAAAGATGCCTAAACCGATTTGGAAAATACTTTTTTTCGACCAAAAACGCTCAACGAAAGATATGTAAATAGTATTTAAAGTACACGCTTATATCCCTATAGAGGTGGACAGAGGAGTGTTACAGGCAGGAGTAAAAAACGTTTTGACAACTAATTTTAGTGCAGACAAAAATGTAAGCAGTTCAGATTCGCAAACCTGAAACCTCAGATCAAATAAAAAAGTTAAGATGGTAATTCTGTGAACAAAGAAGTGAGGCCAATTAAAATTACGCCTTGGCGTGTACGCACACAATTACACGCACACACGTACAAAGAAACTATGCCTTGTCAGTCAAAACGTCACCAAAAATGTCAATATTTGCAAGTAAAAATGCCGATTATGTTGTAAAAGGGAGTAAAATCAAACTACAAGAGATATGTAGTAGGATGGTATTGCATTTCACCATATAAACCAATATTTTCAATTAAATAAAATTATAATGGCAGCACCGGCCCACGCAAACATGTTTATAAAACCGGCGTCACTTCGTTCTTCGCAAAGTTCCATCTTAACTTTTTTATTTGATCTGAGCTTGTAACTTTAATTGTCTATTGCCGAAAAGTCTGCGCCCTCTAGCTTCTAATCTTAGAACTAACACTGACCTCTGTCAATGGATATGGATTACACTAATTCTTACGTGAATTACAATGATGTATTTCTAAATTTCAAAACATTCTAAATTTGAACAATATCAGTATTTAATTAATTAAGTCACGTACTGTCTACAGGTCCCAAAAGTATCAAAAGGTCCTCGTCTGAAAATAATTCTGTCACGTATAAATTTTTCTTCATTTTAGTTGATATCTGACAATTTCTTACTTGAAACTCGTTTAACAATCATCAGTCAATTATCAATAAATGGAAACCGGTGCCTAAATTACAACATTCTTAACTTTCTTTTTGTTTTGCACAGATAATAAAGTTTTGTTTGCATTCAACCTAAAAATCTCGTTAAAATAAATAAAAAACTCAAAATTGACGGTGTCTAAAGTTCTGTTTTAAAAATATATCATTGTTTGATTTTTTAAAGAAATAAGGTTTTGTAATAGTACTTGCCCAACAACAGTATTTTAGTTTTGTATGGCTTATGTCCAACAGTGGACTATTAAAGGCTGTTTACGTGATGTGATGATGATACAAAAGTATTATTTTACTTTATTACAACGAGTGTGTGAATAATATGTACAATGCAACATAAGTGCATCTAATTGTTTCTTATCTAAGACCATTAGGTCGTCTTTGGTTCTATTCGTAAATATTTATTTTTTAAAAATACAACACCCGCATTAGGAATATCCTGTGTCGCGGAGGACTTTACAAACATACATGAAACGGACACAAAGAACACCCAGACTCAGAACAACAATTTGTGAATCACACGAAGTTTCGTCCGATGTGGGGTTTGAACCCACAAGAGTCGGCGTAGTAGAAAGCGGCGTGGCGACCGCTTAAACCACTAAGCCATCCGTGCAGTCAAAAGGCATAAAGGTTTTTATTTTACAAATATATGAATTTGTTAAGTATTATTTTTAAACTTTATATTAGCTTCACTCACTATGTTTGTTTGTATGTTTGTAACCGACTCCTTTGGACGTGATTTTTTGAATTAGCAATAGATACTAGCATTAGTTTACGTCCCAGGTATCTTAATTTTCCCGAAACCATTATCAAGAGTTATATTTAAATCTGAACTGGGCAGATTTATCCAATGGCCTCTGATCTCACCGAGACTACTTCCCTCCATAACTAGAATTCTGCTTATACGCATTTATACTGTTACAAATTTTCACCTTACATTGATAGAGGTGTAAATAATAGGCCTTCCATACTAAAAAAAATAGTCGCGTCTTGCCAAAGTCTATGACGTAACGGTGTTCCAATACACAAGCCGGCGATCGCGACCGTTACACAAGCATTGTTCTGTTAAACAATAACAAAGTGTAATAACATTAACTAGCATGTTGTTGCTCTAATTAGTTAGCTAGTACCGCACTGTGAATGCCGCCTAAGTACAGGAGATGATATAGAACAGTACAGGTATATTTGTCCAGGTATCACTGTCCTGTAAGCGGATCTGTGGCAGTTTAAGCTAAGTAAGTTAAAAAGCCAAGAGTTAGAAAGTAAGGTTCTGTAGAAGTGACTGCATTTTGGAAATTACCAAGATGCATATCCACAGCACAGCAGCACAGTTTCTTTTGTAAAGTAGGATCAGATAAATTTCAATGCCTAACACAATTTTGAATCAAAAGCCTAATGAAATTTGTTATTCGGAGGATACTGTCCTGAGATTTTCATCATCATTCTTCACATTACAAAATATCGTCTTGGTTGCAAGTCTCTTCAAGACACCTACTCTTCAGAGTTCCTTAAGTAGACATTTGTAAGTAAGTGATGTGCTTTTTATGATTTTTTTTTCCAGGAGTGGAAAATATTTTATAATGTTCTGTTACAAATATGTTTGAAAATGGTATCAGTAATTAAATGACCAGTGTTGGATAAAAATTGAAGAGCAATTTAATGCCCTTCGAGGATTCGATGTGCGAGTGCCGGGTCCATCGCGTGATAGATGGGGGGTAACACATGCGAGGAGTACCTTTAGTGAGTACTCTCTCCTAAGCATATTTGATATGATCCTAACAATGCCGCTTTAGATATCCGTTCAAGAAAAGAGCTTACTGAAGCTCTTGGCAATCCAAGGACTTCAAGCAGTTTATAGAGGGCTTAGCTCATATGCTTCGATAACAAAATAGCCATTTCTAGTAATTTCGTTGGTTAAGTCAAAGTACTTATTCTTTTTTGAAGTAAAAAAAAACATGATTTGTAAAGGCATTTCCCTAAACAGAAACTTAAGTGTAAACATACAAACCCGTAAGCTATTTTTAGTACCAACGAAAGTCAATAACCCTGTTAAGTTACTGTTCTCAGAAGCACGGAATGGGGAATGCCGGCATCCTTTCGATAAAATCTCGTAACCGCTTCTTGCAACACCTTCGCCAGGCTGTTTGTCAACTGAAGCTATTTGAAGTGGTTTGTAGTTCTGTAGTAATAATGATTCATATAGCTTAGGTTTAGGTCGCTTGTGTAAGTTAACATTTCCTCGATGTGTCAATACCTTAGTTCATTTCTTAGTAGCAGTTGTCGGCAACATGTCCGTGTGGTGACGGACGCTATTTATCCCATGCGTGTCGTAAGAGAGCAAACTCTGCAGAACAACAGCACTGCAAAGAGAAGGGAAACTTGAAATGAACCCCATACAATTCCGTCTGGCCAGTATAGTAGGCGAAAACATCCTTTATAAGGAGAGGCCTATGTCCAGCAGTGAACTATGAAATGCTTACGACACTAACGGGATATAAGTGGGGGTGACACTTCGTATTCTTGGTCCGTCACCACACAGACAAAACACTCGGCGGTGAATTCTAATTTTTTTTATTTTTTTTTACTTCCATAATTTTTTTAATATAGCATCGTGTCTTTTGGGGAATGTCACTAATGGGCACCAAGAAAGCCTCACGTAATAGGCGTGGAACATTAGCTCCAATAAAACTTGATGTTACGGAGCCCACGGGACCTAACAAAAGCTCCGAGTGATGAATTATATAATACCCCTTCGTAGCTACACCAAATTAAAGTGATTTAGAATAGGATATTTAAAGAGAACTGACGGAAATATCACAGTTATGACACCAATACTCTATTTGAAGGACTGAAATACCTACTCTCGATTTGTCCATCCAAAGTTCGACTTTAAGAGATTGTTTTTAGTAATAAGGCCGCTCATTGTAGGTTAGCTGTTTGTAATACCCATCTATCTTATTGTAATTGGTGTATAATCGAGCATTGACTATCTATTTATATAAATATTTTATTAGATAAGTTTATTTTCGATAACATAAACTCTTTTTAAACTAGCATTTTTAATGGTCCGCTTTTTATTTTATCTATATAAGCGCTAGCCTAGGGGTGACAGGTGAGTCCATCTGTCACCCTAGTAGAAGCAGACCGTGGTGGCGGCGAGACGCGCTGCTGAGGGGGGGGGGGGGGGGGTTCCCATACAGGAGGGAGTCATCTACCCGCCGTAGATGGCCCGAGGTACGTCGGGGTACCAGGGATTTACTTTCTAGGGTACACCTGGTTCCCCGGCAACTGGTACCCGAGACGGCGTGCCGTTTTTAGTTGGTTCGAGTCCGAGTGGGTGGTATCCGGAGATTTCCGCATAGAAAAACAAAAGAAAAAAAAGTTATGTATTAAATTAGAGGTCTATTACCCAAGTGGGTTTAATACCCAGGACAAATATTATGTGATGAGCACACAATCATTTGTACTGTGTCTGGACGTAGTAAATCTATAACACATATTTAGAAATATATAAGTATGTTAATCAGCAGTCTGGTTACTATTTTTTTTACGTGTGGGAATCCACCGGATATTGCAGCGGGGTGGTGTGTCGAAATCGGACCGACTAAAACCACACGGTGTGCCACTCTATGCCTGTAATAGGAGGCCTCCTCCTAGCGCCAGCCCGCAACGGCGCGGGCACCACCTTCGGGTACATTCTCTATTTAGGCGATGCCGACGTCCGGCACACGCAAACGTCGCCTTCTCGAGGGTGGCCGATAGTCTGGTTACTATAGCACAGGTTTAACCTAGTTTGGGATTAGACTACCGCGCCGTGTTTAATATGTTTCAAGTTATAAAAAATCTATTTACTCGCGACAGTACAAATGTTAAGCTATTCCGTTCATTGTACGAGTATTATTAGACAAATCGCATCAGCGATTACCCCGATTACGACAAGCGTGACTTTGTGCGTCAAACGTGCGCAGGAGTCATTTAACGGCACACGTATTGTCAGCCAGCGTTTAAAATACTTGAAATTGTCACGTTCATTGCTCACATGGTACCATGGTTCGCTGAATCCTTAAATTCTGGATATTTGACTTTAAAATACTTTGTAAAATACATATTCGGGCGTGGATTGGACGTGGAAGTGACTGCACGGAAGGCGGCCGCTTACTACTGCGTTAAGTTTTGTGGGTAGGATCCCCACATGGGACAACACTTTGTGTGATCCACAAATTGTTGTTCTGAGTCTGGGTGTTCTTTGTGTCCGTTTCATGTACGAGTATGTTTGTAAAGTTCCCAGTGACACGGGATGTATAACAAGTGCGGGCGTTACCTTTAAAAAACATTGTTGCACTTCAATAACAGTCATTTAGTGTGGAGCTGTTAACATCATCATGTGTGTGATTGTATCATCATCATTTGCCTGAAATATTTCAAATTTTATTTGAGAACGAAGCAATGTATAACATACTAAATTGTTATGACTGTTTTTTTTTTAGCTGGCCACTGTCTGACTCCAACACTCCTTGGGAAAGTAATCGTTTTTAGAACAGATATAAAATAGAAAAGTAAAGAACAATGACAGGTCTCAATACAAAAAAATATTTGCAATCAAATCACAGCGTAGAGTACAAATATCCGTGTAGTGACGGATTAAGAATTCGAAATGTCACTACCCCAATTCATCCCGTGGGTGTCGTAAGAGCCGACTGAGGGCGCAAAACAACGCAGGCCACCAGTACTGCAAAAAGAAGAAAAACTTGACACAAACCCTATACCAACCCGTCTGGCCAGCGCGGTATAGTAGGCCAAAACCTCCTTTCTAAGGAGAGGCCTATGTCCAGCAGTGGACTAGTAAAGGCTGTTGATGTGATCACAGTGTGAATCACAGCGTCTCGTAGTGAAAAACATATAATAAATTCAGGCTTTTTTTTAAATCTACATACGTGTAAAACAATGTTCCTTGTGGAAATCATCAGAAAAAATATATTAGCATTTGATTTTTAGATTATGCACTGCATTTTTTGGCTATCGACTTCTCAAATTGCCCAAAATCAATCTAAGTGGCTTGCAGTAGAAGAGGCCTATGTCCAGCAGTGGACTGCGATAGGCTGATGATAATGATGACTTCTCAAATTGGTTTCTGTATTGTATTTTACATAAATATTTGATAATTGCAACCGTATGTGTGCCATAAGAAAAAATCATCAAACATTAACACTAGCTGTTACACACAGTGGTTACACGCAAACGTGGTCAAGAGTTGCCATTGTCAAAAAAGCTTTTCTTTTTTTACCTGTAATTGCCACTTTATTTTTTTACTTTCTTATATTCCACTACAGGATTTTCAAATGCGTAAATAACTCATTCAAAAATGTACCACAAACTAATTTATTTATTGATTTATTACTTACATTTGTAAAACTATAGATGATTTCCATGCTACGACTCTTTATTTGACAGTTTTTCCATTAGTTAAAAGAATAGCTGTAAAATGGTAACACTAAACTGATAAAAGAAGTAAAAATAATCAAATAAGCTTATAATATTTTACTTTCTTTTCCTCGGGTCTTACTGCATTAGACGATAGTTACAAAATCGTAGATATTTACCGTAATCAGTTTCCTATGAATGACATTTTAAATTCTAGTCTAAATTCTCAAATTATAGTCAAATAAGAATTCGCCATTGTTTATTGGGTAATGAAGAATGACAGTGCGAGGGCGCTAGTGTAAGGGCTATTTCAAGCCTCGAATGGGAAAGGGAATTGAGACTTCATGAGCTCGAGGAGGGTTTACCTATTTGTATGTTCGTCCTGTTTCTGGAGACGCCACATACATATACATTATACCAACTATCTCCTAAACCCAAATTAAAAAATCATTTAAAACAAATAACTAGGGTATAGAATCTATGCTCTTAATTAGATCTGTATTTTATCAAAACACTTTTAAACAAGTATCCAGTCAATTTTAATCTCTAACCGTTGAATATAAACCTTAAATTGCTTTAAAACACATGTAACGATGATGTATCACCTATCTTAAACCTTCATGAGAGTGATCATCAACTTTCTATTAAAACTTTAACCTTTTGAGCAAGAGAATAGAGTTGAAGATACAATCGAGATGTTGCTTGGACTTACTCGTTTACGAAACCAGTTTTTAATACACATTCCAGTGCAAGCGGATGGAATGAACGGTACCTAGTATGTGCGCAGTTGTATGAAAAAGTCCAGTTCTCGAGACCAGAGGTCTAGTTTTTGTACAAGGACGATACTCGTACAAGTATTTGTTGGTAGTCGGTAAGTTGCATGTAAAATACATAAGATAAAACTTTCGTGAATGGTATATAAATATACATTTTTTATTTCAATACTAGCTTTTGCTCACGGCTTTACGACTGCACGTATATTTTTTTGGCAAGCTCAGTAGCTCAGTTGGCACGGCTTGATGGATTTTAGCATTTGAGGTGTGGTTTAATTCGTCTTAATTGTGTGACACTATATACAGGATATCTATTTAAAAAATTAAAAAAGTTGTGTTACCTAGGTTTGTAAATTTTAAGAATACATGTTCACGCAGCGGGGTCAGTAATTATGCGAAACAAGCGGAGAAGTTTAAGAGATTTGCGATCACGAACAAATTTATCTCTTTTTTATTACATATCTATGCGATTATACTCATGTGTGTAATTCGTAGGTTTCGGAATCGATGGAGTTCCTTTGCCAAGGCCGAAGCGACCTGCCGCGAATTTAATCGAAGAATTATTACAAAATGTTTTCACTTAAAAAAGTTGGTCATTTACCTTTCGAGTTCATAGTACTCGTGTATATAGATATATTACAGTGAATAGGAATCGAACCCACGACCTAAGACGATGCTGTCGCTGGCAGTATTTAACTCTTTATAGGAAATTCTTAATTTTTCTCCTTCATCGTTTTGAAGTAATAAAATAAAGCACGTTGCATACTGACAAGAAATTAAATATTTTTTTAAGGGATCATTGAAATGTTGATTTAAACTGTTATGATCATTTTACACAAGTATTAAGTGATTCATTATAAAATAACGTATTATAAACTCATTAAAAAAACTTATTAAAAGTGTATTATAAACGAAACTTATGCGAGAAGCCCAAAATCGATCGCAGTGGCGTGCAATGGGATAGGCCTATGTCCAGCAGTGGACTGCGATAGGCTGATGATGATGATGATAATAGAAACTCTTACCATTTTTGTTTTCGGGAATTAGTTCATCCGTGATCATGACGCTTGCAACAGTGCCAAAACATGGAAAACTAATTCCCAAAAATAATCAGGGTAAATATCAAGGAATCAAGACTAATTAAATATTTGAAGATTTCTGTATTATGAGTATTAGCTTTAGAGTGATAATGGATGATAAAGGAATGGGCAAATCCTCGTTTATTTTAAATGAAGATTTGCCCATTCTCATCCGTTAGCTCCTGTAGAATTCTGAAGGCATAATTTTTATCCTATTGGATACATTTTCTCTTGTTATTATTGTTCGTTGCCAACAGTAGTAGGCACAAAGTCGACCTAAACTTATCATAAAAATCACATTCAGTGATATAAGTGCTAACCATATTACATTTCAGTTTATGTGACTGTGATTTTTTATGTGTTAAATGTAATCATTGAATCTATTTTTTTCCCTTTCTTGTGTCCAACACAATGCAAGATGTAAGAGATAATCAGATTATTCGGATAAAAATCTAAATCATTCATCTCAATTTCATACATAACCTACTAAAGCTGGGTGCACACAAGTCACAAATTTTAACTCGTTCAAGTGTGAAGTTTTTGGTGTAGTTGTACATATCAGTAGGAAATAACACCATGGTAAAAATAAATAAATTATATTAGTACATGTAACGTCATCGGAGCCGAAACCTCCAAATGCCACAATGTTTCATTGAAGTGGGTCTTTTGAAGGGGCCTGATAGAACTATACTTTGAAGTTAGTGAGACTTCTGCAGAACATTCCCTTTTCACTTCTTTACAGAACATGATTTCCTCGCAAACCTAGACAGTGCGGCGGTGTCCATCGCATTTTCATTTTCAAGCTTCCAGCACTAATTGCCGTCGAAGGGTCGTGTTACTTCTGTGCCCACCATGAGCACTCCACTGCAACTCCATAGTAACATATCAAATAGTAAATTAATTTAGGTTTTGTTTTTTGTAGTGTGTTAATAAGTCGGTGATAGCTTTGCGTGCAACAAAATTAAAAAATTTTTTTTCTTCTTTTCTTTAAATATGATTAACTTGATTTAACTTTTAAAATAGGTGTGTATTTTAAAACAATGATTATGGTTCATGGGTAATCTATAATTATACTTTGTAACTCTTAATAACAAGCATAGGTTTTTTATGGTTTCTTTTTTATACAAATTAATGCGATTTGATGAACTAAACTAGAAAAAATAGCAGAACTCTACTTTGTAATTAGATTCGCTACAAATCGTGTTTTTTGTTTCTTCTAAATTACAATTTCTTTGAGAAATGTTTTCCAATATCTCTGCTGGTTTATAATCAATTTATTATTTAAAGCATCGTACATCAAATATTAGGCAATAATTGAAGCGTACTGACGGTGGGTTTGTTTTCTTTTAAACGTTACATATTATTTTATTTAAATAGTTTATGAATAGGATACTTGGCTAGGATAGGCGATGGTCACTTTCCATCAGGTGACTCGTCTGCTCGTCTGCCCCCTGTGACATAAAAAAATAAAAAAAACTTTTATATTCTACTTTTTCACTGTCCCGTAAATCAGTAAAACAAAATTTAAACCGTCACTCTCGGTCCGTTCGTGTAGTCCCGGCTTTAGTATAATAGAGCGGTCTTTTCCCACAATATTATGACCGCAACACAATGACTGTTGTAACATATAACCAAGTGTTTTTGTATAAGAATACTCCGCCATGTTTACTTAGATGTCTCCTGTGTTGACAGACGATACCCAATCAAACAATTCGCTACAGAATGGTATTACAAACAGAAAATTTTGAATTGATTAAGATTTTGAACGAAGTTTTTTATCGCGCGTTACACTCTGCGCCGATGGGAGCGAAACCGACAATTGTGTAACAAGACTTTTTTCCGACACTTTTTTTACGGCACTTCGTTTCGACTGGGGGCCTAGAGACCCCTCATGCTGTTTTTTTATGGCATGTATGTTTTTAAAGGCTGATGTCTTAAAAAAAAAGTAGCAGACCTGGTCACCTGATGGTAAGTGACTACCACTGCACCTGGACAGCTGCAACTCAAAAGTCACATCATCCTTTTGAGTCCTGCCCTCCACAGAATTAGGGGATTTGGGGCTTAGGTTACTTCACTCATTTGGTGAAAAATAAAGAAAGAATATCTATCACTTCGGTCGAGCCAGCCCGTTAGTGCTGAAGCACGGCTCTCCCACGGCAAAAAAACTGATTCTGGCTTATCTACTTACCTCTTGGGCCGCGGCCTGGTCGAAGGATCCTCCCTTTTCGTTGGAGGGACATAACAGTCCACAATATGCAAGTTTTTAGAAATGTATTAGGTCGTTATCAGCAGTCTTGTTAATCATAGTACAGGTTCTGCTTAATTTGGGATAAGAAGACCACGTGTGGCTAACACATGGTCGTCAAATTATTGTAATTATTTTTAATTTTAAACAATTTAGGCATAGAACCCTGTAACTTGTGATCGTTGAATATAGGTGAGACATGATTAAATGAGTTGAATTAGACTACGATAAAACAACTGGGTTGAATGAAATATAGTGTGCATTTTGAATAAAAATACGTAACCGGTTTAAAACCGTGGGAAAACCATGCTTTAGCACAAATGGGTGAGCTCGACCGGAGTAAGTTCCTCATTAAATAAAAATTTCCCGATACCTATAAATTTTGGATGAAATAAAATCACAATCACCTGTTGTAAATCACACACACATGTGACTTATTTACAAAATCACTGGAACTTATGATTATGACAACGCTAGCGCCAGACTCGCGAGGTCTAAATCTAAAAAATTATAAAAAAAAAACTCTGCTTAAGTTTTTGATGGCTTTGTTGATGGATGGATGAAGCTTTGTTATAATCAAATTTAATCTCACTAGTGATTTAGCACAGGAGGAATCACAGGCCCTATATCCAATCATTCTATCATATGATTATGATTTAAAAGTAGCAATAATTACTATAACTAACAAAAATAGTGTCTCAACCAGGGCCAATGTTTTAAACAAATACAGGCGTTCATGGATTCAGGTAGTCACTTTCCGTCAGGTGACCCGTCTACTCGTTTGCTCCCTTTTCTATAAAAAAATGCCTTACTGCTTAACTCTGACATAAACATAAGCCAGCAATAGGCCACAAGGCCTCAGAAAGATACACCCATTAACTATACTCCACAGGAAATGCCAGAAAGTACTACGCGAATAAGGTCATAAAAAAGAAAAATGTGTCGCAAGTGAATGTCTTGGAGCAGAGATCTAGCGCGGTTTGCAAGGAAATGTTTCGGCATTTCGGCGCCCATTCTGTGCCTTGTAAAATTTTATTTCTGAATTATGGACACGGGGTTATGGCAAGTGTGTTTTTGTACGTGGAAAAAGAGAAAACATTATGTAGTAATCATAGAAATGCAAGAAGTTGAGAAACAGAAATCCCGAATAAATCGAGAGGATTTAATTTAACCTCTTGAATGTACGAGTAGAAGCTCTGAAACAGTAACACGTATCACATAGAGCTGGCGTTGGTCTAGTACCGTCAACTATTAAGTTAACGTTTTTGACGTGACAACGTCTTATAATTCGATGGAGCCGGCTGCACGCACAAAAAAACATGACTCATGCGGCGTTACCTCGCTCTGAGGCGTTCCATTTAAGGCTTGAAGTGCAAGCGAGAGCGCGGAACGAGCGACAAAGAGGCACAATCGGCCTCCGCGTTCGGGAGCGTTCGACATCTGTCTCTCTCCTACTTGAGTGAGCGATGCGTCCGCGTGGACAGCTGCTATACAATAATACATTTACATGTTTTCGTCAAGTATGAAGTGCAGTGAAAAGTGAATGTGGTGTCTTATGACGTTGTCACGTTCAACTATCGTCAGTAAACCGACTTTACAGACAGCCGATTTTTAATTATAATTTTGATGTAGTAATTGGCTTCAAATATTGGTGTAAATTCTATTAAACTAGAAAAAAAAATGTAACGTGGAATGGATGTACTTTAAATATGGAATTTTGTCTTTAGTTATGCCTTTATAACATTGGCACATCATTTTGTAGACGTAAATCAAAATGTTACTTCGATGAGTCGCCTTAAACTCACAATTTTCGAAACCATGAAATAGTCGTAATTACCGCTGGAATATGTCGCAGATGGTTACGAATAGTCAATTGTATTTAATTAAACAATTGAGGTTATATTTTTGCTCTGTCTACAGCGCTAGTCACGACAATAACAATTTGAAAGTGTATCATAGGTGAGGTCTTGAGGACTGGTGATCGATACGCAGTGATATATACAATTTCTGATAGTAATATAAATCTAATGAAATAAATAGTGAAGTATTATAAAGAGATATCTTGCTTAAGCTTTTCTAACAATATTTTCCGTGACCGTGCGGTGACCACCCCTATTCCTCCCGTATCGTACCTCGGGGCATCTACGGTGGGTAGATAACCCCCTCCTGTGTGGGAACCCCCATGTTTTCTTGCGCGTGCCCTCCGCAGCCCGTCTCGCCGCCACCCCGGCCTCCTGCTAGGGTGACAGATGTCCTCACCTGTCACCCCCAGGCCTATGGAGGACGGAGGTCGTTCAGCGACCTCCGGCGCCCGACTGATACAAACCATCTCCGATCTAAATCAATTCAACGGTTTAAGAGTGAAGAGGTACCAGACAGACAGACACACAGACATACTTTCGTATTTATAATATTAGTATGGATTAACATTCTTTAAGCCATGAAATGAGGCATTGAGGAATACGGAATGAAGTATTTAATTAAACTCATCTAAACTCATCGTTTAATTCTATTGTCGGTGTTGTCAGCGTTAAAAAGTCGCAGATGGCGCTGTACATGTCTAACTGCCGTTATTCTTAATAGGTTTTGTGGCACACACTAATTTTAATTTTATTTTCGTTACTGGTAATAAAGGGAAGATTAGAATCAAACCTTCTTGATTTTTTTGCGGTTTACTCACGTGTGTAGTTCGGTGATGCTCGAATTCTTTCAGGCCTGCTCACTCTTTCTAAAAGGGTTAAGGGTAATTCACCCCTCTAGTACAGCACTATAAAATTTATGTAGTTTCTTACACCCAAAAGGCGGTAACGCACTAGTGTCGCTTGAGTCTCAAGTGTCTATGGCCGTCGGTATTCACTTACCATCAGGTGACCAGTTTGCATTCTATACAGAAGAAAAAACACTACCAAGTATTTGATATCCCTGTTCTAGTTCCGTTTCCGATCACAGGAAAGACATACAGATAATTGACCTCAGACATGTAGACATACAGATTGAACTTGCTGGTGTCCATCCAAAATTTTCTGTATCGGAAATTATCCTAGCTCCTTCACCCGATACTTCAACCGATGCGTTAGTTAGCCTTCTTCCTTTGTCAATGACGGTTATGTTTTCAAGGGCCTGGCCGGCGACTAGCCATAAAAGAACTCAACCAAATATGTCATCTAAAAAGGATTACGTTGGCGTCAGGCTAACTTCCTTTGGAATGCTTGGTATTAGAAAAGGTTTCATCCTGACCACAAATAAATTCTCAGTAATTGCAGTAAAAAATAATAATGATGGTTATAAAGTACAAGTTCATCAAACTTGATTTTTAGAAGTTCTGTGATCCAGTTGTATTATGTTGTTGTTTATTTGTTTAGTTTCTAAGTTGTTTAAGTTCATAACAAATAAGAGGGTGTGTGATATCTCGGAGTAGAAAAGTTATCATAAAAGGCATTTTTGTTAGAAACTTCTGGAAGTCTCTTCAGTAGTTATCGGGTCATTATATTTTTATTCATGAACAGCCTTTTATAGTCCACTGCTGGACATAGGTCTTTCCTTAGAAAGAAGGTATATTTTTATTATCCAAGTGGAATTGAAGAGGTGAACTCTTCAGTGACACTAAATGACCGTGACCACATTGGAGGTCCGGGTAGCTAATAGAAAAAATCGTAAAACTAAAAATTAAATTTAACCTAAAAGATTTTTGTTTATTGCTCGTGTTTTTTGTTTTGACGGGCATGTTGGTCAAGTGGTGAGTGATCCTGACTGCTATGCCGGAGGTCGTGGGTTTGATGCACACCCAGGTGTGTGAGACGTGTGAATTTATTATTATTAATAATTTTAACCTAGTTCTAATTGTCGTATCGAAATTATATCTACAGTTTGATTGACAAAGCTATAAATTTGTGATTTGAATCCGATCTGATAGCATGTAGGCAGACAATAGATTTCTCCAGTTCAGCTACGTGCCCGTTTGAGTTCTTATGTTCTTTGTTCCTCATTCCTCATCAATGTAGTGCACAAATAGCGTAATGGTTTGGACGGTCTCCTCGTGTCGCTTCCTATTCTTGTGCGCGTTCCTTCGCGACACGGGATGTCTTGTTGTCTTTTTAAATGATAAACCTTGACCGAACATATCGCCACGTGTGGTTAAATATTATTGAATTTGTATTATTACCCATGGAATGTTTAATCTGGTCGTAATTTATTCAAAAATGACAATGATCTGACTCATCAGACGCGCTCAACTGCCATTGGAATATTAATTAGAAACAGTATGAATGTCGCTCCTTGGATCACATCTTTGATTGTTTGTTGGCTTGTTTGGTTGAAGGCGCTAATTTCAGGCACTACAATAGCCCAATAGCCCATGTTATATAGCCTTCCTCAATAACAGGAAGGCATTAACACCACCCTATGAATAATGGCCTAGCATCAATGAAAACTGTTGCAAAAACGGGAAAAAATTATTCCTTTTGAGAGAATCAGACGAAGTTACGCAGGCCAACTACTGGATATTTAATTATATATACGTACTTCAATTAATACGACCACGTTTTATACATTAGGTACATACATCGCTTTAAATTTATCAGACGTTTCGATCAGGGCCTCAATTCTGCTATTTTATGTTTACGACAAGCCAGTGTCATACCACTGACACGCTATTGAGATGCCATCGAGTGGCCATTGGCATCGGTATAAATATCGGTACTTAAAAATATATTACGTTTTTAGATGAAATGATTTTTTTTATTTTTATTATAATAAATTATTAAAAGAAAAAATAAATAAAAATAAATAATTTAAAAAATAAAATTATAAAAAGAAGTAATAAAAAAATAATTAAAATAAAATAAAAATAAAAAAATATTAAAATTAATAAATAATTTCCTTATTATTTGAAAATATATTACGTTTTTTGAGGAAATGATTTATTTATTTTTATTATAATGAATTATTAAAAGAAATAAATAAATTAAAATAAGTTATGAAAAATTAAAATATAAAACTTATAAAAAAAAAAAAATATTAACATAAAAAAAAAAAAAACATTTCCTCAAAAAAACATAATATATTTTCAACTACCGATATTTTTACCGATGCCAATGGCCACTCGATGGCATCTCAATAGCGTGTCAGTGGTATGACACTGGCTTGGCGTAATAGCAGAATTGAGGCCCAGCTTGCGTTTGTCGTGGCGTGCTGGCAGTCAGTTTGTGACCACGGCCAGAAACAGAGCTGCTTATAACTTGATATAGAAAATGTACTCATTGTAAATAAATATCTGGTATTTTAGAGAGCATTGGACTACTTAATCAGGGATAGTAGATTTGAAATATGTGCCTTGCAAATATATGTCTTACTTAAAATTGTTTATCTATGTTCTATATTTATATAAACGTTATGTTGGTTTGTGTACGCTTCAAAAACTCTGAAATTCCTACACTGATTAAGCTTTTGACACGATATACAAACCGCTTCAAAGAATGTTTCTATCTATTTTTGGCTTCAGTTTTGTCCCTCACTTCTCATTAATGCAAACAAAATGGGGCACAGCTAAGCGTGGCGGGGTACAGCCAAGTGTTCTATAATACAACTCGTGTTACAAGACATGCTGAATGTGAAACAATTATAATTATTACTATAACGGTAATACAATAAAAATATTAAATATATCTGGACTAAAAATAATTCATGGGTGTCATCGCATCGCAGAAGGCTGGCAACATTGCCATATTCAATACCATCATTACAATGCAATTATTTTATTTGAGCTGAAAACGGTGCAAAAAAATAAGCAGTTTAGTAGTACCTATTACAAAACGATTAAGCAATTCCTAAACAATCATGGCTGGATTATTTTGTACGCGTTCATCAAAGACACAACAGATATCCACCAATTGTAATTAGTAAGTCGTACACGAATAGATTCAAGGTTCTTGAGTTGAGTTCTTCGTAAACTATATAAGGATATGTATTTAATATATTAAAGGGCCTGTTGGTCTAGTGGTGAGCGACCCTGACTGTTAAACTAGAGGTTCGATTCCCACCAGGAACAATAATTGTGTGATGACCACGATCAATGGACATTTAACGACCGGATGGCGTAGTGGTTTGTGTAACGGACTGCTATTCCAAAGGTCGCGGGTTCGATTCCCGCTCAAGTCAAACATTTGTGTGCATGAACATTTGATGTTTGATTTGGTCTGGGTGTTTCTATGTATAATATGTATGTATTTACAAAAAAAAATATAAGTAAATATGTATTTATATCAGTTGTCTAGTACCCATAGTACAAGCTCTGCTTAGTTTGGGACTAGATGGCGTTGTGTGTATGTGGTAGAATATTATTATTATTATTTTATTATAATTGTTCTATGTCTGTGTGATTCCTCTAAAATATGTATATGTTTAAAAATATACAAGTATGTTACAATATATGTTTATGGGCAGTCTGGTAAACATAGTACAGGCCCTGCCTAGTTTGAGATCGTCTGATCTCAAACTAGGCATTGTGAGAATGTATAAAGTATAAAAAACGGTGTTCATTTTTTTTTATTATAAAAGGGGTCAAACGAGCAGATGGGTCACCTGATGGTAAGCAACTACCGCCGCCCATGGATACTAGCAACTCAAAAGTCACAAGTGCGTTGCTGCCCTTGGATTTAGGCTCCGGTAAACTCACTCACTCAGTGAAAGGCAACGAAAGAATTGCTTAACACCGGTTTTCTGTGAGGCCGTGGTATCACTCCCGTCGAGCCGGCCCATTCGTGCCACATGGCTCTCCCACGGCAAAAGTTCATAAATTGTTAAATGGAAGTCCTGAATCTTTGATGTATTAAACTGGTACAATTGAAGTTGCCTTCACAATAATTTCATTTAATATTCCATTACCTTACAGTTGAAGATGAAGGGTCGTACAATCGATTCTCGCTCAGTTACTTATTTAATGTACATTTAGGTCTAACTCTTTATTTCTGTTACACAATATTCATCAGCTGTTTTCTTTGTCAACAGTATCAGACATCGGTCACAACATCATCCAGGATGCGTTCCTCATTGCAGTTGAGGAGCAGGCGCGGCAGCGCTTGCAGCGACTGTCGGCGCTCAAGCGGATCACACCTGTCGATATGTCAAAGCTCTCTGTAGAGGTAAGTTTAAAAAAAGCGTACTCCATCCTAAAAAAAAAATACTCACTTTTATATTTCGAGGATGCTTGATACCCGATGAGGACCCTGTATCAAGTGTGAAGTATCAACCTCGTCGATAGCCTGCGCCGTATCTGTACATCTAACTAAAAATTAAATCCTGGAACGTTAAGGGTTGTTTCCTTATACGAGTGTATTACGTTCTAAGGAACTCAATTTGTTTTTTACAAATAATTGTCTTTCAATGTTTTTGCCAACCAATTTCGAATGGAAATTTACACAAAGTCAATTACAATGTAATTATATGGTACTGTAAGAATCGTTACGATTTTCCTGCAGTAAGTCGTGTAGTACTGATGACATCACAGCTGTAAGCACTTACATTTTCTGCTAATCATCATTTTCCTTATCTACGTGTAACATCTGTGCTCTCGCTTCCCTGAAATCTTTGACACACAGACAGAAAGACTTACCTTTAGATTTATAATATTAGTAGTTAGGATTCAAAATATCCTCAGTTCGTTCCTTAGCTGCAGCATGACCACTTCAACTCCTACTTCTCACATATGCAAGCACAGTAATAAATTAGCTAACACAATAGGCACGCGGTGGTTGGCCTGCATTCTGCATTCAGTTCAACACTCCACTCAGGATAAGGCCACTTCTAAGTGTTGTGGCACAAAGCATAACCTGTAACGGGTGGCGTTTCGTCTGTTAGTAGCGGTTTTTTATTGTAAGGCAAGCGAGTAGACGGGTCTCCATGTAAGTCATTACCACCGCCCGGAAATATGCAACTTATGAGACAAAAGTGCGTTGGCGCCCTTTTGGTGCTTCCCCTACCAGAATCAGAGAGGGCGGTGAAAGACAACGAAAACTTGCTTAAATAATAATAATAATAATAATGTTTAATTCTCCCTCATTACAATATAAACAGATATACAATGTTGTCATAACACAATAATGGGAGACCGGTTTCCAAACTAAGTAAAATACTTGTGTTATGGATAACCGGGCTTCCATCCGCGAAACATGTATAAACTGTACAAAGTTGACACTTAAAATTTAAGAGAATATTACAAAGAAAAAAAAAATAGAAAAGAGACAAAACGGGTAACTGAATTTAAAATGTGCTAGTATTTATTTTTAAATGTGTGTGTGGTTGTATCTGTATGTTTATGTGAGCGTGCGTGTGTGTATTGTGTGTGTTTGCACGCGCATAAGTGTGTGTTAAAATATGAGGTATGTATAGATGTGTATTACTATTTTTCTATTTTTAGCCAGTTTTCCGTTTGTTCGTAGTCCAGGGTTAGTAAAAATTTTGATACCATCAATTTAACACACGTTTTAGTTTCAGAATAAATATCTAGATGCAAATTAAATGCAAATTTCTGTGAGTCCGTGGTGTCATACCGGTAATTAAGCAGGTCATGTCAGAGGTGAATGTAGATCGGAGTGTAACGTTTGTCTTGTTATGTCATCGAAAGATGCATTTAGTTTATAGGTGAAGTTCTGACAACCATCCTTATTATGTTGTGGTTTATCTTTGCTTATAATAATAATAATATTCCACCACATTCACACAACGCCATCTAGTCCCAAACTAAGCAAAGCTTGTACTATAGCTACTAGACAACTGATATAAATAGTAATAAATACATATATACTAATATATATAATTAAACTAATATATTTACAAAAAAAACTTTGGAATAGCAGTCCGTTACACAAACCACTACGCCACCCGGTCGTCTTATTACTATTTACATCAATTTTAAAGTTTATAACGCTACTTTTTCTCAATTACACCACACACCAAATTGTTAGTACCGTCATCACCGAGCGATTCATTACTTGTATTTGTGAAGCACTCTGGATTCACTTGCTGCATCATTTCATACCAAAATTCAATATAAATTTTCAATTCAATATAATTATAATATAATTTTATACCTTACCTTACCTTACCTTATTCCAACTGCCTTACAACTGACTATCGCAATGAAAAATTGTATTTAATGTTGTATTTTTTTTTTAAAGACAACTCCCGCATTAGGAAAATATCCTGTGTCGCGGGGGACTTTACAAACATACATGAAACGGACACAAAGAACACCCAGACTCAGAACAACAATTTGTGAATCACACAAAGTGTCGTCCCATGTGGGGTTTGAACCCACAACACTCAGCGCAGTAGGAAGCGGCGTGGCGACCGCTTAAACCACTACGCCATCCGTGCGTTTTGCATGACCGCGGCCTTGGAACGCTTCAAGGAGATCAGTTTAAAGAAAACCGCACATGTTTCGAGAGAGCCGTGCTCCTGTACAAACGGGCTGGCACTGCCAGAGTAATACCACAGCCTCACAGAGAACCGGTGTTAATCAATTCTTTTTGACAGGCCTGTTGTTCTAGTGGTTAGTGACCCTGACTGCTAAGCCGTGGAAGTCTGTCGATTCAAACCCAGGACAAATATTGTTTGATAAGCACGGTCATTTGTTTTGGGTCTGGGTGTAATTTATATAAAATACGAATGTATTTAGAAATACATATGTAAGTATGTTTATCAGCAGTCTGGTTACCATAGTACAGAATTTGCCTAGTTTGTAATCAGACCATGGTCATAGTTGGCCGTGTGTGAGATGTGTGAGGTTATTATTATTATATTTTCCCCGAGGGAGCGAGGTTATCGGAGCCCAAACACCCACCGCTACACAAAAGCTGTCCCTTCCCACATAATGGGGCAAAGTACTTGTGTCTCTTGAGCTGCATTTGTTTATCCATGGATGACAGTAGCCACTTACCATGAATTGCCATCACCACTTTCCATCTGCGCCCTATAACGTGAAAAAACACATTTGGAGAAGGGCCTCCGTTTGTAGAAGGGCGGGCAAATAATGATCATAACGTTACAGTGGTCCCAGTTTTCCCAACTTTGCTCGCCCTGCGAGGTCCAGGACTATGAGGTCTGTTGCCAGGCGCTTGGTCAGGACTCCTACTGATTTATCTTGATTACTTTCAGTCACCTGGTGGGAGTATCTAGTCTCTAAATAAATGTACTAATAAAGTACAAAATAAGTCGCATTTGAAACCTGACCGACTGCTCTTTTCCTTTTTTATAGTGTATAAATAAATTATAGCTAAAAGTTTATGATACGATTAATACGATAAAATCTTCCAAACATCATTAAGGGATCGAGTATTTTAATTATCTTTTATCATTAAAAAATCTATACAGTGATTTAGTAGTAATAATAATAACCTTTTTTTTTTTTTTTTTTTTTTTTTTTTTTTTTTTTTTTTTCCGTGCGGAAATCCCCTCGGATACCACCTGTCGGTGGCATGTCGGACACGAACCGACTAAAACCGCACGCCTTCGCCGGGTACTAATTGCCGGGGAACCAGGTATACCCTAGAAAGGAAGGCCCTGGTGCAGAAAGGAAGGCCCTGGTGCAGTAATAATAATAACCTGAAACCTAATCAACTGCTATCATAAAACTATATAATATATACGTTACCAGAATACTGATAAACATACCTTTTCATATGCTATGAGTACTTAATACATATCTTTACATAGTATAAAATAAAGTCTTTGAAATAAGCATCGGATTTTATTGCGGTTCACCAACAGAGAGAGAGATTCAAGACGAAGATTTATATGTATAATCTATACTAATATTATAAAGCTGAAGAGTTTGTTTGTTTGTTTGAACGCGCTAATCTCAGGAACTACTGGTCCGATTTGAATAATTCTTTTAGTGTTAGATAGCCCATTTATCGAGGAAGGCTTTAGGCTATATATCAAATAGCAGCGGAGCACCAATGAAGAATGTTTCAAAAACGGAGAAAATTTATTACTATTGAGAGACGCAGACGAAGTTGCGCGGGTCAGCTAGTACATGCATATTATAGTCAACAAAATGCAAAAATTTTAAAGATTTGTCGTAAAGACATGTTTTTGTTCGCTTACATTGCAAACCCTGGTTAAACCTTACGACAAGACATCTTAAAAAGATATACAAAAAAGTCGATGGTATATGTCTATCTCTAAAGGATAACCCAGAGTAACCATTTTACCCAGAGTAACGCCAAGGACAGGCGCAGAGTGGCACACCGTGTGGTTTTAGTCGGTCCGAGTCCGACACACCACCCCGCCGCAAACCCCGGTAGGGTGACGGTCCGAGGGGATTTCCACACGTTAAAAAAAAAAAAAAGAGTAACCATTTTTATCTTTTAAATATTGCAAAGAAATAATGGGTTATTTACGAAGCTATTTGAAACAATACATTATTATTTCTTATCCAATTCAATACGTTAAATACGTTGTGCATTTAATGTGGATTACAATTGGGCCGTTACGTACGTACTTCGCAGGACTCAGGATCGGAGCGGGCCTATAAATATTGCATATAAAGATGTCCTGTAGTATCATCAACAGCCTCTACTAGTCCACTGCTGGACATAGGCCTTTCCTTAGAAAGGAGGTTTTGGCCTACTATACCACGCTGGCCAGATGGGTTGGTATAGGGTGTGTTCCCGGATCCCTCCTGTTACAGGCGCAGAGTGGCACACCGTGTGGTTTTAGTCGGTCCGAGTCCGATACACCACCCCGCCGCAAACCCCGGTGGGGTGACGGTCCGAGGGGATTTCCACACGTTAAAAAAAAAAAGGGTGTGTTTCAAGTTTTCCTTCTCTTTGCAGTGCTGTTGTCCTGCGCTGTTTATTCCCTCAGTCGGCTCTTACGACACCCACGGGATGAATAGGGGAGGTGACACTCAGTATTCTTAATCCGTCACCACACGGATATCCTGTAGTATAGTCCTATCATAATAATAGTAAAATTTATTACTCCATACTGACACCACAATAGCAGTATTAGTAGTATCTACATTGCACCCGTGCGACGGATCGCTATTAACACATAAATTAATGGATTAAACTCACACACACAACAAATAAAGCAATTTGAGTGAGAGAGGTTATCGGAGAAGAATCTCTAACCCCCTTATTCTAAACGCACTCAAAGGCAATGTCCATGCACATTTGCAACTGAAGAAACAGAATTAACTTGTTTCTCTTCTGTGGTAGGTGAAAATAAATGTATTGCGCGTGTGCGTGTGTGTGTGTGTGTGTGTGTGTGTGTGTGTGTGTACTGCACAACAAGTGTATTATCGCGATAACCGATATAAACGCGGGGAGACCCGTGGGCAAAATTTAGACAATCGATATTGTTCACCAATTTCCAAGCCATGAATTCACTTACAGGTAATTGGTGCAATATTCTAAAACCAATTAATTTACTATAGATGTTGATTAGATGGTAGCCGAGGCTCACGGTTGCTGCGTACAATTATTCCATCTCCAGTCTATGATTCAGCGAAATTACGCTATTTGGGTTAGTAATGCTAGCTCGGTATCGGAATTCAATTGATATCACCTAGGTAGTTATATGTAGTTCCGTCTGGTGAAGGATTAAGAATAGGGAGTGTCATCATCCCTATTCATCCCGTGCCACATTATGGCTTTTGACCGAAATAATGGACAGCCTATTTTAATAAACGGCATAGTTTTCAATGGAAGAGGAGAACTCCCGTGCGACAATTTAGATTCAAACGTAAGATATTTGACATTAAAGTATTTCTATAGAAAATATAAAAATATTTTTACTTTAAAAAATAACACTTTTTATTGCTTATAGGACATGTAATTATATTAACAAACATGAGTGCTTGCAACAAAAAAAAACCTCAATATTTTTTGCCTAAAAAGAATTAAGAAATTTAGTTTTTTGTTGTTTCAGGGTTTTTTTTAATTCCTTTATAAGGAAGAATGTGGATCCTATTTTTGCTATGGTTACCGTTTATAACAATATGCATCACAAAAAAAAACCAAAACAAATCCAAATTCCGTAGCATTTAGGAACCACACATTTCTAAAGTCGCAAAGTCACTAGATTTCGAACGTGAATAAATCTGTAAGTAAAAATATTATAACAATCAATAGGTAAGCCAGTATATTCGTGGCTCAGTGGTAGCTGACTAGGTTAACACTTTACAAAGTTAAGCGATCCTAGCCAGGTCAGTCTATGGATGATTGAGACTCCTCCCTGCCTCGGAGAGCACGTTAAGCCGTCGGTCCTGGTTACCATACGAAAATCTGTGGCAATCGTTACGGCTAGTTGGAGCCTAAAATGTCCGTGTGGTGACGGATTAAGAATACGGAATGTCACCACCCCTATTCATCCCGTGGGTGTCGTAAAAGCCGGCTAAGGGAGCAAACTACGCAGGACAACAGCACTGCAAAAAGAAGGAAAACTTGAAACAAACCCTATACCAACCCGTCTGGCCAGCGTGGTATAGTAGGCCAAAACCTCATTTCTAAGGAGAGGCCTTTTTTTTTTTTTTTTTTTTTCCGTGCGGAAATCCCCTCGGATACCACCTATCGGTGGCATGTCGGACACGAACCGACTAAAACCGCACGCCTTCGCCGGGTACTAATAGCCGGGGAACCAGGTATACCCTAGAAAGGAAGGCCCTGGTGCCCCGACATACCTCGGGTCATCTACAGACGAGTAGACGACCCCCGCCCCGTGTGGGAACCCCATGTTCCCTGTGCTCCCTGAAAGCGAGCGCGCTTCGCAACGCGCTCGCCGCCACCCCGGCCTGCTTCTGCTAGGGTGACAGATGGCCTCACCTGTCACCCCCAGGCCTGCGCTTATGGAGGACGGAGGTCGTTCTGCGACCTCCGGCGCCTGAGTCGCCTGCGCTGCCTGGCCCGTGCCCGGGCCTGGCGGGCCGGGAGAGTTCTAAACCTCTCCCGGTCCCGCTCCGCCGTCTCCTTCGCGAGCATAACTTGCTCGCAGAAGGAGACGGCAGAGTTCCACGCACTCTCGCTCCGCACGATAGCCGCAATCAGGCTATCGAGCGAGAGAACTCCCACTCCGATGGCCGCCACGAGGTCTCGCCTCTGCTCAACCCACGCCGGGCACTCTGCCAGCGTGTGGAGAGCCGTGTCCACGGTCTGGCCATCGCAGTGGTGGCACTCAGGCGTTGGCTCCTTGCGGATCAGACACAGGTGATCTCCGAAACATCCCTTCCCAGTGATCACCTGCGTCAATCGGTATGAGAGGGTCCCGTGACGCCTCTCGAGCCAATCCTCCATAACGGGTCTTACCGCCGCAATGACGGCGTGCCCATCTAAGGAGAGGCCTATGTCCAGCAGTGGACTGTTATACTCGTAGGCTGTTGATGATGGTTGATGGAGCCCTGAAAAATTCGAACTTGGGTTGTGGAAGTTCAATGGGAGTCGTTCCATGTGAAATTTGAAGTTCAGCCGTATCCTATTAGACATAAACTGACTCCAACCTAGTTCGATAAAAAGACTCGGAGGAAGAAGGTCATCACATCAGGCCATGGACATGGCGTTAGTCAGTCTCCAATAGGTGACCCGTCTCGTTGAATCATTAAAAAAGTTTGTATATTTTTTTTGCCGTCAAACAAATGTATCGCAAGATATTTTCGTTTAATGAAATATTAAAATGCAGAGTTTTATTAAACATTTCACGAACACACACGCTTTAACACATCACGAAAGAGGATATGTTAAAAAAAAATTTTTTTTTGCATAGCAATACTCGTATAATTGGCACTTCGAACTAGCGACATTTAATGCACCCACTTGTAGCCTTTCACGAAAAATGTGTGCACACTCGAGTGATGTTTTTATCGCTAATTGAGGTTGCCACTCACTGCAGTTGTTGTTCACATATGTTAAAAATATAAAAAACTATTGAGTGTTATCTCATTATATTTTTAGAAATGTGTATAGTAGGTGCTAAAGTTTGCACACGAAATTTTTACTCGGAGTAGGTTCTTCATTAATCTATTTTCATACTTATGTGACAAATGTGAAAGTGAGTTTGTTTATTGCGCTTTCACGCCTGAACCACTGAACTGATCTTAAAAATTCTTTTAGCAATGGAAAGCTACAATATCCGGGAGTAACATAGGCTTTTTACCGCAATAACCGACATACACGCGGGCGGAGCCGCAGGCAAAAGCTAGTAATTACATAAAATGATAAGGTGGTTTGTGTACGCATCAAAAATTCAATAAGCTTACACCGATTGAGCTCCAATTTTGACACGATATAAAACCACTTTAAAGATTGTTTGTAAAATTCAAATAGGTTAAACTTATTTATTGCGTAGAAAATAATTAATTACATATACAGTAATTTATCCATACTGTACATAATATACCTATAACAAAATGTATTTGGTAATATTTGTGCGTTTACATACACAGTACACTCTCCATTCAAGATTTTATTATTATTAAAATTTATTTTAAAGAGTTATGATGTAACTATATATTTTTTTAATATCGTGAAGTCTCCCAAGTCCCATACGATTAGCTTATTACCATTTAATCATCTAATTAATCTTATCCTTAATTTCAGCTGAATCGTCGAAAAAGAACTCAACCAGAAAACAGACAAGAGTTAAACGGATACATCGCCAACTCCACGGTTTACGTCACTTCCATCAACGAGAACGGTGCCATTGAGAGCAAGCCGACCATCTCCTCCCCGAAAGCCCTGCCAAAGTCCCTCCAAGCCAAACCAGCCCCTCTCATAGCCAATGGCATCAATAAAAAAAAAGAAGTGACCAAAGAAGAAGATAAAATCGAGCCAGAGAAACACGAAGGTGACGTTAAAGTCAGTGAAAAGATAATAGTGCAGTGTGAAAGTGATAGTGGAGAAAGAGATATTAGTGACGCGTACAGTGTGGCTAGGGAACATCTCAACAACGGCAGAAGTGAGAAGTTGATTGGAGAGCAGCCTGATCATAGGATCAGGGCTACTGCTATTGTTGAGAACAATAAACTGACTCCTGGAGAAAATCGGTGAGTTTTAGTTGATAGTTTTATTATCTAACTTCGATATTATAACATGGTAATAATGTTAAGCAATCGTTTTTATAACGTCAAAATTTCTATCTCAAACAATGTGATACTTAAATATGTCATAGTGAGTTACATTTTACAAACATACATGAAACGGACACAAAGACACCCAGAACAACAATTTGTGGATCACACAAAGTGTCGTCCCATGTGGGGATCGGGCCCACAACACTCAACGTTGTACGCGTTGTACTACGCTATCCGTGCAGTCAATTGTATTTTGTTCGTTCGGAAATCACAATCTGAGATAGCGTCCGAATCATTCTGCAAGAAATTAAACTTTACCATAAACTCTCAAAGTGTCATAGTCCACTCCACTGCTGATTCTAATGTGATTGTATCACATCAGTGGGAATGTGGGAATAATATAAACCAAATATAAATATACCACCTACATTGCGCATGATTGGAACGTTATTATTACCAAACCAATACATGAGAAATATTAACATTTTTATTAGTATCTGTCGACATGTCGACGGTAGGAAACAATTTTGTTGCATTTAAAAATATCCAATTTTACACTAGAGACCAAAAAATTTCTCAAAAACTCGTAAAGTATTCATATAAACATTAGAAAAACTAGAAGAAAATCGATGATCATAAACTTTTTTCTCATAGGAAGCCTTCGAATTTTCGAACAACGATATTCCCCCCTTCTACGATTCTAATAGTACCTACCTATAAATTACAACATCAATAAAAACAATAAATCGATAGTATTTAAAGGTCATAAAATAGATACTTAATTATTACTTAGAAAGTAATTGTAGGAAATGAACATTGGTTAAGCGCAAGGTTACATATCGATAACCGTACTTATTGGCTGTGTAACTTGACCATATATTAAGTTACTGTACTTTAACTTGATATTGATTATGGATTTAATTGTGAAGTATTTGAAGGGCTTGCTCAAGCTAAGAATGGTCTGAGCCTTGGATTTTATTCAACTTCAGAAATAATTCGATTTTTAATACTTCTAAGATTTTCAAATGGTCAGTTTAGATTACTACACTGGTACAACAAAAAGTGTGGTTTAATATCGATATTATTGATAATTTGTGTTTATTATTGCTCTGTGACACAGTACAGTTAGTTACATAAAACAATATATTATTAAATATTGACCATGTAAATGACATGATTTGAAGCATAATATAATAAAATGTTATCTAACTGCTTTAAATGAATCATAGCTTTATCCATCAACAATAGCATTCATTCATTATTTCATACCCATAAAATGTTTACGTTCGTTTTTCATAATTGCAAATGATTTATAGTTCTTCACCTTATTATGTGACTTGGTCACCAGTTTCCTTGCAGACAGTAGCATTAAGCACGTTATCGACGGTGCATGCTCCGTCATGAAATCCGTAAATGCTGGTGTCCCGCAAGGCTGTGTGCTACACCCACACTATTTCTTGTGCATATCAATGACGTGCTCCAAACTAGTAGCATCCATTGCTATGCAGATGATAGCACGGGAGATGCCTTTTATACCGGCCGCCCCAATATTTCTCAGGAAAACGTCATCAAGAGCCGAAACAAAGTTGTGTCTGAAATTGAAACTTTCTTATTGGAGGTATCAGATTGGGGTCGAATCTGATACCTAATCTGATACCTGTGCCTTTTGTGGGTTAAAATAGACTAGAGTCTATTTTAACCCACAAAAGGCACAGGTTTGCGCATTCATTCAAAAAAGATACCGTTTGTCGTATCTGAAGACATTTTGAGTTGACTTAACAGTTTTGCAATTTTGTGTTAATTCAAAAAGCCGATGCAGTAAACTGCGCCTATGATAATAACTTGATGCAAGGACTGTAGGTCCTACCTCGTTGCTTACAGACACACGACAGACTGATAGAAATACCCACGTGAGCAAAACCTATTGTGTATTGTATTCTTAATAAATTTGACTCGCAAAGTTTTCAGTTCTAATATTAAAAAATTCGGATTAAGAATACGGAATGTCACAACCCCTATTCATCCCGTGGGTGTCGTAAGAGCCGATTAAGGCTGCAAACTACGTAGCTGTTGTCCTGCCACTGCAAAGAGAAGGAAAACTAGACACAAAACCCTTTTTTTTTTTTTTTTAACGTGTGGAAATCCCCTCGGACCGTCACCCCTCCGGGGTTTGCGGCGGGGTGGTGTGTCGGACTCGGACCGACTAAAACCACACGGTGTGCCACTCTGCGCCTGTAACAGGAGGGATCCGGGAACAGCTGTTGTTGTGCTGTGGCACCGTGCGACTAACGTGTGACTTCATGTGCTAACAATTTAAATATTGTTTTCTGTTTTTTCTGCGACTAGTTTTCGGCTTGCGGGCGGCTAAAGGTTGTGTATAGTGTTTTAAAGAAAGTCAGTAAGTTTTTATTGTTTTTAAACAGTAATATAGTGCTGAATTATTTTATTACGACTATTGGTGAGTAAATTTATTTTCTTTCTAAAAGTGGGTAGGAGGTATCCTTTGTTTATATTGATTTTTCTCTGCGTGTTATTTATTTTTAAACCTGTTCCTTTTGAAATTGTTGTTTGGTGTGTCTTTGTTTGGCTATGTCGGTCGTTAGCGAGTTGCCGGACCCCGGCGGTACAAGTGAATTTCTAACACCAACCGGGAAAAGGACATTTATCGAAATGTCACCTACTGGTTTCTCGCCGAAAGACAGTAGCCGTAGGCGCGTTATTAATTCGGACTTAAGTAGTAATGTTTCGTCTCCTACTGGTCGTGATAACTGTGGGGAGTACAACTACTGTGACTTAGTATCACAGGCCACTGATTATTTAGCAAAAATTAATGAATTAGTTAATGATCAGGGATCTCGGATGAATGTAGGTAATAAAACGGCGATTATGGATATTACTCAACGAATTACCGGTATCGTATCTTTGTTAGCAATAAAATCCTCTAGCAACGAAACGAAGTTAGCGAATTTTGAGCGACAAATGGAGGGTATCGCAACTCAACAAACGAGTTTAACGTACGCGGACAAACTTAAGCTTCGATTACCACCTAAATCTGCTCCGTGCCCGGTACCTACTGAAGCGCGCGTTCCTAGGCCTTGTGTCATTGCCTATCCCACTACGGAACGCCTAGCGGACTATGCGACCTCGTCAGCAACAAAACAAGCTCTCATGAAGGCTATTAAACCGAGCGATGAGGGATTTCAAATTGTAGGCGTTAAAAAAACCTCTAAGGCAGGCGTCGTGTTACGTGTAGCTAACGAACGGCAGCTTAAGAAACTGGAATCTGTGGACGCCATTAAATCAGTAGGGTTGCGCTTAGAAAAACCGAAAGGCCGTAGGCCCCGTATAATTGTAAAAGACGTACCCGGTTCTATGGAAGATCGTGCCTTCCTAACAGCCTTATACCGTCAGAATATCAAGGACGAATTAAAATTAAGTGAGAACGATTTTATTAAGTCAGCCAAAATTGTTAGGCATCGTAAACTAGAAAATGGGCGTCAATGGATAGGCTTAGAATTAGAGGCAGCAGTTCGGAAACATCTAGCCAACACAAAAGATAAACTTTATATAGACTGGGCCACATGTAGATTCATAGACGATATAGAAGTAGTTCGTTGCTTAAATTGTCAGCAATTCGGTCATGTACAAAAGTTTTGCACCATTAAAACCCCTACTTGTGCTAATTGCGCCGCCGCACACGAAACGCGAGCTTGTCCAGATAAAGACACACCAGATTTTAAGCCCACGTGCGCACAGTGTAAGCGGTTCAAAAAACCATCTGACCATCGATGCGGCTCATACGACTGTGCCACATACAAATTAAAACTGGAACAGCTAATATTAAATACCAATTACTGAATAGTTTAACTTAGTTTAAAAAAAAAAAAAAAAAAAAAAAAAAGTTTAAAGAGTAACTTACTAAGTAATGAATAATATTTCGATAGGCCAGTTAAATCTTCATAACGATAAAATAGCTACATCAGAATTAGACCGTTTAATTTTAGAACAAAAGTTAGACATTGTCCTTTTACAAGAACAATATCAGAGCGCTCACTTGCGTCGTAATGTAGTACAGCTTGACTGCCGTTCGCAGGCTGGGATATATGTTGCAAGTTCTAATTTTACGGTAACATCTTTGCGTAATCTTATGACGTCACACTGCGCCGTTGCTGAGATCTCATCCTCTACCTGTAAGGTTTACGTAGTGAGCTGCTATTTTCAATATTCACATCCTATTGATCCTCACTTACATCACTTACGTTACGTCTTGCAGTTCCTCGTGGGACATAAAATTATCATTGGCGCTGATGTCAATGCGTCATCTTCATTATGGTATGGCAAGTTGCGTTCAACCGACACGGTTCGACGTTGTGCGGTTGAAGATTTCATTGCGGAAATGAATCTTATTATTCACAATACCCCCGATGCACCACCAACTTTTTGCAACCCAATGGGTGAGTCTTCTATTGACGTGACGCTTACGCGCGGCGACGTCTCGATATCCGGATGGCGTGTCCTTCCGGACGCATCCTGTAGTGATCACCGCTTGATCGTGTACGAATTCATACCAAGGGTTGCACAGGATCACAAAAGGCTCCCTATAATTTTAGATATAAAAACTAAAGGTGCGAACTGGGCTTTGTTTGGTTCACTCTTTGCAACTCATACCAAAGACTTCAGTCGCAGTAGTTTATCAGCTGAGGAAAGCGCAGAAATACTATCAGAAACTTTTACATACTGCGCTGATGTAACTATTGGTCGCGGATCTATCACTAACACTCGTAGATGTGATTGGTGGAATGATAGATTAGCCGAACTACGTAGAAGCTACCGGAAAGCTCGTAGAAAATTAAACACTATTAAAAAACATAACGTAACAGGAGATTTGTACAACAATGCTCTCATTGCTCTTAGAGTTGCCAGGTCCCACTACAGAGCTGCTGTGGAAAAATCCAAGGGAAACTTAATTCAGAAACTTGTTGATAAACTCGATAGAGAGGGCCCGTGGTCACCTTTGTATCACGAATTTAAAGCAAATAGATCAATCGACCTTGCATACATACAGAACATCAAAATTAATAACAGATATACCACAGGAGTAGAACAAACAGCAGAATATCTTTTAGACTCACTCGTACCTGACGATCGACCGGAGAACGACACTGATCATCACCGACAGATCAGGCAGTGGGCCATCGAACCACCACTATCTCCAATGTCTGATTTACCATCTTCAGACGAATTTCTCGGTATCATTAGATCCTTGCCGCTAAACAAGGCTTCGGGCGATGATAAAATATCTAACAAAATGATAAAAGAAGCTTGTAAACTTTCGGGTGACACGATTTTCACTGTCTTTAAACGTTGCATTGCTGAAGGAATATTTCCTCGTATATGGCGGTGCGGTAATATTCGTATAATACCAAAAAGTGGCGACAAGCCACCGGATGATCCTAAATCCTACCGACCAATCACATTGTTACCATCGTTGGGAAAGCTTTTAGAACGTCTTGTAGTGCCCCGGCTTCTGCCAGGTGGAGTCAAATTTCATGATAGACAATTTGGATTTACGTTGGGTAAATCGACAACTGACGCTGTTATATCGGTTAGAAAGTTTGTCACAGGGTCAAAATTTCAATACGTGCTGGCTATTTTCTTAGATATATCTGGCGCCTTCGACAACGCATGGTGGCCCATGCTGTTGCTGAAATTAAAATCACGGGGGTGCTTTAAAAATATTTATTCCCTTATCTCTTCGTACTTTTCACAAGGTACAACTAAACTAAGACTTGGTCATCATTCTGTGTCGAAGGCGCTTACAATGGGATGTCCTCAGGGATCGGTGCTAGGTCCATACTTGTGGAATATCGGCTTCGACGATTTTCTTGCGATACCAATACCATCCGGATGTACTCTGAACGCGTATGCTGATGACGGCTTATTACTGGTGGAATCTGATACTAGGGCGGGGCTTGAGAGATTAGCCAATAGATGTTTGAACTTGATATCTCAATGGGGTGAACGTAATCGCTTAACTTTTTGCACCCAACAAAACCTTCCAGCTACTTTTAAAAGGTAACCTCAAATCACCGCCGAGCATTAGATTTAACAATGTTACTGTAAAAATAAAACCACAGTGTGTTTATCTAGGATTAGTTTTAGAAAGAAACTTTTCATTTATCGAACATATTAAAATAGTTAATGAAAAGTCTAAAAAGAGTTTTTGTGCATTGACAAGGATATCAACTGCGACATGGGGTCTATCATTTAATACATTAAAGATCATATACGGAGCTACTTATTTAGGTTCTATGTGCTATGGTGCACCTGTATGGGCCGATAGGGCGACCGTAGGCGCTGTCCGTCGCAAACTGTTACAAGGCCAACGACTTGCACTGATATTCTTGTGTAAGGCATATAGGACGGTTAGCACTGAGGCTTTGCCGGTGTTGGCGGGTGTGCTTCCGGTCGATCTCGAGGTGCAGAGACGTGCAGCCATGTACTATTCAAGACAACAAAACATGGAATGCGATTTTTTGGGCGCGCGGGATCGCGGTAAAATTACAAGATTGCTTCAACAGCAGCCCGATGTCTATAACGACCTCATAGACGAATGGCAACAACGCTGGGATGAATCATCCAAGGGGCGCCATCTTTACCAATTCTTTCCATCTGTTCGCGAACGGTTGTCGAGGATATGGCTTGAGGTGGATCACTGTGTCGCTCAATTTCTTACGGGTCATGGTAACTTTAAGAGCAAGCTTTATTCATTTAAATTAGTCGAGTCACCATTGTGTCAATGCTCAACACCTAACTCTCACTATGAACAGTCTGCTCATCATATCCTCTGGGAATGTAGTCTTTGGTATAATGAACGTAATATAATGCTGAATAGCTTGCAGGTGACATCTGGGGCGGTATACTATGGGATCTTGTGTCAACTAGGGTGAATTTCCGTGCGTTTAGGCGATTCTGCCATACATATTATAGAAATCAAACATAGCTTACGTAGGACCCGTAATATTTGTGGCCGTGGTGCTTCCCTGTTTAAAAGGGTGTATGCCCATTTTTACTTCATTTTGTCTCCCGCTTTGCTAAGGAGGGAAGTGGATTTACTGTATTTCCAACTCCTCCAATTTTCTTCTGATTAATTTCGTTGCGGGTTCCAAGACAGTTTAATTTCTTCCTGGGACTTCCCGAGTGTCATAACTCGGTGTGTTCGTGGGTCACTGCTGTGGATCCTGGTTGTACAGGAGTTACAGTGGTGGGCGTGTGGGTGGGATTAGTCCCAAAAAAACAGCTGTTGTTAAGACATCCGGACCCCTCCTAGCGCCAGCCCGCTCCTGGTGCGGGCTCCGTCTTCTCGATTGTTTTTCCTCTCTTTATAGGCGACGTCCGGCACACGCGGACGCCGCAGTGCCATTGACCGGACAACCCCGTGAGACACAAAACCCTATACCAACCCGTCTGGTCAGCGTGGTATAGAAGGCCAAACCTCCTTTCTAAGTAGAGGCCTATGTCCAGAAGTGTACTATTTAAGGCTGTTGATATGATGTGATGATTTAAAAATTCAGCACATTTTTCATTTACACAACTATTTTAGTCAATAAATTTTAATTCAAGATGGTATTAAATTTTTTAAATGACTAGAGAAAAGTTTCTCTTTGTCTAGATATGACACATAATTAATATTAGGCTTTCAATACCCTTAATAAAATTACAAATATTGTGTGAGGAAATTTGATACATGTCAATGTCTTAAATTTTTCCAGAATTTACATAACTACCTTTTAAAATAGTATTCCGGCTTCCTATATCATGATTAATAGTAATAAACTGCATCCTTTCATTTCACACTTAGAGGTGGAATTTCTTCTTCAAGTTTGAATGAGACCAACAAGAATATGTCCTGTCCTTGTAGTGACAAAGCCGATGCAGTAAACTGCGCCTATGATAATAACTTGATGCAAGGACTGTAGGTCCTACCTCGTTGCTTACAGACACACGACAGACTGATAGAAATACCCACGTGAGCAAAACCTATTGTGTATTGTATTCTTAATAAATTTAACTCGCAAAGTTTTCAGTTCTAATATTAAAAAAATCGGATTAAGAATACGGAATGTCACCACCCTATTCATCCCGAGGGTGTTGTAAAAGCCGACTAAGGAAGTAAACTACGCAGAACAACAACACCGCAAAGAGAAGGAAAACTTGAAACAAACCCTTTTTTTTTACGTGTGGAAATCCCCTCGGACCGTCACCCCGCCGGGCTCTCGTTCGACGGGGCGGTGTGTCGGACTCGAACCGACTAAAACCACACTGTGTGCCCTCTTTGCGCTTCCAGTTTATGAAGGTTGCGACCGCGGTAAAACAACTGTCGCTACCGGCCATGGAGCGAATTACGGCCGGTAGCGAGAGATCTGCTCCGATGACTGCAGTGGGGGCCCGGCGCTGCGTCGCCCATGCGGGGCAAACCGCCAGCGTGTGCTGGCCGAATCCTCACTGCAGTCGCAGTGGTGGCAGGCGGGACTCGATTTCCTCCTAGCGACCGAGTACAGGTACTTTCCGAAGCAACCGTGCCCGGAAAGCACCTGCGTCAGCCGGAAGGAAAGGGTCCCGTGCTGCCGCCCCGCTCACTCGAACTTGAAACAAACCCTATACCAACCCGTCTGGCCAGCGTGGTATAGCAGGCCAAAACCTAGTCCAGCAGTGGACAAGTAAAGGCTGTTGATGAAACAAGAATATTCCTTATATATATACCTATATAGGAATATATTAATAATGAATTTATGAAGTAACATACCAAAAAAAGCAACCGTATTGAGAACCTTTTATTTGAAGTCTATTAAAGATTAGTACACACACATTGTTTTGAACTTGAACGGGTATGTCGATCACTCGTAACCGCTGATGGAGTATTATTGTACCCACACATCATTCTTAATTGTCTTGGGCAATACCCGGCTGTTATGCATTGACGTCAATAATTACAAGATGGCGAATGATTCATCAAATCATATCCAATCGTATTCACGTAAAGCCGCGAGCAGAAATGCGAGTTCTTGTCATCGTATTCGCCTAATAGTGAGCATGTTCGGGAATATTCCTGTTCTTCTTCTTTAAAACGGATAACCTTACTACAATTAGTCGATCGGGGTGAATGATAACAATCGTGGTTAAGCAAATAATAGCACCGATCCCACTGCTTGCTATTCGGCGAATAATCGGCTCAGCTCTCGGCGAGTCTCGTATGTCTGGACGCGGCTTAATAGTTAATTAAATGTGTAATTCTGATTTTACGTCGTTACTTGTCTGAATAGACTATTGTTGAGGTAAAATATTTATGAATGGTTAAAATAATACCTTTTCTAATTGCAAATAGGCAATGTAGAAAAGGATAGTAAAATTATGATACTGTCTTGTTTTCCGTTTCGTTTGAGATCTTAAATTTGTGTTTTTTTTTTTTGGAGTTTTGACGAATGGAGTTTTTTTTCTATCACGTTCACACAACGCCATCTAGTCCCAAACTAAGCAAAGCTTGTTCTATGGGTACTAGACAACTGATATAAATACATATAAACTTTTTTTTGTAAATACATACATATTATACATAGAAACACCCAGACCAAATCAAACATTAAATGTTCATGTACACAAATGTTTTGACTTGAGCGGTAATCGAACCCGTTATCGTCGGGAATATTCCGTTACAAAAACACTACGCCATCCAGTCCTCCGTTCCATATAAGATTCTCTTTTTTTACACACAATATATGCATGAGACAAAGACCACTTGTCTCTTCAAACTTCAAACAAAACAATGTTGTGGTATATTTAATAGTGCCATTGTATCTATCTGTGAATTGCAAAAGAGTGGCCATGAGTTTGTTTGCCCTTTCTTCTCATAAGGCTCAACCTTTGGAAACTTGGCGGTTGTAGATCGCACAGGCATATCATAGATTTTGTATGGGTTTGATTTTTGTTAAATTTATATGGTTACTATTTGACAAAACAGAGATATTGCTTTTGTGTGTGTTGATCTATGACTTTAGAGTCTACATGGAAGACGATTTCAAACAATTTGGAAATTTTATGAAATAAAGAAAGTTTGAGTTTGAGTTTGAAACTACTCAGGTCTCCCATTCATTTTCTCCATTCGAAACTTCCAGCATCTATTCCCAAGCTTCTTTGCGTATTCTTTTCGTTTTCCTTACAAGTCACTATCATTTCCTTTATCCCGTCTCAAAAGCCAGCCATAAAGAAACCAGCCATAACCCTTTGCATGTTATACGATGCGATGACACAGATAAAATTGGCAGCAAGGCAGAAACATAGTGAGCAAAACCAATCAAACACAACACTGATTACCTACAGAACTAAAAGAAACCAGATAATTTTCCTGTCTGTCTGTTGTCACGAGCGCTTCATTTACTCATTATGCGGCATGTTAAGTTAGCAATTATGCGCTAATGTCAGTATGTGTTACATTACTTAGTTTGTAAATTATTTCTTGACACTGGAGCGAGCAGCAATTATTTCTTGACACTGGTATATATTCAACCTGCCATGAAGTTCAGTACAAAATACCATCTATATAATCATCATCAGCCTATCGCAGTCCACTGCTGGACATAGGCTTCTCCCATTGCTCAATCATGGGACAGCCTTGAGACTTCAAAAGGTTGCTGCTAAGAATATAAATATGTATGTGACACCTCTCTGGCCTACTTTACGACCATAAGTTACACCCGAATTCCGCAAACAAGTCTTTCATACGCTGCATAACTTACTCTATAATAATAATAAACTCGTAATATACCTCACACTACTCACACAACGGCTGTCTGATCCCAAACTAGGCAGAGCCTGTGCTATGGTAACCAGACTGCTGATAAACATACTTATATATTTCTAAATACATACATATTTTAAATAAATAACACCCAGACACAGAACAAATGACCGTGCTCATCACACAATATTTGTCCTGGGTGGGAATCGAACCCACGACCTCCGGCTCACTAACCACTAGGCCAACAGGCCCGTATATTTATCCGATAGGTTTACAAAAACATCACCGGGCTCGAAATTAATAGTAATTTAATTTATTTTGGCAGCTACCATATTTTAGTTTGCATCGCCAAAGGGTTGACTGGGAGAAATTCCTAAATTCGCTTTAGTCCGCATTAGTCCGCCTTTGTAAATTTTGGGCATAAAGTCTAAAAAAAAAAAAAATATACAACGAAGAGTTTTTTTTATTTGGACGGCTATTTTTTAGGGACTCGGGTCGAATAAAAAATTCTTTATGTTGGTAGCCCTTTATCGAGGAAACTGTAAGTTATATAATATCACGCTCGACAATAGGACTGGGGCTCAATGAAAATGTTGAAAAAAGGGGGAAAGTTTTTCCTTTTTTTGAGACTAGCAATGCGTGGGTAAGCTAGTTATTATTTACAAAAAATTTAATTTATTGAGTAAAAAATTGTTTTTTTTTTTTTTTTTCCAATAACAAAAAAATCATCAAAGGCTATAAACAAAAGAGCGAAACCCTTACAGTATCGATTTGATGTTCACATCTCGCCCCCACCATCGATTGCTAACTAAACCTGTCCTCTTCTAATAGAAAAGAACTAAAATATGTTATTTTCTTTAAAAAAAAAACTCGCGCACTAGGAAAAAGGGTTGTATATCCTGTTTTTTCCGCGGGGACTTAAAAAGCATCAGGGAAAAGGGCACAAAAAAAACCCGACTTAGGACAACACTGGGATACCAATGTTGTTCCATGTTGAATCGCCCCCAACACTCCGCGCAGGAAAATCGAGCGCAAAGGGCCCCCGGTTTTTTGTAAAATAGCAGGTTCATCAACAGCCTTTACTGTCCACTGCGGGCATGGGCCTCTCCCCAGAAAGGAGGTTTTGGCCTACTAATCGGCCAACGGGGGGATAGGGTTTGTTTAGTTTTCCTTCTCTTTCATGTGGTCGTTTTTTAGTTTTTCTCCCCTTATCGGCTCTTCAACCCTCGGATGAAAAAGGGGGTGAACCTGTATTCTTTAAACCGTCACCCCACGGTGCTCGACCCTTTTCCCAGCAAGGGATACAGCCTTAAAAATATTTTTGAAACAAAACGAAATTCTCAAATTCCTGGTTTTTTTCATGTTTTCTTTACGTCCCCAGTAAGTTTAATGT